>CAWUFW010008633.1:0-600000 GCA_963921515.1 Calotriton arnoldi | reverse complement strand
GAGGCAAGAGGGGTGCAGAAAGAGGCAAGAGAAGTGCAGAAAGAAGCAACAGAGGTGCTGAAAGAGGCAGAGAGGGTGCATAAAGAGGCAAGAGAAGAGCAGAAAGAAGCAACAAAGGTGCCGAAAGAGGCAAGAAAGGTACAGAAAGAGGGAAGAGGGGTGCAAAAAGAGGGAAGAGGTGTGCAGAAAGAGGCAAGAGGGGTGCAGAAAGAAGCAAGAGAAGTGATGAAAGAGACACAGGAGTTGCAGAAACAGGCAAAAAAGGTGCAGAAAGAGGCAAGAGAATGCTGAAAGAAGCAACAGAGGTGCAGAAAGAAGCAAGAAGCAAGAGAAGTGATAAAACAGACAAGAGAGTTGCAGAAATAAACAAGGAAGGTGCAGAAAAAATGAAGAGAAGTGCAGAAAGAGGCAGGAGAGGTGCAGAAAGACACAAGAGAGGCGCACAAGCAGGCAAGAGAGGTGCAGAAAGAGGGAAGAGGGGTGCAGAAATAGGCAAGAGGGGTGCAGACAAAAGCAAGAGAGGTTTAGAAAGAAGCAAGAGAAGTGCAGAAAGAACCACCAGAGGTGCAGAAAGAGGCAAGATGATGCAGAAAGAGGCAAGAGAAGTACAGAAAGAACCAACAGAGGTGCAGAAAGAGGCAAGAGAGGTGCATAAAGAGGCAAGAGAGGTACAGAAACAGGCAAGAGAGGTACAGACAGAGGGAACAGGGATGCAGAAAGAGGTAAGAGAGGTGCAGAAAGAGGGAAGAGGAGTGCAGAAAGAGGCAAGTGAGGTGCAGACAGAGGCAAGAGGGGTGTAGTCAGAGAGAAGAGAAATGCAGAAAGAGGGAAGAGAAGTGCAGAAAGAGGAAGAGATGTGCAGAAAGAGGGAAGGGGGTACAAAACGAGGCAAAAGGGGTGCAGAAAGAAGCAACAGAGGTGCAGACAGAGGCAAGAGGGGTGCAGAAAGAAGCAAGAGAGGTGCAGAAAGAAGCAAGAGAAGTGCAGAAAGCAGGAACAGGTGCAGAAAGAGGGAAGAGGGGTGCAGAAAGAGACAAGAGAAGTGCAACAAGAAGCAACAGAGATGCAGAAAGGGGGAAGAGGGGTAGAGAAAGAGGCAAGAGGGAAGCAGAAAGAAGCAAGAGAGGTGCAGAAAGAAACAAAAGAAGTGCAGAAAGAAGGAACAGAGGTGCAGAAAGAGGCAAGAGGGGTGCAGAAAGAGGAAAGAGGGTGCAGAAAGAGGCACAAGGGTTGCAGAAAGAAGGGACAGAGGTGCAGAAAGGAGCAAGAGAAGTGCAGAAAGAAGCAACAGAGGTGCATAAAGAGGGATGAGGGGGTGGAGAAAGAGGCAAGAGAAGTGCAGAAAGAAGCAACAGAGATGCAAAAGGGGGAACAGCGGTGGAGAAAGTGCCAAGAGGGGTGCAGAAAGAAGCAAGAGAGGTGCCGAAAGAAACAAAGAAGTGCAGAAAGAAGGAACAGAGGTGCAGAAAGAGAGGCAACATGGGTGCAATAAGAGGAAAGAGGGGTGCAGAAAGAGGAATGAGGGGTGCAGAAAGAAACAAGAGATGTGCAGAAAGAAACAAAAGAATTGCAGAAAGAAGGAACAGAGGTGCAGAAAGAAACAAGAGCAATGCAGAAAGAAGAAAGAGAAGTGCAGAAAGAAGCAAGAGAGGTACACAAAGAGGCAATAGGGATATAGAAAGAGGAAGAAGGGGTGCAGAATATAGGAAGAAAACTGCAGAAAGACGCAACAGAGGTGCTGAAGGATGCACGAAGGGTGCAGAAACAGGCAAGAGAATTGCAGAAAGAAGCAACAGAGGTACAGAAAGAGGCAAGAGTGGTGCAGAAAGAACCAACAGAGGTGCAGAAAGAAACCAACAGAGGTGCAGAAGGAGGCAAGAGGGGTGCAGAAAGAGGCAAGAGGGGTGCCGAAATTTCCAAGAAAGGTGCAAAAAGAAGCAACAGAGGTGCAGAAGGAGCCAAGAGTGGTACAGAAAGAGGCAAGAGAAGTGCAGAAAAATCGCAAGATAGTAGTAGAAACAGGCAAAAGAGGTGCAGAAAGAAGCAAGAGCAGTGCATAAGGGACCAACAGATGTGCAGAAGGAGGCAAGAGGGGTGCATAAAGAGGCAAGAGGGGTGCAGAAATTTCCAAGAGAGGTGCACGAAGAAGCAAGAGCAGTGCAGAAAGAAACAACAGAGGTGCAGAAGGAGCCAAGAGGGGTACAGAAAGAGGCAAAAGAAGTGCAGAAACAAGCAAATGAGATACAGAAAGAGGCAATAGGGTGCAGAAAGAGGCAAGAGAAGTGAAGAAAGAAGCAACAGAGGTGCTGAAAGAGGCAAGAGGGGTGCAGAAAGAGGCAAGAGAAGTGCAGAAAGAAGCAAAAAGGTGCCGAAAGTGGCAAGAAAGGTACAGGAAGAGGTGTGCAAAAAGAGGGAAGAGGGGTGCAGAAAGAAGCAAGAGAAGTGATGAAAGAGACACAGGAGTTGCAGAAACAGGCAAAAAAGGTGCAGAAAGAGGCAAGAGAAATGCTGAAAGAAGCAACAGAGGTGCAGAAAGAAGCAAGAAGCAAGAGAAGTGATAAAACAGACAAGAGAGTTGCAGAAAGAAACAAGGAAGGTGCAGAAAAAAGGAAGAGAAGTGCAGAAAGAGGGAAGAGGGGTGCAGAAAGAGGCAAGAGGGGTGCAGACAAAAGCAAGAGAGGTTTAGAAAGAAGCAAGAGAAGTGCAGAAAGAACCACCAGAGGTGCAGAAAGAGGCAAGATGATGCAGAAAGAGGCAAGAGAAGTGCAGAAAGAACCAAGAGGGGTGCAGAAAGAGGCAAGAGAGGTGCATAAAGAGGCAAGAGAGGTACAGAAACAGGCAAGAGAGGTGCAGACAGAGTGAACAGGGATGCAGAAAGAGGTAAGAGAGGTGCAGAAAGAGGGAAGAGGGGTGCAGAAAGAGGCAAGTGAGGTGCAGACAGAGGCACGAGGGGTGTAGTCAGAGAGAAGAGAAATGCAGAAAGAGGGAAGAGAAGTGCAGAAAGAGGAAGAGATGTGCAGAAAGAGGGAAGGGGGTACAAAAAGAGGCAAAAGGGGTACAGAAAGAAGCAAGAGGGGTGCAGAAAGAAGCAAGAGAGGTGCAGAAAGAAGCAAGGGAAGTGCAGAAAGAAGGAACAGAGGTGCAGAGAGTGGCAAGAAAGGTGCAGAAAGAGGCACTAGTGGTGCAGAAAGAAGCAAGAGAAGTGCAGAAAGAAGCAACAGAGGTGCAGAAAGAGGGAAGAGGGGTGCAGAAAGAGACAAGAGAAGTGCAACAAGAAGCAACAGAGATGCAGAAAGGGGGAAGAGGGGTGGAGAAAGAGGCAAGAGGGAAGCAGAAAGAAGCAAGAGAGGTGCAGAAAGAAACAAAAGAAGTGCAGAAAGAAGGAACAGAGGTGCAGAAAGAGGCAAGAGGGGTGCAGAAAGAGGAAAGAGGGGTGCAGAAAGAGGCACAAGGGTTGCAGAAAGAAGGGACAGAGGTGCAGAAAGGAGCAAGAGAAGTGCAGAAAGAAGTAACAGAGGTGCATAAAGAGGGATGAGGGGTGGAGAAAGAGGCAAGAGAAGTGGAGAAAGAAGCAACAGATGCAAAAGGGGGAACAGCGGTGGAGAAAGTGGCAAGAGGGGTGCAGAAAGAAGCAAGAGAGGTGCATAAAGAAACAAAAGAAGTGCAGAAAGAAGGAACAGAGGTGCAGAAAGAGGCAACAGGGGTGCAATAAGAGGAAAGAGGGGTGCAGAAAGAGGCATGAGGGGTGCAGAAAGAAACAAGAGATGTGCAGAAAGAAACGAGCAATGCAGAAAAGAAGCAAGAGAAGTGCAGAAAGAAGCAAGAGAGGTACACAAAGAGGCAAGAGGGATATAGAAAGAGGCAGAAGGGGTGCAGAATATAGGAAGAAAACTGCAGAAAGACCCAACAGAGGTGCTGAAGGAGGCACGAAGGGTGCAGAAACAGGCAAGAGAATTGCAGAAAGAAGCAACAGAGGTACAGAAAGAGGCAAGAGTGGTGCAGAAAGAACCAACAGAGGTGCAGAAAGAACCAACAGAGGTGCAGAAGGAGGCAAGAGGGGTGCAGAAAGAGGCAAGAGGGGTGCAGAAATGTTCAAGAGAGGTGCAAAAGAAGCAACAGAGGTGCAGAAGGAGCCAAGAGTGGTACAGAAAGAGGCAAGAGAAGTGCAGAAAAATCACAAGAGAGTAGTAGAAACAGGCATAAGAGGTGCAGAAAGAAGCAAGAGCAGTGCAGAAAGGACCAACAGATGTGCAGAAGGAGGCAAGAGGGGTGCATAAAGAGGCAAGAGGGGTGCAGAAATTTCCAAGAGAGGTGCACAAAGAAGCAAGAGCAGTGCAGAAATAAACAACAGAGGTGCAGAAGGAGCCAAGAGGGGTACAGAAAGAGGCAAAAGAAGTGCAGAAACAAGCAAATGAGATACAGAAAGAGGCAAGAGGGGTGCAGAAAGAGGCAAGAGAAGTGCAGAAAGAAGCAACAGAGGTGCTGAAAGAGGCAAGAGGGGTGCAGAAAGAGGCAAGAGAAGAGCAGAAAGAAGCAACAAAGGTGCCGAAAGAGGCAAGAAAGGTACAGAAAGAGGGAAGAGGGGTGCAAAAAGGGGGAAGAGGTGTGCAGAAAGAGGCAAGAGGGGTGCAGAAAGAAGCAAGAGAAGTGATGAAAGAGACACGGGAGTTGCAGAAACAGGCAAAAAAGGTGCAGAAAGAGGCAAGAGAATGCTGAAAGAAGCAACAGAGGTGCAGAAAGAAGCAAGAAGCAAGAGAAGTGATAAAACAGACAAGAGAGTTGCAGAAATAAACAAGGAAGGTGCAGAAAAAATGAAGAGAAGTGCAGAAAGAGGCAGGAGAGGTGCAGAAAGACACAAGAGAGGCGCACAAGCAGGCAAGAGAGGTGCAGAAAGAGGGAAGAGGGGTGCAGAAATAGGCAAGAGGGTGCAGACAAAAGCAAGAGAGGTTTAGAAAGAAGCAAGAGAAGTGCAGAAAGAACCACCAGAGGTGCAGAAAGAGGCAAGATGATGCAGAAAGAGGCAAGAAAAGTACAGAAAGAACCAACAGAGGTGCAGAAAGAGGCAAGAGAGGTGCATAAAGAGGCAAGAGAGGTACAGAAACAGGCAAGAGAGGTACAGACAGAGGGAACAGGGATGCAGAAAGAGGTAAGAGAGGTGCAGAAAGAGGGAAGAGGAGTGCAGAAAGAGGCAAGTGAGGTGCAGACAGAGGCAAGAGGGGTGTAGTCAGAGAGAAGAGAAATGCAGAAAGAGGGAAGAGAAGTGCAGAAAGAGGAAGAGATGTGCAGAAAGAGGGAAGGGGGTACAAAACGAGGCAAAAGGGGTGCAGAAAGAAGCAACAGAGGTGCAGACAGAGGCAAGAGGGGTGCAGAAAGAAGCAAGAGAGGTGCAGAAAGAAGCAAGAGAAGTGCAGAAAGCAGGAACAGGTGCAGATAGAGGCAAGAAAGGTGCAGAAAGAGGCAGGAGTGGTGCAGAAAGAAGCAAGAGAAGTGCAGAAAGAAGCAACAGAGGTGCAGAAAGAGGGAAGAGGGGTGCAGAAAGAGACAAGAGAAGTGCAACAAGAAGCAACAGAGATGCAGAAAGGGGAAGAGGGGTAGAGAAAGAGGCAAGAGGGAAGCAGAAATAAGCAAGAGAGGTGCTGAAAAAAAAAGAAGTGCAGAAAGTAGGAACAGAGGTGCAGAAAGAGGCAAGAGGAGTGCAGAAAGAGGAAAGAGGGTGCAGAAAGAGGCACAAGGGTTGCAGAAAGAAGGGACAGAGGTGCAGAAAGGAGCAAGAGAAGTGCAGAAAGAAGCAACAGAGGTGCATAAAGAGGGATGAGGGGTGGAGAAAGAGGCAAGAGAAGTGCAGAAAGAAGCAACAGAGATGCAAAAAGGGGGAACAGCGGTGGAGAAAGTGCCAAGAGGGGTGCAGAAAGAAGCAAGAGAGGTGCCGAAAGAAACAAAAGAAGTGCAGAAAGAAGGAACAGAGGTGCAGAAAGAGGCAACATGGGTGCAATAAGAGGAAAGAGGGGTGCAGAAAGAGGAATGAGGGGTGCAGAAAGAAACAAGAGATGTGCAGAAAGAAACAAAAGAATTGCAGAAAGAAGGAACAGAGGTGCAGAAAGAAACAAGAGCAATGCAGAAAGAAGAAAGAGAAGTGCAGAAAGAAGCAAGAGAGGTACACAAAGAGGCAATAGGGATATAGAAAGAGGAAGAAGGGGTGCAGAATATAGGAAGAAAACTGCAGAAAGACGCAACAGAGGTGCTGAAGGATGCACGAAGGGTGCAGAAACAGGCAAGAGAATTGCAGAAAGAAGCAACAGAGGTACAGAAAGAGGCAAGAGTGGTGCAGAAAGAACCAACAGAGGTGCAGAAAGAACCAACAGAGGTGCAGAAGGAGGCAAGAGGGTGCAGAAAGAGGCAAGAGGGGTGCCGAAATTTCCAAGAAAGGTGCAAAAAGAAGCAACAGAGGTGCAGAAGGAGCCAAGAGTGGTACAGAAAGAGGCAAGAGAAGTGCAGAAAAATCGCAAGATAGTAGTAGAAACAGGCAAAGAGGTGCAGAAAGAAGCAAGAGCAGTGCATAAGGGACCAACAGATGTGCAGAAGGAGGCAAGAGGGGTGCATAAAGAGGCAAGAGGGGTGCAGAAATTTCCAAGAGAGGTGCACAAAGAAGCAAGAGCAGTGCAGAAAGAAACAACAGAGGTGCAGAAGGAGCCAAGAGGGGTACAGAAAGAGGCAAAAGAAGTGCAGAAACAAGCAAATGAGATACAGAAAGAGGCAATAGGGGTGCAGAAAGAGGCAAGAGAAGTGAAGAAAGAAGCAACAGAGGTGCTGAAAGAGGCAAGAGGGGTGCAGAAAGAGGCAAGAGAAGTGCAGAAAGAAGCAAAAAGGTGCCGAAAGTGGCAAGAAAGGTACAGGAAGAGGTGTGCAAAAGAGGGAAGAGGGGTGCAGAAAGAAGCAAGAGAAGTGATGAAAGAGACACAGGAGTTGCAGAAACAGGCAAAAAGGTGCAGAAAGAGGCAAGAGAAATGCTGAAAGAAGCAACAGAGGTGCAGAAAGAAGCAAGAAGCAAGAGAAGTGATAAAACAGACAAGAGAGTTGCAGAAAGAAACAAGGAAGGTGCAGAAAAAAGGAAGAGAAGTGCAGAAAGAGGGAAGAGGGGTGCAGAAAGAGGCAAGAGGGTGCAGACAAAAGCAAGAGAGGTTTAGAAAGAAGCAAGAGAAGTGCAGAAAGAACCACCAGAGGTGCAGAAAGAGGCAAGATGATGCAGAAAGAGGCAAGAGAAGTGCAGAAAGAACCAAGAGAGGTGCAGAAAGAGGCAAGCGAGGTGCATAAAGAGGCAAGAGAGGTACAGAAACAGGCAAGAGAGGTGCAGACAGAGTGAACAGGGATGCAGAAAGAGGTAAGAGAGGTGCAGAAAGAGGGAAGAGGGGTTCAGAAAGAGGCAAGTGAGGTGCAGACAGAGGCACAAGGGGTGTAGTCAGAGAGAAGAGAAATGCAGAAAGAGGGAAGCGAAGTGCAGAAAGAGGAAGAGATGTGCAGAAAGAGGGAAGGGGGTACAAAAAGAGGCAAAAGGGGTACAGAAAGAAGCAAGAGGGGTGCAGAAAGAAGCAAGAGAGGTGCAGAAAGAAGCAAGGGAAGTGCAGAAAGAAGGAACAGAGGTGCAGAGAGTGGCAAGAAAGGTGCAGAAAGAGGCACTAGTGGTGCAGAAAGAAGCAAGAGAAGTGCAGAAAGAAGCAACAGAGGTTCAGAAAGAGGAAGAGGGGTGCAGAAAGAGACAAGAGAAGTGCAACAAGAAGCAACAGAGATGCAGAAAGGGGGAAGAGGGGTGGAGAAAGAGGCAAGAGGGAAGCAGAAAGAAGCAAGAGAGGTGCAGAAAGAAACAAAAGAAGTGCAGAAAGAAGGAACAGAGGTGCAGAAAGAGGCAAGAGGGGTGCAGAAAGAGGAAAGAGGGGTGCAGAAAGAGGCACAAGTGTTGCAGATAGAAGGGAGAGAGGTGCAGAAAGGAGCAAGAGAAGTGCAGAAAGAAGTAACAGAGGTGCATAAAGAGGGATGAGGGGTGGAGAAAGAGGCAAGAGAAGTGGAGAAAGAAGCAACTGATGCAAAAAGGGGGAACAGCGGTGGAGAAAGTGGCAAGAGGGGTGCAGAAAGAAGCAAGAGAGGTGCATAAAGAAACAAAAGAAGTGCAGAAAGAAGGAACAGAGGTGCAGAAAGAGGCAACAGGGGTGCAATAAGAGGAAAGAGGGGTGCAGAAAGAGGCATGAGGGGTGCAGAAAGAAACAAGAGATGTGCAGAAAGAAACGAGCAATGCAGAAAAGAAGCAAGAGAAGTGCAGAAAGAAGCAAGAGAGGTACACAAAGAGGCAAGAGGGATATAGAAAGAGGCAGAAGGGGTGCAGAATATAGGAAGAAAACTGCAGAAAGACCCAACAGAGGTGCTGAAGGAGGCACGAAGGGTGCAGAAACAGGCAAGAGAATTGCAGAAAGAAGCAACAGAGGTACAGAAAGAGGCAAGAGTGGTGCAGAAAGAACCAACAGAGGTGCAGAAAGAACCAACAGAGGTGCAGAAGGAGGCAAGAGGGGTGCAGAAAGAGGCAAGAGGGTGCAGAAATGTTCAAGAGAGGTGCAAAAGAAGCAACAGAGGTGCAGAACGAGCCAAGAGTGGTACAGAAAGAGGCAAGAGAAGTGCAGAAAAATCACAAGAGAGTAGTAGAAACAGGCATAAGAGGTGCAGAAAGAAGCAAGAGCAGTGCAGAAAGGACCAACAGATGTGCAGAAGGAGGCAAGAGGGGTGCATAAAGAGGCAAGAGGGGTGCAGAAATTTCAAGAGAGGTGCACAAAGAAGCAAGAGCAGTGCAGAAATAAACAACAGAGGTGCAGAAGGAGCCAAGAGGGGTACAGAAAGAGGCAAAGAAGTGCAGAAACAAGCAAATGAGATACAGAAAGAGGCAAGAGGGGTGCAGAAAGAGGCAAGAGAAGTGCAGAAAGAAGCAACAGAGGTGCTGAAAGAGGCAAGAGGGGTGCAGAAAGAGGCAAGAGAAGAGCAGAAAGAAGCAACAAAGGTGCCGAAAGAGGCAAGAAAGGTACAGAAAGAGGGAAGAGGGGTGCAAAAAGAGGGAAGAGGTGTGCAGAAAGAGGCAAGAGGGGTGCAGAAAGAAGCAAGAGAAGTGATGAAAGAGACACGGGAGTTGCAGAAACAGGCAAAAAAGGTGCAGAAAGAGGCAAGAGAATGCTGAAAGAAGCAACAGAGGTGCAGAAAGAAGCAAGAAGCAAGAGAAGTGATAAAACAGACAAGAGAGTTGCAGAAATAAACAAGGAAGGTGCAGAAAAAATGAAGAGAAGTGCAGAAAGAGGCAGGAGAGGTGCAGAAAGACACAAGAGAGGCGCACAAGCAGGCAAGAGAGGTGCAGAAAGAGGGAAGAGGGGTGCAGAAATAGGCAAGAGGGGTGCAGACAAAAGCAAGAGAGGTTTAGAAAGAAGCAAGAGAAGTGCAGAAAGAACCACCAGAGGTGCAGAAAGAGGCAAGATGATGCAGAAAGAGGCAAGAAAAGTACAGAAAGAACCAACAGAGGTGCAGAAAGAGGCAAGAGAGGTGCATACAGAGGCAAGAGAGGTACAGAAACAGGCAAGAGAGGTACAGACAGAGGGAACAGGGATGCAGAAAGAGGTAAGAGAGGTGCAGAAAGAGGGAAGAGGAGTGCAGAAAAGAGGCAAGTGAGGTGCAGACAGAGGCAAGAGGGTGTAGTCAGAGAGAAGAGAAATGCAGAAAGAGGGAAGAGAAGTGCAGAAAGAGGAAGAGATGTGCAGAAAGAGGGAAGGGGGTACAAAACGAGGCAAAAGGGGTGCAGAAAGAAGCAACAGAGGTGCAGACAGAGGCAAGAGGGGTGCAGAAAGAAGCAAGAGAGGTGCAGAAAGAAGCAAGAGAAGTGCAGAAAGCAGGAACAGGTGCAGATAGAGGCAAGAAAGGTGCAGAAAGAGGCAGGAGTGGTGCAGAAAGAAGCAAGAGAAGTGCAGAAAGAAGCAACAGAGGTGCAGAAAGAGGGAAGAGGGGTGCAGAAAGAGACAAGAGAAGTGCAACAAGAAGCAACAGAGATGCAGAAAGGGGGAAGAGGGGTAGAGAAAGAGGCAAGAGGGAAGCAGAAAGAAGCAAGAGAGGTGCAGAAAGAAACAAAAGAAGTGCAGAAAGAAGGAACAGAGGTGCAGAAAGAGGCAAGAGGGGTGCAGAAAGAGGAAAGAGGGGTGCAGAAAGAGGCACAAGGGTTGCAGAAAGAAGGGACAGAGGTGCAGAAAGGAGCAAGAGAAGTGCAGAAAGAAGCAACAGAGGTGCATAAAGAGGATGAGGGGTGGAGAAAGAGGCAAGAGAAGTGCAGAAAGAAGCAACAGAGATGCAAAAGGGGGAACAGCGGTGGAGAAAGTGCCAAGAGGGGTGCAGAAAGAAGCAAGAGAGGTGCCGAAAGAAACAAAAGAAGTGCAGAAAGAAGGAACAGAGGTGCAGAAAGAGGCAACATGGGTGCAATAAGAGGAAAGAGGGGTGCAGAAAGAGGAATGAGGGGTGCAGAAAGAAACAAGAGATGTGCAGAAAGAAACAAAAGAATTGCAGAAAGAAGGAACAGAGGTGCAGAAAGAGGCAACAGGGGTGCAGAAAGAGGCAACAGGGGTGCAGAAAGAGGGAAGAGAGGTGGAGAAAGAGGCAAGGGGTGTAGAAAGATGCAAGAGAGCTGTAGAAAGAAACAAAAAAAGAGCAGAAAGAAGGAACAGAGGTACAGAAAGAGGCAACAGCTGTGCAGAAAGAGAGATGAGGGGTGGAGAAAGAGGCAAGGGGGAGCAGAAAGAAGCAAGAGAGCTACAGAAAGAAACAAAAGAAGTGCAGAAAGAAGGAACAGAGGTGCAGAAAGAGGCAACAGGTGTGCAGAAAGAGAGACGAGGGGTGTAGAAAGAGGCAAGGAGGTGCATAAAGAGGCAAGAGAGGTACACAAACAGGCAAGAGAGGTGCAGACAGAGGGAACAGGGATGCAGAAAGAGGTAAGAGAGGTGCAGAAAGAGGGAAGAGGGGTGCAGAAAGATGCAAGTGAAGTGCAGACAGAGGCAAGAGGGGTGTAGTCAGAGAGAAGAGAAGTCCAGAAAGAGGGAAGAGAAGTGCAGAAAGAGGGAAGAGGGGTACAAAAAGAGGGAAGAGGGGTGCAGAAAGAGGCAAAAGGGGTGCTGAAAGAAGCAAGAGAAGTGATGAAAGAGACACAGGAGTTGCAGAAACAGGCAAAAAAGGTGCAGAAAGAGGCAAGAGAAATGCTGAAAGAAGCAACAGAGGTGCAGAAAGAAGCAAGAGAAGTGATAAAACAGACAGGAGAGTTGCAGAAAGAAACAAGAAAGGTGCAGAAAAAAAGGAAGAGAAGTACAGAAAGAGGCAAGACAGGTGCAGAAAGAGGCAGGAGAGGTACAGAAAGACACAAGAGAGGTGCAGAAACAGGCAAGAGACGTGCAGAAAGAGGGAAGAAGGGTGCAGAAAGAGGCAAGAGGGGTGCAGACAAAAGCAAGAGAGGTTTAGAAAGAAGCAAGAGAAGTGCAGAAAGAACCACCAGAGGTGCAGAAAGAGGCAAGATGATGCAGAAAGAGACAAGAGAAGTGCAGAAAGAACCAACAGAGGTGCAGAAAGAGGCAAGAGAGGTGCATAAAGAGGCAAGAGAGGTACAGAAACAGGCAAGAGAGGTGCAGACAGAGGGAATAGGGATGCAGAAAGAGGTAAGAGAGGTGCAGAAAGAGGGAAGAAGGGTGAAGAAAGAGGCAAGTGGGGTGCAGACAGAGGCAAGAGGGGTGTAGTCAGAGAGAAGAGAAATGCAGAAAGAGGGAAGAGAAGTGCAGAAAGAGGAAGAGATGTGCAGAAAAAGGGAAGGGGTACAAAAAGAGGCAAAAGGGGTGCAGAAAGAAGTAACAGAGGTGTAGAAAGAGGCACGAGGGGTGCAGAAAGGAGCAAGAGAAGTGCAGAAAGAAGCAACAGAGGTGCAGAAAGAGGGAAGGAGTTTGGAGACAGAGGCAAGAGAAGTGCAGAAAGAAGCAACAGAGGTGCAGAAAGAGGGAACAGGGGTGGAGAAAGAGATAAGAGAAGTGCAGAAACTAGCAACAGAGATGCAGAAAGTGGTAAGAGGGGTGGAGAAAGAGGCAAGAGGGGTGCAGAAAGAAGCAAGAGAGGTGCAGAAAGAAGCAAGAGAAGTGCAGACTGAAGGAACAGTAGTGCAGAGAGAGGCAATAAAGGTGCAGAAAGAGGTATGAGTGGTGCAGAAAGAAGAAAGAGAAGTGCAGAAAGAAGCAACAGAGGTGCAGAAAAAGGGAAGAGGGGTGCAGAAACAGACAAGAGAAGTGCAACAAGAAGCTACAGAGATGCAGAAAGGGGAAGAGGGGTGGAGAAAGAGGCAAGAGGGAAGCAGAAAGAAGCAAGAGAGGTGCAGAAAGAAACAAAAGAAGTGCAGAAAGAAGGAACAGAGGTGCAGAAAGAGGCAAGAGGGGTGCAGAAAGAGGAAAGAGGGGTGCAGAAAGAGGCACAAGGGTTGGAGAAAGGAGGGACAGAGGTGCAGAAAAGAGCAAGAGCAGTGCAGAAAGAAGCAACAGAGGTGCATAAAGAGGGGTGGAGAAAGAGGCAAGAGAAGTGCAGAAAGAAGCAACAGAGATGCAAAAAGGGGGAACAGGGGTGGAGAAAGTAGCAAGAGGGGTGCAGAAAGAAGCAAGAGAGGTGCAGAAAGAAACAAAAGACGTGCAGAATGAAGGAACAGAGGTGCAGAGAGAGGCAATAGGGGTGCAATAAGAGGAAAGAGGGGTGCAGAAAGAGGCATGAAGGATGCAGAAAGAAGAGATGTGCAGAAAGAAACAAAATAATTGCAGAAAGAAGGAACAGGGGTGCAGAAAGAGGCAACAGGGGTGCAGAAAGAGGGAAGAGAGGTGGAGAAAGAGGCAAGGGGGTGTAGAAAGAAGCAAGAGAGCTGTAGAAAGAAACAAAAGAAGTGCAGAAAGAAGGAACAGAGGTGCAGAAAGAGGCAACAGGTGTGCAGAAAGAGGGAAGAGGGGTGGAGAAAGAGGCAAGGGGGAGCAGAAAGAAGCAAGAGAGCTGCAGAAAGAAACAAAAGAAGTGCAGAAAGAAGGAACAGAGGTGCAGAAAGAGGCAACAGGTGTGCAGAAAGAGAGACGAGGGGTGGAGAAAGAGGCAAAGGGGTGCAGAAAGAAGCAAGAGAGGTGCATAAAGAGGCAAGAGAGGTACAGCAACAGGCAAGAGAGGTGCAGACAGAGAGAACAGGGATGCAGAAAGAGGTAAGAGAGGTGCAGAAAGAGGGAAGAGGGGTGCAGAAAGAGGCAAGTGAAGTGCAGACAGAGGCAAGAGGGGTGTAGTCAGAGATAAGAGAAGTACAGAAAGAGGGAAGAGAAGTGCAGAAAGAGGAAGAGATGTACAGAAAGAGGAAGGGGGTACAAAAAGAGGCAAGAGGGGTGCAGAAAGAAGCAACAGAGGTACAGAAAGAGGCACGAGTGGTGCAGAAAGGAGCAAGAGAAGTGCAGAAAGAAGCAACAGAGGTGCAGAAAGAGGGAAGGAGGGTGGAGAAAGAGGCAAGAGAAGTGCAGAAAGAAGCAACAGAGGTGCAGAAAGAGGGATGAGGGGTGGAGAAAGAGGCAAGAATAGTGGAGAAAGAAGCAACAGAGATGCAAAAAGGGGGAACAGGGGTGGAGAAAGTGGCAAGAGGGGTGTAGAAAGAAGCAAGAGAGGTGCAGAAAGAAATTAAAGAAGTGCAGAAAGAAGGAACAGAGGTGCAGAAAGAGGCACCAGGGGTGCAATAAGAGGGAAGAGGGGTGCAGAAAGAAACACAAGAATTGCAGAAAAAAGGAACAGAGGTGCAGAAAGAGGCAACAGGGGTGCAGAAAGAGGGAAGAGGGGTGGAGAAAGAGGTAAGGGGTGTAGAAAGAAGCAAGAGAGCTGTAGAAAGAAACCAAAGAAGTGCAGAAAGAAGGAACAGAGGTGCAGAAAGAGGCAACAGGTGTGCAGAAAGAGAGACAAGGGGTGGAGAAAGAGGCAAGGGGGTGCAGAAAGAAGCAAGAGAGCTGCAGAAAGAAACAAAAGAAGTGCAGAAAGAAGGAACAGAGGTGCAGAAAGAGGCAACAGGTATGCAGAAAGAGAGACAAGGGGTGGAGAAAGAGGCAAGGGGGTGCAGAAAGAAGCAAGAGAGCTGCAGAAAGAAGCAAAAGAAGTGCAGGAAGAAGGAACAGAGGTGCAGAAAGAGGCAAGAGGGTTGCAGAAAGAGGCAAGAGGGGTGCAGAAAGAGGGAAAAGGGTTGCAGAAGCAGGCAAGGGGGTGCAAAAAGAAGCAAGAGAGGTACAGAAAGAAACAAAAGAAGTGCAGAAAGAAGGAACAGAGGTACAGAAAGAGGCAAGAGGGGTGCAGAAAGTGGGAAGAGGGGTGCAGAAAGAGGGAAGAGAAGTGCAGAAAGAACCAACAGAGGTGCAGAAACAGGCAATAGAAGTGCAGAAAGAGGCCGGAGAAGTGCAGAAAGAAGCAAGAGAAGCACAGAAAGAAGCAAGAGAAGCGCAGAAAGAAGCAACAGAGATGCAGAAAGAGGGAAGAGGGGTGGAGAAAGAGACAAGAGAAGTGCAGAAAGAAGCAACAGAGATGCAGAAAGGGGGAAGAGGGGTGCACAAAGAAGCAAGTAAGGTTCAGAAAGAGGCAACAGAGGTGCAGAAAGAGGCAAAAGAGGTGTAGAAAGTAGAAGAGATTTGCAGAAAGAGGCAAGAGAAGTTCAGAAAAAGAAAGAAAGGTGCAGAAAGAAGCAACAGCAACGCAGAAAGAGGCAAGAGAGGAGCAGAAAGAAGCAAGAGTGGCTTGCACACCATTAGTACCAATTTAACACCCACATTTAGCAATAAGTTAACTGAGAGGCATATGTCCCTGGGACTAACAACTCCTCAACGCACCCCCTCAAACATTAATGGTGATCCCACGAGCTCCCCATTGTTGCTGAATTCACCAATCGAATACAATATGCACTTGCCAACCTTGGGAAGCGGACCGGGTGATGAGGGTACATAGGTTATTGGGGATCCCAGGGAGGCTGCGGATCTTTTGCCATTGACATGCTGTAAGGACATTGGCGCTGGCGCTAACGTGAATGTCTCCCCAAACCCAGAAATTGCAGGGGCAAAAAGAAAAAGGAAAACAAATAAGCCTGCCTGCCCAAAGAGGAAGCAACCATCACGTCTAAAGCCACAGCGTACCGCTTTAAGCACATGGATTCAAGGCCCAGCGGTCTCAGCGGTCTCAGCTGACATAGCAACTGACATAGTAACTGTTGGTGCCCCTGCTGTTTTAATGCCTATTGATATGTATAAACATTCAATTCATACTCAGACTGAATTTGCACCAGCACTTTTTAATAATATGAAATTGGGAGACACTGCAATTGATATTATTGTAGATACCATGTTTGAGCGCGTTAAGGAACTTGTTGATAGGAATTTTGTTACACTTTGGAAGCGCTTGGATCGCCTAGAATCACTAATTAATAAGTCTAGTTTGTACAGCAATGTACCCAAAATGTTATCACAACAGGGGGAGTCACATAAAGCGCAGGCTCAGAGCAGACCAGCTTCCAGCATGCCACAGCAAACCTTAACTGCTATGCAGCCTCTGCTAATTGGCCCTTGTGACACTTGTCACAAAGTCAAAGAATGTATTTTCCCCGAGATTCCTATTCACTTAGAAAAAACTTTAAACCCAGGTAACTCCAACACATTACATTTACCTAGTCAATTAGCTGACCATGCACCCAGCATAGCCCTCGTAAATAATGCTAGTCTAGCACATAGTTCCCAGAGTACCGTCCCTGCCCCTGCCACCAGGAACAATGTTTGCGGGCCCGTTGACGTAAGAAAAGATGTTCTAAGCTTACCACCCGAGGCCTGTCCTTATGTCTTGGTCTTAGCAGGGGTGCCCCCTATAGGGAAAAATCAGTCAGAGTCATGGGACCAACTACGCAATAAGAGTATTAATTGGCTGCTTAAACACAAAGGGTTCAGGTTGTCTAACACTAATGACATCCTGATGGTGCATAGGGTTGGCTGGGTCGGTCCCTCAGACAAGACCATAGAGGGAGATTGTGTTGTTATTAACTTTCGTCGACCGGCTCTTGTAAAATCAATATTAATGTCAAGAGTGCATAACAGCTCCCCACCCACTGATGTCTGGTCCCTGCCTCTAGGCTATTTTTATAAACCCAATATCAGCCATAACATACCTGTTATTTCCCCATTCTTTTTACAAAATAGGTTTTCTTCCCTCTCTGGCTTAGATACTCTAGATTGACTGTATTCCACACCAATGTTCACCGAA
The DNA here is from genome assembly GCA_963921515.1 of Calotriton arnoldi. Taxonomy (NCBI): domain Eukaryota; kingdom Metazoa; phylum Chordata; class Amphibia; order Caudata; family Salamandridae; genus Calotriton; species Calotriton arnoldi. The sequence goes on along the minus strand of CAWUFW010008633.1, from coordinate 583,671 downwards.
CCAGCCTCTATTACAACAGTACCTGTTTCCCTGATAAAAGACGCTTCTGGGCCACTAGATCAATATTTGCAGGTGTTAAGCTGGAACATTGCCGGCTTAGCCTCCAAAGTAGATAATGAGGACTGGGTTAAGCTGGTAAATAAATTTGACATCTTAATGTTTCAGGAGACCTGGGCTACAAGGGAGTTATATCTTGAGGGTTTTCAATGTTTTAATGTTTGTGCACTCGCCCCTAAATATGGGCAACCTTCTCGTGGCCTTTCTATTTGGGTTAACATTTTGTCTGGTGGTAGTGTCAAAATTATCCCTACAAATAGTCCAAACTTCCAAGCCTTGATATATACACGGGGGGCTTCCATTTGTTTTATTAATTTTTATAACAATGACTTTTTAAGTGTACCTAACATGATTTTTGCAAATCTTTTTAATTTTGTCTCAGATATACAAACCTAACGGGGTACCAGAATTTAGCTGGAATCTGCCTGGGCGGCAATTCTAATGTTAAGATCTCTGGGGCAATTAAATTGGACACTGTCCATGAACCATATGTAAATCTGTGTAAAAGGGGGACTGAACTATTGGATTACTTGTCAAATTACGACTTATTAAATGTGATGGATATTGCAGCCATAAACCATCATGATGACAGTCACCCAATACCTACCTACAGAGGTCGTGGTTGTGCCTCAATAATTGATTATGTTTTTATATCAGCCACGCTTGAAGATATTTTAGCCAGAGCTGAGGTCATACCTGTTGTGTTTGGGGACCATAACCCAACCTTGGTTATGCTTAGAATTGCCCTTAGAAATAATTTTACTGCAGAACCAGGGGCCTGTAATCTATCATCCTCAACTGATAATCTAAGAATTATCTGGAAAGGTATCGACAACAGTAATGTGTTCTTGAACATGTTAACATCTTATCGATCACTTATTGATACGTGTTTGTCGCTTACTGACCCTAAACCTGAGGTAGTTGCTGCTTTTGCCCATTTATGCACAGGCATTAAACAAATGATCTCAAAACCTGCGCCCAATAATAACCACTATCCCAAGTGGTTTACTAGTGTTTGCTCACGGGCCAATAGAGAGCTTCGTGCTGCCTTGTCAGCTACACCCAGGGATGCAAACCTTATCAGATTAATGAGGAATCAATATAACAAAGTAGTTAAGCAGAGGAAAGAGGAGATCCTGAAAGAACAGTGGGATAATATGGCCTGTGCCGCAAGATTTAACAATACAAACGGCTTCTGGGCAGCGGTTAAAAATATGAGAACTATGGGCCAGACTCTAACTCCCCTAAGCTGTAATATAACCAGCGATGCTTGGGTTGCCCATTTCTCAAAAATATATACAGCCTCTCCTCAGAATGAGGTCCATATAGACCTTCAAGTCGCTACACGAATCCAGATATCATTATCTGAAGTTGAGGATGCAATTGACCAAAGTTTAGGTAACAAGGCCCCTGGCCCTGATGGGCTTCCTATCGACCTCATTAAGCTTAAACCGGAGTTTTGGGCACCGCTTTTACTTAATGTTTTTAACAACCTAACAAACTCCCAAATCCCCAGCACATGGTCGACCAGTATCATAGTCCCGATTTTCAAAAAGGGGGACAGGTCCAACCCCAGCTGTTATAGACCGATCTCTTTGATCGATAACACACTCAAGATACTTGGGCGGGTGTTATTCAATAAAATCAGGAATTGGGCTGAGGATGAAAGTATTTTAAATAAATGTCAGTTAGGTTTTAGAAGTAAATTGGGAACGGTAGAGCAATGCCTCAATCTACATTTGATAGTTGGCAAGTACACAATAGCTCGGAAGTCTCCCATCTACCTAGCTTTCATGGACCTTACCTCAGCATTTGATTTTGTAAACCGATCACGCCTATGGTTATGTCTTTTAAAATATGGGCTGGATGAGGCCTTAGTGCACTTTTTGGCTTATTTACATAGGGACCTGGGGTCAAAGGTGAGGATCAGTAGGGATGGGGCAGTCTCAGAGAATATTATTATTGGCAGAGGGGTCAGGCAGGGCTGCGTGCTGGCCCCTCTGCTTTTTATTCTATATATTAATGAGCTGCATAATGAGTTGTCTACACTGACTATGGACGTCCCGATGATCAACGGTAATAAATTACCTGCCCTATTATATGCGGATGATGCGGTCCTAATGGGCCGCACACCTAACGCTCTGCGCATTTTAGTTGGGGGTTTTGTTGATTTTATGAATAAGTTGGATCTTTGTACAAATTTAAAAAAATCATTTTTAATGAGTTGTGGCCCGAAAAAACACCATGTTAATGTAATTACCTCTGGTTCTGAAAAACTGTTATGCACACGCACTTTCCCATACTTGGGTTTGGTTTTTGCAGACAATGGCTCTTGGGCTGCTCATCTGGCATATAGCCGGAGCAAGTTTTTAAAGGCCGTCAATTCAATCCTGTGCCTTCCCCAACCTAGAAGAACTGAGGTAGTGTTATCTCTATTGAAAATATACAAAACGCAGTGCTTACCTACCGCAACATATGGAGCTGAAGTTTGGGGCCACGTGAATTGCAACAGTATCCAGGTAGAAGAAAATAGATTCTGTCGGAGAGTTCTGGGGGCACCGATCTGTTCTTCATCCTTTGTCTGCCACCATGTGTTAAAACTGTCCTATATAGAGGATTATATTAGGACCTGCCCAGCCATTTTCTGGATAAAAGTATGGCAAAATCCAGCAGCCACGTTAACTAGAGAAATCATAGTTGACTGTCTTAAATGTGACAAGGGCTGTGACATACCATGGTTGGCGGCCGTTAAGGATAGCCTGTTCACTGTAAACTTGTTGCATATTTTCACAAACCCAAGCACCATGGCAGGCATTAACAAAAAGATTATCTAGAAGGCTTTGTATGAGTATTACGGCGACTTGAGATATAAGCAAGACATTTTGAAATCCTCAGTCGCCCGGTATATAACTATGGTGGAAGTTGACGGCCCCCCTACAAAATTCCCAGCTAGTTATCTCCTAAAAGTGACCAACTGCTGGGAACGAAGCTTGCTCTTTTGCCTTAGGGCTGGCACCTTAACCTACTGTGCTTCCCCTTGGGCTTTAATATCAATCTTGAGCAAATGCCTTGCCCCTGTGGAAATCGCGGTAATCAATCCATGTTACACTTTTTGTTTTTCTGTAACTTCTACCAAATATATAGCAAACCGCTGCTGATTCCCTTTTTTAAGGCTTCGGCCATCACTGATTTTAAGGTGGCCTACAGGGATATTGTTACGCTTAATGGGGAAAATGTAACCCTTCGTGTTAGTACCTTTTTGAGACTGGCTGTTCGATCCCGTGCCTCTATGAGCACTGTATAAGTTAAATTGTCTGCACTTTATTACATCATGCTGCTACATTTTATGATTCACACTGTTTTAGGAATATCATTGTTATTGGCTTTAACTAAACTACAAGTCTATGATGAATTTGCTGTATCGATTTTTGCACTATGTATATGTTTTTGTGTGCCTATTGCTTTTAGCCATGCGTTCTTTGTTTTTATGCATGTTGATTGTCATTGTTTTTAATGCATATTTGTGCTGGTATTTTATTCTCTACTTTTATGGATATCTTTTATCCGAATAAAGAATGAATTGATATTGATTGATTTAGCAATAAGTAACAGGTGACCATTCTAGGTTTGCAAAGGACCTTCCACCACTCTGTAACACTTGTCGCTGCATTTTTGGTAACGTTTGAGCCGTTTGAGCTAGAAACATGGCTTTTTTTGTTCAAATCTGCAGATTAGGCAGCAGATGATGGATTATGTGGCTAATTCGGTAAATGTATAATTATACGAAAGTCGGTGCAGTCTAACAGTCGCATAATTCCAGTGGCCCTGCTCATACCACTAACTAGGTCCAGAAGTGCTCCTCAGTGATTCCTTCTTTTTTTGTTTCATTGAGTTCATAGTTTAGCTTCTATGGAAACGAGGAAGACTAAACCTGGGGTTACCACTCCACAACACAGACTACCATACCACATAATTACTCTCCATAACACATAATCCCACTCTACATAATTCCTATACACTGAATACCACATACTTTCTATCCACATAATTTCACTGCACAACATACCACATAATTCCACTACACACAACGTACATCCACTCCACTCCAAAAAACATTGTTAAAAAACTATTACATTTACAATGCCAATAACTCTAACTCTCGCAAATGCGAATCCTATTACATTGCAAATGCTTCTTTAACTAGTAGTCGCGTTTGCAGAGTGATGGAGAAAGGGTGCTGGGCCTCCAAGCAGCGCTCAGGAATTCCGCTGCATAGGACTTACAGGAGGTACCAGGAGGTCTTTTTGGCCCCCAAAGTCGTTCAGGAGTAAAGTGGATTTCATCCCCCAACCCGTAGTATGCCAGGAGGAGCGTTTGCAGTGTGGTGGAAAAATGGGGGCGTGGCCTCCAAAGACCTCTTAGCAATCCCACTGTGTGGGACTTACTTGAGGTAACACGAGGGGTAGTCAGCCCCCAAAGACATCTTTGGGGGCCAACTACCCCTCCTATTATCTCCAGTAAGTCCCCCACAACAGGATTGGTAAGTTCCCATAGTAGGACACGCCCCATTGCCCACTACTCTGCAAACGCGACTCCTGGCATGCTCTTGGTTGGGAGATTAAGTCCCCTTCGCTTGTGGGGGTCCTTAGGGGCCAACTAGCCTACCTGTTACCTCCAGTAAGCCCCACACAGTGGGATTGCTGAGAGGTGGACACAGGCCTTGCCCCCTTTCTCCACCACTCTGCAAACGCGCCTCCTGGCATGCTCTTGGTTAAGATATGAAGTCCCCTTGCCTCCTGAGGGTCCCTGGGGGCCAACTAACCCTCCTGTTACGCGCCTCCTGTCCTGGCACACTGCTGCTCGGGGGATGAAGTCCACTTTAGTTCTGAGGTCCTCAGGACACAAGAGGACCTCATCGCCCCACCAGCAGTGTGCCATGAGGTGTGTTTGCAGAGTGGTGTAAAAAGGGGCGTGGCCTCGGACCACCTCTCAGCAATCCCATTGTGTGGGGATTACTGGAGATACCTGGTGGTCTAGTTGGCCCCTAAGGACCCTTAGGATTGAAGGGGACTTAATCCCCCAATTCAAAACGTGCCAGGAGGCGCGTTTGCACAGTGGTGGAGGGAGGGGGCAGGGCCTCCGGCGAGATGCCAGCTTTTTCTTATTTGCTTTTTGGAAGTAGGGCTGTGTGGCCCCACCTTCTGCCCTTAATTATTTTTGGGCCCTGGGGACCCCATCGCCCAGGACCTGAGCATTTTCTTGGTTTTAAAATAAAAAAAAACAGGAAGGGGCCCCTTTCCTGGGCCAATACTGGCCCCGGGGACCCCAACCCCCGGGACGTGGGCTCATTAAAAAAAAATTATTTTCACATTCCCCCCCCTCCCCATCCCCGGGGCCAGCCCTCACACTGGGGACAGTGGGGGGAGCCCCAATGCCCACACAGTCCCTGCCGGCTCCCCACCTCCTGCAGGAGCCGACATTGCTTTTTGACAAGGGGAGCTGCTAACACGCAGCTCCCCTTGTCCAAAAGCAATCTGCTTTGCTTCATAGAAGTGAGCGCAGGTTTTCTGCTCTCGCTTCCATGAAGCAAAGCATAGTTTTCAATGACAGGGCGGGAGGCGCGTTTGCAGAGTGATGGAGAAAGGGGGCGTGGCCTCTGAAGACTTTTTAGCAATCGTACTGTATGGGACTTACTGCAGGTAACAGGATGGGTAGTTGGCCTCCAAGGACATCCTTCATGGTCAACTACCCCTTCTATGACATCCAGTAAGTCCCACACAGCAGGATTGCTAAGTTCTCATAGTAGGCCACGCCCTCTTTGCCCACCACTCTGAAAACACGCTCCCTGGCATGCTCTTGGATGGGGATTAAAGTCCCCTTCGATGCTGGGGGTCCTTAGGGGCCAACTAGCCTACCTGACACCTCCAGTAAGCTGCAGTTAGTGGGATTGCTGAGAGGTGGACACAGGCCACGACCCCTTTCTCCACCACTCTGCAAACACACCTCCTGGCACGCTCTTGGTTGGGGGATGAAGTCCCTTTGCCTCTTGAGGGTCCCTGGGGGCCAACTAGTCCTCCTGTTATCACTAGTAAGCCCCACACAGCTGGATTGCTGAGAGTGGTCCGAGGCCACGCCCCCTTTTTACACCACTCTGCAAACGTGCCTCCTGGCGCACTGCTGCTCAGGGGATAAAGTCCACTTTAGTCCTGAGGTCCTCAGGACACAAGAGGACCTCATCACCCCACCAGCATTTGCAGAGTGGTGTAGAAAGGGGCTTGCCTCAGACCACCTCTCAGCAATCCCACTGTGTGGGGCTTACTGGAGGTACCTGGTGGGCTAGTTGGCCCCCATGGACCCTCAGGATTCAAGGGGATTTAATCCCCAAACTTAGAACACGCCAGGAGGCGCGTCAGCACAGTGGTGCAGGGAGGGGGCGGGGCCTCCAGCGAGATGCCGGATTTTCTTCTTTTTTTTTTGTTAGAAGGGGCTGTGTGGACCACATCCCCCAGGGCCTGACCTATTTAAAAAACAAAAACTGGAAAGGGGCTTTGCGGCCCTCCTCCCGAGGCCCCCAGGGCATGGCCTCATTTATTTTTTATTATTAGTACGGGAGGGGGGCCGCGTGGCCCCCCATCCCAAGACCACTATTGGCCCCGGCTACCCCATCTCCCGGGCCTGGCCTAGTTTTTTTTTAATTATGGGAGGGGGCCATGTGGCCCCCCTTCCTTGGGCCACTTCTGGCCCCGGGGACCCAATCCCCCGAGGCCTGGCCAGCCTTTATTTTTAATTTGTAATTTTAGAGGGGAGCCGCCTGGCCCCACTCCTGGGCCCGAGGGACACCATCCCCCGGGGCCTGGCCACACGTTGGGGACCGCGGGGGAAACCGCAATGCCCCAGCGGTCCCAGCCGGCTCCCTGCCTCCTGAGGGAGCCGGCATTGCTTTTGGACAAGGTGAGCTGCTGACATGCAGCTCCCCTTGTCCAAAAGCTATCTGCTCTCACTTCCATGAAGCGAAGCATAGTTTGCAATGACAGGGTGGGCACTCCGGGACATTGCTGGAGCCGTCCCCGGGGGTGCCGGTCCCCAGGGCCAAGGAAGGCTCCAGGAGGGGCCCTCCCAACATTTACAAAGCCCCGGGGAGGTGGTGGTCCCTGGGGCTGGGGGTCCGCAATGGACCCCTGCATTATCTTAATTAGAGCCCCGGGAGGTGGTGGTCCCCGCGGCAGTGTGGGGGGCAGGAGCCCCCCACACTTATTTATTTAAATTTAAGCCCCGGGGAGGTGGCGGTCCCCAGTGCAGCATGAGGTGGGTTGGAGCCCCCCACGCATTTTTTTTTCAAGCCCTGGGGAGGTGGTGGTCCCCAGGGCTGTGGGTGGCCTGCGTGCCCTGCACATAATTAATAAAGCCCCAGGGAGGTGGCGGTCCCCGGGGCTGCGGGGGGTTGCGTGGCCCCCGCATATATTTTGTACATTGCCCCCGGGACCTGGCCCATCCGGGGGCTTATCAAAACAAAGCGCAGGAGCCCGCGCTTCTTTTTTTAAAAATCTCTTCAGCCGAATTCGCGCACCCAGTGCGAATCCCGCCGAAAAATTTAAAAAAATGCTTTTGGGCATGAGCACACCTAGGGGGTCAGGGTGTTTCTACTCTGCCCCCTTTTCTTTTTTTTAACCTTTTTTCTTGTGACTTTGTTCTACCGAGTTACAAGATGGCTGTCAACACTTCTTGGTTTGGAGTGTAGGCAGCCAATCAGAGTCAAGCTCGTGCTCGGGAGGGTTTGCGGATCCACCGCGGTTACCAGATATCGATATTTTTTATTTTTAAATTTATCAGGAACTACTGAACGGGTTTACACCATTTAAAGCACAGAGCTACCTCTCTGCCAAATTTGGTGTAATTCCATTCAGCAGTTCGGGCTGTAGCTGCGACAAAATTTCCTATGGAAATTAGCATGGAGAAAACGCGTTTTGGGACCACCCTTTTACCTCGGCCCTCGCTTTATGAATCACCCCGAAACTTTCAAGACAGGAGCTGACCGGAGCGCCCCATTAGTTTTGAACATTTTGCGAAGATTCGTCAAACGGCGCCAAAGATATTGGCAAATCAAAAAACGCTTTTCCTATGGAAACTAGGCCCTAACTATAACTACCTACTGGCTTCCGCCAGTAGGTAATATATATATATATATATACCGGACAGTGAGCACTCAATGGGTAGTGCCTTGGAGGGAAGGTGAGAAATAATTACCACGCAGCCCGACATGGAACTGTTCCTTTTGAGGCTGGATGTGCGTTTTGGATTTCATTTGAGCTCATTAAGGCAAAAAGCTGTGAGGTTTTCAGAGAGGGACAATGCGGCGCTTTAAAAGGCATTGATGATGCATGATGGACTTTGGAGTCCGAATATCAGGACTTTTTAACCAGGGTTTGTACTCAAACATTACATAAAGGGAAGGCATTCGCCACAGTATTTAAAGAGTAGCAAAAATAAAATGCCATTACCTGGTTCCTGTCATTGATAAAAGAAAAAGATATGGATGTATCTAAATGGAATCCGTTGTCCCTCTTCACTCTCTAAGATTTAAGTGCATTTAAACCCCGATGTGACTGCCCATCTCATTTGCATATGATGAAGACCCGTGTGAGGGTCGAAACCGGTAATGCTTTGCCTGTTGGAGAAATAAAATTACTTACTTTATGTCCGACTGGTGGGCTTGTTTTCTCGCTGGATCCTGCGTGGAAGGCTTTTGGTGTATATTGGCGGTGACGTCGCCTACAAGCCCCAACCCGTTAGGCTGGGCTCCCTTTTCATCAAGATTGCATTTGGATTTATATTCAACGGGAGCCCGCTGGCTGCACAGACTTATGTTACGAAGGATTTAGCCAAGTTGGTGCCACTGGAGAACACGGGAGGCACTGCCACTGATTTTCTGGGAGGCCTGCGGGCCGGAGATTTTTCGGCATTTGAAGTGCAGCCATGGTTTGTGGGGGTCATTGACTCCTGCGCAGTCGGACATAGTGAATTTTCTTGCAGGCTGCTACATTGTTGATTCGGACAGTGAGCACTCGATGGGTAGTGCCTTGGAGGGAAGGTGAGAAATAATTACCACTCCTAAATTACCACTTTAGGAGTAGTAAAGTTAGGACTCCTAACTTTAGGACTCCTAAATGCCTTCTGTGAATACCGAAAGTCTTAAAGTTAGGATTTTTCTCAGTTTAGGAGTAGTAAAGTTAGGAGTCCTAACTTTACTACTCCTAAACTGAGAAAATCCTAACTTTAAGACTTCGGTATTCACAGAAGGCATTTAGGAGTCCTAAAGTTAGGACTACTAACTTCTGTGAATACCGAAATGAGTAAGTTCATTCTGTGAATACCAAAATGAGTAAGTGTATTCAGTGAATACCAAAAAGTACTAACTTTACGTTTTTGACGTAAGTTAGTTCTGTGAATCAGGCCCGGAGTGTGTGCAAAAATAAAAACTGAGAGGTTCCTCCAGTGACTAGGCCCCAAAAGCAATTTTCACTGCCAGGGCTGTCAGTGAATCCTCAAAAATGTCAAAGAAGGACATATTATAGACTTTAATCTTCAACTTTCGACAGGAAGCTGTTACTAAAGTTATTTGAATAATATTTTTAAGATTTATTGAAATTCAATTCAGAGGTAAGTTGGATTGTTAATAAATATTTTGGGCAATTAACTTCTAGATAGTTACATTTCACCTTGCTTTCACCTATCAGAACCGACAGAAGGCTAATTAGCCTACTGACAGCTGGTCTGACACATCTTAACCTTAGTGAGGCATGACATTTTCTCATAGAGCAGGGACAATAGCCTGGGTTTAGGGACATGTTCTTCTCCCCTTGCAGGAAGGACAGTTGGAGAAAGTCAGTGGGCTGACCTCCTGTGTGGATACAGGGAGACAACAAGCTGAAGAACCACTTTTTCCTGGATGATCAGTTCTCCAGTAACAACGGGCCCTACACTGGACCATGTACAACACCTTTGCTGAATCAATTGCTGAAGTCCTAAGAACCCCCTAAAGCCTGGGAGCCTTAAGTGAAGAAGTGAGGAAAAAGGGACTCACCACTGCAACATTTTGGGAGTTGGAAAACTTCTGACATCAAACCTCTGGAGGACTATGACCAACCAACGGAGCCAATCTGGCAAATACACCACTTCACTGGGCCGAAGATCCAGGTTCCTCCCATTTTTGAGCTTCTTCACAGCAGCAAATAGGCTTTAGCAGGACCTTGGTGAAAAGGTATCTAGCCCCTTAGAGCCCTCTTCGAATACAGCCTGCTGCTTTGTCCCATTGGAGAAAGCTAAGCTTCATTTCAGACACTAAATTAAGAGTTAGAAAATAAATCATGACTGGGTGAAGGTGCCAGAAGTGTCCTGTTAGTGCAATAATGGACATGGGCACGTAATTTGGCTTTTCCCACCAAAATTATCGGCTTCAGTTGGACCACGCTAAATGATGTACTTTAACATGTCATATGAGGTCATAAGCGGTGCAAGGAGAGGGTGCAAGTTATAGTTATCTCAGTAAACTACAACTGGTGAATTTCACTGTTTTTTATTTTAAAACAAAAGTTTTTATATTATTGCAAGTCTTTTTCTATTTATAGCTCTAACATCACTTTACTTTTTTTATTGTAAGCTAAAATCATAGGGACTGATTCATAAAGGTAACACAGCTTGGAGTATGTTTCCTACTTTTGGTATTTACAAACTTTGGGGTATATTTACAAGGGGATTGCACCACTGGAATGTAACTTTTTTGACTTTCCGGTGGTGCAATGCACTGCACAGTATTTATAGAGTGGATTTAACCCTTTTTGTGGCCTAACGTCACTTTCTAAATATGGTACCCTTTCACGCAGGTATATGCATGAAAGGGGCGTGCAATGGGTGTTGCTGTGGGCATTCCACCACGAAGCCCATTGCTTTTTGTTGCTTCCCCATAATTACAAGGATCTGTAAATCTGAAGCAGCGCCAAAAACGAATGTCATGCAATAGCAAGCGTTAGAATGGCGCAACGAGGAGAAACACTTTTATTTCTCCTAATTTTTGCTTTTTCTGTGTCTGCTGCATTGCAGCAAACATAGAAAGAGCAAAATGCCATTAATGATTGTTTATGTGCAGGAAGGTGTCCCTTCCTGCACTTAAACAATCATTAAATAAAAGTGAAAAAAAAGCAGAATGCAGCACACATAGAAGTAGCAAATCGCTATTATTGATTGTTTATGTGCTGGAAGATACACCTTCCTGCACATAAACAATCATTCCCTGCACTGCAGGCACCCTTGCACTATGGCGCAAGGGTGTCTGTGTTGGCGATAGGCAGGTATTTTGAACACCAGCGCTAGGGAAAACACAGGTGTGCAGCGTATTGTTGTAAATACGGCGCATCCCTGCGTTTTGGAAATGGTGGAGCGTGGCGCTGCAAAATTTGCCGCAGCTCCCTGCTTAGTCATTTCCTTGTAAATATGCCCCTTTGCGTGCAACGTGTAAGTTACAGGTCTCCACTTCCATAGTGATGTAATTGGCTTACTCTTGTGTCGGTGGGTGACGCCCCTCCCTAAATTCTTCTTACTCCTTCATAATCTGATGCCTTTTTGTAGTAAACCTGCCCCTTTTCCCACCTACTCCCTCCAGTTCCACCCACAATTACTATTAAGCCATATACTTAAGAGACTCTGCATTTGGATAGAAGTACTCCACACACATAAGTATAGGTAATGCAGAGGAGTAAAACTCTTCATCTAGTTTGTGAATTGCAATTTGAAGTATGTGTTGTAGTACTACTCAGCATACTACAAACTGCAGTTTGTGAATTTGACCTCTCGTACCTTACCTAACTATACCGTCACTTTAACCTTTAATTTTTCAAAGAATTTTTTAAGTTATCTATCTATCTGTCCATCCGTCTGTCTATCTAGCTATCTATTTATGTTCACTTCAACCTATTTTATCAATGAAAAAGCATAGGTTAGAGTGAAGTTATGGTTAGCTTTGGTCATAATATAAACAAGCATTTGCAATGCAATAGGTCTCGCATTTACGCGAGTTTAAGCTATTGGCATTGTAAATGACAATGCCTTTTATTTATGTTTTGAAAACAAAAATAAAAGGCGTTGTTATTTGTAACATCAATAGCTCAAACTCGCGTAAATGCGAGACCTATTGCATTGCAAATTGCAAATGCTTGTTTTTTTTTTTGCCCTGAGCTTTATCCTCCATATATGGATGGATACGGACGGATGAATCTCTTGCCTGAAATATCTTTTACTACAGGGCTTGCATGAAATAGCTGCATGATGGCAGCATAGGAGAAGTTTAAACTGACACCTGACCTTTCTTATCCAGAGTTGACGGGAAGCCAACGAAGACGTACGCAGTTGATTTCTTTCGTTACATTCCGATTTCAACATCAGAAATTAGAAGAATTGACTGCAAATAAATCTGACATTGAATAAAAAGCAGAGTGCAAACGGACATTCTATTATATATTGCAAAGGCAGACGTCTTATGAGTTGGAAGAAAGGTTCCCCACAACGAAAGGATAATAAACAAGCACTGGCGAAGCCAATGTCATGCTGGTACACTTTATTTGGTAACGTGGCGTGATATGAAAATAAAACCAAATTTGCCGCCCATTAAATAGGGCAATCGTAACCTTAGAATACAAGCACAAGCGCGCGCCTCGCGCGTCAGCAGAGGGAGGGGCGAAAGGAGGGGGCCAGCGCGATTCCCTTGCGGGAGCGAGCGGCAAGGCGCGATAATTAACATATGGCGCCAGCTGCTCGCTCCCGCAAGTGAATCGCCAGACGTGCACGCGTTGCCATTGGAAGCAATGCAAGGCGTGCACGTTTTTGCAGGGAAAGCTGTGCCGATTTCTAAAGGTCTCTCCTATGCAACGCATGCGCGCTGCATAGGCGAGACCTAAAAACTCTGAAATTAACCCAAATAGAACAGTTAAAGTACTTTCATGGTTACAAATCCGAAAAACTACTGAAATTCGAAAGTTATTGTTAAGAGCACAAAACATAACTCATGCAATAGCCGTGTGAACCATAACTCTCACACCAAATGCAATGCATATGACTGCACCCTTTATGAAAAACATGCAAATAAGGGGGATATTCTCAAGAACGTGCGATAAACATCGCCAAAATAGGTTAACGCAAGTTTTCATATCGCCGTCTATCGCGGGAAAATAACTCTGTGTTAACGTTGAATTCTCAACACAGCGGTAACATGCGATAGTCTCCCGATAACGCGTCAAATGTCCGCGATAACATTACCGGGACGCGATGAAAATCCAAACCCGAGCGTGAAAAAAGTTGCGATGGGCCCAACCGCGATAAGACAATCAGCGAAAAGCAGCGCCAGGCCTGCAAATCACACACGTCAGGTGTGAAAAATCACTACAAAAGCAGAAAAAAAACCACAAACAAAAACCAAACTACAGCGAAGCACAATGGAGGCAGCCAGAGCAGGTACAGAGGACGGCCAGAACCCCACAAGCCCCCAGGAGGAGCAGCCTGGGACCTGGGGGACAGGGAAGGGCAAGGACAAGAAGAAGAGGAAGACACGGTTCAGTCTGCAGGAAAACAGGATCCTGATCACGGAGGTGATAGAACACCATCAACAACTGTTCGTCACCTCCACTGTGTCCTTGGCAACAAAAAATGCAACACGGCAGTCCATCCTGGACAAGGTGAATGTAGTCGGAGTGCTGAGGAGGACAATGGAAGAGCTCAAGAGGCGCTGGAATGATGTGAAGCGCAAGACCAAGCAGAAACTCGCCAACAACCAGAAGGCAGCAATGCAGATTGGAGGTGGGAGTCCAGCGCCACAGGAGGAGCTGGATGAGATGGAGGAAATGGTGTCCACAGTCATCAGTGGGGAGACGGTGGCAGGAGTTGGGGGACCGGACACTGCTCAACATGACCTGACACAACAGCAACAGGGTGAGTAACGACCAGGGACTGGGGGGATGGGGAGAGATGGGCACAATGGCACACATGCACAATTAAGCATAGCATAGTGCACACCCACAATGACTCTGGATCATGTCCCTGATCCCCTTGGCGCACTGCAGCACACCTACAAACAGCAAGTAGGCCCCCGTCGACTATGTGCCCAGAGGGGACCCTTCTTACACATCACCAATCTCACAACCAACCCATGCACATGTGCCAAACCCAGCAAAGCGGCGTGTCTGTGAGCCACACTGACAATGCAAGTGACACTGCATGATGAATAGCATGGCTGCAGTCAACATATCATGACATGTTGCACGCCACGACACTGAGGTGGCTGAGTGTGGACCGCATCCGTAAAGGAGCAGGTCACACTCTGACACATCCACGTGCACAAACAACCCCTGACGTCAACAACACATCTGCGGACAAACCATGCCCCAGAGTCCCAACTCCCATCAAGAGCCCAATTTACCTAAGAATGCAACATCTCAGCACTGTATAAGCACAGAAGTCAAAGGCACACCGCCTGAAAGGGATAAGGGCCAGCCAAATCAGAGCTGCAGGGGCGACTCTCCCAAAATGCAGCACACACACATAACATTCAGAGCACATCAACATTGACAACAATGTGCTATAAACTGCAACACGTTCACAACAGAACAAAGGACACAACTGGTGCCGCTTGTGTGTAGAAACTGGTCAATCACATTTGGCATAGCAGGGAAATGTGAGCTGATAATGTACAAGTACAAACACACATCCGTGATGTTGTCAAAATGTCCACTGTCCCGCATCAAATAGGCAGCTCCTCCCAAACAGTCACAATGTACATTGTCATGCAGTTTGTATGTAAACTTGTAAAATGTGTCAACATACATGTGAACACAATGTTAAACTGCATCTCCCCTTCACATTGCAGAGGGAGAACCAACACCTCCTGCAGAGCAGACCCAACAGCTGTTCACTGATGACGAAGAGGACCTCCACACCTTCGACACCAACGCCCTCCAAGAGCTCATTGACAGCTACGGCACCTCACCTCCAGGAGCAGGGCAGCCCAACTGCATCAAGGAGACCACAACCCCTGCACAGACCACACAGCAGGAAGCACCCACCACCACAGCTGTCTCCCAGGACCCCCACGACCAACACATGGCATTCCAACGCCATGTGTTAGAGGTCCAGGAGAAGATGGCTGATCAGGTGTGGGTGGGGTTCGACCTCATGGCAGCCAAACTTGATGCCATACATGGGTGTCTGAGTACCATCAGGGACCACTTGCAGTCCCTAACGGACACCCACAGTCCGCTCCATGCTCTCCAACGATCCATGGCTGACATCGCTGGAGTCATGATACTGAGACAAGAACAACTGTCCAGTCAGAGTGGCTCCAGCAATGTCAGCCGGGAGTTGGGACACAAGCGGAGGATCATGGAGAACAGGGAGCGGATGCAGGCGGAAAGAATGGCTGCCACGGCTGCACACCAGCGAGATGTAGCTGGGATCTTCCATGCCCTGCAGCACATCGTCATGGCATTTATGCCTCAAGGTCTTGCACAGATGAATGCTGCTGCTGCTTATACATCCACATCTCCGCCCCCTGATGTGTCAGTGCCTCACAGTGCGGCAGGCAATCTACCACCACCCACGTGTGAGGCACGTGTGACAGCAGTGACGAAGATGCGGGTGAATCAACCTTACTGGTAAGGAGGAGGCAGTAGCATTCATCTCCGCCATATGGCCTGTTTATGCTTGGTTCTGCCCTTTGCATCATCACCTTCCACTGTCCCCCGAAACACTCTACGACACTCACCTTGGACCTCGACATGGACTGCCATTTTTTGTTTGGTTACCAATGACACAGCGATCAGACTGAGGACTGAACTCTTCCTCCTACGATGTACTTGTCATTCCCTGAAGGACTCTGGCTGGCCCTCCACGGGCCAATAATGTGAAGTGGGGTTTGCATGGCCCTGTACTGCTCCAGCTGCAACACTCCACTGGATGTGAATTAAACATTCAGAATGGCACAGATGTGTCATGCCTTTGATCATTCAAGTATGAGAGTATGGATGAATGTAGGGTCAGTGATTCCCCCTTATGTCCATGTTGCTCATGTCGTGGGACTTGAGTCACAGGGTGCAACATTGCCGATTGCCGTCCGGGTGGCGTAGACACTACAACAGAGACACAAGCATCAGTTACTTCCATGTCCAGCCCAGAACTGAAGCACGCCCAGAGCCCCGGGCTCATTGTTCCCACCCCTACGCTGGCCTGCCATACGCCAGGCCAGTCCACTCTGCTTACGCTCAGAGGGGGGACGACAAAGCTACATGTCCCAGGTCTTCCCTGTAGTGATCTGCTGATCACTGGTCTAGTTGTCAGCATGCCACAGCCACTCCCTGAGGGCTGGTTCACACCCACACCACACCCATCCAGCACAGGCGTCACAGGACATGTGACCCTGCCAATAAAAGGGGCCTAGCATGTCACATTCCCCACTGCGGGAGATGACATGATGGCGTCCGCACCACGCGACCCAATCATGAAGGGTCCATGACTTGAGGCACACAGGGTCAGTGGCACCCGCTGCACTGTGGCTGGCAGGGGCCTACCGCCACGTGACGATGACTTGCGTTGCACAGGGTCAGTGGCACCCGCTGCACTGCGGCTGGCAGGGGCCTACCACCACGTGACGATGACTTGCGGTGCACTGAGTTGGTGGCACCCGCTGCACTGCGGCTGGCAGGGGCCTACCGCCATGTGACGATGACTTGCGTTGCACAGGGTTAGTGGCACCTGAAGAGCTGAGCGGGTGTGCAGCCTGCGATGATGCGTTGGCCTGGATACGGCATCCAGCGAATCAAGACTCAAATTGAACAGTGTGCCCTGCTGGACCACAGTGTACGTGCAGGCAGCAGTCAGCACACACATGACTCTGCCATGCGGTGCCGCAGGGTGCGCTGGGGGCCTGTGGCGCGGAATCCAGCGATCGGTTAAGGAGGATGCACCGGCACGTGGTGGGCCCTCTTGGAGACACGCCGGTGGCGGCAGGTGAGCATTGAGGCCTGGGTGCGCAGGGGCGGCCAGTCATCGCTGGGCGGATGACCGGTCTGGGGACCAGGGCTGGGGTGCATCAGGCACACAGGATTGCGCAGGCGCCACCGGTCACGGCGGCAGACTCGTGGCTGGGTGGGGGGGGTGCCACCCTTGCTGCCACCTCGTCTCCAGTGTGAATGTGCACGTTGAAGGTGGTCGGCTACGTGTGTGTAGGCCTATGGGCAGTTTGTGGCAGAGACTGAGACACATCCAGTAGTCACTTTGGTGGTGGATTGGTGACGTGTGCATTCCCACAGTTGTGAGTTGGGGGATTGTGGAGTTGAGGTGTGTGGTGTGTTCAGTTGGTACTTGCCGATGGGCAGTGCATTTCCATGGGGGCCATCCTCAAAGCGCTGTTTGGTGGCGGACTTGCGGACATGTGGGGATCATGCACACTGCCTGGGGAGTTTGCGACGACATTGGTGGACAGGCCACGGTGGTCCACTTCTGTATGCACAGTGATGGCATGCGTGTGGTTGCTGTTGCGGTGATTGTGTGCAGTGTCGGCAGGGGGCACTAGTCATACACGTGTGCTGTGAATTGCCCCCAACACGTGCGTGATGCCAGCTATAGCGTAGTTCTCTTGCGTGGTCTCAAGATGTTCCTGCGCAGTGTGGGGGGAGTGAGGGGCAGGTGTATGGAGCTGACACACACCGTGATGCTTTCAGGTATGATGAGTCCTGCATGATGTGACCGTAACAGCAGTTCGTGTGGTCGTTACCTTCCTCTTCATTCCTACGACGGTTACGGCCACACGTAGTTCTGTTACGGTCTTCTCATGCATGGTTTATCATGCCTGTGAGCATTCCGGTTTGTCCAAGTGCAGTACACTGTACCAGATTAGGCATGTGACTATACAGAAGTTTGACCATTGTCACCATTTCTCCCACAGGTTTTTGAGAACACGTTGCCCTGTTGAAGTTCTCCGTCGGGAATGGAACGCGTTGGCTGAGCTTTTCATTTTGTTTGGTTGTGTATTTGTAATAAAGTTCTGTTTTTACACTACTGTTGACTACTGGACTTTATGACCTGGCGCACCCACATTTCGGTTACTACGATCTTGGGCATGGGGCACGGAGGCGTCTAGCATGGCTGGCATTGGGGTTGGTTGCGCAGGTGCGGTACGAATTGGAACTATCGTGTGGTGCGGATACAGGGGCCCACCGTTGCTTTTGTGGACATGCATCCATGACATATGTGAGGGAGTTTGATGGGGCTGGCTGTGAGACTCCTCGGACTCCGGCAGTTGTTGGTTGGAAGGTACCAGGGGCTAACAGGTGCAGCACAGCCAGCAGCTTTGTCTGCGGGGGATGTGGGTTGTCCGCTGTTTTGGTACCGTGGGCAATGTGGGTCAGGATGCGGTGGATGGTTGTCCTTTTGAGCCTGTGTTGGCCAATGGCTTCCTCTGGCATTGAGTCTCTGGGGCTGGTGTGTTTTAGGGTTGTCCGCTGTCCTGCACTGCCTAGGTGGTAATCTGGGGGGAGTGGTCCGGGGGGGGGAACTGGGAGTGGTGGCGGTGGGTGTTGTGGCCCTCTTGGTTCTCTGAGCCGCATGATCATTGGCTCCATGGCATCTGTTGGTCTTCAGATGTGGCTCTGGGCTGGGCTCCCTTTCATACTGTAGGTAGTCGTCCTACTTAATACCAGCAAAAGGCAGGTGTTAAATCCCTGCTGCTAACGCGCCTTATCGCCTGTTCTTGGTTCGCATCACAGATCTGGCTGGTCGTTGAGTATCTCGCAAAGTGGTATTTTCGTGTGTTTTTGCACGGGAACGCCTACTCTGCATATCATTAGCGTTAGTTGTCGCACTCATCCGTGGCGATGTTTTTGCGGCAGCTATCGCTGGTAAACTGGCGATATCGGTAGTTCGCACCAGCTTGAGAATAGGGCGATAAGTCTATCACCACTTTTGCGGCGCTAAAGTGCCGATAAATCGGCGATAAGTCCTTGAGAATATGCCCCTAAGTGTTTTAAATCAACTTACAAATGACAGTACATATCACACCTCCATTAGCATTCTGCCAGCGACAACTTTGATTTTAGTATAATTAAGTGGTTTGATTATGTGTTGTTCTTCTATTGGATTTGACTTTTAGGTGTTGTTTTTTTTGGTATAAATATGGTGAGGTCATAAACATTTAATTAGATGTGCCTTCACTCATTAAAAGATTTTTCTACTACTTTATTTTAAGAGTGGAATTTTATTTGAAATGATCATAATCCAGATAGCATCGCAAAACAGCTATATAATTTGCATTCAAATGTACTCGCTATTAATTAGGTGGATTATGTCGATATTCTTTTTCATTTAGATCTCATTTGTACAATCGTACATGTTACTCTTCAGGAAGCTCAAACAGTGTGCATGAATTACAATACTAGCTGGATTTCCTCTCGAATTCCCTTTCTGTCTCATTAGGAAAAATCACACTCAACTGTGTGAATAGTGGCTAAAATTATAATTGTGAACCTGCTTAAAAATGCAAAATGAAGCGGAACTTCGGGGCAGTTTAATGTGTGACTATTTATAACATAGATATTTTTTTCATTAGACACGTTTCCTTTTTAAATTTTGTTAAAGCTTAAAGGTTGCATTTTCTATTATAAGTATGATTAAAATACTATTCAAAATATTTAAGGTATGTTTCACAATCAACAGTACATCCAAAATATTCTACATTGTTAGGAGTAGAAGCAAAGATCTACGAGGAACTGTAATTCACAAATAAGTTTCAAACACATTAGCAAATGGAAAATAGGCCGGGCATGTCTACAAGAGCGTGTGAATGTCATAAGCTCAAATCATGAATTGCAATGTACATTTTAGTTTCAAATCACTAAATCGCCAAATCCACCCACAAAATAGTCATATATCTTTATAAGGTCATACAATGACCATAAAATAGCACAATAAGGTTTACATAGTGCATAACAAAGTACACTTTCAAAACATGAAGCGGGATCGCTCGACAGCCATATTCATTAAAAAGAGTTAATAGTTCATAATACATTTGCTGTCCTTGTGCGTATAGCACACTGTATAAAAAATGCAGTTAAGAAGCATATCCTCACTGTTGACAATGATTGTAAAAATTCCATAGTGGGCCTGCATTGTCTAAGGTTTGCCTGTTTTAAAAATTGTAAAATAAGCAGCTTTCTTAATTAAAAGAAAACTTGCAAAAAAGCCTTAAGTGCAACGTGCTTTGTGCAGAACGTACATCGCATGGACGAACAGGTATATTAGCAACATAGGTCCCCTGTGTGGGGTAAGCCGCGAGGAAATGTACAGCGTTCAGCTTTAGGGCCTGATTTAGATGTTGGTTGATATGGTCCCACCATCGCTTTTTTGACGGTCTTCCCGCCTGCCGCCTTGGCAGTCCGCCAACTGTATTTAGATGTTGGCAAGTCTATGGAAAGAAGACCGTCAGAGTTCTGCCGCCTTCACCAGGATTGTCCTCCCGTGTGGACGTCTTCAGAGGCATAAACGGCTGTCAGAGGGAGTCCCACCAAGAATATCGCGGAGCCGATTACGATGTGCCTTTCCATCGAGGCAACTGTGCCTGGGAAACCTCCAAACTTGAGTCGGCGGAAACGAAGAAAAAACGATGAAAATATACCATTCTTCGGGTTCTCCTCGAATTCCATCTTGAAACCCATTGTCCAGGTCCTTCCTTTGCTGCTGCTACCTCATCATGATGCTCAACAACCCCGTTGTCGCCGGATTCTAGGGTAGGTTTCTGTGTCACCTGTCGCACTGTCAATCGTATGTTAACATTTGTTATCACTGCATGTATTTTTACATTGCTCTCACATGCAATTTTTATGTGACTTGCATAAGTGTTCATCTTACAACATAGGGGCATATTCTCAAGGAGCTATCGCCGAGTTATCGGCACTTTATCGCAGCCAAAGTCGCGATAAATTTATCGCCCCATTCACAAGCTGGTGCTAACAGCCCATAACACCAGTTTTCCTGCGAAAGCAGTCACAAAAAACATCGCCACAGATGACCCCGGCAACTAACGCTAATGAGATGCAGAGTAGGCGTTCCCGAGCAAAAACCTGCGACAACACCACACCTCAACATTCTCAACGACCAGCCACATCGGCGATAAGACCACAAAACAGGCGATAAGGCGCGTTAGCAGCAGGAAACTAACACCTGCTCTGACCTGGTGTAAAGTCGGACGACAAGCTGCACCATCAAAGGGAGCCCAGCCCAGAGCCACACATGAAGAACAACAGATGCCATGGAGCCACTCACCATGCACCCCGGAGCCCTGAGGGGGCAACAACACCCACCGCCACCACCCCCAGTACCGCCACCCCCCCAACGGACCCACCCCACCCCCTCCCCCGGACCACCACAGAGGCAGCGCAGAAAAAGACAGCGGACATTCAGGAAAAGCACCAGCCCTACAGTCCTAACACCAGACAATGCCAATGCCCACCACAGGCCCAAAAGGACAACCATCCTCTGCATCCTGAACATCATTGCCCACAGGCTGACGGTACCAACACAGCGGACAACCAACATCCCTCCGCAGACAAAGCTGCTGGCTGTGCTGCACCTGTTGGCCTCTGGTACCTTCCAACCAACAACTGCCAGAGTCGGAGGAGTCTCACAGCCAGATCCAAGTTCCTCACACCTGTCCTGGATGCCCTCACCAGCTAGGGACCCCAGCACCCATACGTCCCCCACAATGAGCAGGAACAGCTGGAGACCAAGCAAGGACTATACGCCATAGCTGGATCCCCGCACGTGTCGGGGGCAATCAACTGCACACTTGTCCCACTTGTGCCCCCTGCCAACACTGCAGACAATTACCACAACAGAAAGCACACGCATCCTATCAATGTGCAGGCAATAGCGGACCACAGGGGACTCCTCACCAATGTCATAGCCAACTAACCAGGCAGTGTGCATGATCCCTTCATCTTCCGACAGCCCAACATCAACCAGCGCTTCCAGGATGGCACCAATGGAAATGCACTGCACGTTGGCAAGTACCAAATGAACACAAATTACTGTGGCAACCTTGGTTAGCCATGTACATGAGCCATCAACGGCATGGCACCTCAGCCACACAATACCGGAATGTGGGGAGAGGTGGGAACCAGGCATGTGCGAAGGAGGCAAGTGACCCATGAATGAGAATGTACACAATGCCAAGTGTGGCGGAGACGTGCTGGACAGACTGCAGTATGCAGACCACAGACATAGCCATGTCTACATGCACTGCTGGTGTTTGGAGTGTAGTGGACAGTGGACGCAATCATGTCACCCCAGCCAGTGGGGAAGATCGCGGAAATGTAGCTTGTGACGTCCCCCCCTGTAAGCGTGTGTGGAGTGGGCTGGCCCAGAGGGCGCCAGGCCAGCGTAGGGGTGTGAATAAAAAGCACGTAGCCCTGGGTGTGGTTCTCTTCCGGAATGCCCAACGTGTCTGCCAGGGCGGCGCCTCCCACCCTGCCACGAGGCCGACGCTGTCGCTGTGAGCGGTGTGGCCTGCGATCCTGTGCGCCTGCTGCACCCGGGCCGCTGGTCCCCGAACCCGTCATGCCTGCCCCTGCGCAGCCAGGCCTCATTGCTCACCTGCTGACACCAGCATGTGTCGAAGAGGGCCCACCACATGCCGGCGCAAGCTCCAAGCCCGAAGCCCGCGACCTTGGCAGCCTCCTCAGACCATCACGGCCTCTGCGACACAGGCCCGCATTACTCCTTTCTCGTTGACGTACTCCACCGCTGCCTCCGGCCTACACTACGGTCAAGTAGGTCACACATTTGGAACTGAGTCTTGATTACACAATGGCCGAGTACACACTTCATGGCTGAGTTTAAATCACTATACTCCCTTCGATGTGGTGACACAGAGTATGTGCTGGGCATCCCAACCACATGTGTCTGTGGGCCCTTGATGTCTACGCCTTCGGACTACACTGCAGTCCTGCAGGCCCCACACAAATCCATGCCAGTCCGTACCAGGCAGGACACGCATCGTCGCTGGCTAAACACCCGCTCAGCTCTGTCTCTACTGCCTCGGTCAACCACGAGTCATCCCCACATGCCATTTCAACGCCGTGTGTCAGTGTTCCAGGAGGAGCTCACTGAACAGCGGTTGGCACGCGCTGGCCGCTACCTCTGGACTACACATTGGTCGAGTAGGGCACACATTGGGAACTCAGTCATGATTCATTTATGGCAGACCTGATATCATTGTACTGGCCTCGTCGCAGACTGCATCCCCTTCCAGCTCAGGGGCCACTAAGTCTGTTCCCCGACAACCATGGACACTTTCTTCTTGAGATTTGTTGGCGACTGAGTCCATGGACTGGGGGTTGTCTTCATCATCATGTCGGTGATACTGACTATGTGGCCAAAATGAGGCAGTAGCATTCCACTCCTCCATTTGCCGCTTCCGGCCGGCTCCTGCCCTCTGCATCATGCCCTGGAGGACACCTTCCACTGTCCCCCGCAAACCTCCGCTACAATCACCTTCGACATCGACGAGGACCCGCTCACCTTGCGTGGCCCTATCTCACTGCACCGCAAGTCACCATCCCGTGGCGGTGTGCCTGTGCCGGCCGCAGTGCATCCGGGGCCACTAACTCTGTGCAGCTCAAACCATGGCCCAATCTGATGGCATGTTGGATGGCCTCTGGGTCGATGGTCTGGGGGTCAACAACGCCATGTGTCTGTGGCCCTGCGCTGTCCGCTGCCTCCGGCCTCAACTGCGGTCCACCTTGGCTCACACATCAAATCGAGTCCTGACCTGCCCGGACGTCGCATCACCGCAGGATGCACACACCACCACCGCCAGGACCAACTCCAAACGACAGGTGCCAGAGTCATAAGTGTCTTACTGCCAGACTGTCAGGGCCTGATTCACAGAACTAACTTACGTCAAAAACATAAAGTTAGTACTTTTTGGTATTCACAGAATACACTTACTCATTTTGGTATTCACAGAATGAACTTACTCATTTCGGTATTCACAGAAGTTAGTAGTCCTAACTTTAGGACTCCTAAATGCCTTCTGTGAATACCGAAAGTCTTAAACTTAAAGTTAGGATTTTTCTCAGTTTAGGAGTAGTAAAGTTAGGACTCCTAACTTTACTACTCCTAAACTGAGAAAAATCCTAACTTTAAGACTTTCGGTATTCACAGAAGGCATTTAGGAGTCCTAAAGTTAGGACTACTAACTTCTGTGAATACCAAAATGAGTAAATTCATTCTGTGAATACCAAAAAGTACTAACTTTCCGTTTTTGACGTAAGTTAGTTCTGTGAATCAGGCCCTCAGAGTTGCTCACACCTGTCGTGGGGGCCATCATCAGCTTGATACCGTTCTCAGCTCTTCAGGTGCCATTAACTCAGTGCACCACAAATCAAGGAACATTCTGCTTGCATGTTGGGTGAACACTGTACTCCCTCCGGCTACCACCATGATGCTTCAGAGTTGTTTCTGTTGTGCTGGTGTTTTATGCTTCTGCTTCAATTGTGATCACTGTTCAAGTTGTTGCCAGCACCAACGACTCCATGAGGGCTGGCTTACACTCACCCCACACACATCCAGCACATGCGTCACTGTACATGTGACCATGCCAATAAAGGTGTTGTGCGCACGTGCCCGTGGCCAGTTCAACGAACTATCTGTGTGTGTCCGTGTGCCCATGATGTATGAATTTGTGCCCCGGGCACTACAACATTACATTGTGCCGTGTACAGAGGACGCAGCCATGTCACCGCAGGCAGCGGGTGGGACATTGCATATGTAGCTTTGTCCTCCCCCACTCAATGCGTAAAAGGAGTGAACTGGGCCGGCGTACGCCAGTCCGGCCTGGGGGTGTGGATGATCATCCTGTGGCCCTGGGTGTGGTTCAGTACTGGAAATGTGCAAAGGCATGTGTCTCTGTCGCAGTGTGGGTCTCCTTTGGGGAGTGTTGGTGGGCCCTGATGGGACTTAGACACCCATGTATGTGATCTGGTTCGGCTTCCATGAGGTGGTACCCCACCCGCACATGTTTGGCCACCCCCTTCTGGCAGTCTGACACCTGGCCTTGGAATGCGATGTGTGCTTGGGTGGGTTGCTGGGAGCCAGCCGGGGTGGTGGGTGCGTCCAGCTGTGTTGTCTGTGCAGGGGGTGGGGTATCCTCGATGCAGCGGTGCTGCCCTGCTCCTGGACGGCGATTGCCTAAGATGTCCATGGACTGTTGTGGGGTGTAGGTGTCGGAAGTGTGGTGGTCCTCTTCAGCATCACTGTGCAGTTGTCTGCTCTGCTCTGCTGGAGGTGTTATTTGTCCCTCTGCAATGTGAATGGGAGATGCTTGTTGACATTGTGTTGGCATGTATGTTGCCGCATTGTTCAAGTTTTCATTCAGACCTCATGACAATGTACATTGTGACTGTTTGGGAGGGGCAGGCTATTTGATGCGGGACAGTGGACATTTGGACTACATGACGTAGGTGAGGTTGTACACGTACATTTGCATCTCACAGTTTCCTGCTATGTCAGATGTGATTGGCCCTTTTCTATGCACAGGCGGACCCAGTTGTGTCCTCTGTTCTGCAGTGTAGGTGTTGGGCTGTGTACCACATTGTCGTCCATGTGGGTGTGCTGTAATTGCTATGTGTGTGTGCTTCTTTGTGTGGGAGTCGCACCTGCAGCTGTGATTTTGCTGCCCCTGATCCCTTGGAGGCGGTGTGCCTTTGGCTTTTGTGCTTTTGAGGTGCTGTGATGTTGGCGACTTGGGTCATTTGTGCTCTTGGACGGTTTTGTACTCTTGTCCATTGTTTGTCTGCAGATGTGTTGTTGACGTCAGTGGTTGTTTGTGCAGGTGGATGTGTCAGAGTGTGACCTGCTCCTTTCCGGATGTGGTCCACACTCAGCCACCTCAGTCTCCTGGTGTGCACAGTGTCATGGTGATTGTACTCCAGCCATGCTGCTGGTCATGTGGTGTCACTTGCATTGTCAGTGTGGCTCTCACATACGCATCTTTGCTGTGTTTCGCACGGGTGCATATGTGTGTTGTGTAATTTGTGTGGGGTGGGACCCCTTTGGGCGCATGGTGAACGGGGGCCTACTTGATGTTTGTATGTGTGCTGCAGTGTGCCACGGAGATCAGGGACATGACCCAGGTTTATTGTGGGTGTGCGGTGTGCTACACGTCGTTGTGCATGTGTGCCATTGTGCCCGTCCCCACAGTCCCTGTTCGTTACTCATCCTGTTGCTGTTGTGTCAGGTCATGTGGAGCAGTGTCCGGACTCCTGACTCCTTGCACTGTCTCCACACTGATGACTGTGGGTGCCATTTGCTCCAGCTCCTCCTGTGGCGCAGGACTCCCACCTCCATTCGCCGTTGCTGCCTTCCTGTTGGCAGGGGGTTTCTGCTTGGTTTGGCTTTTCACATCGTGCCGGCGCATCTTGGCCTCCTCGGCACTCCGACTGCATTCACGATGGGATGCCATTTTTCTGTCTGTATTGCCAATGACACGGTGTTGGTGACGGACAGTTGTTGTTGGTGCATGTCACCTCCGTGACAATCAATCAATCAATCAATCAATCAATCACAGAATTTGTAAAGCGCACTACTTACCCGCGAGGGTCTCAAGGCGCTGGGGAAAAAAAGGGGGGGGTGCTGCTACTGGTCGAACAACCAGGTCTTGAGTAGCCTCCTGAAGGTCAGCAGGTCTTGGGTCTGTCGTAGGCTTAGTGGAAGGGTGTTCCAGGTCTTGGCGGCGAGGTGGGAGAAGGATCTGCCGCCGGTGGTGGTTCTTCGAATGCGAGGGACGGTGGCGAGGGAAAGGTCGCCGGAGCGGAGTTGGCGGTTGGGGACGTAGAAGAGGAGTTGTCTGTTGAGGTAGGCTGGGCCAGTCTTGTGGAGTGCCTTGTGTGCGTGGATGAGGAGTTTGAAGGAGATTCTCCTGTCGACGGGGAGCCAGTGCAGGTTCCTCAGGTGGGGGTGATGTGGCTGTGGCGTTGTACATCGAGGATCAGGCGTGCGGAGGCGTTTTGTATGCGTTGCAGTCGCTTGATGAGCTTGGCCGGGGCTCCCGCGTAGAGGGCGTTCCCATAGTCAAGTCTGCTGCTGACGAGGGCCTGGGTGACTGTTCTTCTCGTGTCTGTCGGGATCAACCTGTAGATCTTGCGAAGCATGCGGAGGGTGTTGAAGCAGGAGGATGAGACTGCGTTGACTTGCTTGGCCATGGAGAGCGTTGAATCGAGGATGACTCCCAGGTTGCGTGCGTGGTCGGTGGGTGTCGGGGCTGCTCCCAGCGTCGTTGGCCACCAGGAGTCGTCCCAGGCTGAGGGGTTGGAGCCGAGGATGAGGACCTCTGTCTTCTCCGTGTTCAGTTTTAGTCGGCTGATCTTCATCCAATCGGCGACGACCTTCATTCCTTCATGGAGGTTGGATTTGGCGGCGAGGGGGTCCTTGGTGAGGGAGAGGATTAGTTGAGTGTCGTCGGCGTAGGAGATTATGTTGAGGTCGTGCTGTCTGGCGATGCGTGCGAGCGGGGCCATGTAGATGTTGAACAGCGTTGGGCTGAGGGACGATCCCTGGGGTACGCCGCAGATGATCTCGGAGGCTTCGGATCGGAATGGTGGGAGGCGGACTCTCTGGGTTCTGCCGGCGAGGAAGGAGGTGGCCCATTCCAGGGCCTTGTCTCGGATCCCTGCGTCGTGGAGGCGTGCGCGTAGAGTGCGGTGGCAGACAGTGTCAAAGGCGGCGGAGAGGTCCAGCAGGATGAGGGCTGCGGTCTCACCGTTGTCCAGCAGGATCCTGATGTCGTCGGTGGCGGCGATGAGGGCAGTCTCAGTGCTGTGGTTGCTGCGGAACCCCGATTGGGATGGGTCCAGGATGCTGTTTTCTTCGAGGTATCGGGTTAGCTGTTTGTTGACGATCTTCTCGATGACCTTGGCTGGGAACGGAAGCAGGGAGATGGGCCGGAAGTTCTTGAGGTCTCTCGGGTCCGCCTTGGGTTTTTGAGTAGGGCGTTGATCTCTGCGTGTTTCCAGCTCTCTGGGAAGGTCGCGGTCTCGAAGGAGAGATTGATGATGTTGCACAGGTGGGGTGCGATGGAGCTGCTGGCTTTGTTGAAGATGTGGTGCGGGAAAGGGTCTGACGGGGAGCCGGAGTGTATTGTGCTCATGGTCTTGATGGTGTCCTCGATGTTCACGCTGGCCCAGGCTGGCAGGGGGTCGTGGTCGATGGTGTGCGGCGGGTATGGTGCATCGATCTTAGTTGGGGCTGTCTGGGTGTTGAAGCTGTCGTGGATGTCGGCGATCTTGCGGTGGAAGAAGGTGGAGAGGGAATCGCACAGGGGTTGCGACGGCGGGATGTCGTTGGTGTTGGAGCTGGGGTTGGAGAGTTCCTTCACGATGTTGAAAAGCTCCTTGCTGTTGTGTGCGTTGTTGTCGAGGTGGTCTTTGAAGGAGATTCTATTGGCGGACCTGATGAGGTGGTGGTGGTTACGGATGGCGTCTTTGTGGGCTGCGTGGCTGTCCGGTGTCTTATCACTGTGCCATTTCTTCTCTAGTTTCCGGCAGGTACGCTTGGAAGCTAGGAGTTCTGAGGTGAACCAGCAGGCACTTTTGGTGGTGTCACTGTAGGTGAGTTTTTTCAGCGGGGCGAGGGTGTTGGCACAGTCGTCCATCCATCGTCTGAGGTTGCAGGCAGCGTCGTCGGTGTTGGATGGGTCGGAGGGAGGGCTGAGAGCGAGGGTTGCCCGTAGTTGGTCTTCGGTGACTTTGCTCCAGCAGCGGCGTGGGATCTGTTGGGCGCCGTGACAATGATGGGGTTTTCCTGCGGACTGTACCCCATCTTCCTCTTCCTCTTCTCCTTCCCCGCACCCGAGGTTCATTGCTGGTGGTCTGTGGGGCTTGTGGGGTTCGCGTTGACCTGGGCACTGGTTCCGGGTGCATCCATGTTGCTGCGCAGTTTGATTTGTTTATGGTGTGTTTTTCTTGTTCAGCTTTTATGGTGCATTTTCCCGCCAGACGCGTGGGGATTGCAGGCCTGTCGTTGGTTGTCGCAGGTTTTTTTTCATGGTTAGCCTCATCGCAACTTTATTTGCGTTGGTGTTTCTAATTTTTTCGGGGTCGCGTTGTTTTTAACGCGGTCATTTGACGCATTATCGTAGGACTATCGCATGGTGACACCAGGTTGAGAATGCTACGTTAACACAGCGTTGTTTTCCCACGATGGACTGCGATGTGAGAAGTTGCGTTAAGCTAAACTTGCGGTGGTTATCACACGTTCTTGTGAATATGCTCTGAATTGTAGTAAAATGAACACAGCTGCATTGACACATAAAAAAAGGATTTTGGTGCTTGTGGTAACTGTGGTTGTACATACAATAGTGTGTGTATGTTCGTGTGCAATGCAATATGCATAAAAAATGGCATTACACATTACCTACAGATACATATTGACAGAATTACAACATATATGTGCAGTAAGTGGTACTTACCTCTCTCCACACCACCATGGCCTCATTCCGTCAGGACTCCACTGCCAGGACACCGCCAACACAACGGGAATATCTAAATATGCTCTGCGCAAACCTGCCGGTCTGATGACGATGGAGTAGTGCTAGCCAGCTGAGAAGACCACCACTGCGGCGGGATCCTGTCTATTGCCGAAACATCTAAATATGGTGGGCGGACTGACATCAGCTGGATGGAGTACTTGGAGCCACAGCAGGATGACGGTAGTACTGCTAACATCTTAATCAGGCCCTTAGTGCCTGACTTAGATCTTGGCGGATGGAATACTTCATCATAACATTACAAATATTCTATCCGCTGTATTACAAGTGTCATAGGATACAATGCACTTGTAATACGGAGGACGGGTGATTCGTAACATTTGTGACGGAGTATCCCACCTGCCCAGATCTAAATCAGGCCCTTAGGCTGGTTAATAAAAATCTATGGTGTGTATTGCTGACTCAGGTTAAATAAGGGTCAATGCCAGGACTAGTACAAAGAGCGGTTGTAACTTCACCAGTTCATTTATGTACCCTAACCCACCTTCATTGTGGCAAACATAGGTACTTTTAGATTACAGAACAGCTGATATTCTGTTTATAAAGCTATTTTTAATCCACTTTAGCCCTAGGTAATCACTAATGCCCCATACACCAGCCCCATACATGGTGATTGGGCAGCACTTTGCCTTATAAATTGATATTAATTATTTAATAGGTTTGCTGCTCTACCTAGTCAAGAAGCTAAAGACTGCCTCTGTGCTTCTTGCCAATGCAGTTCCTCTAGTAGCTTTCAAAGGGCCCCAGGTGAGTCTGTCATCAAATACTATCTCCAAACAAGGCTAGGTAGGAACTTCACTAATTTTAAAAGCCTTACCTTTCTTGTTCTGAGATCCAAAGATCATTATATGTGTTTTTGCCTGACTAACCCTCCGATCTAAACTGGTCATAAAAGCACAAAACTGATCCAGCAACTGCTGCAAACCAATTGCAGATCGAGCCAATAGAACTGTATCATCAGCTTAGATTAGTGCTGGTATGCTGCGATTGCCAACAATGGCAGTCAACATTGAGATCCAGCAAATGTTTCTCGAAACCGTTGACATATAATAAGAAAAGAAAAGAAGCAAGAACGCAGCCCTGGTGTACAACCCTATCAAGCTTAAAAGCATCACATTGTCTCCCGGGCTGGACCAATTCTCACACTAGCAGTAACCTCTGAGTGAAGCTCCCTCAAAAAGGTTACAATACTAGTCTTTATCCCAAGGCCCATCATATTATTCCAGAGCTTTGATCTATTACCAAAATAAAATGCTGAACTCAAGTCCATGAAGGCCAATATACCTTTCCTTCCTTGGCCATTGTCTATTTATTAATTAAAACATATACATTGAGGCACTGCTCGATTGTCCCAAGGCCAGTGCAGAAACCAAACTGCAGCCTTGAAAGCATGTTGATTCCACTTGCCCAAGTTTGTAAACTCTCCAACAAAATCCTGTGCATTATTTTGGCAGTAGAATTTACTAGCGATACAGGATGATAGCTTTGTGGATTTGGAGCCTTTTTTAAAAATAGGGACATGTTCGCATGTGACCAAGCTTTAGGAGGACCCAAGGTTAAGGAAGGCTTTAAACATTTGTCAGTAGGGTGGACCATTTACCTGGAAAAGATCTATCAGTATCCCATCCGGCCCTGGGGGTATCCCTACAAGGTATCTGCTGATGGCATCTACTACATCACTGTTAGTAATTGAGGTCTCAATTTGCAGTGGCTTGCAACCTGTCCAAGTAGCAGCCCTTCCTTCTAGTCAGGGGAAGGAAGTTACACACCAAAGATAACCCCTGCTCACACCCTTGGTCGCTTGGCACGAGCAGTCAGGCCTATTTCAGAGGCAATGTGTAAAGCATTTGTACATAAAAACACAGTAACATGGTGAAAACAATACAAATGGACACCACACCAGTTTAGAAAAACCACCAATCCATATCTAAGTAAAAGAAGGCCAAAATGACAAAAATCCGACATACATAAGCAAATATATCATTTTTAAAAGATTTATAGTTCAGTTCATATAAAAATATGGATGCATCACTTTTAGCACAAAGTACCTGGGATGCATCAAAATTGAAAGTCAAAAACAGGCTAAGGGGAGGTGAGGTGCCGGAAAACAAAGCGATATGTTGGCTCCTTACTCCCAGGGAAGGCGATGCATTGGTTCCTTACTACCAGGGGAGGTAATGCGTCAGTTCTTTACTGCCGTGCAGGGGAGGTTATGGGTCAGTGCCTTACTGTAAGGGGAGGTGTTGCGTCAGTTCCTTACTGTGAGGGGAGGTGATGAGTCGATATCCATGCACGCAGCCTCGTTTCTTTACTGCTGGGCAATGTCGATGAAGAACTTGGTGCACAGGTGTGATGCATGGAAAATCCGGACACACTGGGGTTGATGCGGTGGTGGAAAAACAGGAGCTATGTTGATTTTCCCAACTGTGAGCAGGTGATGCATCGAATCTTTAGCCGCACAGCAGGGCCTGCATCAGAGACGGAGCGGGTGTCTCCGATGTCAGAGACACGGTGCTCGGGACTCGGGCTGCGGTGATCTTGGAGCTGCACGACTGGTGCTGCGGCGATTCTTCGGCCACGGCGATGCGTTGGTTCTTCAACCCTATGGCAAGCTTGCTACGGGAAGCACAGGTGCTGAAGACCGGTGCACGGATTTTCTTCCTTTCTTGCAGATGAAGCCACCTCAAGGGCTCAGAACTGCAATTGGCACCACTTGCCAGGTCGGAACTCCCAACATAGGAGCTCGGGCTGCAGGTAGAGTCTTTGATGGACCTGAGACTCTTTAAAAGGAGGCAAGAACACACAAGCCCTGGGAGAACCTTGGTAATCAAGATGTTGAAAAGAAAGTCCAGTTCTTTAACTCTCCAATACATAAGCAGCAAGCAGTAGGCCAGCACAACACAGCAACAAGCAAAGTGGCAGTTCCCCTCCTACAGCTTCTCCAGCTCGTCTTCTTGGCAGGATCTCCTCTTAGTCCTAGTCATGGCCAGTACAGGTAAGATTGGTGGGGTGGGCGGGGGAGGGGATGGGGGATGAAGTTGACAGATGATGACAAGGGAAAATACAATTTAAAAATAGAAAACCACTTACCTTGCGCTCACTGTATCGCTGACTCCGTGATGCGGTGAACACAAGGTAAGTGGTTTTCTTTTTTTTATTTTATTTTCCCTTGTTGTCAGGTCTGAGACATGGTTGCAGTGCTACTCATGTGGGTGGCACAATCACTGCTGCAGGTCAAGTAGTAGCCTTTGGCTTACAGGCCCTGGGTGCACACAATGCACTTTACTAGGGACTTACCAGTAAATCAAATATGCCAATCATGGATAACCAATCATAATCCCAAATTACACAGGGGGTACTTGCACTCTAGCACTGATCAACAGTGGTAAAGTGCGCAGAGCTCTAAAACCAACACAAACTAAATGCAGCAAACAGAAGGTTAGAAGCAAAAAGACAGGGGAAAAGCACACCAAAGATACCAGGTCTAACAATCACTTACTTCAATGTCTGGTCCGGAGAAGGACTGGGAGGGAGCTAAGGATGCTGCAGAAGATAATGCCGGTCTCTCACTAGGGGGAGAGCCCTCTAGAGAAACTGGACTTGAGTATAGTTGTGTAAAATGTCTGATCCAGACTTCAGGAGGAATCACTGTGTCAAGCCCAATTTCATTGGTTTCCTCAAAATAATTGTGATTCACTGACTGTCAAAATGTTTGCTCTCTTTGAGTTCACTGGCCATTATAGACGTATGATAGGCTCCCTCTCCTATTGTTTATTTTTGGGCCATTAGAAAATTATTCTACAACTTCCTACAGCTATTCTTCAGTTCTAAGTCTCTTGGCACCACATTAAGTGTTGCCAGTAGCTGGTTATGGAACTTGGTACAATTGGAATCAGACCATGTGCTTGTTTCCTAGTATGAGTGCTATTTGTGATAGTAAGAATTTCTTGTGCTTTCCGACAGATCCTGTCAAAGCTGTTAATTATGGCAACCCCTCCATTACTGTCTTCAAGACATTTCAGAAAACCATGATAAGATAAGCTTATTAAGGTCCATAGGAAAGAGCCATAGTCAACTTTGGCCCAACTCATATTCATCCCTTTGTTATTCGTATAGGCCAACGGTTCTGCATTTATCGCTACCTTTCTCTTTGTAAAGAGAGCTATGCTAATCAAAATGGCTATGAGTTTATGAACACTCAGGGGTGAGTCTACTAACAGATATTTACCTATTTATTTCCTAAGATTTTGGGAAAATAATATAAAGTCAGTTAAGCAAGGGCAGCCCCTCCCAACAAAAGTGGGGATGGAGACTGGGTCGGTGGTTAAAGAGTCAAACGCAAACATCAAATTGTGTCTTTTCAATAATAAGTTGAGTTCATCGCCATGCGGGTTATGTACAAAGTATGTTAGAGGATCCCCCTCAACACCCATCAAACTGCTAGTCCCAGTTGACAATGCTTGGTATTGAAATCCCCCATCCATACAATTGCATAGCTACCATTTAATCTGCTCAGAGTGTCCAATGTCCTCATACAGTGATTTTGATATATCAAGATTAGTTTAATCAAAAACGTTACTATAACAATTTATCAATAACAGGTATTCTGCTCTGCAGCTTATAAGCATTATTTGATAATGAGGAGACTCAAGATTCGTCCACATGACCCAGCCTGGAAATATGAGGGAGACAAATGTAATTAGACCTCCCTTGGCCCTGCCTACAGGTCTTGATATAGCAAGTGTAAAGTAAGTAGCAAATCCATCAATAAAACAGTTTCTGTCAACCATGTCTCCTGCATACAAAGTACTGCATAGTGTTTATTAAAGTTTTGTGAATCCAGATTTCTCACTTTGGCAGCCAATTTTGTCATACTCCATAAAGTTAACCTTACTAGTTTAAGTGTGTCATTCCCAGAACACTTACTGACAGTGCGTCTGTAGATATGGGTAACTGCACTAGGCTCAGTGACAAGAGGGCTTGGACTAGTCTTTGCTTGGACACACATCAGGGAGCAACTCACGGGTGTCCTGTGCAGTGGGGAGCGGGCAAGCGCTTTATAGCAAGATATCAACAGGGCTCCTCCTCCTCCCTCTGTGGGCTAAGCAGATCAGCAATGGCTCCTGTGACTCGTGGTCCCACATTCAGTGCAGCAGGTGTCCTTTACAGGGGGGATTGGGCAAGCGCTTTATAGCGATATCAGCCGGTCCTCTCCTCCTCCCTCTGTGGACTAAGCAGATAAGCAATGGCTCCTAGGACTCATGGTCTCTCCTTCAGTGTAGCAGGCATCCCATGCAGTGGGGAGTGGGCAAGATCTTTATAGCGCAATATCAACACGGTCTCTCCTCCTCCTTTTGCAGGCTAAGCAGATCTGCAATGTCCCCATACAAAAATAATTCACAACTAGAAAAACCCACAAACCAGGTGCTAACCTTATCCAAAATATGAAAAGATCATCTCTGATTGATACACAACTGGAAGTGGCACATTCTAAAATAACACCTGGTGAAAAAGGTTCGGATGATCCCTTTCCTTGCATTGTTCACCATAAATGGCCAATAAACTGAACCAGTTGAATATCTTATTGGTGAAAAATGCAATTGCCCAGGTATGTTCTGTCCTGTGGGCTTTAATGTGCAAGTCCATAGACAACTCGTCCCAATTACCCCAATCCTCCTCTTTCTGTTTTTTATAACGTTGTGCACAATTTTTTGATCATTCCTCCAAAATCCACCTTGTCTAGGTCATCTCCATTTCGTTTGCATGCCCTCCCCATCCTCTTATCCCAAGTTGCCAGTCAGTTATCAGTTTCCCTACAAACTAGTTTGCTGTTGTCACGATCTACACCGACTGCCCCCTACTCATGCTTATCATCTGCTTTTACTTCCTATTTCCTCTTCCGTTTTTGTTATTGTTCCTAGCAGCCCACTGTAGCTCCTTCCTTTCCTGGTGACATTAGACACAGAAAACAGACTATCACAGAATATTTTGCTACTGCTACATCCCCTTTTCTGATTTCCCTTATGTATTGAAGAATTCTTTTTTTGATTTATTTAGTTAGCTTTTCCAAACAAATTAATATGCTACAAAAGCACAAGGTATAGAATAAATGGAACATAAAATGCTGGTAATGATTACAGTGCAGACCACAGGAAAGCAATGCCGACATCACAAATGAAAAGTGGTATGTCATAAGGGAAACATTAAGATATACAGTACACTACATGGGAACCAGGAAGTGATGCAACGCTACATTGCCCTGCACATAGCTTCCCCATAGTGGACATTTTCCACTCATCTAGCCGATTGCTGTGGTCCTTAGATATACCTCAGTGACTACAGACTGCCATCGGTTCTGATACCTTAAATTGAAGTGTCTGTGTTAGCCAAGTAAGCCTGTAATGGTGTCCAGATGTGTTTAGGCTTGCTAGTCAGAGGAAGTGTGACATATGACAGCTTGAGTTGATTATTACAATAGGCTGAGTTAGACAGCCATGTTTTTATAGTAGGGGCTCTATTTCTCCCCGAGATACAGGCTACACTTCTTTTGGCCAATTTGTAGTGTATCGAGAAGAATCACTACACACTTGGCAGCATCTGAACAATTTGTCCCAAAAGGGCCAGCATATGTTTACTTCTCCCATGGCAGAAATGTGCTCGGATATTTGACACCAAAAATACCATGCCAATAGAATAAAGTCCAAGTTGGGTGCTTAACATCACTTACAAATAGCATCTATCAATAGTTCAAACTCAAAGGACTTAAGGGACGTGTTATATGTTCGATGCAGAAATGTGAAATTGCCATTTGGAGATAATGTGCCTATCTTGCTACAACAGTAATGCTTGTTTAGAACGTAATTTTTAGTCGAATTATGAGGAATTAACCCCATGATAGTAGCATAATAAATTAAATTAGAGTTGAAATTGTTTTCTTTTAACATACTTGTCTTGTTTCCCAAGGATGAGATCATGAAGAATTTTTTTTTATTAATAAAGATGTTTTGATTTCTACATAGTCCATTGTGAGCTAATATACAATGTGCTTTATTAGAAGGATAGAAATGTAGTCTCATTCCTGGGAATGGATGTTTAAAGTAAATAAACGTCGTGTGTAATCGGATTCCGAAACAACAAAGTTGTATACTTGAAGGTTCATGTCTGACTGCTATGGTATCTTGTGTGAGAAACCGAGGAGTGAACCTGTCCCCAGGAAGAACACTGAAAGATGATTGGACGAGAGGAGGAGAAGATGCAACATTAACCTCAGCAATAATATTGAACATTTATGACAGTACGTGTTCCTAGAGTTAGCCATTACACTTTTCCATGCCACTACACTACCTTACCACGCCATTTACCCTTTGCTATTGATCGCAGTTGCTACCTCTTCGGTGCATTTGTTTCCTGCTCTATTCTGAATTTGCTTATGTGACTCGACTTTGCTTCGTGAACATCTCTTTATGGGAAGTTCTGCTTTGATTATTTATTGACTTTTGGACATTCAAGCTTTATGCTTGATCTCACTCTCTTTTGAACTTGAACCCTTTGTGGGTTCTGCCTGAATCCTTTTTCCCCCGTTCTTAGAATAGGGATTTTCTTCCTTTATCAAACACGCTTAAATGCATTGTATTTTGATTGAAATAAACATTATTTTCTCTATCAGTTCTGTAAAGAATTGATTATTCGAACTAATGCAAATAAAATTTATGACTTTGAATAAAAGCGGATTTAGTAAATTTTGAATTAATAAAACCCTTATGATCTTCAATAACTCGCACTTGACCGAACTTAGATAGGAGACTGTAATTAATTTTACTTTA
This sequence comes from Calotriton arnoldi, assembly GCA_963921515.1. Classification (NCBI taxonomy): domain Eukaryota; kingdom Metazoa; phylum Chordata; class Amphibia; order Caudata; family Salamandridae; genus Calotriton; species Calotriton arnoldi. The sequence continues at coordinate 546,159 of CAWUFW010008633.1, read as the reverse complement.
TGATTTGTTCCTGATTCTTAGATTTGGCGTCCAAGGTCCATTGGCCTATTTGATGAAATGCAGTGCAGATCAGCCCTGTGTGTGTGATGGTAAACTGTGTTTTATTTAAACTGATTCCTGCTGCAGCAATTGCATTGTGATATAAAGTCTACTGACAATGTGCTTTTTTGAGGGGACTATGATAGTTAAGGACAGTGCCTTCAAAGGCTTGGGTTACCAGGGGAAAGATGGTTTTCTCACTTTGCTCAGTGCCTGCAGCCAGAAATACACAAAGTAATCTAATACTGTGGATTCCTCTTTATCTATAATGTTAGCATGTTCGAGGAATTTTCCGCCTAGAAAGAGGTCCTCAACTCAAAATCCAAAGTTAGCACCCAGCTTTGAATACTACAAAGGGAGAACTTTTCATCAGTAAGTTGGCTAAGTGGATATTGGACAAACAATTGCTCTGGAGCATGAAGGTTCAGACTCCAGAGTTGCCAAACCTTCTTGCTTGTAGGGTAATGTCAAGACTTCCTAACGGGTTCTGTGCTGTCCACCTGCCTATGCAAGGGTAATCATGTCAGAGCTCAGTGCCATGGAGAAATGATTGTTAAGGCTAATAGGGATATTATAGAACAAGAACAGCAATCAAGGTAAAATCCAGATTTTCACTAGGGTGATTCTACCCATCAATGATATAGAAAGGCTGATCCATATTTGCATTTGGTCTCCAATTTTTGCTATCATGACACCATAGCTTTCTGTTACTACTGTTGTTTTATCACAGCTTAAACAAATTCCTAGATAGTTAATAGATGACTGACACTAAGTGAGTGGGAAATCATGCGTGCAGATCCATGTCTCTGGAGTCAATGCAAATATTGTAGACTTATTCCAATTTATTGAGATCCCAGATAGTGCTTTGAAGAGTGCAAACTCTCTAATAACAGGATGGAGCATTTGAGCGGGTTACACAAATATAGGGTATAGGATGATGCCTTCCGCATATGTCATCCAGAGTGTGCAGGGAAGTTATGATATTGCTGGACCTAAAGTGTAGGCCTCTGTTACGGTGAAGTTGTTGAATAGCACATGCCAATGGCTCTGAGGCCAGAGTATAAAGTAAGGTGGAAATTGCATTCCTGTTTAGTGTCCCTTTCAATATTAATAAGATCCGAGAGAAGTCCATTTAGTCAAACTCTGGTAGTGGGTGCTTCATACAAAACTAAGATCATGGCCCACCTTGCTTAATATTGAGAAAAGGAATTCCCATTCAAGGGAGTCAAAGTCCATGGTGGTGTCTTGGGAGTCCTTTTAGCACATGTGTGCCAGAACCGCTGCAGAAAATGGAACCATCAATGTTTGAATCATAGACGTTACCTAATGTGATATATGTGTCTGTACCATCATTTGAATCAGGTTGTATTGCCCCTAAGGATCGTTCTCCTCCTGGAGCAGAGTAAACAGAATCCCTCATCTGCTAAGGATAGCAGTGCCCCTAGTATGTGAGGAGAACATGGACAATGTTCTATAACCACTGCATTTTGAAGCAAACCTAGAAACATTGGAGGATGTGTGGTATGTTGCTTGAAAAAAAGCCACGTCTATCCTATAGCATTCCAAGTAAGCTAAGATCTGTCTGATTTGATTGAGATTATTTAAAATATTCACATTCCATGTTACAAATGAAGATATGTCATTCTCCTGCCATCTCAAGGTAGTGAAGTGGTTTTGCCCTTCTAATTCTGTATTCTATGTTATGTGTAATGATTATGTGTAGGTTGCTGGGGACTCAAGACTGTATGATTTGCTTGTACGATTTTTAACATATTGCTCTCTGCATTGTAGCAACAATATACCCAAATACTCAACCCCCACAAAACCCACAACAACATTCCCCTGAATATCACCCAAACAACCAGCCCCATCCAAGTCCCAACAGAAATTACAACATGCATCTTTATACTCAAGGGGATTACCCTGGGAGGGCAAAGAATGCTGACCAACCAACACCCTCAAACAGATGGTGTTCACTGGGATAGGATACCTTGAAAGCTCAAATGAGAATCAATATGACAGCACAAACAGAATATATCTAATCAGAATGGGACGGTCCTATGTTGTAAGTCAAATTTAAATTCCCAGTGGCATTGAGCGGTATATGTGGACTATATAGAATATTGTTAGACATCTCATCCTTAGGGTGTTTTTTCTCCAACTCTTTGCCTGCTTACCTCCACTTTTTGCTGTATCTTTTTGTTGGCCTTAGGAATCTGAGCACTTTACCACTGCTAACCAGCGCTAAAGTGCATGTGCTCCTCCCCTAAAAATGGTGACATTGGAATATGCCTGATTGGTATAATTAGTTTACTTATAATTCCCTTGTAAAGTGGAATACCAGACACCCACGGCCTGTAATCTAAATTCTACTAGTGGGCCTACAGCACTGATTGTGCCACCCACACAAATCGCCTTTCAAACCAGTCTCAGACCTGCCATTGAAAGGCCTGTGTGAGCAGTTTGCTGCCACTTCGACTTGCCATTTAAAACCACTTGCCAAGTCTTAAACTCCCTTTTGTTACACATACTTCACCCCTAAGGTAGGCCATAGGTAGCCCTAAGGGCGGATCACTGACAAAATATCGAGTGACAGAATATCCTGTTCCCAAAATATCGGGACATAAATATCGATGTCAAAAATATCGACATCCAACCTTCATAATGGTAAATACTAAAATATCGAAACAAAAATATATCGTTGTTAAAAATATCGAAGTATAAAATATCGTTTTTTTAAATGTACAAAAAATAATGTAAAATAAATTAAATAATACATATAACTTAAATATTTAGAAGTATTAGAAAATGTTAACAATTATAAGTAATAAATGTAATGTAAAAATAAATGAAACATACATATATAAAATGTAATATATATATTTACTTATTAATAATTAAGACATAATTATTTTAATAAATTATAAAATGTTAGAAATATATTAAAAATTATAAATACATATATATATATATATATATATATATATATATATATATATATATATATATATATATATACGTAGAAAATAGATTCCTCCTGAGACCGAGCCCGTCGTCAGGTGGTGCGCGGTGCTGGCGGAACCACTGCCGGGAATAATTTGGTCAAATTCTTCAATAAAGCGCACACTCAAAGTCCTCTGTAAATGCAAATTTGGAACTTTATTCCTCAGTTACGCGTTTCGGCAAAGAATTGCCTTGATCACACGCTGGGTCGGCAAAACGTACGTGCATATGTAAACATAAACATAGACATGGGACTAGTTTCTTGTACCTGGCAAAGGTAATGTTACAACAGCGGCCATTTTGAAGTGTGTCAATTGTTTACACAGTTATTACCTTTGATAAACAAGTATGATTCATGTCCCAAAGATATATTGTGTAGTATTCACATAATCATATCAAGTTGTGCGTAATATAGTATTCCACATTAGATTTTAGATTTTAAACTCAAAAATGCGTAGAAATTATTTCGAGAATTACCCTGTTTAAAATGTGTTTTCTCAACTGGGTATTGGCGGACAACATTAGATTAGCACCACCTTTTTAGAGTAATTACCTGTACAAATTCATATCAGTCCTAGATACTTGTTTATACATTCTTTCGCCAAGTGGCTAGTGTCCCAGTGTATCTAGAAAATTAACATGAACGTCATAACCTTCACAATTGATTGCTACAAGTGTTTATACTCATGACTGGATAATAATATTTTGGGCATTACTGGATTTTAAACATATTATCAACATCATGGCCTAGTCGATACAAATAATCAATAGCCAGATACTATTTCATTCGCCAAGTGGCTAATCATAGAACAGTCCACATATACCAAGATAAACATCACATGTGAAAAACAACTTAAATCTATTCATAATAAATCCTAAGTGAATGAAACAATTAAAATGTTTCTTATCTTGTCCATAGTGCAAACCCGAGCCCGGGAAGATTAGGGTAGGGAACCCGTGAAGTGTCCGTCATATGCGGTGGGTCCCTTCCTTTCCTCCTGTGAAAAGAACAAGATAAGAAAACAATGAACCATTAGTTCGTGACTACACCTATTATACAGAAATATTGATTGATAAAATACATTTTAAAATCAAATCTCTATTGAGGAGTAGAAATCAAAACAATGACATGGATAGACAGAAATTCATGATATTACTGATAATCAGTCTTCATATAAATGTGTTGCTAGGTTGTGACCTCCGGGAAATATGGTTTCTAACTCTAGTATCCATTTGGACTCCTTTTTACGCAAAACTAGTTCCCTGTTCCCGCCTCTATGTCCCACTTTAATTTGTTCAATGACATAGTAATGAAGAAGGGAACTGTTGGATTGATGGTGGTCATGGAAATGTCTGGCAATGGGGTAGTGAGCATCCCTGTTATTAATAGCTCTAAGATGTTCTAAGACCCTCTTTTTGGCCATATGGGTCGTACTCCCTACATACTTCAATTTGCACGGACATTCCAGGACATAAATTACAAAACTGCTACTGCAGGTGAGGAACTGAATTATGTTCCTACTCAGCTTAGATCCTGGTACCTTAAACTCCTTGACCATGTAGCTGTACTTGCAGGCTTTACAATGCCCACATGGAAAAAAGCCTTTAAGGTTATGTTTGTTTGCCATGTGTGGTTCCGTGATATCCCCTTTTACTAATAGGTCTTTCAGACTCCTACCTTTTCTGTATGTAATTAGAGGTCTATCACTTAGGCTAGGTCCTACGATGGCATCTGTCTTAAGAATGTTCCAGTTGTCAGCCAGAATTTTGTGTATTTTTTAGAGTGTCTATTGAATGTCAGAATGACACTGGTGTTATTTTCATCGTTATCTTTTCTGGGAGTTTCAAGAGTTTCCTGTCTGTTGACCCCACTCATTTTGACAATGGCCTTCCTGAGTACCCATTCTGGATACCCTCGTGCTCTAAATCTGTTGAGCATGCTCTCCTGTTCTTTAAGATAAGCTTCATTGCTGCTACAGTTTCTTCTTGCCCTCAGCAGCTCTCCATATGGGATGCTCCATTTGAGGGCATCCGGGTGACCGCTGAGGGCATGAAGAAGACTGTTTCCAGCCGTTTTCTTGCGATGCAGACTTGTAGTAAGCCTGCCACTCTGAACTTCAATCTAACATCGAGGAACTCAATACAAGATCTACTCATGTTCTGACTGAGTTCTATGTTGTACTCATTTGTATTGAGTTTCTCGATAAAATCCATAGCTTCCAATTCACTACCTCTCCAGATGACGAATAAATCGTCGATATACCTTAGCCATACCACTACTCTTTCGAAATCAGACTGAAGTAGGACTTCTCTGCGGATCTCCTCCTCCCATTTTCCTAGGAAGAGATTCGCAAAGCTAGGTGCGAAGCACATACCCATGGCTGTGCCGCGTACTTGCCTGTACAGTTCCCCATTAAACATAAAAATTTTATTCGTCAGGCACATCCTCATCATTTCCGCAAGCATCTGGGTATGTTCAAGATATTCAATATTTTTTACACTTAGAAAATGCATGCATGCATTAATCCCTTGGGCGTGATCAATAATGGTGTAGAATGAATTCACGTCCAAGGTAATGAGGATATATTCCTCTTCCCAGATGATGCTCTCTAATTTCTTCAGAAAATCCTTTGTGTCCCTGACATAAGATGGTAATAGGGTGACATATTCTCTCAAAAAATGATCAACGTATTTCGAAATATTTTCAAATACATTCCCTATAGATGATACAATTGGTCGACCTGGGGGGACCATGGGATGTTTATGTATCTTTGGAAGGAGATACAGAATGGGCAGTCTGGGATAATCCCTTTTCAAAAAGCAGTATTCATGCCATGAAATGATCCCAGACTGTTGCCACTCCTCTAGTCTTCTCCAAGCAGTAGTAATACTTTCATTGTATATAGTTGTATTACATGGACAGTAAAATTTACGGTCATCAAGTTGCTTACGGGCTTCATCTATATACATTTGTCTGCTCCACAGTACAATATTTCCGCCCTTGTCAGACGGACGGATAACAATATTCTTATCATTTGATAAAGACACTATGATATTTCTTTGTTTACTTGATAAGTTATAACCTGCAGTATTTCTTGTAGTATTCTGAGGTTTTTGTTTCAAAAGTTCTTGTGTAACGACATCATGAAACGTGTCAATACAGTCATGCGGAAGATTAGGATAAATCACAGAGCGTGGTTTAAACCCAGTACATACTGCTCTGTCTGTAATGATATCTAAGTTGTTGTAAGGATTACACTCTTCTCCAATATCCTCCCTTGATGCACAGTCAAGGTCATACATTGCCTGCAAGGTATCTACATCTCCAACTGTGAGTGATGCCATTGTCGATGTTTCAGCAACAACGTTATTGGTATTTGAAGGACTACTATTTTTTAAACTGTGCCACTTTTTTAATTTAAGTTTCCTAATAAATTTGAAAATGTCAACCCGGGTCTCTGGGTAGTTGAACATTTCTATAGGGCAAAAAGTTAGTCCTAAGCATAAGGTGTTTTTTTCATACATAGAAAGGAGACGTGTTGTCAAGTTAATTATGGTTTTGTTTACCATATCAGTGTCCATCATTGTTGGTTCTTCTTTGAGCCACCCCGTTTGTTTCCCATGGGCTCTCCTTTTTTTCGTCCTCTGTTTCCGTCTGAGTTGTCTTTGTTTGCTACGCCCTTGCCTCTTCCTCTTCCTCGCCCTCTGCCTCGTCCTCTCGGCAGCGGTGTTGGTGTTGATGTTGTTCTCCCCGTTTGCCGACCCTTCCTCAGCACCCGGTGCTTGCTGTATTAGTTGATATGTCTGTATCCGAATCACTTGTTACTACTGTAACTGGAGCATCTTGTTTGGTGGTAGTTGGTAAATCCGAATTTCCATGTGATGTTTTTATGTTGTAAAGATGGTCGTACTTGTGGCTGTAAGTTAGAATACGTCCTTCTTCGTAATCAATACAGTCACGGTGTAGTTTTCTTTGCTCACGAAGTTTAATATCTTCCTCATGTTTCAATAGTCTTCCTTCAAATCAACCTTGAATTTTTTAATGCTCTCTTGATCACTATCATGCTTCAATTCTTCCTCCATTTCAGAGATTTCTTTGATGATTTTGTCTCTATCTTCCCATGCATACTTGATGAGTATACATAACATATTTTTTGAGCTTGTTGCAGAGTTTTCTGCCCACTCTTCTAACATACGTGGATTCGGAGATTCATGTGATGGAGTAACATAAATCCTAAGGCCATGCGGTACCATTTGTTTGTCCACGTAGTCCTGGAGGGAGATTGCCTCCCACCACTTAGATGTTTCTTGTTTTTTCAATTTTTCATATTTTTTTAGCTTTGTATTTAATGAGGTATCTTGATTGCGGTATACCACAGTTGTTTGTCCTTTTCCCAGGGCACGAGCAAATAGCATTTGCGCAGCCTTGCGTCTTTCATTCTCATCTTCCATGTCTTGTTTACAAAGTTTCAATTGTCTCAGTTTTCTGAGTACAGTTAGTTGTTTTTAGCATAAGTTCCTCTGGACTCTTGGGCACCTTGACCCACAGTCCTCACTAATTTGCACTCGAGCAGAGGATTCTTCCCTCCTATAATAGGAAGTTCCTGATGCCGTTATCCGGTATACAGTGTTGTTAATCCTTTGACATGGGGAAAATTGTCAGTGAAATTTTCAAAAGCGAAGTTTCTAAGTATGATACACAATTATGTATGGTACACAGTTCGTATCTTTGTACTTCTGGAGGTTTCACACGAATTGGTTGTATTAGGTATGTTATATGCTTGTGACTGTCACTTTTGTAACCATACTCGAGAAACCGGTACTGTTCATTCCGTTTCTGTTTTGAGATGTTGTGCCCACTATTTTATGTTCTCATAGATTTCAAACAGTCCGCAGTGCGCTTTTGCAGCTTTCAATGTCCCTAGGATGCCTGCACTGGTTTTTGCTGTTGATGGGTCGTTGCACGCTATTTTTTAAATCTGACATCAACCTCGTGTATTATTTCATATGCCCAGATGGTACGAGTCTTATTCTCCCCATTGCCGCCACACTTAGGGGCCGATTCCGATCTCGGCCGGTAGGGATCCGAATCGGATTCGGCTTAACCGGATCCGATTCGGAGCCCTATTTTCCGACCGATTCGTACGCGCGTCCGGGCGAGCGAGTACGATGTGAAAGCGCCTCGTCCGGGCGTCCCGACCGCTCCGACCGACTCGTTCCCGGGTCTAACCGCACCGACCGACTCGCTCGGACTCGACTCGCACCGCGCAATGGAGATGTTCCCCGGCCGGGTAAGTACGATGCGCGCCGCGAGCAGTCCGACCGAGCCGGCGCGAGTCGCACACAGGGGGGACCCATGGGCCCCCCTACCTGTGCGTGTACGGCGCGAGTCGCTTCGCCGCGTACACGCTGTAGGGGGCGCCCTTGTCCGCCTCGCACCCATTGAGTCAATGGGAGCCTGCGTACGCGTTGTACGACAGGCTCCCATTGACTTCAATGCTTTGTAACATTACCTTTGCCAGGTACAAGAAACTAGTCTTATGTCTATGTTTTTGTTTACATATGCACGTACGTTTTGCCGACCCAGCGTGTGATCAAGGCAATTCTTTGCCGAAACGCGTAACTGAGGAATAAAGTTCCAAATTTGCATTTACAGAGGACTTTGAGTGTGCGCTTTATTGAAGAATTTGAACAAAAATATATATATATATACATACACCTGTAACATAAAAATAAAATATATATATATATATATATATATATTATAAAATAAAATAATACAATATTTATTATTTTTTAAAACTACATTTTACACTACATTGAGTACAACAGTAGAGAAAGTGTTGAATAGCGGAGGTGAATAAATTACTATTCCAACTCCAGCAAGTGCAACAGTAGGGAAAGTGTTGGATAGCGGAGGGGAATAATGTACTATTCCCACTCCAGCAAGTGCAACAGTAGGGAAAGTGTTGGATAACGGAGGGGTAAAAATGAGTATTCCCACTCCAGAGAGTGCAACAGTAGGGAAAGTGTTGGATAGCGGAGGGGAATAATTTACTATTCCCACTCCAATGAATGCAACAGTAGGGAAAGTGTTGGATAGCGGAGGGGAATAATTTACTATTCCCACTCCAGTGAGTGCAACAGTAGGGAAAGTGTTGGATAGCGAAGGGAAAAAAATTACTATTCCCACTCCAGCGAGTGCAACAGTAGGGAAAGTGTTGGATAGCGTAGGGGTAAAAATTACTATTCCCACTCCAATGAGTGCAACAGTAGGGAAAGTGTTGGATAGCGTAGGGGATAAAATTACTATTCCCACTCCAGGGAGTGCACCAGTAGGGAAAGTGTTGGATAGCGGAGGGGTAAAAATTACTATTCCCACTCCAGCGAGTGCAACAGTAGGGAAAGTGTTGGATAGCGGAAGGGAATAATTTACTATTCCCACTCCAAAGAATGCAACAGTAGGGAAAGTGATGGATAGCGGAGGGGAAGAAATTTACTATTTCCACTCCAATGATTGCAACAGTAGGGAAAGTGTTGGATAGCGAAGGAGAAAAAATTACTACTCCCACTCCAGCAAGTTCAACAGTAGGGAAAGTGTTGGATAGCGTAGGGGTAAAAATTACTATTCCCACTCCTGCGAGTGCAACAGTAGGGAAAGTGTTGGATAGCGGAGGGGAATAATTTACTATTCCCACTTCAATTAGTGCAACAGTAGGGAAAGTGTTGGATAGCGGAGGGGATAAAACAAAACATTACAGCTATTGAACCTAAATCCCCAAACAAAATTTTAAAAAACAATTACTAACAATGTTTATCAATTAATAAATGAATATTAATGATCAACTAATGATTACTTTATTTAAAGTATATTACTTTCAACCCTCTACCCCAATAAACACAAAAACACACACCCAAAAATATTTACACAATTTCCATAACTAATTTTACATGAATAAATTAATAACAATAAACAACAAATCATTAATTAATTTTAAAACAATTCTTCCCAACATTTACAACTATAAACACCACAACTCACACATCAAAATTATTCCACAATTAGCATATTTAATATTTAATTAATTAATTAGCATTAATTAACAAATAATTAATTAATAATAAATATTCTACCTCCCACCATATTCCCCTATAAATGACACCACCAATGTCGTAAAACATGACACAATTAACACAATTTATTAACAATTAATTAATTATTTAATAACAACTAACAAGCAAAATGAAAACAATTAATAATAAATTAATTCACACAATTAACATTATAAAATGACATTAAATAAATATTATATTATAAATATTAAAAAATGTATTAAAATTGAATTACTTCCCACCCTACTCCCCTATCATATCAACCCACAACGCACTCCTAAAAAAATGACACAATTAACATAATTACCAATTAATTAATAATAATTAACAACAAATTAATACATAATTAATAATAAATTAAGTACCACAATTAACAATATAAAATATTAAATACATAAATATAAATTAATAAAAAATATTAATTAATTAATTATAATTAAATTACTTCCCACCCTACTCCCCTATCAACTCACAGCCCGCTCCTAAAAAAATGACACAATTAACATAATTACCAATTAATTAATAATAATAAACTAACAATTAATAAATAATTAATAATTAATTAATTCCCACAATTAACAATATAAAATATTGAATACATAAATATTAATTAATAAAATATTAATACATTAATTATAATTACATTACATCCCACCCTATTCCCCTACAAACCCACAACCCGCTACGGAACTAAAACGCAAAATGTAATTAAAATTAAATTAATAACTTCTAAAAATTTAACACATATATTAAAAACAAATGCAATACTTAGACAAAAAAATAGAACACATACATATAAAATACATACTAAAATACATAACACTAACTAAAAAAACGATATTTTTAACAACTATATTTTTGCAAACAATATTAAATATATTATATTAATGACTTCGATATTGTTAAAAACGATCGGGCATATTAGCAAGACCGGCGATAAATTATCGCCGTTTTAGCGGCAGGAAACTGCCGCTAAAACGGCGATAATGGGCTTGCTAATATGCGTTATAGAATTCCAATAGAAGCCCAGGTTAGATGTCCTGCACATCTAACCTGGGCTTCTATTGGAATTCCATAACGCATATTAGCAAGCCCATTATCGCCGTTTTAGCAGCAGTTTCCTGCCGCTAAAACGGCGATAATTTTAACGTGGGTCTTGCTAATATGCCCCGATATTACTTACCTTAGACTCGATATTCTTGACCACGATATTCTGATAGTCGATATTTTTGTATCACGATATTCTGCACTCGATATTAGTGCAAGTCGACATAAAAAACTCGATATTTAAACTGTTTACCCCTAAGGGCATGGTGTTGTGGAACTAAATGGTAGGACATGTACTTTTAAGTTTTACATGTCCGGGTAGTGACAAACAGCTAAATTAGTTTTTCACTACTGTGATGCCTACTCCTCTCATAGGCTAGCATTGGGACTTTTAAGCTGCATTTCCTGATTAGAAAGGAGTAACTACACCATGTTTCATATGTTTGGAATAGTAATGAGAAATCCTCTTTAATAGTAAAGTTGGATTTAGCATTACTATTTTTAGAAATACCACTTTTAGAAAGGAGAAGGGAGTGTTCACATGTGTGTTTAATATACCAGTATCTGTTTTGCGCACTACATCGCCCTATGGGTTATTGCCATTATGACAAGTCTTTGTATTAATGTGTTGTAGGTGAAAATAATCGAAACCTGCTGTGTGACTAAATCATCAGTCTCGTGAGGTAATCTCATTGGTAACTTTGAGGCATTTTAGAGTTAGAATATATAGATAAGTGTGCTTAATATTTGTTCATATGTTTTTTTAGAAACAGACATCAGTTCCATGTCCTGAGGAGAACCCTAAAAAGGAACCTTCAGAGGGTTCGAAACGTGTTGATCACCATTTGAGCACCTACTGTGAATGATTATTTGCATGATTAGAAGAATATCATTGTAGTCCAGGGCTTTATTCAATGTTAAATGTTTCAAATTGTATCCTGGGTATTAAAATCATGCTTCTGCAGAGGTGCCTTGATCATTGATATGAGAGCAATACAATGAATTGTCAAATTGTATTTAGAATTTCATTAATGATCATTTTTAAGCTCTCATTTGGATTTGTAAAAATTGCGAACTGACAATTTGTTTTGCCTTGTAATTTATAATTTGTTTTGCAGTGTACGTTGTCATTTGTGTTTTTGTCTAAATTGTGTTTATGTCTACTGTGCTGTTGGGATTTATGTGGACACATTTTGCATGTGATTTTCTGTGTGTGTCAACAATTTTTTGTATTACATTTATATACAGAATTAAAAAATAAATAAATGGTGACCGCTGCTATTGATTAAAGTGGCCACGATTTAAGTGAAATTGTAAAAGAATAGTCAGTGTGCCATTTCTTATTTGATAAAACTTTTAGAAAGTGGACATTTCTCTGCTCTTAACTTAGCTCTATGTGCCTGCAGCCTGACTCCAATACACGTCTAGGCTGGGTGACAGATACACTTTGTGCATTCCCTCTAGACAGCCACAAACACAGGAAGGGTGGGTGTGAAAGAGGACTCATCTACATTCATCTGTATTCTGATAGCCTTCATGGGCAGCAAGGGGGAGAGGGAGATGACACCCACAGAAAGGATTGAATGCCCCCCACAGATAGCCTGGCAGACAGGGCTTGGATAAAAGGAGAATTGTGCACTTCAAGGAGCTGCTTTGAAGTCACCCCACTTCAAAGGCACATTTGGGTAAGTACTGGGGCTCTGACCCTACCAAGACAGTACACTACTGCACCTGTGAAGAACTCTGCCAGGAGTAATGACTGCTGTGTTACAAGGATTGCCACTCTGCTTGACTAACTGTTTTACCGAACTGCTTCACTGCTGTGCTGAGCTGTCCATGCTGCCTGCTGATCTCTGCCCTGCTGAGGACAAGGACTGTACCCATCTCATTTGAAGCCAGAGTGACTCCAAGTGCTTGCTGGCTCGCATTCTGTTTTCTGTAGCTTCAGGGTCCTAAAAGACTTCTTACAACTGTGCTGGTGCTGCTGTACTGTGGCATTTGTGAGTCCTACCCTTGCCTGAAGTGCCACCTCCAGTCCTTGGTCTCAGAAGTGGGTTCTGCTGCTGTTTTGCAACAAACCAATGCATCATCACCACTGTGACACAGTTCCTTTCAACACCGATGCAGTACCTAGCCAAATGAATTTCCGGCGTGGCTCTACGATGACGCAGCACTGATATATGGCCCACACTGCGAGGTTCGTCTTTGATGCAGTGCCGATCTAAGGTCCTGACTACGAGGTTCGACTTCGATGCATTGACCCAACTGAGTGAATCAGGACTGATGCAGTCTGCTCTCGATGACGGCGCTTTGCGTCATCCAAGGTACTTTGTCAGCGGGACATGTTTGAATCCTGTAACTGGCCTGCCCTCCATCTCGGTAGGCCTGACCTGGACCTTTGGATTTACCCCGGTCCAGCGTGACCTCAAGTAACCTTTTAATGCTATTGACTTCAAAGCACTATTTTTGGTGCATTCTTCAAAACTTCATAACTCCTGTTCTACGTTTTGGATTTTTTTCATTTTGGCCTTGTTTTAGTCAGATACATATTTTCTGTTTTTCTAAATTGGTGTGGAATCTTTTTGTGGTATATTCATTGTGTTGCTGTGTGTGTGTTTGTTGCACAAATACTTTATACATTGCCTCTTTAGATAAGCCTGAATGCTATGCGCCAAACTACCAGAGGCTGAGCACAGGTTGTCTTTTAGTGTGCATCTAGCTTACCCTGACTAGGATTGTGGTCCCAAATTGGACAGGGTGCATACCTCTCCCAACTAGAGACCCAATTTCTAACAAACATGCACTAGAGTGACTGTTTACAAGCAAAATAATAAGATTTCTAGATGTGGTGGAAGGTTTGCATGCAATTTAATGACATTAAGGGGCTCATTACAATGGCGGAACAATCGCCACCGCCGGGCCGGCGATGGCGACCGTTCCGCCATCACATTGAGATTTACCCACCGCCATATTAGGATGGCGGTGGGTATCGCGGCGGACGCAAAGTCCGTCCGCCGCTTTTCCGCCGGTGCTAATTGCACCGATTGCCTGGCGGGCGGAGCAGGGCCACTAATTTGGTGGCGGTGCCTAGCAGGCACTGTCCGCCATATTAGGATGTGTGTGGCCAGGTGCCTTTCGCTGCCATGGAAAGGCTGGCGGGGATTGGGTTTGGGGGCCCATTGAGGGCCCCCCTGTGCGGGTGGTTTCGCTGCACTGGGGGGTACCCATGGTACCCCCCTGCATTTCCATGCACCAAGTGGCAGGCACCGCGTGGTGCCTGCCATGCGGTGCAGGGAAATGCGGTGCAAGCACTTTCAACATTGCGGACGGTGCTGCAGCCAGCAGCACCGCCCGCAATGTTGAAAGCCCAGGATGCGCCCGCCAGTATGGCGGGTGCATCCTAATTGCAGTGGTGGGACCGCCGCATGTCTGGCGGGCGGTCCCAATCACTGCTACAGTGGTGGGCGGACCAAGTTCGCCCGCTATCGTAATCAGCCCCTAAATGTCACTGTTTCCCCCCCAGACTAGTACTTTCACGTAAAAAAACAGGTCGATAGCTCAGCTGTCTGTGGTCATCAAAGCCCAGAACATCAAAGACTTGCCTAAATCCTGCTACAGTGTACTTTCAATTTATGTTACTTAGTGCTTCATCTTGATGAGCCTCTTGATGTGACTGTACCCACTGCCAAGACAATTTGCTCCATAAAATTGCTAGCACTTTGTGGTGTAGTAAATAGGTGAGGCTTGTTACTGTGGGTGATCTTCAAACATGCCCGGGACAGCTTTGCATACCGTATATGGGCTTGTTTAGCTTTTTCTTCAGGAGTAAGTGTTCTTCTGGCCCGGACGCAATACCTGATGAGCTATGTAAATCAATAATGGAGGAGATAGTTTCAGAAATGGAATTACTGTTTAATTCAATTTATAAGGGGGAAGGACAGATCCCAAGTTCTTGGAAAGAGGCCACAATCGTTTTGATTTTAAAACCCGCTAAGGATCCTAGGAAGGCAGACTCATATCGCCCAATCTCCCTGCTAAATGTCGATTATAAAATCTTTACTAGTATTTTGGCAGGGAGACTGGCTAAGTTAGCCCTTCAGCTGATACATATGGATCAGAAAGGATTTGTCCCAAAGAGTCAAATCCAAGAACTTACACAGCAGTTGATAGGCCCTATTGACCATGCTACCGCTAATTAGATCCCCTTGGCTGTGGTTACAATACATGTGGCCAAGGCATTCAAGCAGGTTTGTTGGGCATTCCTGTTGGCGGTATTGGATTCAATGGGATTTAGTGCTGGTTTTATCTCAATACTCCGGAAGCTCTATGAAAACTCCTTGGCCAAAATCCTCTGAAATGATTCCCTGACTAGGAGTTTTAGCATTCAAAGAGGCACGAGGCAGCGGTGTCCCCTGTCGTCCCTTTTGTTTGATGTTTTTATCGAACCATTAGCACAACTTCTATGAAAAGATGACCAGATTGTCCATTCTCTATTCACTCCCCTCCAGTAGCAAGATAGCGTTATACGCAGACGACTTGATAATATACACATCTGATCCCACCAGAACTATTCCTAGGGTGGCGAAGTTGACGAAGGAGTTTGGGGCCATGTCTGGATACTTGGTGAATAACTCCAAGATTAAGGTGATGTGCTGGAACATATATGATTGGGGGGAGTGTGTGCGGAGATAAAATATCTCGGGTTGTAATCATCAATCAGATAGATGAAATTCCACTGTATAATTTGAAACAGGTGGTTAAGGAGGTGGACATGTTATTATCTAGATGGAAGAACTGTATCCCCCTCATGTTTCCAAGAGTAGTTATTGGTGAGATCAGGGGAAAATAACCAGCTTTATTCGGGCCTCTTGAGGAGCAAGACTTGCATGGAAAAAGTTGAGGCACAGGTCAGAAAGGGCGGTTTAGCCCTTCCTGATTTGAACTTATACTGCATAGCATTCCAATTTAAAAATCTCCGAATGCTATTGGGGAAGCCAGACTCTACAACCTGGGGATCAAACTTGGGGGAGATGATCAGGGAGTTTGGATCAGTTGGCTTTCTATATAAGTTTGGAGCTCCGAAAATGTTTAAAATGGTGCAGCTGAAGATCTTAAAGACATCATTAAATCTCTGGTACCAGGTGAGAAAGGTGCTCAGCATTGAGTACTACTCAGATTTTGCACAGATCTGGGACTCTCCAGGCAATCCTGAGTGCATGAAGGATAGGTTGAGTCTTCCTCTGAGGCAGGCAGGAATAACCACCTGGGGGGATTGGATGACAGTGGAGGGTTTTTTCCTTGGGAAGTCCTGAGAGTAAAAACTGGCAATAGTCTATCTAGGTTCAAGTATATAAAGTTGACGTCTTGGTTTATGACATCAAACTTGGAGATTGACGGGGGATTGGGAATTTGAAGCCTCACTCCTGGATGTAAGATCAAAAAATAAGGAGGTGGCCACCTGGTATTGGAAATTTTTAGATAAGAAATTGACGTCACCACACACTGTGTGGACGGACACTTTTCAGGGAGAGGACATACAATCAATATGGTTTGACTCCTTGAAATGACTATGTCACACCAGCAAACTTTAAACAAAATAATTTGTTCACTAATAACCAACTGTACTGGACAATCAAAAGAATTGCCAAGTTTGCGCCACAGCCTACCCCTAGGTGTAGAAGGTGTGGTTGCTTAAAAGCTGATGAAGAACATGTTTTTTCACCTGCCATGAGATCAATGAATTCTGGAATGGTATTGAGTCAATTCCAGGAGACATTACAGGGACAACCATAGGCCTGAACCCTGTCTTAGTCCTCCTGGGGGTTGATAACCCTTCACACAGTATTCAGAGCAGCAAGCAAAGTGGCCTTGTTCTTTATCTGCTGCCCCTAGCCCGGCGGGGGATTTGTAAACACTGGACTGATCCATCCCCTCCCTATGTTATGGAATGGATCAAAGTGGCTAAGTGGACATGCCGAATGGAGGCGGAACGTAAACTAAGAAGATTGGTCGAGGTGTGGGCTGATTTCATAAGGTGGTTAGGTACCGAGGGGTGAATCCCAAACAGAACACCAGGACGTCGCTCATGGGGTTGGCCCTTGAGGTGAGATCAGGGCGGTTGAGGTCAAAAGTGAATGCAACAGACCACGAGGCGGACAGAGAGAGTAAAAGCGGTCTAAGATTTGCAGACACTATGATGATATGAGGACAAAAAAAAAGAAGGAGTAAGTGTTCTTGACGTGCCTCCTGATTTGCTACAGTGAAGTCTGATTACATGAAAATTAAGTTACCTTGATGTGAAATGGCTGCTTTTTGTGTCATTCTATCTGCAGTGTTGCAGTGTCTGTAGTTGAATAGCCTCACCAAGGGCCCGATTCCGATGTTGTTCAGAAAGCATTCCGACCGAATCGGATCCAGAATGCTTTCAGAACTACTCGACTGCGAGCGCACCGAGCAACATCCCATGTTAAACTCCAACCGAGTCCTACGGAATGCTATCCTTCCAAACAAAGCATCTGGAAACAGCACCGATGCGACCGACTCACTTGGAAACGCTCAAGAATAGCATGCCAGTCACGAATTCGACTTGTATTACCACGTGAGCAGATGACGTTGCATGAGACTCAGTTTCGGAACTGTGTCTGTCTGTGTATCAAATGTCAAGGGGGGAAGTCAAAAACAGTCAAACAACCAGTGGCAACTCCCACAAAAAAGCCACACCCACAAATCCACCTGTATTAAGGGCCAACACCATGACCATGATCGTTTGCCACAACTGCTAATAGGTCCAAGGACCCACCACCACACATTCCCTGCTCTCTGCCTCACACACTCACACATCACACAGCACACAACTTGCACAGATTTTATTTCATAAAAAAACCACACCCTCCCCATGGCCAAAAGGAAGCAGCCACGTTTTACAGATAAGGAGTTGGAAGTGCTTGTAGATGAAATTGT
Organism: Calotriton arnoldi; assembly: GCA_963921515.1. NCBI lineage: Eukaryota > Metazoa > Chordata > Amphibia > Caudata > Salamandridae > Calotriton > Calotriton arnoldi. Next base: position 527,997 of record CAWUFW010008633.1, on the reverse strand, counting down.
CAGAGTAGAGCCACAGTTATTTGGGAACCAAGTCCAACAGACCCCGCTTTCCCAGGAAAATGAGCTGTGGGAGAGGATAGTTAACAAGGTGAATGTTCATGCGCCTTCCCTGCGCACAATGGATGATATCAGGAGCAGGTAGTATGATGTGCGAAGGAGGGTCAAGAGGCTGAAGGGCAGGGAATACGCCCAAAGCCAGCAGACTGGCGGTGGCCCTCCTGTGCAAACTGTCCACTTCACCTCCTGGGAGGAGAAGGTGCGTGACATCCTTCTGCCGGAGGGCATCTATGGAATACCAGGAGCAACAGAGTCCGGTGAGTGCACAATCCACATTCAAATAAAGTTATTAATTACATCCCTAAAGACGTCACTGTAAAGGATATGGGCAAACAAAGGACAGTATAAACATATAAAATTAACTAGATTCTAAGAGCATGTGATGTGTATGTCAGATTGATAGCAAAAATACCTGAAATTAAATTGAAAATGCACTAAACTATAACCATGTACATACTTCTCACAAACTCACACCAAGGCCTTGTGCTCCAAACAACTTGCACCAGTGTCAGACATCTTGGCCTGTACTTTTCCACTCACTCACAGGAAAGCTGAGTCACAGGTAGGCTGTTTGGGATGGCTGGGAAGGTGGTAGTGGCAACAGGCACCATGGGACTTATAGTTGCAGCAAACACTCCTCCACACACACAGCCCAAACAGACCCACTGGAACTATGCGAGCCTCACAGTCAGAAATGTACTGGCAAGATGGCTGACACTGCTGCATGGTGTCAGACTGACCGCAACTCCCATCACGGCCATGTGCTCCTCACACCAGTCCCCAGTGTCAGCCATTTTGATAGTACATTTCCATTCACCATCAGAGACAGCATAGTCCCAGGTCTGCTGCCTGTGCTGGTTGGGAAGGTGTCTGTAGGACAGGGCATGATGGGAGTTGAAGTTAATGCAAACACTCATCCTCACACACAGACCAAACAGACCCACTGGAACTATGTGACCCTCACAGTCAGTGGAAATGTACTAGCAAGATGGCTGACACTGCTGCATAGTGTCAGGAGCACAAGGCCTGAGGGGAGTTGTAGTCAAGCCAAACAGCATGCACCAGCATTAGACATCTTGGCCGGTACTTTTCCACTCATTCACAGGAAAGCTGAGTCACAAGTAGGCTGTTTGCAATGGCTGGGAAGGTGGGTATGGCCACAGGCACCATGGGACTTGTAGTCGCAGCAAACACTCCTCCACACACACAGCCCAAACAGACCACCCAGAACCATGCTTACCTGATAGTGAGTGGAAATCTACTGAAAAAATGGCTGACACTGTGGACTTGTGTCTAGACAATGACGGCCCCCTTGGAGTTGTGGACAATTAGGCACCAGTCATCAGTGTCAGACAACTTGCACGGGCATTCACACTCACTGTCATGGAAGCTGAGTTACAGGTAGGCTTTTGATGCTGTCTGGGAAGGTGTGTGTGGTGTTGTAGGGATTCTGCACATACACAGAGCTATGCACAGGATAATAGGACCTCGGAGTATAGTGGTGAACCAACCATGCACCTTAGTACCCACAATCCCAATCCGACTAGCCTTAGCGTCTCATTAGCATCGAAACTACCAATGATTAGACAACCCAGAACACGGTCTCTCTCTCTCTCTCTCAGGACTTGCAGGAGCAAGAACACCTTTTCATAACTCACTCATACTTGTCCACAACGTGCGTAATAAGAGACACTGTCTAGTTTAAAATGTTTATTTCAACTATCGTGCTCTAAGATACAGTACACGTGCCAGTACTATCAGCATAATGCATAATGATAAAATAATAAGCATAGTTACAATTCCATAGAATACAAACAGGGAAAGCATTTCATAAAGCAGTGGCTATAGGGCTAAATGGCCTTACCACCCTCCCCATGCTATTAACTAGTTTATTATAAAAATAGAAGACCTCTGGGCTTTGTCAGGCGGACCCTCATACCTCAATCTCTAGATGCAAGGTTTACATCATCAGACAAGAACAGCTCTTCTCTCTGGAAAGGTTTTTCTCCAAGTGCCACAAACAGCGAGATCACAATATTAAAAGCACACGAATTTCTCCAGTGCAGCTGTACCTAGTGTTATGTCTAAGTGCAAGGGGCTGGCCAGATCAGCAAGAACAAGGGACGTTGTTTTTTGACCTTGTACATGTTGTGCAGACGAAACCCACAGGGAACAGGAGAAAAGGTGAAAGTCAAAAAGGCAGACAGTTCTAATATACCCGGGCACAAGCAAAGGCTGGAAAAACAAAGTCACAAAGTAACGTGTGCAAAAAGGCATCATGGCAGCCAGGCCTAAGCTAACTTAGCAATGTATGCAATGAGGCCACAAACCACACTACACCCTCCCCTGGTCAGACCAGAGGCGAAGACATAGGACGAAAACAGAGTTCAAATAGATGGAGCAGAATGCAGACGTCTAAGCAGGAATAGTCCCCAACAAAGGATAGTGACTCAGGACAAAAATATATATATATATATATATGCCAGATAGGGCTAATAGAAGAGAAAAAAAAATCCAGCGAATCTAGACGCAGAAAGCGGAGGGCCCTCAATCCGATAGAGTGTGAGAGCAAAAAACCGCTATACCTTCCAAGAGGATGTCGTTGGAATCGTCTGAAAAAAGAGACGCCATCCAGTTCAACAAATCAAAACTGCATTCATGTTCCTCACAGGAGGGAGCAGTGATCAGCATTGCGGGACAACTTGCGTGATACTCCACGTAACTTCATTGTAGGAGATCCTGAGCAGCCGTCCAGATATCCCATTGCGCCAAAACTCCAAGTGCGGCCGCAACCGCCATCAATTCCGCGCCGGAACAGTCCCGTTCATGGGCCACTAAGGGGCCCATCAACTGGCCAAAATCCGGTTCCACCAGAGACGTATTGGAGAGGCAAACATCCAATGACCAAGAGAAAGGACATCGTAAGCACGACATCACAGGTTGCACGCAGGTGAAATAAGCAAAGCAAAAAGAAAGTCTGTAGGACACACCAAGTGTCGCCAGTGGCAAGACGCCGAAGCTGATGAGCATGCGCTCATGGAGCATCCGAAGTCGACCCTGGTCGAGGAGGCCCACAGGAAGTGCAGCCATTGCGTAGTAAGCAAATTAAAAGCAATATTCCAGCAGCTAAGGCGAGGAGCAGTGGGAAACCGCCAAAGACGCTGGAAAAAATAGAATGAATAAAAGCCGGGATTACACCAAAAATAGTCTGAAAGGAGGTAACAAGGCCAGAGCCCACAATTTTAAAAAAGTGCACAAGACCTTCGGTCCTAGAGGCATTGAAAACGCGGTGAATCAGCTCACCGAAATGTTGTGGGAGGTTTGTGTTCAGAAGGGCCTGTATCTCACTGTGGGTACTAGCCACCTGTAGGATGAATGTCTCCCGTGCAGACGTGAGCATAACCTCCTGGTTCAATAATAGCGCCTTTATTCTGCTCAATTTATTGAAATCCGCCTTCAAAGTCGGAATGGAAGGCCAAATGGAACTATCTATTATGTCGTGCGGGGGAGGAAAAAGCACATTTTTGCAGCACACAACCCAGTGGGAGACTGTTACAATATACGGGATGCCGGCCAGCATCCCACAACAGTCCTGATTATTCAGAAGGAGATAGCTACCATTTGCAAGCACAGTGAAAGTAGGTGAAATAGCAGGAGCAGGAATGCCCTTTAAAACACAAGCAAGATTCGGAGCCGAAACATTACAAGCCCCGTGCAATTTAATGTTTTTACAAATCAGGGAATGACCCACAGTAGAATCGCATGACTCTCCTGTGAGAAAAACCTCTTTACCGTCCCTGTACAGGAAAGGTAGGGACCAAAGTTCATGCAAGAAGGCACTGCCTAAAGGCTGAAAACGGCCAACAGGATAATGTTTCATGCAGGAACTGAACTCAAGTAAAGAAAAAGGCAAAGCGATAACCCCGTGAACTAGCCATACTGCAGAATCCAATTCCGCCACAGAGAATGGTAAGGGCTCTATTTTCTTGATATGTAAGAGAGTGTATGTTGCATCTTTCATGGACATGAATTGCTGCTTCTCAGTTAAATTAAACGGCAAGAATAAGGCAGAGGTGTTCAAAAATTGCCAAGAAACTTTACCCATTTTGAGTGTTTGCAAAGTCCATGCAAACTGCATTACTGAACGCAATTGATTCTGACCATGATAGAACACAGAAACATCATCATGAACAATATCAACAACAGAGGAAACAATATTCTCTAATGTGTAAATGCGGGAAGACAGGGTATTAATACTATTGTCAACAACAGCAAGCACCTTTTCTAAATTTGCCTGATCGATTTCCCGAAGACGGGAAGCAGCTTCAATTTGCGAAAGCTTCCAGAGTTCATTGTAAGTTTCATAAATGAATCTCTTAGGTCGAGGGCCACGAGGCCCCAGAACAAAATCGGACAGATCAATGTTGCCTGATAGGAGGGATAAATGTTGTTTTACAGAATCTAATGAAGAGTGCTGCAACCACTGTTTACACAATTTACCCACAGAATAGGTTGTAACAGTACGAGAGTCAGAAAACCTCGGATCTGGCCTATCCTGTTTGTAACCAGGAGCTGAGTCATGAAAACGCAGTTGGCAGGCATTTGATGCTATGGGCCAAACCAACCAGGGTGACTGAACAATTGTAGAGACATTAAGGGGCATATTATCAAGCGGCAGCGATAATTATCGCTGGCCGCTCTTAGCGAGGTTTTCCTTATCGCCGGCTATCGCTGGCAATTATCGCCATGCTATCGTTGTATTAACAACGCATAGCGCAATGGCGATAATTTCCCAGCGTTAGCGGTGTTTTCCATGGAACATCGCTGGTTTTCCAGCGATGTTCCATGGAAAACGGCGATAACCTTGCTGATACGACCCACAGGGTCGTATCAGCAGGATCCACCTCCTATGTGTAACATAGGTAAGTCGAGATTGTAGCAGACGTTAGATTTTGGCAAAACGGCCGTTTTCGCCAAAATCTAAGGTCTGCTACAATCCTGTGGGCTGCCTTGTAAATATCGCGATGTACACATCGGCGATATTTACAACGTAGCCCATCTGGGGTACGCCCAGTAACGCCCACCTTGCATCTCATTAGAGATGCAAGGATGGGCGTTGGGGGAAAGGGCGATAGTGCAAGGTTTCACGCGATAGCGTGACCTTGCTGATTGGGCGATAGGATTATCGCCGCTTTTCGTCCGAAAACGGACGCTAAAGCGGCGATAATTGCCTATCGCCTCCTTGTTAATATGCCCCTAAATGTATTGTTCTGAAACAAAGCTTGTAAGGTAGCAAGGGAAATATTAAAATGCGAGCTCTCGTTGGGAGTGGAAGATAATAAGGGAATGGATGGTGCATTTAATTGTTTGGAAGTAGCCAAACCCCAACACGTTGTTTGGTAGATGGTATAATTTAAAAACAAAATTTGGGCCGGGATTAGGCAAGCACGGTGCAAGGCTTCCGTGCCTTGTACCTGCCATGATTTGGTGCCCCAAATAAATTTTAGGTCAATGGTGTCCTGCCAGTGTTCATAACCACCCACCGCTAATGCGTTCAAAAAAGAACCCGAATATAGCAATTTGGTGTGGGTCAACATGATCTTCTGAGTGGATGAAGTGTTCAATTTAAAATAATAGGACCCAGGGTTTGATCTATCAAAGTCTGTAAAATAAGTAAACTTACTTTTAAGTGTGTGGGAGTTACCTGGCAAAGGGGCTGGACAATGTTCCCATTGTGTGTAATTAAAAGTACCCCTAAGTGTACTTGGTTTATGGAGAAAGTGGTTGCCCCAATGCTGGTAACAATATAGGTCAGCATAACTTGCAGAATTTAAATACAGATCTTCAGCATTAAAAGCAGCATAATATTTCAAATCAGTGAATGACGATTCAACGGCATGCACATCCCAATCATCAGAATTAATATTACTTTTAACAACATCACCCATTGAAACACGTAGGACATTTGGTACATTAATAATTTCGGTGGGTCCATGAATTTGGAAATTTACCACATCCCATACGATGCCATCAGCGACTGGGAAAGCTGAAATGTTCACAAATGTGTGGTCACGCTACATGATGTGAGAAGAAGAATGCGGAGCCAAAGTTCCAGCGACACAGTTCACTGCAGAGCGTTCTGGTAAATAGTGATCATTTATGAGCAAGAAAAAAACTGTCACGAATTCAATGGACATGAAGAGGAAAATCAGAAACAGTACCAACCAGATGTATGTCCATGGTGGGATCAAAAAATTGTCTCTGAACCAGGAGATAAAAACACTGAACCTTGATGGGATAAGTGATGAGGTGGAAGCCGAATCAAATGAATAACGGGTTGGGCTCAGTGGCGTTGTTGGTAAGTGAGCCACCGACTCGTTGGCTGGGTATGTATACTCGGTCTCCTCATTGCAGGGGGAATCCGGGTAGTCGAGCAGGCGATCAGGCAAATCTACCATCTCAATGGCAACATCAGTGACCGTGTGGGCTGGAGGGCCGAAAACATGAGTCCTAGAAATGGCTGGACAAGAGACAGCTGATGTTACATTATTCAGGATCGGCCAGATGTTGTAGCTTGACATTATCCACTGAGATGTATTTGTTGTCTTTGCGACCAGGAAGCGGTGGTAAGATGACTGTACGAGTACCCTTCAAGCCAAGGACTGGAACCGGTGCACGATAAGAAAGGCCAAATTCTTTTTTGTTCTCCACTTTCTCTCGGACCAGATCTCCAACCTTCGGAAGCCAGCCGGCAACCGGAATCTGCAGCGCAGCATCTGTGGCTGAAGGTAAATGTTCGTTTGCAAGTTTGTCACAGGCTTCTTGTAAGTCCTGCAACATAGTAGAATGGTTGTCTACATCAAAGATTGTGGATTGCGCTGATCCAGCGCGATATTAGCAAACAGCATTCATACACCAGATACTCACTTGGGCCCATACATTCATACTACGCTAATACTTACGCTGGGGTTATCAGTTGTACTCTTTATCAAAATCCCTGCTACCAATAACCTTCCGATTGAAGAGTAATGACTTACCAATGAATCCTTTGCTAATTGGGAAGTTTAAAATGAGTGACATTCATTATAGTACATAATCCTGAAATAACCACTGAGTCAGGAAGTTTTAAAATGTTTATCCAAAGAATTAGCAGAGTAAATTACAGAACCACATGGTACTTAATCGCATATCACGGATGAAGCATAGAATAATAATTATTGATAAATGACGGTCCCTCAGAAAGGAGAAGATAGAGACAGCAGCGCAACTAAGGTTGCATTTATATTTACCTAAGTGCGAGAACCAAACCCCTTGGCCAAGGAGTTGGAAAGAATAGGACCTAGGAAGGATGAAGAGCAAAGACCTCCTCCAGGATCAGGACAGGACCGGTGACCTCTCTACAACGACGCCTGCGTCGTTCCCCTCTCTGATACTCGACTTCTCCTCGATTCTCCCGTGCCTTCCTTCTAATGGACTCTGCCGCCCCTCCTCAGGACCTCTTCTGGACAGGGATTCAGTCTGCAATCGATCAGCTTGGCGGTCTGGAGCTCTTCTGCCTGACAGCATGAACGCCTATTCTCTCTGGTCCTCTGCTCTCTTGCAGCATCTCCTTCTAACTAATTAGCTAATTCTATATCTATTATACCCCTCTACGCCCATGTACCTCCCCTTAATGTTGCTAAAATATGGGACCACTACTTCTGATTGGACAGGGACAGGGGGTTGATCCTCACACCATATTGATTTGGTTCGAATTCTGAAGACCTTTGTCTTTAAACTACCGCCCATCAATTTTAATACATTGGCTTTATTTCCCACCCGTCTCATGACAAAGTTTATTCATTTTTCATATACATAGTTGCAAGTTTGGCAAGAACACATGAATATATCAATATCGGCCATTAGGTCGTGGCCTTGGACGACGTCCAGGTTGACTTCATCTTTATTCTTTGGCAGCCAAGCAGGACACATGCGCAGAATCATTGTCTCTCGAGTTTCAGATCACCAACCCCAGGCCCAAGTTTACGAACTAATAAAAGTTAAAGAAGAAAATATTAAAATCACAAAATAATATATTTTACTGTATACCCACTCTCTCTACTCTATCCCCATTTACTTATAAATCTATCCCGCATTAGTAGCGTTAAGAAAATGACAAATTAATAATAACACAAGAGCAAGCTGAAGCATGTGAAAACATCAAGCAGCCATTTTAAAGCACACTGCGCAGAAGCAGGAATTTCCCACCAAGCAAAGAAAGACGTCACAACACGTGATATGGTTGAGACATGCACAGTAAGGTTCCCGCGCTTTAGCGGCCATTTTAGAAAAAGACAAGCGTTACTTGTTAGTTAGAACACATAGGCAAGCTTCCTTGCTATTCATGTAGTGTATGCAAAGTTATTATACACAATACAAGATTAATAAATTAATACTGTGAGGAGATTGTATTCGAGCAAGTCTCATTTGTGAGTCCTTGTTCCATCAGCGCCGCCATGTCTAGACCATCAAGGTAAGGCACAAACATTTGGATGCCAAAGAGCATTTTGTATGGGGTCCGCCCACCCAGAGATCTTCTAGGGAGATTATTAAGTGCACGTTGTACGCTATACAAGTGGGCCAGCCAGTTCCTGCCAGTACCTAAGACTCTAGCTGTCAAGGATTGCTTTAAGTCACGGTTCATTCGTTCAACAATCGAATTGCCCTCAGGCCGATATGGAGATGAAAATTGCACCCGCACCCCCAGTGACCCCATTGCGTCCTTGTAAGCCTTAGAGGCGAACGCTGGACCTTGGTCGGAATGGAAGGTGCCACAGGCAAAGATTCCCACAAAGACACGCAAATCCCTTATGACATTTCGAGCGTCAGCACTCCGTTGTGGCCAAACCCAGATGAAACGTGTGCACGAGTCTACTGCAACTAAGATGTACTTATATGCAGTGTCAGAAGAAAAAGGACCGCAGTGATCCAGGTAAACACACCCAAAAGGTCTGTTAGAAATGCAGAGCTGTGTTTGTGGTGGTCGTGTAACCGTTGAAGGCTTAATTTGCTGACAAATGTCACAAGAAAGCACATAAGTACGGGTCTGTTTAGTAACGCTGCTGCAAGATGGAAACAGTCGCAGATACGCCAGCATGGGCCGAAGCCAAGCCTTCGTGTGCGGCCGTTAACAAGGAAGGTCTGCGGTCCACGTTGGGAATCAGCCGATCACCAACGTCTGGATTCTTAACTTAACTGATAAGAGTACTTGGAAGGGAAACCCCGTGGGTAATTAGCACCTTCCTTTGTTGCAGCAAGAGCAAGAGCTGCCAAAATATCATTATCTATTTTAGTCATGGATCTTGTAACTGCTGCTACTGAGCACGTGGCTACTGCTGATTTGGCAGCTTCATCTGCCAAACCATTACCGACAGCGTGTGCGCCCACACGCTGGTGGCCAAGGGTGTGGATCACCTGTGTGAGAGGCAAACGTTGTTTAAGATCCACCACTCGAACCCAAAGCAACTTATGCTTAATTGTGCTGCCTTTCGCATCTCTATAGTCATTTTGCGACCAAAAGAAGAGGTTGTCATTGAAAGATTGAACACAGTAGTAAGAATCGCATACAATAAGAGTCGTCACATCTGGATTTGCGAACTCAAGTGGGAGCACCAAAGCACGCAGCTCGGCCAATTGTGCAGTACTGTCTCCAAGTGCCTGTGTGTGCACTACAGTCGATTTGAACTCACCGTTCACCATAGTACCTGCAACAATAGCACACGCTCCGGAATAAGCATGCTTGGAACCCGTGGCCGGTTGTGCCGAACCATCGGTGTATATAATACATTCGTACTCCTCAAGCGGCAGCAAAGACAGAGGAGGAGGATGAACAAATTCATACTGTAAGAACTCCTGAGTCTGAAGAGAGGAATCAAAGATAAAAGTGACATCCGGGGACATCAGAGAGGTAGCACATTGTATCCAACGGGGGTGCAAAGCCTTAGAGTTCGGTACACTTGCCTTCGTCACCGCCTCAAGGGCAGGATATGGTGTTACCACCAGAATGTGTTTTCCCTGTGCCAGTGCGCGTTCCTTTAGAATCGCCATTTGCACTGCAGTCAAAACTTTTTCCACAGAAGAAAAGCGCAACTCCGCTGAAGTGTAAAGATGTGACTTGTATGCAATCGGTACTGTGTCACCTTCGTTAAAGGTTAAGTACGTGAATCCCACTGCCCCTGGCACAATTCTAATCACCAGGTTTGTGTGGTTATCACGAGTCAACAAGAATTTGGATTCAAGTAGATCAGACTGCAAAGAGAGCAGTATCGAAGAATGCTCAGGAAGCCAGCATGACTTCGAAAAGCTGGGCTGTATCAAGGCATATAGCGGCTTGATACGCTGGGCATATTCGGGAATGTAGGTACGCCCGAAATTCAGAAAGCCCAGTAACGACTGAAGCTTTTTTAGTGTGGTTGGAGGGCGCAAAAGTGCGCACTTCTCCAAGAAATGGGGAGCTAGCCCTTACCTTCATTGTTGAGCTCATAGCCCAAAAACAAAACAGTAAATTCAGCAATGTGGGATTTGGCAAAATTACATTTGTATCCTAAGACCCCAAATTCGAGAATAATGCGGTCCACACGTGAAAGATGCGGCCATAATTCGTCGTCTGTCAGATAGATATCGTCGACGTACGAACACGCATCTGGGTCTATGCTGTCCAACAAAGAGACAACACAGGCGGCCAAGACACCCAGGCTGTTTTGTAGCCCATGGGCAAATGCCGAAATTTGAATTGTTTGCCACCGGAAGTGAAAGCGCTCCATTGGCTGCACTCCGGGGACAAGTTGTGCGTGTAAAATCCATTGGATAAGTCAAGTGTCGTTTTATATTTTTTACGAACAAGACTGTCTACAAGCGCAGAACTGTGGGTATTTTGTACCGCAAAGGTCCGACAATGAGAGTTCAAATTTCGGTAATCCAAAACTAAACGGTACGATCCATCGGGTTTAGAAACTGCGAAAAAGGGGATTATTCATTGGTGATACGCATGTTTCTATTACTCCTTGATATTCTAACTGTGTCAGAATGTCTGAAACAGGACTTTAGCTTCCCGCCGGATGGGATATTGGGGTTGTGGCTGTGTCAGCGACCGCAAGGGAATATCATGGGGGGGAGAGTCTTCATCCCAGCCCACGTGATTACGGTATAACGCCGGAGCCAGGGCCCCAGCCCATTCAGCTGCGAGAGCCTCCGCTTTGTCCTTGGGGACATGACGAGAAAAGCTCGGAAGGATCACCTCCTCCCCTCTACGAGCAGCAAGTACGAATGGGGGCAGCCAATCTGCCTCTGCCAACAAAATGTCGTATGAAGAGGTCAGATTTTCCCCAAAAATCCCTTTAATTACACGCTCAATATCACCTTCAATTTGAATGACAATGTTAAATAGTCTGTCAGGGGGTGCCACTCTGGTGTCAGCTGTCTCGACAGTAATGAATGTGTCAGTTGCTGTCGCCTCCACATGAGGACGCAGTGCCTCCCGCACTATGGTAACTTCCGCGGCGCTGTCTAGGAGCGTCACTGCCCACGTCCAATTCAGGCGTCTCGTTCTCACCGTCTGTGGCATATCTCGCTGTTAAAGCTGAAACTTTTTTCTTCTGAAACTGTGGGCGAGAACGTGGAAACTCTTCGGGTTTCCCTCAGACTTGTTGTCGAGGTTGGTCTCATCCCTGTGGAGCCTCACGACCCCTGCCTCTATCCTGGCGATCTCCTCCACCAGTCTGGGAGGTCGATGGTGCCTGTGAAGAACGAGGAGAACGCGGATCAGGGACTTGAAATCTCTCTGGAGATTTAATTCTCGCTCTGTCGCGCAAATCATAAGTGCGTTCAGAAGATACGGAAACCGGGGATGCGCCACGCGACCCTGTTTTTTTCTGTTGCTTACCCTGTTTCTTCAACCTCCAGTTCTTTTTAGTAAAGAACGGTTTCTCATCTTTCTCAGACTGAGTTTTTTGCTGTGGTTGTGTTTGAGTTTGCATTTTAGCAAAAGGCTTAACCCCCAAACTATTGCAGCCAATGGTTTTATAAGCCTGTGCAATAATTTTCGGTAATTCGTGTGGCTTGTCCGGTTCTGGGACTAAAGCCAAAGCATTAGCTACTTGAAAGTTAACTGCATCGCCCTTGATGTTCGCAAGGATTAAATCAGCCACTACATCGAACACTTCCAACAGTCTCATCCCTAATTCCACAGCCGCTTCAGGGCCATGCTCATCCTGCACACGTTTAATCACAGAGGGGAGAACTGTCATGGAAGGAGTGCCGAAACATTTCGCATACACTGCTGCGAATACCTTACCCCAGTTGTTGCATTCTGCCAACTCGGGAATTAAGTCTTTCGGCAAACTAATCGTCAAGATCCTGTGTTTTTCCACAGGAGAAGTATTTGGAAAAACTGCCTCCAGCTGGTCAAATTTTTCTGCAAGCCAATAAGGCAAATCATCCTTATTTTGTGGGCGCTTGCCCATCACCGAATTAACCATGACGGGACTTATGGTTACACTGCCTGGTCCAGCTGGATGCACCGCAACTCCAGGAGGGGCTCCCTGGACGTTGCCGGTAACATATTGCACCAAAGCTCTGTGAACGCGTATCAAAGACGTATGCAATGCACGCAGTTCATCAACCGCAAGCGTCAAATAACGCAGATGTGGGGTATACCCGGCCAAGACTGGCCAAGTGGCCCCGTCTATTGATAGGGGGCCTAAACGAACCGGTGTGACTGGATGTGGGAGGGCGCCATTAAACCAAATACGGTGTTGCCATGCCGTAAGTGGTACTTCAAGAGCCTGATAAGGCCGATAAGCATTGGGTAGGGCAGTGAGAGTGTACTCATGAAACAAATTGTCCGTTCCATCCACCGCCGGAAAAGTGACCCAAGAATAAAACACCTCAAAGTGGTGAGCCGGGTCAGCCTGCACCACAAAGATGAGTGCGACACCCGCGTCAGGCACTCCATAAGCCAATAGATGAGCCCGGAGCGCAGCGCCGCTATGTGCCGGTATATTTATATCCGCCATTAAGACCAGAAATAATCGACAACCTAATATGAGGCAGTGCAATATAGGGTTTACTTAAACACCTTTTAATAACTTCAAGCTTGAAAGAACCTATAAAAACGTCAAAATAGGAGGTAGCACCCTCACACACGTTTCCGGAAGCATATGCGAAGGGTGTTGTGGACAAGCACATGCACTACTCAAGCGTCTCGCAGATAAGTAGCCCACTACGTTGGTGGCGCCATGTTGTAGGGATTCTGCACATACACAGAGCTATGCACAGGATAATAGGACCTCGGAGTATAGTGGTGAACCAACCATGCACCTTAGTACCCACAATCCCAATCCGACTAGCCTTAGCGTCTCATTAGCATCGAAACTACCAATGATTAGAACACGGTCTCTCTCTCTCTCTCTCTCTCTCAGGACTCGCGGGAGCAAGAACACCCTTTCATAACTCACTCATACTTGTCCACAACATGCGTAATAAGAGACACTGTATAGTTTAAAATGTTTATTTCAACTATCGTGCTCTAAGATACAGTACACGTGCCAGTACTATCAGCATAATGCATAATGATAAAATAATAAGCATAGTTACAATTCCATAGAATACAAACGGGGAAAGCATTTCATAAAGCAGTGGATATAGGGCTAAATGGCCTTACCACCCTCCCCGTGCTAATAACTAGTTTATTATAAAAATATAAGACCTCTGGGCTTTGTCAGGCGGACCCTCATACCTCAATCTCTAGATGCAAGGTTTACATCATCAGACAAGAACAGCTCTTCTCTCTGGAAAGGTTTTTCTCCAAGTGCCACAAACAGCGAGATCACAATATTAAAAGCACACAAATTTCTCCAGTGCAGCTGTACCTAGTGTTATGTCTAAGTGCGAGGGGCTGGCCAGATCAGCAAGAACAAGGGACGTTGTTTTTTGACCTTGTACATGTTGTGCAGACGAAACCCACAGGGAACAGGAGAAAAGGTGAAAGTCAAAAAGGCAGACAGTTCTAATATAGCCGGGCACAAGCAGAGGCTGGAAAAACAAAGTCACAAAGTAACGTGTGCAAAAAGGCATCATGGCAGCCAGGCCTAAGCTAACTTAGCAATGTAGACAATGAGGCCACAAACCACACTACAGTGGGACAATGCCTGATGTGACTTGTAGCCATTGCAAATACTCATCCTCACACCAAGCCATGCCAACTCATCTGTGCCTATTCTTACCTCACAGTGAGGGGAAGTGTACTGGCAAGGTGGCTGACACTGCTGCTTGGTGTTGATCTTGAAAACAACTCCCATCAAGGCCCTCTGCACAAAACATCATGCAACGGTGTCAGCCATCTTGTTAGTACACTTCCATTCACTGTCAGGTAGCCATTGCCACAGATGAGCTGGTTGTGCTGGTTGGGAGAAGGAGTGTTTGCCCTGACTACATCTAACATCAGGCTCTGGCATCCACACACCATACTACCTATCCCAAATAGCCTACCTGGGACTCCGCTTACCTGACAGTTAGTGGCAATGTGCTGCCAAGATGGCTGACACTGCTGCATGGTGTCTGGAGCAGAAAGCATGGACGGGTGTTGTAGTCAAATCAAAAACAGGCACCAGTGTCATGTACCCGGCTGGGACATTTTGCACCACAGTGAGGTAAGCATAGTACATGCTGGGCTATTTGAGTTGGGTGGGAAGGTGTACGTAGGACAGGGCCTTATGCAACTTGTAGACATTGCAAAGACTCCTCCTCCCATCCCATTCAGACTAGGAACCCCTCTGTGCCTTAACCACCCTCACAAGGAGGGGAAGAGGATTAGCAAGATGTCTGACACTGTTGCATGGTGTTTGGAGCACAGGTCCCTGATGGAAGTTGCGTTCAAGTTCAACACCATGCACCTGTGCCAGCCACCTTGCCAGTACACTTACCTGCACTGTGAGGTAAATATAGGCACAGAGGACTTAGCAGGTCTGGGTGGGAGGAGGTGTATTTGAAATGACTAAAACTTACATTAGGCCTTGTCATACGCACATTCTTCCCATCCCAGCCCAAATACCCTACCAGAAACTCTGGTAACCTGACAGTGAGTGGCAATGTACTGACAAGATGTTTGACAATGTGGACTGGTGTTTGGACCACAAGTCCCTGTTGGGATTTGCAGAAAAATCAGACGCCAGGCACAAGTGTCACACATCTTGACAATCCATTTCCAATCACTGTCAGGAAAACATTCTGCCATGTGGCCAGTTTTATCTGGGTGGAAAGAGTGTGTGAAGGACAGAGCCTGGTGTGAGTTGCAGTAATGTTCAACATAACTATGCCCACCATGAGCAAACACTTCATCTGGGCCTATGCCTACCTGACAGTGAATGGAAGTGCAACAACAAGATGCCTGACACTGGTGCATGGTGTTTCTGGGCACAAGGCCTTGTTGTGATTTGGATTCAGGTTTAACAACATGCACCAGTGTCAGCATCCTTGCCAGCACACTTACCCTCACTGCCAGTTGGCCCTAGTCTCAGAGGACTTACCTGGGCTGGTAGTAGGAGGAGTATTTCAAAAGCCTACAACTCACATCATGCACTGGACCACATACACCTTCCCTACCATCACAAACAGACCAACAGGAACTAAGCGTACACACAGTGATTTTGGATTTACTAGCAGGATGCATGACACTGGGCACTGGTGTCTGACTTTTCCACAACTACTAACAGTGACTCGTGTACAAAACACCAGGCACCAGTGTCAGCCAGCCTTGTCAGTACATATCCACTCACTTGCATGAAAGCATAGTTCTAGGGGTGCTGTATTTGCATGCAGGAAAGAGTGTGCGTAGCACAAGGCCTGATGGGATGTCTGGCCATTGTAAACACTCTTCTGCACAAACTGTCATACAAGACCACTAAGAACCTTGATTACCTGACAGTGAGTGGACATCCAACTATAAAATGGCAGAGACTGGGGCCTGCTGTGTGGTATACAAGGCCATGAGGGGAGTTGTTCCCAAGTCAGACACCAATTCCCAGTGCCAGACAGCCAGCAGGGACATTCTGACACACTGTGAGGTGAGCTTAAGTCCTGTTGGCCTGTTAGCACTGGGGAGGAAGGTGTATGCAGGACTGGGCCTGATGGGACTTGAAAGAACAACAAACACTCCTACACACAGCACAACCACTTCATCATGGGCTATGTCTATCTCACAGGGAGTTCATGTGTACTAGCAAGAAATCATTCCGCAGCTGCTCAAATTAGATTAGAATTTGCATTGTGCGACCAAGTTTTTGCTCAAAAAGCCTATACCCTTAAATACCTACATGCCATATGCGCCGCCAAAGAAGGAATGCATGAACATTTGAAAGTCAAATCAAAGGCAAGAATATGGATTTTGAACCTTTCACATCAGAATTTTAAAAAGAGCTAAACTGATTAACACAAAAGGCATCATTTGTACAGGACCTTCGGATCCATATGGCTAGAAAACACGCGCATTTGATACAAAGAAGCTACAATAAAAGAGGGATTCAAGAATACTTAATAGATACTTTTGCTGTGCACTATAAAAAGTTCTGTCTCATCAGGATGGGAAATTTTACATCAATCGACCTTTTACCCCCCTGGTCGACAGGTCCAATATCAACTTTGTATCGGCTGTGTGCTCAAGCTCAAGAGAACCTATCTCATCTACTCTGTATATGTCCGGCTTTAATCAATGACCTCTGGAAGTTTTTGCGCCAGCTATGGATTTCACAAGGTTCTCGCACAATACAAGATGCAGTAGATTTCCTGCTCAATAAGGCTCACCCATAGGCCATTTGTAATTTGATTAAATTCTTTCAAAATACAGGAAAACAACTAAGAGCTGCTAGTCTGCCAGACACTTGTGGAATGTGACGATGTGAATCTTCTAATCGCTTGCACGTATGTGCCTTGGCACCTGCAGTTTGACAGTATACAATTTAATAATTACGATATATACATATGAATTATGGATTCACAGACAATCAAATAAGTTTACTTATGATGTAGAATCTTCTTTATCAATTATGTATCATTTTTTATTCATTTAAAAGTTAATGACAGTCTTTTTTCTATGGATTGTATAATGGTCTTTAATTCTATTTTTCTATATGTAAACATGTTTTAAAATGGGCCTCGAATCTATAACCGCAGTTATTTTAAATTACTTTCTGACTCATGTTTTGAGATATGTTCTGTATTTTTACAATCAAATCTAATTGCTTTTAAAATGTTTTAGCAATTTTGTAATGGCTTTTATTACCTGAGCAAATACAAATAAACTTGAAACTTGAGAAAAGATAGCAGACACTGGGGATTGCTGTCTGAAACTATCACAACTGCCACATTTGCCTATGTGCTTCAAACACCAGCCAACATTCAGAAATTTCTTGCAAGTACACTTACCAACATTGGCTGGACAACACTCTTCCTGGTGGCCTGGTGGGGCTGGGTGGGGGGAGGGGGTCTAAGTATCACAAATAGAGAACAAGCACTCAAACATCATAGTTCATAGTTCATTGTCACAAAATTACAGAAAGCTGAGTTTGTGAAATCAGTTGTCCATGGAGTCAATGTACAAAGTACATGATCTGTGTAGCCACAAAGTTAACCAGTTACATAATTTTGCTACTCACAGACATTCACATGTGTACAATGAGATGATCACAAAAAGCACCTCAATCACTCAATTCACAAAACGTTCTGGATAAGTTAACAGAATGTGAGTGTGTAGGCAGCCACACCAATGTGACTGCTAAAGACGTGCACGAAGACCAGTAGACAGGCACCAAAAAGTACCCACATAGGGAGAGGAAGTGTATGTGTCTCACTGTGGACAACAAAAACACACCTGTGTCATTCACAGGGTGTCTGGAAACAGTCAATGTCTTTGAAGATGTAATGTAAACTAAACACAACAGGCCCATTCATGCACATACCTGTGCATGTCCATCAAACCCCCTCTCGTCCCAAATACATATTCATCCCAAAAAATATGCCTGCATCATGGATGAAGGAGTCCAATCTACCTACAGTAAATCATCATTAGGTTCATTTTCCTATCTAATGTGTGTGATTTTAGGGGCAGTGGACATTCACAGCAGTCATTGTGTTATGTTTGTACCAACATGGCTATCTGGGGACACCACTGGAAACATCCAGGACAGCCAGGCCCAGACTCTGGCCAACCAGGAGACTTCCGGCATTGATGACTTTCATCATTCTTCGGACGATGAAGACAGACCTGGCCCTTCTGGTTTGGGTCACACCACAGCACCTACGGTGGCAACATCTGGATCCTCTGCGACCACTCCCACCTCAGCTGCCAACACACAGCTGACCCCTACCCACACGGGCACAGCATCCCACGAGATCACCAACAGCACAGCAACACGGGGCACTCTTGAGTTGCCCAACAACAACAACACCAATGATGAAGGAGGCTCCAGGTCGACTGTGCCAGCACCAACTGGTCCTGCTCGAGTGGGTAGGCATGGAGGGAGGGGCCGTGGGGACCGGCACCATTATGCAGCTGATGCTGCCGATGAGGAGACCCAGAACCTCTCCAGAATCCTCCATGCATATGAGGATTCACAAGGAGAGTTTGGCCAGGTTGTTGGGATCCTCAGGACCATCCAACAGCAGCAGGCAGCCCAAAATGACAAACTGGACATGTTCATGGACAAAATTTATGACCAGACTGCGGTGTACAGGGACATTGCCACCTGCTCCGCCAGATTGCCACCAACATGTCCACACCTCCCTGTGTGCCTACCACATCCAGTGCAACAACATCTGCACCAGCCACAGGGAGGGATGTGGACTCTGGCAAAGAGCACCCTGCACCACCACTGCCTGCACCTGAGGGTTCCCCAGAAAAACGTGGAGTCAGTCGTCCAAAGAAGAAACGGTGAGAGACAGATGGCTACACATCACCCCCAGGAAGTGACTACCTGCTCCTGATATCCTCCATTGTGTGCCAAGCATTCACTTTGTTGACTGTCACTGAACACTCCCACATTGGCTGGAGGGTCTAAGTTGGACTATGGACTCAAATATCTGTGGATCCACTTTGGAATTGCTCATCTACAAACACTACCAACTCCTATCTGCACTTATTTTTTTACTTTTCTGGTTGAGTACACCACAATGATGTTGACTGATTTCATCACATTATGCACTAAAAGTATTCACTCTGCACCCACAAAGTGGTCATGTTGTGTCTTTGAATGCGAAATGTAATAATTGAAATGTTGAAAAACTCAAAAAAGAAAGTGTCTACAACATTGGTAACACACCACTTTAAAGAAGAAAATTACTGGCTTAGGAGTATATGTACCTTGTCACAGCATGATAGATAGACACCACCAGGTCATGACACAACCCGTAGGAGATGTTACAGATGCAATGCAAGTCTATTGCTTAAAGTACTAACACCATTATCAAGCACAATACGCAAACATTGTTAGCAAACCAGTGCATCATGGAGCATGTTCAGTTTCAAAATAACCTTTGGATGTGTGAAAACAGACAAGGCACAACTCATTGTGTAGCACAGGTTTATTCTCTTGATACAAACTTGTACCTTAACTCAATTTCAAAGGACATCACACAGAAACAAAAGGCTCTTAAATTAAAGAAAAATGTCCATCAGTCCAAAAGGGAGTGCGTGCAATGGATTTACAAAACAGTCCAATGTTGGAATAGGTCACAGAATCAGGGATCTGGGGAGGTCACAAATTGCAGGCTGACAGGGCAAAGTTCCCTGGTAAGGAGAAGCATAGAACAGAGTTAGGCACACAGGACTAAGCCTGTTCACTTTAGCAAACAATGTCATCTGAAGCACAAGATTTTCAGTGTGGACACTAGCTATGATTCACGGTAACACTGTACATGTCAACTTTTCCATCTAAAAAAAATGTATCACACAACTAACATCATGACACAAGCATACATTAACATTGTCCACCAGCAACACAACAAACACTTGGGGTAGTTCCCTACTTTTATTGCATACCTACACTCAGGTGAAAAAGTTCTGGATCAGCTGTTGTCTCAAATCCATGCAATCATCATCATCCCCACTGTCATCATGTCCCAGCCCGGGATCATCCCTTGCTGGGGGATGCTGGTCTCTGTCGTCGTGTATGAATGGTATTTCCCTCCATATAGCTAGGTTGTGGAGCATTCAGCAAACCGTGATGATGTGGCACACCCTTAATGGTGCATATTGTAGGGCTCCTCCTGTCCAATCAAGACAGCGGAATCTTGTCTTCAGGAGGCCAAAAGTCCGCTCAATGACTCGCTGGCTCCTACCATGGGCCTCATTATACCGTACCACAGGTGTAACTGGGTTACGGAGTGGTGTCTGTAACCAAGGTTGGTTGGGGTACCCAGAGTCTCCTACATTGAAAACTGAAAATAGAATCAGTTGTTGGTTAACAGAGCATTATCTGACATACAATCTACACACAACACAACACACACATGCCACATCACCTAACAACAAGCCAGGCACGGTCAGGTTGTAGCTGAGACATCTAATGGAGGATGGTGCTGTTCCTTATGATATGCATCATGTGCAGATCCCGGAAAACATGCACAGACATGGGAGATGGACATGTCCAGCAAACATACCACCTGCACATTGATGGAGTGGTAAAGTTTGCGATTGCGATACACCACCTCATTAGCCTGTGGTGGTACCAATGCAACGTGGGTGCCATCAATTGAGCCAATTATATGGGGTATCCCTCCCAATGCATAGAAGTCACCCTTGATTTCTGTCAAAACACCAGGTGTGGGGAATGTAATGTAGTGTTCCAGGTTACACAGAATGCCCCCAAAACATCACGAAGAACACGGCCACCCCAGCATCCTCATCCGTGCTGTTAGCTTATCTTACCCAATGGGGGGTATTTGCCCCCCCATATTGGCTCTACATTGCTGTGGGTATTTGCCACCCTCCACATTGGCTCTTTATTGCTGTGGGTATTTGCCACCCCCATATTGACTCTACATTGCATTGGGTATTTGCCCAACACACATTGACTCTACATTGCTGTGGGTATTTGCCACACACCATATTGGCTCTACATTACTGTGGGTATTTGCCCAACCCACATTGACTCTACATTGCTGTTGGTATTTCCCACCCCCCTATATTGGCTCTACATTGCTGTGGGTATTTGCCCAACCCACATTGACTCTACATTGCTGTGGATATTTGCCACCCCCATATTGACTCTACATTGCTGTGGGTATTTGCCCAACCCACATTGACTCTACATTGCTGTGTGTATTTGCCACCCCCACATTGACTCTACATTGCTGTGGGTATTTGCCACCCCTCATATTGACTCTACATTGCTGTTGGTATTTGCCACCCCCCATATTGGCTCTACATTGCTGTGGGTATTTGCCACATCCATATTGGCTCTACGTTGCTGTGGGTATTTGCTGCCACCCATATTGGCTCTACATTGCTGTGGGTATTTGCCCAACCCACATTGACTCTACATTGCTGTGGGTATTTGCCACCCCCAATTTGGCTGTACATTGCTGGGGGTTTTTGCCACCCCCATATTGGCTCTACATTGCTGTGGGTATTTGCCCAACCCACACTGACTATACATTGCTGTGGGTATTTG
This sequence comes from Calotriton arnoldi, assembly GCA_963921515.1. Lineage (NCBI taxonomy): Eukaryota > Metazoa > Chordata > Amphibia > Caudata > Salamandridae > Calotriton > Calotriton arnoldi. Next base: position 506,239 of record CAWUFW010008633.1, on the reverse strand, counting down.
CCACCCCCCATATTGGCTCAACATTGCTGTGGCTATTTGCCCAACCCCCATTGATTCTACATTGCTGTGGGTATTTGCCACCCCCATATTGACTCTACATTGCTGTTGGTATTTGCCCAACCCACATTGACTCTACATTGCTGTTGGAATTTCCCACCCCCCTATATTGGCTCTACATTGCTGTGGGTATTTGCCCAACCCACATTGACCCTACATTGTTGTGGGTATTTACCACCCCCCACATTGACTCTACATTGCTGTGGGTATTTGCCACCCCCTTATTGGCTCTACATTGCTGTGGGTAATTGCCACCCCCAATATTGGCTCTACATTGCTGTGGGTATTTGCCACCCCCCATATTGACTCTACATTGCTGTGGGTATTTGCCCAACCCACATTGACTCTACATTGCTGTGGGTATTTGCCACCCCCATATTGGCTCTACATTGCTGTGGGTATTTGCCACACCCCATATTGGCTCTACATTGCTGTGGATATTTGCCCAACCCACATTGACTCTACATTGCTGTTGGTATTTCCCACCCCCCTATATTGGCTCTACATTGCTGTGGGTATTTGCCCAACCCATATTGACTCTACATTGCTGTGGGTATTTGCCACCCCCATATTGACTCTACATTGCTGTGGGCATTTGCCCAACCCACATTGACTCTACATTGCTGTGTGTATTTGCCACCCCCACATTGACTCTACATTGCTGTGGGTATTTGCCACCCCTCATATTGACTCTACATTGCTGTAGGTATTTGCCACCCTCATATTGGCTCTAAATTGCTGTGGGTATTTGCCCAACCCCCATTGACTCTACATTGCTGTGGGTGTTTGCCACCCCTATATTGACTCTACATTGCTGTGGGTATTTGCCCAACCCACATTGACTCTAAATTGCTGTGCGTATTTGCCACCCCCCATATTGACTCTACATTGCTGTGGGTATTTGTCCAACCCACATTCACTCTACATTGCTGTGGGTATTTGCCACCCCCCATATTGGCTCTACATTGCTGTGGGTATTTGCCACACCCCATATTGGCTCTACATTACTGTGGGTATTTGCACAACCCACATTGACTCTACATTGCTGTTGGAATTTCCCACCCCCCTATATTGGCTCTACATTGCTGTGGGTATTTGCCCAACCCACATTGACTCTACATTGCTGTGGGTATTTGCCACCACCATATTGACTCTACATTGCTGTGGGCATTTGCCCAACCCACATTGACTCTACATTGCTGTGTGTATTTGCCACCCCCACATTGACTATACATTGCTGTGGGTATTTGCCACCCCTCATATTGACTCTACATTGCTGTAGGTATTTGCCACCCCCCATATTGGCTCTACATTGCTGTGGGTTTTTGCCACCCCCATATTGGCTCTACGTTGCTGTGGGTGTTTGCTGCCCCCCATATTGGCTCTACATTGCTGTGGGTATTTGCCCAACCCACATTGACTCTACATTGCTGTGGGTATTTGCCACCCCCATGTTGGCTCTACATTGCTGTGGGTTTTTGCCACCCCCATATTGGCTCTACATTGCTTTGGGTATTTGCCCAACCAACATTGACTCTACATTACTGTGGGTGTTTGCCACCCCTATATTGACTCTAAATTGCTGTGCGTATTTGCCACCCCCCATATCGACTCTACATTGCTGTGGGTATTTGCACAACACACATTCACTCTACATTGCTGTGAGTATTTGCCATCCCCCATATTGGCTCTACATTGATGTGGGTATTTGCCATCCCCCATATTGGCTCTACATTGATGTGGGTATTTGCCACCCCCATATTGACTCTACATTGCTGTGGGTATTTTGCCCAACCCACATTGACTCTACATTGCTGTCTGTATTTGCCACCCCCCATGTTGGCTCTACATTGCTGTGGGTATTTGCCACTCCCCATATTGGCTCTACATTACTGTGGGTATTTGCCCAACCCACATTGACTTTACATTGCTGTTGGTATTTCCCACCCCCCTATATTGGCTCTACATTGCTGTTGGTATTTGCCCAACTCACATTGACTCTACATTGCTGTGGGTATTTGCCACCCCCATATTGACTCTACATTGCTGTGGGCATTTGCCCAACCCACATTGACTCTACATTGCTGTGTGTATTTGCCACCCTCACATTGACTTTACATTGCTGTAGGTATTTGCCACCCCCCATATTGGCTCTACATTGCTGTGGGTTTTTGCCACCCCCATATTGGCTCTACGTTGCTGTGGGTATTTGCTGCCCCCCATATTGGCTCTACATTGCTGTGGGTATTTTCCCAACCCACATTGACTCTACATTGCTGTGGGTATTTGCCAACCCCATGTTGGCTGTACATTGCTGTGGGTTTTTGCCACCCCCATATTGGCTCTACATTGCTGTGGGTATTCGCCCAACCCACATTGACTCTACATTGCTGTGGGTATTTGCCCAACCCCCATTGACTCTACATTGCTGTGGGTGTTTGCCACGTCCCATATTGACTCTACATTGCTGTGGGTATTTGCCCAACACACATTCACTCTACATTGCTGTGAGTATTTGCCATCCCCCATATTGGCTTTACATTGATGTGGGTATATGCCACCCCCATATTGACTTTATATTGCTGTGGGCATTTGCCCAACCCACATTGACTCTACATTGCTGTGGGTATTTGCAACCCCCCATATTGTCTCTTCATTGCTGTGGGTATTTGCCACCCCCATATTGGCTCTACATTGCTGTGGGTATTTCCCACCCCCCTTATTGGCTCTACATTGCTGTGGGTATTTGCCACCCCCCATATTGACTCTACATTGCTGTGAGTATTTGCCCAACCCACATTGACTCTACATTGCTGTGGGTATTTCCCACCCCGCATATTGTCTCTACATTGCTGTGGGTATTTGCCATCCCCATATTGGCTCTACATTGCTGTGGGTATTTGCCACCCCCCCCTTATTGGCTGTACATTGCTGTGGGTATTTGCCACCCCACATATTGACTCTACATTGCTGTGGGTATTTGCCCAACTCACATTGACTCTACATTGCTGTGGGTATTTGCCATCCCCCATATTGGCTCTACATTGCTGTGGGTATTTGCCACCCCCCATTTTGACTCCACATTGATGTGGGTTGTAGCCCAACCCACATTGACTCTACATTGCTGTGGGTATTTTCCACCCCCATGTTGACTCTACATTGCTGTGTGTATTTGCCCAACCCACATTAACTCTACCATGCTGTGAGTATTTACCACCCCCCATATTGACTCTACTTTGCTGTGGGTATTTGCCACCCCCCATATTGACTCTACATTGATGTGGGTATTTGCCCAACCCACAATGACATTACATTGCTGTGGGTATTTGCCACCCCCATATTGGCTCTACATTGCTGTGGGTATTTGCCACCCTCCCCTATTGACTCTACATTGCTGTGGTTATTTGCCAGCCCCATACTGACTCTTCATTGCTGTGGGTATTTGCCCCCCAACCACCAATTTGACACAACAATCTAAGTAGTATCCCCTCTTTGGCTGTGGTTGTGACCCTGCTTTCTGTTGTATTGTCTTTCGCATGGTATTTACGTTATTCTATATGTGTAGGTGTCAGACTTACCTTCTGCGACAAACACTTCTGTTGCGGTTGTAGTAGTGCTTAAAGAGGTAGAGTGTAGGGATGACATGCACGATCGAATTCATGGCTGCACCGTCTCGTTTGCAGGAATCGTGTTGTGGTGCGAATCAGAGCTGAAATACTCCGCTTCTGGTTGCTCTGACGTGTTGGTTGTGGCAACAGATTCGACGTATGGGAAGTACGCATCGTACTTCCGCGTTCAGAATCGGCTTTGGAAATGCCTCCGGACGACTCCATTCAGCGTTTCTGGAGGCTTCTCGTTTTGAAAATGAGGACAGAATCGGAGTGACCGGGTCGTTTGGTAAGTAAAGGGTTTTGGGCATCGTACTGCGTCGTTTGGTTGAACCGGCTCCCTGTATGAGTCGTTGTATTGTCCGGCTCCGGACGGCTCTGGGATGGCCTTTCGAATGACATCAGAATTGGCCCCCAACATGGGGCAGGGAGCCATGCCAGGTGGAGGGGGCGCAGATCCACATTCCAGCGTGAACAGTGGAGAAAAACTTTAATCGCCAGACAATGTTTTTAGCAGAGTCTGGACTTAGTCAGCTACCTAACTAGTGGTTGTGGACTCTGGAATGCAGACTGTTGAGTCTGGATTTTACCTTGATGTCCTCGTTCTTGGCTTTGATGGCACTGAGGACCTTCGGCAAATCTTGAGGTTTTTCTGTAGCCCCAGTTACTACACCTAGTAGTGTACATCTTTGTAATTTACACTTACAACACTTTTTTTAAAGTGGTAGTATTTTTACAACACATATGAAAAAAACAATATTATTAACACAAAATTTTGAGCATTATATTTAATCAATGTAAAAAATCATACCCAACAAAGATGGCACCTACAATCTCACAGTAATGGAGGTCGAAATGCATATTTTGAGAATAAATCAATAAAAAATATGTTTTAATCCAAATTTAACAAAATACTTTTACAATTTAAAAATCATATATAAATACCAGCTACCATTCTGTGACCACTTAGATGATTATTGTGGTGACAAGACGGATTACTAATGACTGTGTGCTTCCAAGCTAACTGCCATTTACCTCACTTATGACGTAAGCAAAAGTACAAATAAATGCAAAGCTCTATAAACCAAAACACATTTAGAGTTGCATTACAGTCAAGACACAATTTCTTTGATTAAATTTAGACTCAAGTCTAAAGAGAAATCTTAAATAAATATGTTATTTAGCAATTAATTAAATTAATTGTTTTTCACAGGAAATTAAATAAAATTAATAAATCTTTTTGAAGGCAACAGAATAAGGAATTCCAATATAATAATTTTGAGTAAAACATTTGATTATATAAATTATACATATTTTCACAAAATGTAAAGAATTCCTGAAAAGGTTGTACACTTTGATGAAAAATATATACAACAAGGTAACAGTACATTAAAAAGGATACAAATGTAAGCATAGCATGATAAAATTAAATAAACAGGTATACTCACAGCTAACAGCATAACAATTAAATCACTACATAGTTAACTCCTTTCAGCTAGCTCACAGGTCCTCTAACAAAATTCTAATTTACAGATGAACGAAAAAAGGCATAAAAAAAAAAATACTATTTTCTTTGAAAAAGAAATTTACTAATTAAAACTTTGTTTCAACAAACTAAATCAGTCTAAAGAAGAAAAAACACAACTTAGGAATATTATACAGTACTCAATACAATTTTAAAAAAAGGAAGTAGTATAACAAGCCATCAAAACACAACACTCAATTGTGCAGAATACATTTATATTTTTTCTCTGAATATGCTTTTCTATATATATTATAAGTAGAGTTAAAAACGGAGAACATGTGTAAGTCCAATTTTGTACTATCAAAAAGAGGGAACTAATTTCTCAAACATGAAGGGCAAATGTATTTTAAGGACAGACATACTGAGCCCAGGCTCATTGGAGGTGTGTAACCTATTTCTCTATCCATTGCGAGGGCAGAGCGGTTACTGAGGGCAACTATACTGAACAAACCACAGATCATAACCACTCTGCCTCTCCCAGTGAAATTGAAGTTAAAGAAAGCAAACAACAAAGACACTAATTTCCACCTCTAGTGAACCCTCTGGTGCAGTACTGAGGGAGGTCTCACAAAACATCCCTATGGGTATTGCTGCAGATATTCCTGCCATCCCTAATTTAAAAAGGATAATAACCAGAAAAAGACAGGAAAGTACCTGAACATCTAACAGAAACTTAGCATCAAGGAAAGGTCTCATTTACAGGAATAACCTCTAAAAGGAAAATACAATTTTAGAACTCTCTGGGCCATATGTATCAAGCCTTTTTACCGTTCGCAAACGGGCCGAGTCTCAGAATCGGCCCGTTTGCAAACGGGAAAAAGCCATTTGGGATGTATCATCCCAAAAGGCCATCGCAGGATAGGGAATCGCAAAATTTGCGATTCCCTATTTTGCGAATGCATTTAAGGAATCGCAAATTGCGATTCCTTAAATGCAATTCTGGAAGCACCCAGAATTTGCGATTTGGCCTTAAGGAATCGCAAATTACCACCAACTTCAAGTTGGTGGTAATTTGTGATTTCCTAGAAAAATGCAATTTTTTGCATTTTTTAAAGTGCCACGTGGTGCACATACATGCCCTTAGGGCATGTATGTGCGCCACATGTGCACAAATGCATATTTCAGGGGTGCAACAGGGTGTCCTTTTAGCACCCTTGCACCCTTGAAATTGCATTCGCAATTTGCGAGTTCCTATTTGGTACTCGCAAATTGCGAATGTCTTCCCATTCATTCCTATGGGCCTCTAGGCCCATAGGAATGAATTGCAAGTCGGAATTTGCGATTCGCAATTAAGGAATATGTAGGAATCACAATTATTATTGCAAAACCTACTAACATTGCATTTTGCGATTCCATAATAGCGAATCGGTAAAATTCGCTATTATGGAATCGCAAAAGCAATTCTTGATACATATGGCCCTCTGTAACATAACATCTTTAGAGAAAAGTGAAATCTGAATGATGGATGGGATATGTAAAACAACAACAACAACACCCTATCGATTTGCATTTATTCACTCTAAAATTAATAATGCTACCTCCCTACCACTGCATCACTGCCAGATAAGCAGTCGTACACTAGCACCAAACGTTTATCAAATCTAAAGGGAAAAAAACCATAAGAAAAATCCTGAGAAAATAGTGGTTGACTTTAAAATAGTGATGAATTCAGTTTGAAATGAAAAAAAACACACTAACCGCATTAGCTTTTGTACCTCTTCAACATGTAAATGATTTCTACGTAGAACTGATGCAAATCAGAATATTCATTATTTTTAAATGAGGAAAACTGGAACTTTTGTGAAATTATTTAAGAAAATATCGACTGGACATCTAAATAGGACAGGACACAGAAAAATTCAAAAATTGTTTAAAAAATATATTTAAAGTAAATAAATATCTGTGGCTACTTAATTAAAGCAAAATATGTATTTGTAAATAAAGTAACATTTATCAAATTTACACAAAAAAGGGTGTCACATTTTATTTGAATGGAGAATTATTTGAATTATTTGAAATATGATGTGCAAAATGTATTATATGCTTGCATGCCTGCTTACATATTAATACAAAGAGTTATGCACCCCCCAAAATATTGAGTACAGATAAACACTGAATATGCTAAAAAAAAAACTAATAACACCTCACAAACCCAACTGAAATAAAAAAAACTAAATATAATGAACCAGTATAAAAAATAAATATCTACCTCTCAAAAAATTAAAGTCACCCTAAAAATTAAGGGGCATATTAGCAAGGAATAGCGATATTTATCGCTAACCGCGCTTAGCGCGACTTTGGTTAACGCCGCCTATTGCTGGAAAATATCACTGAGATAACACCCTATTAACAAGGTTTATCTCCATAGCGATAAAATTTCCAGCGATAGCGGCAAAATGTGAGAATATCACTGGAAAAGCAGCGATATTCTCGCATTATCGCTAAGGTGGATTCAGCATTAGAATCCACCTCCTATACTTTAAACAGGTAAGTCGTCCTCACTAGCAGGAGATAAAATATAGCGATAAACGCGCTTAGCGCGAATTATTTTATCGCTTCGCCTGCCTTGCTAATAGGGGGTAGTGGAGTTAGCGACTGTTTCCAGTCGCTTTTAGTAGGGAACGCCTTCCTTGCATGTCATTAGCGATAATTATCGCTGACATGCAAGGCAATGTGAATCCCGGCCGCTAACGCCTAAAAGCTGTCGCTAACGCCAGTTAGAGACAGCTTGCTAATAGGGCGATATAAATATTGCCGCTTTAGCGGCAAAAAGTGCCGCTAAAGCGGCGATAAATCCCTTGATAATATGCCCCTAAATACTTCGCACCCTGGACTCCTAAGTCTCCAGCATTCTTTCCTCAAAACTAAGAATGCACACATTAATGAATATATATGTATATAAAAAATAAACAGGTGCTTAAAAATAAAATATAACCCTCTGAAAAAAAAAAAAAAACTTAAATATAATACACAAGTATTAAATAATAAATTGCTGCACCCCAAAAAGATAATCCCCCAAATATAAATTATACCCCACCCTGATGCCCTTAACTCCTAGTAACCTGACCCTCAAACTGAGGGTGCACACATTAAATAATGTATATATATTTGTATCTAAAAGAAGAGAGATTCCTTAAGCAAAAATACTAGTTCCCCCAGATGTATTATTTAAATAAATTCAATATAACATATAAGTATTAAAAAATAAATATTTGCATCTAAAAAATAGCCCAAAAATGGAATAGTCCACCCTGGGCTTCTAAGCCCCTATCATCCTACTCCTAAAGCTGGGAAAAAAGCTCACTGTTAAAAATGTAAATCCCTACATGTACGCCTTAATCCATAACTCTAATTCTGCCCACAAACTCATACCCAAATTAAAAACTCTTTAAATCTTTGATTTTTGGGACTAAGCTCCCACAACTATCCTTTTTATCTGTAAATCCATAACTCCACATCTGCCCAAAATCCCTAAACCCAAATTAAACAGCTATTAATCTTTATATTGGAGGTAAGCCCCCTTTAACCTCCCTTTTTACCCATAGACTCTGCCCAAAAACCTCAAACCAATATTAAAAACATTTAAAATCTTTGTTTTGGAGGGAAACCGCTGGTCCCAAACCCCACTTTTCACCCCTAAGCCCATCACCCTATATCTGCCCAAATAACCCAAACCCATTACTCAAAATACTTACCAATAGTTACTTATACTTACTTATGCCTGGTAATGACTTGTGTTATAAAATAATGCATTGTAACAACTTGTGTTGCAACATCTTATGTATAGGAATTACTTTGCAGTAAAGGTACTGCAGTGTTATTACTGTATTGTAAAGGTTGCATACCGCCTCACTGTTGTCGCATTCTATGGCGCGCAGCAAAATGATGGGTGGCATATGCATTGGACTCAGATGATAATCTCTAAAAGAAAGCAAGCAAATGCCTATCAATTATATGAAGGTGATCTATAAGTGATGTAACACGTGTTCCTACAACTGAAGACTGTGTATCAATCTCTAGGCCCTCATTGTTAAACTTTAAAGTGAGTGAGTGAGTGAGTTACTGAGACGGAGTCTTGCAATGGATGGTAGAATATAGTGAGACCCTAGTTTTAACATCAATTGCACGAATTGCTGCAACCTAACTGTGCATGAAAATATACCTACAAATAACACATTTTTTAGATGGCTTCAAGAATGCATTGAATTCACATATATCTAAGCCTTATAAAGGCACTGTCTAATTTGTATTGTGATGTGAGAAGTGAAATTTTTGGCTTTGGATTTGATTGAGCTGCCACCATCATGATTTAGGGGTGGATTATTGCTTCTTCACTTGATTCTTTTAAGAGCAGTTACTGTTTTTATTGGTTTTGTAATGGAGGAATTGAAATCTGTGGTTGACAGAAAGAATGCCAATAAAGCAGTGCATTGCGTCGGAAACAAGACTTATTGAGCAAACCTCTTCTACGATGTGCTAGTCACAATACAATGATTTCTTTCATGGAAACCCTTGAGCTAGGTGCAAAAATCTTTCTCAGGAGCATGGTAAAAAATGTGCACATGGGTCAATGAAAATGTGAGACATTGTTAAAGGAGAAAAAAAGGCTTGTATAAACTAAATGCATGTGTATGTGTACTCCACCATAAAAGTATGTCAAATTGACATAAAGATGAAATATGTTTTTATTTTTTTCCAGCCGTCCCTCCACATGCATAACTGCTAAGGGCCTTATTACGAGTATGGCGGTCCTGGGACTGCTGTACTCATGGTGGCAGTCTGACCGCCACAACCACTGCGGGTCCACATGTGGTATTATGATGGTGGCAATGGGACCACCACAGGACCACCACCTCCGCTGGTATCCAGGATCCTACGGTGGTGGCGGTGCGTAAAGGGGCCTGAATATGCTGTCAGTGCCGATGTCGACACTGCGGAGCATGATACAAACTGCATATCCACTACCCTTTTCATGGCAGGGACCTGCTATTAAAAAGGGTGGCAACCATGCATGTTAGGGGCCCCCTGACCAAATCTGGGCCTGGGAGTGCATGCAGGGGCTACTTGTTGTGCCCCCCTGGAGTTGCACCCTAGTTCCTGCACGGTGTGGTATGAATGACATGGTGCATGCCACACCATGCAGGAATGTGCTTCAGACTCTCTCACCGCCCGCCTGCCCTGGATTAAATTCATAATCCCGTGATCGGACTCACCACGGCCTTGGCAGTCTTCATGGGACTGCTGCGGTGGCGGTCCCATTGGAAGACCACTAAAGTCGTAATAAGGCCCTAAGTGTCCTCTGTCATGTGTGGCTCCTTCTGAAGAGTCTTATCTGCCTAGCCATGCATTTTACTAGTACCTATAAGCATACATGTGTAGTTTAAAAACTGATGCTAGGGATACAACATGAGCCTGGCATCAACTCTCATGTATGATATGGGTCAGATCAACATTTTTCCCCCTATTGCACATCGTCGTGTGCATGCACTGAACATCACACTGTGGCCCTGTTGCACTTCATATTGTTCCCAATATGGTGTAGCACTTGTGCTCCTGATCTGCAAAACATCCAGGGACATATTTATCAACTTTTCACACAATTCAGCAAGCCACTGTGCTGCGCTGCATGAAAGGGAGAGGACAGGTATGCCCTGTATTTAACATTATATTGCACATTCCTGCACTCTGCCTGCCCTGGTGCACAATCTGATGCCTAGTGCCAATACAGACATCCTTGCATCATGGTGCAAGGGTGCCTGCGTTGTAGGCAGAATTGTTTTGGTGCAGGAAGAAACCCCTTCCTACACAAAAACAATCCTCAGAGGCATTTTCCTCTTTCTATGCATGCTGCAGAATGCAGCACATGTAGAAAGAGGGGGAAAAAACATATTCCTCCATGTTACGCTTTCCCTGGGGAGGCGTAGCATTTTGACGCATTCTCAGGTCTACAACTAATGGTAAATCTGGCAATGCGCCAGAATACATGGGTGGATGTGTGGGAACACACACGCTCCACCCATGTAACACCTGCAAGTTGGGCTTGTGTGGCTTGGTAAATATAATTGGTAAATATAATTCTAGGTTTTGCATCCTCCTTGGACCCCCTTTTGTGGTGCAAGCGAGACGCAAACCCCTGATAAATATGGGCACCAGTGCTTCACCATTAAGGTTCCTCAGGGTTCACTTGATGCACAACATTGTGTGGTTTCCTGATGCTCATCACACAGTGCACCCACAATGTACATCACACAGTGCTTCTTTAGGCACGTTAAGAAATTATTTTGATGCATTTCTTTACCAATCATGTACGCCTTTTTTGTCAAAAACCTGAATCAGAAAACTAAAAAGTAGCGTACAGTGCCTCAGTATGTGGCAGACGGCTAAGTAGCAGGTCTGAGTGGCAAACACATCCTCCTGAATATCTCCGTACTGGCCTAGCATACCTTTATTTAGTAAGCGTTTAGCTGCCCCTCGCTGCTTCATCCACTTGTCAATGGAACAACATCAATCTTCTAAAACAGTGTTTGTGCATTTTGATTGATTGTACAGTCAGTCACGCTCGACTTTCCTGTGCTTATGCACCCAGGTAATGGGTGACCAATAAATCGTATTTTCCGGACAGGTAATAAATAATATAAGTCGAGAATTGGAAGACAGGCGATGGAAATTTAAAAGATAGAAGGAATTATATGTGGTGTAAAACAGCCTTTAAATTTCTCACTCTGCCATCATTCCAGGTGACCTAAGATTTAACAGTGACTCCCTGCTAGCAAATAGCATACCAGAAAAGTAATTTACACCTACATGAAAAAAGCAATATACTCCTAGCAAGAAGTACAATTCTAATTTGCCAGCTGTTTCTCGTATTATTTTAACAAGGCTTTTAGTGTGAAATTACTCTATTCAAACAGAACATAGAAGGCAGTGAATTCAAAGAACGTAATTTACACCTTCATAAATGAAATAATTATGAGTCTTATGTTTACAAGCATTTATTTTTAATGTGACTATATCTGCAGAGCACTAACAATTCAGAATATTGAATCTCATAAAGCTTTTTATTGCAATGCGATTAGTCAACCCGGGCCAAGCCTAACATTTCAAATCAGAGACATATTTTTATTAGTGGAGATTTTGACTTTTACTTCCTGTACACAGGTGGCAAACTTTTGCAATTATACATCTTGTTAAGACATCTAGGTTGATTTTTCAAGCCGAGCGAATGCACTTATGAATAATTTCTATTGTGAATTGTATTGGTTGAAATCAGCACCAGTGCCTTAATGTCAAATTGCACGCTCTTTTTTATGCATTTTTCATCACTGCCATTATAACGTCAATCAGCTCTGATATGGTAACCATTAATCATTGCGCTAGTTGTAAAACACAATATTGACACTAATTTTATCATCCAGTAAATTGATGAGCATTACATCTTCATGGTACGTATTATTATTATTATTATTATTATTATATTTCCTTTATTTCGTCTACTTAACCCTGTTAATTGTTGCCTTCATCTATTATGATTATGCATATATTGCGATGCAGTGGTATGATGATGTTGTGCATGTGTTATTATTGTTATAGGGCGACAAAAGCAAAAGGAACAATTGATGGACGGAATGCTGAACAATGCAATCATTCACCCCCAGTCCCAAGGATCTGGGTTTAATCCATCTTTCTTTTGCTCATCACGCCACCCCAGTTTGGACCCAGCCATATGCAAATCAGTCTTGACCCTGTTCTTCATGGGAACAGTCCGGCCCGAACTGTCCATCAATTGTTCTTCTTTCATTATTTTTATGTCACAAGAGATATAGGGGCATATTAGCAAGAAAAGGCGATAATCATCGCTAACCCTGCTTAGCGTGATTTTTTTTATCGCCGGCTATCGCTGGAATATATCGCCACGCTAACGCTGTATTAGCAACGATTAGCACTATGGCGATTAATATTCCAGCGATAGCGGGGGAAATGGGCCAACATCGCTGAAAAACCAGCGATGTTGCATGGAGAAGGGAGAACACCTTGCTGATACGACCCTGTGGTCGTATCAGCATAATCCACCCCCCATGTTAGGTATGGCTAACACCTGCTAATTGCAGGTGTTAAATAAATAGCGATGACCACGGTTAGCGCGACTTTTCACGTCGCTAACTGGGGCCATGGCCACCTTGCTAATAGGCGATAGGCCTGTTAGCGAGTGTTTCCCAGGTTTGTTCGTCGGAACGCCTCACTTTGCATGTCATTAGCGATTAATATCGCTGACATGCAAAGCGGTAAAAACGGGTGCTAATGCCCGCAAACTGTCTCTAACTGCTGTTAGAGACAGTTTGCTGATAGGGCGATATAAATATCGCCGCTTTAGCGGCAAAAAGTGCCGCTAAAGCGGCGATAGTGCCCTTGCTAATATGCCCCATAGTGGGGTTAAACACACTTTATCACATTTTTAATTTAAGGAGGAATATGTGCTGTTTCTCTTTCAATAATTATTGCCTGTGATGTGAAAATTACTTTCATGTTATTATTCCAAGGAGGAAAACGTTGGTGCTTAACCAAAAAAACAAGATCATTTGTGTAATTGTATGAAGGTGGGTTATTAAATAGGGTGGATGTAGGTCCATTACAAGGAATAAGCCCATAGACTTGACAGGGTAAAACACAGTTTCAATAATTTAAGACTAGGCACAAACTCTGGGATGACTTAGGAAAATGAATAAAGTATTTAGCGGAAACAAAAGAGTTAAAAAGTCACAACACAAAACAATATTAATCCCACAAACCATTTAAAAAAATGGAGAACATTTAATGAGTAAAATGACACCTAAATGACAAAACCCAATTATGAACTCAAAGATAGGAAGTTTTAAAGATTTATGGAAAAAGCTCAATGAAAAAGTACAGCGCCAAATATTAGTCACTGTTCTACGTTTACCAGGACCAAGATTTGATTTAAGGCCAACCACAATCAAGTGCTGATCAGATATTCCAAGCAAGTTCGTCCCGGTCAACGATTTTAGCTTCTGACAGAGGGCTTAATTGAGATCTTGGCAATAAAAGTCCCCGTCGTCAATTTTTCGATGGATACCCCATCCGCCTACTAGGCAGTCTGCCCGCTCTATTTCGATGTTGGTAGTTCAACGGACGAAAGACCGTCAGAGTGCGGCTGTTTCAGCCAAATATGTTCGCCCGCATTTGCCTTCCCTTGGACATGACTGTGGCAGTAAAACCTCCACACCTGAGTTGGCAGTTTGGAAGGAATATAAGGCAGAAACTCACCTTTTCTCACCTTCACACTTCCTTTTTCACCATGGACCCGATCTTTGAAGCCCTGCCTCTGCTGCTGCTTGATGATAAACAAAATCAACACCATCGTGGTCAGAATCGATGGTAGCCCCACTTTTACCTGTTACCTTTTGACTTGTCTGTTAACATTTACACTGGATTCAGGCATTTTTAAACCTCTCTAACAAGCAATAGCATGCCAATGTGCAATACATATGTGTGTGTAATGTTGATGTTTAAGAAATATAAAGAATCACACCTGTATGATTAGATTGAATTTTAGAATTTGGCGCAAGCTGCCTTTGAAAAAAGGACACAAGTACAAAAAATGGTATCAGTCAAAAAAAACACCATACAGGTGTGCTTCAATACATTTTGAAAGATGACACATTAAAAACATATGCATTACACATCATTGGGATAAGTGCAATGTAGCATGATGTAGAAATTGCACTGGATAAGGTGTAACCTTTACCTTCATATTTACATGTAAAATCAATGTCAATCCCAAATTTGAATCTTTCAACATATTTATCCATGTAACCTTTCCCTTGTCTAGTGCAAGTCCTGTATTGTATTCAAATGTAATAGTCACATTATTTTTTAAGGTGTCAAGTATATGTGTTTATTCTTATCAGTAATCAAGGTGAAATAAACACACCTGTAGTAACACTTAAAAAAATTATTTCAAACATCTCTTTTAGAGAAAGTATCCATTACTATGATGAATGGCTGCACCTATCTACAAATGACTATCACATACTCTTTTAACCAGTGTATGCACGTAACAGAGGAAACATTAAAAACAAATGTGTTTTTCTTCCCATAATGATAAATAAAAATATGTACTTCACATTTTAGTCAGTAACATGCTAGGAATCAAGCAATTGCCAAGGGAAATTAATGTCAGGACAAACTTGGTGAAATCAAAATGCTGGTTTATTACACCAAATAGGTACATCTCCCATATATATATATGTGATGGAACATTCCATCTGCAAAAGTCCCTTTATGTATTCCATTTTTCTCCATCATTGATTTATCATCTGGACATAACAAAGGAAAATGGTTTTGGATATGTGTTACTCTGTCACCAATGTGTACACATTCCTGTCTGTGTTGTTCCAAAAATTGTACCTCTCACAAATATTTTGTAAAAATCAGACTTACAGACACACTTGTGAAGGAGTAAGAAATCATGCAAATCTGTCACTTTTAACATGAATGAAATAGTATTTTGAAATCAAAACACATTTGGAATATATTTTGAATCAAAAATGTACCCATTTATTCTGATGTTACTAGACATTTTGGCTCACTTGCTCACTCTTGTTTGTATATAAAACCAACTTACCAATGTGACGCTTGGAACATCCACTGTATCATAAGTGCATTTTATGCTATGTCACCTGCAATAGAGCTAACCTTACACCATTCACAATAGTGAAGGAGCATCGCACCTGACACAATAAAGACTAGTGGCCTGTTTGGTATAACTGTCCCTTGTAATATTAAAAAACTCATGGATATCTGTTGTTTAGGTAGGCATGTGTCTGCTGAAACCAGTCGTTTGGTAGTGAACAGAAATTAGGTGGTATCCTTTTCCACAAACTCATATACCAAACACATCATCATACACCTTGTGTAAAACCTACACCTTCAAGAACTGTTCTTCTGTGTTAGACATGTGTCAACCTTAATGATGATAGCAAAATTAGTTGCTGTAACAAAAATTTATTATTTAACATGTAGAACTTACCCCTTGATGCTGCTGTTGAGCTCTCAACTGCCCATCAAGGTTCGGATTGGCTACCACATGTATGTGGGCCATTAGGGGGGGTCATTGTGTGGCGCACTCCCTTCCCACTTTGGGGGGACTTGCTGAGCTGGGCTTCTAATGACTTCTTGGTCCAGTGTCATAGGTCCTCCCACCTTTTGCAACAGTGAATGCTGCACCGCTTGTAGACCACCAGGGTCCACACCTTCTCAGCGATGGCCTTCCATGGCTCCTGTGTCTGATAGACCTTGGCCTGTGTGGATACAAGAAATGAAATAAAAAAGAATTGTTTTGTGATTTGTTGTTTGTCTGTATTAGTGTACACATTTTTACTACATCAATCACAAGCATTACTCAAGACTTACCACAAAACATATTTTAGATTTTCATTTAACCAAAATAAAACCAATAAATAATACTTGGGTTATAAGCTGTTGAATACTCTTATGCCTTGTCATTTTCTACATTCTATAATCCAGGCCTTTGACATCATCTAGGCCAGGGTGCTCCAACGTTGTTCTGTAATAGGAGCTACTTCTCATCAGTAAATATCATTGTGAAATACTGAAGGGTAAACAACTTGTGCATTGTAACCAAACATCACCATTGCCAGCTACATTGACTTGAAGCCTATTGTCCATAGAGCCAGATACTAAGGTTTGAAATGAATACCATAACTAAGGGCACTATGAAAGGGCTAACATGTGTGTCAGTGAGAGTGTGCTCTTTGGGGATTAATGAACATGTGTGCATTTGAAGGGGATATATTTGTGTGGGTGACTGAGAGCCTGTGAAATGCAAACTGTTTGTGTAATAAAAAAAAACTCTTAAAAATATTCTGCCATTTAAAAGCATTCAGAAGCATAATTTTGTTCAAATCTCCAATTTTGAGGTGTCAAGTATTTTTTTCGAAGGGGCCAATACGTGAGTGCTTCAGTTGTTCATCTCTGTGACTCAGTTCCAGCCTGTCCCACAAATCTGACTGAGCACTTCTCATTGTCAGACCCTGTTATCTGCAGCATGATGACCATGATGTCACATGAGCACAGCCTTCCCTTAACTTAGAAATGAAAATATGACCTTGTGTTAATTAGAAAAAGAACATAAGTCTGTGAGCTACTCTGAAGGTGTCTGGGAGCTACAGGTACCTTCCAAACGACAGGTTGGAGACACCTGATTAGGATAAGTGATTTGTGGGATAATACACATGGCAAACATCATTTTAATTTGGTAGGTAAAAAAATTACATATATATGTACAGTTGCAAAGATGATGTAATCTGTGTTCAATTTTTCAATGACACATACTAATGTAGTAGTTTCCTCCAACCATAAAGTGCTAAAAAATTCACACTACACTTCACTCAGGAACTCAAAGTAACATTCTAGCCTGTATTTAAAAAAAAACTGTTACACAGATTTACCAATACATTTTAAACATGTAACTGTTCCTCTGGTGAGCCACAAAGCTAGCTGTAAAGGGACAGTAACTCCATTGCCAGCAAATCCAGCTCCCCTGGTGAGAAGGCTGGGGCTCTGTCACTAGCTCTTCCTGTTATCTTGGCTCCCAGAGGTCAGAAAGAGCAGCAAAAGTAGAGGAGGTCTTGTTGGCTGCAGTGTTAGGAGGCAAGTGAGCTTTTTTTGAAATGCAGCGTACAGGCACACAACGTACGCTATTGGCAACGGAGACAAACAGATCCATTGGCTTTCGTATGTCGCTTTCACACACATTAGCATCTGGCAGTGTCCATCATGGTCTTTTCCACCCACTACCTGGTCAATTGACATCATCTCAAATGTTCAATGAGCAGAAAATCCAATACAATTGTTCACAACAGGCAGTTGGATACACAGCATGGAGACAACACGCCAACACATGTTTCGTCGATAGGTCGCTAAGACCGCGACTTCTTCAGTGCTGTGAACAGTAAATAAACCTTGGTAAGATTAAGGACTGAAGGGTTAATGACTTATGTACTTCGAGATTGGTTGCAGAACTCGAAATGTACATGTAAATATATTTCTTCAGTGCCTATCTAGTTGTTTTCTCCCCAATTTTTTTTTTATATATATACTGGTACGCAGTTACTGTCTGGCCTTTAGACTTGGCGTTTTTCACCATTGATGTTTGAGAACTAGTAACCACTCCAAGATGGCTGCTGCCCTTTTGATTGACGTAATGGAGTGCTACATACGAAGGGTATATATTTGGACTTCCAACATGGTGCATACGGCCCACGCTACATGAACACGCAGAGTACTCTCCTGAGAGATATGGATTTTCATAGATAAACTTGAGTGTATGGGGGTACATACCTCTTTTGGTCTCTATTTACTGTCCTAGTGGAGCACCTCTTGTGCTAACTTTGTTGTTCTACAGTTATAAGTACTATCAGTGATGTACTTTACTTGTTTTTTGGAATACAGTAACCGATCGGTTGCGCAGTAATGCAGGGGAACTTATAACGATTAGGAATGGTGCTTGAAACTGGGTTTTTATTGCTTATGTTTAATGTATAATTCACACTAGGGCTTATGCTCTTAGTAAAGGCTTTTTGGTCTCTGAATACGATGTGATGACCTTTTAACCGACCACTATGTTAATCGACCTCAATACATGGTCGTATTCATGATGCTATATGATTATATATTTTTATATATTTTTATATGCATTTGTGAGTACCGGTCCGCCATCATTTGATTGGGACTTCTATATTACTATCTGGAGGCTATTTGTAATCACTGCACTTTACTTGTTGTGTTTTTTTCTGATATAGGATTTATGTCTTTGGTTTCCACTGAATTTAGGCATTACATTGCCGTGACGGATTGGATAATGATCGTGCAGTTGTTTCCACATACTTCGTTTCGACCAGGTTATTTCAATCACCCCTTGATACTAATTATCTTATGGGTCACTTAGAAACGAGGATATTTGGCACATATATGTTGTAGGGTGGTGTACTGTGGCTAAGATTTTGTTGGACCAATGTCATAAAGGCATTGTGGACATAGACATTTTAACGTGCCTTGCATTTTCTTCCGTATTAACCTTCGGTTTCGGTGTTTTTTTCTTTTTCCTCTCCCCCCTACTTCTTCTTTTTTCTTCCTCTCTTGGTGAACATGCACATGGGACTTTGGCTCACAAAATTGATGTAGGTTAGTGGCCAGCAGAATGGCGGACTAGACGTGTCCGACCGGGGCTCCGATGGTCCACTAACGATCCTGCATATATCCTTCATACCACATGCAATCCTGACCTCAGCAATCGCCGACAGAGAAGGGGAAACCAAAGCTCAGCGGGGAAAGGACATAGGGAACCAGAAAGTTAAGTTAGAGTTTAGATCAGGTGGCATTCATTTCAAGCAACACATTAGAAGCTGAGGGGGCAGAGGAAACACCTTAAATGTGATTACCCGACACTTCCAGATGCAACATGGCAGTGCACAATAGCGACACATACTCAGTCCTGTCCTGGAATGTGAACAGATTGGGGAACAAAGTGAAGAGAGGCCTAGTGTCAGCATACATCAAAAGACTGAAGCCCGAGGTAATATTCCTCCAGGAAACACACCTGAAAGAAACACAATGCGGATTTCTGGGCAGAGGGGCATACAAGACTTTGGCTCATGTAGGCTATTCCAACGGCACCAGAGGGGTCGCGATCCTTGTCCGGAAATCCCCACCTTTTAGAGTTGAGCGCACATGGGTGGACCCTAGCGGGACATATGTGGCAGTAAAAGGTATATGGAATAGGAAAGAAATCACTCTGATTAGTGTCTATGCGCCCCCTAGGTTACAGAAACAGACGCTGGGAAAGCTTACAGACATCCTCCTGGAGGTGGATTCTAGCACTCACTTAATAGGGGGAGACTTTAATGACGTCCTGGACCCCTTGTTAGATTGCACTACTGTAACTATAGGCTGCCCCAAAGACACACAGCTTAAACACTTCACAGACACACTAGAGTTGACAGATATATGGCGTAGACAACACCCGCATACCAAAGCTTATTCCTTCTACTCAGGCGCTTATAAAGTCTTCTCTAGAATAGACTATATATTTTCCCCTGCTGGGGAAGTAGCAGAGATTCAGAAGGTGGAACATCTGGCCAGAGGCCTCTCAGATCACTCACCTCTCTGGCTCACAGTGGGTAAGGGCAGACAACATACCAGAGATGGTTGGAAACTCAATGCTTGGGAACTTAAAGACCCTAACGTCGCACAGGAAATCAGAGTTGACACAGAAATTTACTTTAAAGAGAATATGGGTTCCATAGAGTCTGCCATAACACTTTGGGAGGCCTATAAAACGGTCCTAAGAGATAGAGCCCAGAATATAATAGCGCATAAAAAAGGTAGAGAGACAGAAGAGATAGCCAGAATTGAATCCAAACTCCTCCAACTAGAGAAGCAGGCCTCAAACAGTGAGGATCCTTCGCTAGTACGAAGGATGCAAGTACTCTGCCGGGAGTACTTGGCTCTTGCCCAGAGAGACGCGCAAAATGCGATCCAAGCCATGTATCGGCGCTCATACGATGCCGGAGACAAGGCGGGTAGGCTGCTCGCATGGCTCAGCAAGAAAGAAATAGAGGCCTAATGGGTGACTTAAATAGACACTGAAGATGGTCAAACCCACACCACGCCCAATGAAATAGTGAAGGCTTTCGGCCATTACTACGAGGCCTTTTATGCGAAGCATCCCCTAGCTGAGACAACGCAAATAGAAAGATATTTAGCTGAGCTAGAAGTTCCCGCATTAGAAGAAAACGAAGCCCAAACATTAGAAGAAGAGATAACACTCACAGAAGTTAGAGAAGCAATTAGCTAACTTAAGCCCGGGAAAGCTCCGGGTCCTAACGGACTACCATCAGAGCTATACAAGCAGAACGCAGACCTGCTAAGTCCCCACCTCCTGAACCTGTTTTTAGAAACACAAGAAGTTGCCATTCTCCCACGGGACCTCCGGACGGCCACAATAGTGGTAATACATAAAACAGGTAAGCCGCCAGAGAGGTGCAGCTCCTATCGACCCATCTCACTTTTAAACACGGAGACTAAGATTCTTGACTGCATACTAACCAGTAGACTCACAACAGTCATATCTAACCTCATTCACCGGGACCATTCCGGGTTCATGCCTAAGATATCAACCAGGCTAAACCTGCGAAGGCTACATAATTGGCAAGAAACTGTAAGAACTAGGCCAGACCCACATTTAATACTGTCGGTAGATGCAGAAAAAGCATTTGACACGGTCCATTGGCCCTTTCTTATGTTGACCCTCGAGAAATTCGGATTCAGCCCCAAATTTAGGCAATGGATAACCATCCTTTATGAGCAATCAATGGCCCGGTGCGGGTCAAAGGAGCAACCAACAGAGAATTTGCTATAGGGCGTGGTACAAGATAAGGATGTCCCCTATCCCCACTCGTCTTTGCCCTGGCGCTAGAGCCCCTTGTGTGCATAATTCGGGCACACCGAGAGATGACTGGTTTTCGAGGAAACGAGAATGAGACCACAGATGAATGCATATCCTTGTATGTAGATGATATCCTCCTTTTAGGTCACTGACCCCAGGGTCAGTCTCCTCAGCATCTTAGACACTTTTGGATGGTTTGGGGAACATGCAGGTTATAAAATGAATTGAGAGAAGTCCTGTCTATACCCAGCAACTCAGGGCTTTAAACTCCAAAAGAACGTGGGGCAACTCAAAGTAGAAAAAGATGGAATAAAAATACTTGGTATATATGTCTCCATAAATAGACCGGAGGCTCTGAACCAAAATCTGTCCTCACAGAATTCAATAGCGACATAGAAAGATGGAAAACATTGCCTCTGACACTTCTCGGGAAAGCGGCACTATACAAAATGATAACACTGCCGAAATTCTTATATATATACTCCAGAACACATACCACACATTCCCAAAGGAGGTTTTTGTTAAGACGGACGAGGCACTGAGGACATTCCTCTGGGATGGGGAGACCCTCAGAGTGGCACTCGCCACATTGCAGCGTAACCAGTACAACGGGGGCATATCACTACCAGATATTAGGGCATATTACTGGGCGGCCAACTTAATTGTTATTAATGACTGGGAACATATGCCAGGGGACCACCCCACATATGCATTAGAACGTACACAACTTGATACGTGCCCCCACACACACTACCTCTATGGTGGTAAGGGAGTCAAGAATTTACTACCAGCCACACAGGTGGTGCTAACTGCCTGGAAGAAAGCAGAAAGGCAGATGAAATGGAGCAACCAAGCAACTAGAGAGATCCCACTCTGGGAAGGGGGGAGACTCCGAGAATTTGTAAAATTAAAAGGGTTTAAGAAATGGGATTTGTTGGGCATCTCTAAAATCAAAGACAAGACCATAAGGAACTGGCCACCTTTTCACATCTTCAAATGGAATATGATCTGCATCAGAAGCAACACTACAAATACATACGTTTGGCTCATGCATGGAAGGCGCAGATAATTGACATGGAAAGTCTCCCTGAATATGCCCCGCTGGAGGGCAGACTTCTCATGGGGGAAATTAGCAAAAAATTGGTCTCCTGGACATACCGGACTTTAATAAATAATAAGCCAGACACTCTCATAAAATTAAGGGCAAAATTGGGAATTAGAACTGGGAGCCATGGACAACCTTGATTGAGAAACTGCATTGATGCACCCACGAGAAGTGGCTATTAAGTCGCGACTCCGCCTCATCCAGTTTAAGGTTTTACATAGGATCTACTATGACAGATATCATCTACATAAAATGGGAAGGGCCGATACTCCTAACTGCCTTAGCAGTACTCATGAGACAGGCACATACATTCATATGATCTGGGAAAGCCAAGAAATACAGGGATACTGGGGAACAGTTGGGGAGAGGATGTGGTCTGATGGCTAGATTGCCGACTTTGAAGCTGGAAACCAAGGTTCGAGCCTCGGGGTCGCGTCCACATCCTGTGATTCTGGGCAAATCACTTAATCTCCCTGTGCCCACCAAAAACATTAATGTGTCCTTGTGTAACGTAACCAGTGCTCATGTAAAGCGCTCCAATACCTTTGGGTCGAGTTCGCGCTATATAAATCTGCAAAAAAAAAAAAATACTGAAAGAGCTTGAGGATGTATTAGGAGACAAGATACCCATGGACCCCAAATTTGTGCTATTAGGCATATCTACAGAAGTTGATCTCCCCAGAAAAAAACTAATACTGTTCAACCTGGGTTTAGTGGTTGCCAAGCAAGATCTGGCACGCAAATGGGGGACAGCGCAGCGGCCCAGGTTGAGTGAGTGGAAAAGGGGAATGGACTTATAAAAGTCAGGGGAAAAAACTACATACATAGCCCGAGGTTGTCCAAAGAAGTTTAAGAAAATCTGGAACCCATGGATACAATACTACGGCCTCTCAGCGGAGGATTCGCAAGCCACGGCCCAACTTACCCAACAGGGCAGTGCAGAAGGGTAAAGGGGTGGGCCTGAGACATTTGGTATTTGAGAAGTATGCATCACCAGATAATGCATCGATGTTAAATGTGCCTGTACCTATGGATGACTATGATATAATGATATTTAATCAACTGCTTGAAAGAGTAAACTGTACCTGTGTTGAAAGGAAAATACTAATACAAATATTTAAAAAAAAAAATTTTTTATATAGGTTAGGTAAGCATGTGGGGAAGTTCCCAACATGCCTTATGACATTTACTAAGATTTCACACTCTCTTCTGTAATATCTTACTAGTTCAACCATATCACTTCGTTGTTTGTTTATATCTTCACATTAGAGGTTGGTGATGGAGATTGCTGCTCTGATTCACCATGCGGATTCTTTAATCTTATGAAGGTTTATTTACTGTTCACTGACCTAAAGAAGTCGTGGTCTTAGCGACCTATCGACGAAACACGTGTTGGCTGGTTGTTTCTATGCTGTGTATCCAACTGCCTGTTGTTGTGAACAATTGTATTGGATTTTCTGCTCATTGAACATTTGAGATGATGTCAATTACTATAAAAGTAATATGAATATTTGGACCACTATTGGGGCCTGAGCTTAAGATTTTGGATTAAAAAGGACTATCAACACGACATTACTGTATAATTGAAAGATTTCTTGAGTTCTCGGATTTATTTACTGAAAAAGAGTGCAGTGCACCCATTTTGAACGTTACACCTGGTTACCATATTTCTCTTTATATACACTACCTGGTCAACTTCTGCCATGGCCGTCTGATTCCAAATGTCTTGATGGCGAGGTGAGGCCCGTGCCATTTTTGATAGTTAAATATTGTGTTTGTCAATGTTTAGTGCATCACCACCACTTAAAACGGTGGCTAGTCTGTTTATATATACAAAATGCTAATGTTACTCATTCATTTGAAAATAAATATTTTTAAGTAGTACGTTACCGTGGTGAAATGCGATACATGCGCGGTGTTGTTTACACTTTCGTTGACAGTGTTTTGGTTAGAAAAAGTACCAAAAAGATATTGTAAATGATAAAATTTATTATTTACTGTGAAAAGTTTGCCTGGTATATGCTGTCCACTAATTAAAGTTTGCACCTTGCACCAGTCCAAACAACCCTTATGGTGATTTAAGAGGTCTAAGATAACCTTAGAAATCTATCCAAGTGGTAGCTGTGGAGAGCAGTCTTCAGGCTTAGGGGCCGATTCCGATCCCGGTCGGAGGCGCACCCAATACCATTATTTCGGGAAAAAAGCCATTCGAAAGCCTGTTTCCCGACCGATCCGTACAGCAGACCGAACGAGTAAGTACGATGCGCACAACAGCACAGAATCCGGCTGAGCCGTACTCACCCAAACCAGGTCCTGTTCCCCGACCGAGGCGAATCCGGAAACGCTGAATCGAGTCGCACGGAAGGTAAAATGCAGCTCCGTCCGGCCAAACAAGTACGATGCGCTTCCCGTACGCGCCGAACCCGTCGCTACGCACGGCACGTCAAAGCATCCGGGAGAGGCGCACATAAGCTCCGATTCGCGCCACAACACGATCCACGGCTACGACACGAACACGCCAGCGACGAAGACGAGGCGAAGCGACGAGGACGACGCGAAGCGACGAGGACGACGCAAAGCAACGAGAAGGACGAACGACACGAACCAACCATGAATTCCTTCGTCCCGATCATACCAATATTCTACATTTACTACCGGAACAGGCACGGATGCGTACGGCGCAGAAGGTAAGTCAGACACCAACCACAAAACACATACAACACGTACACGACACATCACACACACACAGAGGGATGCAGAATATACTTACACCAGCAACAGCAGCACCATAGGGGCGGGATGCCCATCACCAATGCCACATATGCACACAGGGGCCTGAATGCGCACCAACACCCCTACCCAGGGGGCAGGATGCCTACCACTACTACCACCCTCACCCAGGGGGACTGGATGCCTACCACTACCACCACCCTCACCCAGGGGGCTGGATGCCTACCACTACTACCACCCTTAGCCAGGGGGGCTGGATGCCTACCACTACTACCACCCTTAGCCAGGGGGCTGGATGCCTACCACTACTACCACCCTTAGCCAGGGGGCTGGATGCCTACCACTACTACCACCCTCACCCAGGGGGGCTGGATGCCTACCACCACCCTTAGCCAGGGGGGCTGGATGCCTACCACTACTACCACCCTCACCCAGGGGGCTGGATGCCTACCACCACCCTTAGCCAGGGGGCTGGATGCCTACCACTACTACCACCCTGAGCCAGGGGGGCTGGATGCCTACCACCACCCTTAGCCAGGGGGGCTGGATGCCTACCACTACTACCACCCTCACCCAGGGGGGCTGGATGCCTACCACCACCCTTAGCCAGGGGGGCTGGATGCCTACCACTACTACCACCCTGAGCCAGGGGGCTGGATGCCTACCACTACTACCACCCTCACCCATGGGGGGCTGGATGCCTACCACTACTACCACCCACACCCAGGGGGCTGGATGCCCACCACTACTACCACCCTGAGCCAGGGGGGCTGGATGCCTACCACTACTACCACCCTTAGCCAGGGGGGGCTGGATGCCTACCACTACTACCACCCTCACCCAGGGGGGGTTGGATGCCTACCACTACTACCACCCACACCCAGGGGGAGCTGGATGCCCACCACTACTACCACCCTGAGCCAGGGGGGGCTGGATGCCTACCACTACTACCACCCTCACCCAGGGGGAGCTGGATGCCTACCACTACTACCACCCACACCCAGGGGGGGCTGGATGCCTACCACTACTACCACCCACACCAGGGGGCTGGATGCCTACCACTACTATTACCCTTAGCCAGGGGGCTGGATGCCTACCACTACCACCACCCACACCCAGGGGGCTGGATGCCCACCACTACTACCACCCTGAGCCAGGGGGCTGGATGCCTACCACTACTACCACCCTCACCCAGGGGAGCTGGATGCCTACCACTACTACCACCCACACCCAGGGGGCTGGATGCCTACCATTACTACCACCCACACCCAGGGGGCTGGATGCCTACCACTACTACCACCCTTAGCCAGGGGGGCTGGATGCCTACCACTACTACCACCCACACCCAGGGGGGCTGGATGCCCACCACTACTACCACCCTGAGCCAGGGGGGGCTGGATGCCTACCACCACCCTTAGCAAGGGGGGGCTGGATGCCTACCACCACCCACACCCAGGGGGGGCTGGATGCCTACCACTACTACCACCCTGAGCCAGGGGGGGCTGGATGCCTACCACCACCCACACCCAGGGGGGGCTGGATGCCTACCACTACTACCACCCTGAGACAGGGGGGGCTGGATGCCTACCACTACTACCACCCTCACCCAGGGGGGGCTGGATGCCTACCACTACTACCACCCTCACCCAGGGGGAGCTGGATGACTACCACTACTACCACCCACACCCAGGGGGGGCTGGATGCCCACCACTACTACCACCCTGAGCCAGGGGGCTGGATGCCTACCACTACTACCACCCTCACCCAGGGGAGCTGGATGCCTACCACTACTACCACCCACACCCAGGGGGGCTGGATGCCTACCAATACTACCACCCACACCCAGGGGGCTGGATGCCTACCACTACTACCACCCTTAGCCAGGGGGCTGGATGCCTACCACTACTACCACCCACACCCAGGGGGGCTGGATGCCCACCACTACTACCACCCTGAGCCAGGGGGGCTGGATGCCTCACCACCACCCTTAGCCAGGGGGCTGGATGCCTACCACTACTACCACCCTGAGCCAGGGGGCTGGATGCCTACCACTACTACCACCCTCACCCAGGGGGGCTGGATGCCTACCACTACTACCACCCTCACCCAGGGGAGCTGGATGCCTACCACTACTACCACCCACACCCAGGGGGCTGGATGCCTACCACTACTACCACCCTTAGCCAGGGGGGCTGGATGCCTACCACTACTACCACCCACACCCAGGGGGCTGGATGCCCACCACTACTACCACCCTGAGCCAGGGGGGCTGGATGCCTACCACCACCCTTAGCCAGGGGGGCTGGATGCCTACCACTACTACCACCCTGAGCCAGGGGGGGCTGGATGCCTACCACTACTACCACCCTGAGCCAGGGGGGGCTGGATGCCTACCACTACTACCACCACCCACTCATAGGATGGACAATGCATGACACAACCAGCACACCACAACCTAGGGAATGCAAGAAAAAGACATCCCCCAACACCATGACAAGCGTGTGTAGACTGTGTCAAATGCCTACAACATCGAACATGACTTTGAACATACAATGTGACCCCTAGCACATGTGCCACACATATATGTGTGTGGCACCCACAATGCAAGCAGGCCATGACCATTGTGGCAATGGGGTCCAAACCCCATCATCACAGTGACCAAAATGTAAGTGTGGGGTCCATAGCTGAAGCTACATTTTGAACATTGTGGCAATGGGGTCCAAACCCCCATCATCACAGTGACCAAAATGTAAGTGTGGGGTCCATAGCTGAAGCACATTTTGAACATTGTGGCAATGGGGTCCAAACCCCCATCATCACAGTGACCAAAAGGTAAGTGTGGGGTCCATAGCTGAAGCACATTTTGAACATTGTGGCAATGGGGTCTAAACCCCCATCATCACAGTGACCAAAAGGTAAGTGTGGGGTCCATAGCTGAAGCACATTTTGAACATTGTGGCAATGGGGTCTAAACCCCCATCATCACAGTGACCAAAAGGTAAGTGTGGGGTCCATAGCTGAAGCACATTTTGAACATTGTGGCAATGGGGTCTAAACCCCCATCATCACAGTGACCAAAAGGTAAGTGTGGGGTCCATAGCTGAAGCACATTTTGAACATTGTGGCAATGGGGTCTAAACCCCCATCATCACAGTGACCAAAAGGTAAATGTGGGGTCCATAGCTGAAGCACACATTGAACATTGTGGCAATGGGGTCTAAACCCCCATCATCACAGTGACCAAAAGGTAAGTGTTGACAAAGAAAGAGGTGCAACTGCCAAACTGCATGGATGATTCCTGGTCACAGAACAAAAAACACATCAGTGGCAAAGTAGTGTATGTGTCCCATTGCAACATAAATTTGGTGAGCCAAATACTGCAGTGCAAATAAGACATACCTTTGGCCATGTGCAGACAAACAACACCCATGGGGGCTGACACCGTCAACATTCATCAATGACACAATGACAGAAGTGACCATCAGAATGCAGACCCACATATTTGCACCAATGGGCACACAAATGCAGATACCCTGTGGAGACTGCAGATGTGAGGTGAACAGATACCATACCATGGCAGCAATGGGACACACAAACCATGATCATTGTGCTGACCGATGACCTAGGAGTCCCAGGGACAGCAGGGGAAACCCACCAAACTACATACAGCCAATGGCACACCCAAGATATGCCAATGCAGTGGTGCAGATGCACAAACACAAACAGGCAGACCCACACTGCACATCATACACAACAGGTGAGGGGGTGCCAGTGTCCCCAGGCAACCACACAACACATGAGGAGACCTGAATACCAATCATACAGATGTGCATACAGTGCCACACAAAGGTAACTCATGGATCCAAATCCCCTATGTGGGCAAGCAGGCATTGTCAGATGAGAGGGAGCACAAATCACACATGTCACACAGGCACGTAGGGACAGCAACTGACACAGCAAGACACAGACACACCACAGCACCACCCCCAGGGCCCCCACAATGTGGTGACCCTGGGCTGCATTACAATCCCACTGTGATGACAAAGCTAAATGTGGTTAACACTGTGAACCACAGTCATGTGTCCTGAGCAACTAACTACCATCACACCTACACAAGCACAAATCAATCAGCATGGCCAGTAAGCCAAGGCCAACATGGAGGCAGGGGCCTAGCCGGGCAACAACTCTCATCTGCACACACTCAACACCACACCCCTCGACCACCAACAATGTGCAGCAGTGAAGTACACATGCACTGGTGACATTGCACATGCACCCATGACTATTCCAGGGTGGTGGGTGGTAACCAAGGTGCAGAAACACATCACACATGGCCACTCAACAAGACTCCTGAATGTCTGACACACTGCACACTACGCTGTACATGGACATGACGGCAATACCACACCAACCAATGGGATCCCAGCCACAGTCACACACCAATGAAGAAGCCAAGGTCACCCACAAAGAACACACATAGACAACAACCAACATTGCAGCCCGGACCCTGAGGAGTGCCAGCAGTCACACACACAATGTGTCACAATCACTGAAAGATAACACAAACTGGAAATCACATGACAGGGGCAAACAACAAGTGCCAAGGGGAAACCTGACTGTGACCCATCTGCGTCTGCACACAAACTCAGCCCTGACAGCAAACACACCTATGGGTGACACCCTGATGACCAGTAATGTGCCATGCACCCACATCACAGAGAACCCAGGAGAAGACTTTGGGGGAACATAGGTCAACTCAGCTAGCATCACAAACAGGTACAACACTAGGGATCACAGCATGCACAGCTAAACGGAAGTGAACACACAG
This sequence comes from Calotriton arnoldi, assembly GCA_963921515.1. Lineage (NCBI taxonomy): Eukaryota > Metazoa > Chordata > Amphibia > Caudata > Salamandridae > Calotriton > Calotriton arnoldi. The sequence goes on along the minus strand of CAWUFW010008633.1, from coordinate 475,900 downwards.
ACATGCACATACAACACACACCTTGGGCGCAGGCAATGACACAGGAGTACACACTGCCATGAGGGGACTCCACTCCTGTGTGAGGAAAGCTGTGCCATATGTTGCCTCAGTAGGGCCCCATCATGTCAGCTGAGCACTTGGTCACACAATCAACAATTAGCACCAAATGAGGGCTCCCGTCACATCAGCCTGGTCATGGAAGTGCCAACGGAATCATCAGCACAGATCCAAAACACTTGTATAGCAATGTTGCACTGACAACACAGATGAGTCCTTCCCCATTGATGCCCAAACCTGCATGTCCGGTGGAGATGGCCACACGGTCAGGGAAGTAGACAAATTGAACAATGGCAGGCACAACAGATGTGCAGGGGTGGAAGCCACAGATGTGAAATAGCTAATCTAAGTAGGAAATCCCATTGCCAAATACTGAACACATGACACCCTCAGATGCTGCTATGGATGACATGGATACACCACAGGATAGGACACATTCCCCTGGACCACATGGGTTCCTGCACAGTAACACTTCATTATCATGAGACCAAATATCACCATCACTGCAGCAAGGGCATGGTTAGCATCATCAACAACATGTACATCAGAAGCATAAGCACTAGAGAACAGAAAGTTGTTTTATTCAGCATATGTGTGGAATGAAAACAAAGTCCAGAAAAAACACAAAGGCCAATAGCCAGTCCATTGTAAAAGTCCAAACAGGGTGACAGTGGCAGATGTCACCCTACGCATGCCTGCACAAAACCAGGGACAATCCACTAGGAGGGGCAACCGTGGGGGTAGGCCAGGCACCGCAGGGACAGGATCAGGGCTCACCAGGAGGAAGCAGGGAAGGGGTGGTGGGTGCTGGAGAGCCACTGACAACTGCAGTGGAGGTGTCTGACATGGTGTGTTCCGGCACAACTGGGGGGCATGACTCAGATGTTGTGGGTGCCGGCACGACTGCAGTGGACCCTGCAGATGGAGTGGACAGGTCCGCCACTGCAGTGCCCAAGTCAGACAGGGTGGAAGTGGACTCCACTGCAGTGCCTACCACCAGGGGAGGAGAATGGGGAACAGGCAAGGTGGGCTGGACAGAGGGGGAGGACACCCTCACCACATCAGTGGCACAGACAAGCGCAGCGGGGAGTGTGGTGCCGGGAGAGCAAGTGGCAGGGGGAGAAGGCCGGATCCTCTTGGGGATGGTATATCTGTGGGTGGGGGAACCTGGGGCAGGGTGTGGTGGGGGCACCTGAGGGATGGAGGAAGGAGACCTGGTGCCTGAGCTGCAGGGCGGTGGCGGGGTCTTGCTCTTACGACTCCGGGGGACTTGCGGGTGGGGGCCTCAGTCTGTCTGCGCCTGGGGGAGGGTGTCCGGGGGCGAGGGGCACTCTGCTCCGTGTGGGGGCTTCCTCTTCCCCTGGATGCTGGAGCAGCTGGATCGGAGGGGAAGAGGCCGAGGTCACTGAGGAAGAGGCGCTGGGTCTTTGGGGTTGCAGGTGAGGCAAGGGAGGGTGTTTTGGAGGGAGAGGCAACTGAGGACTGCGCAGTGCTCGTGGATGCGTGTGTGTGTACCAGGGCCCCATCCCCTGTGAGTCTGGTTTCAGTCCCCTGACTGTGCGTGCGTGTGCGTTTTGTTTGTGGCGTGTGTGTCTGTGTGCTGGATGTGTGTGTGCTGGTGTGTGCCTGTGCCGGTGTGTGTGTGCTTGGGACGGGTAAGGTGCTGGGGAGTGTGGATGGAGCAGAGGCAGGAGGGGTGAGGGACTGTCTGAGGAGGGACACTGCTGCCGTCAGGGAGGAGTCCATGGACCTATTGCCCCTCTGTAGGTCAGACATGCCCGATGAGATGCCCTCCATGAACGACACCAGCTGAGTCAACAGAGCGGTGTGTGCATACAGGACACTCAGCATGGCTGTCTGCCCTACATGGAGCTGGCGAAGGAGGTACACAGACTCCTCACTCAGGGCAGCAGGGGACACAGGGGCAGGGGGTGCGGTGCCTGGCCCAAGGGAGACACGCTCCCGAACATGGGAGCCTTCACGGACCTGGGGAATGGGAGCCGATGGGAGGGCGGTGGTGGTGCTGGTGGTGGCGGGGACAGCAACACTAGCTGGGGTGTGGTGGCTGCTGACACCCGCCTCCACAAGGGAGTCATCCTCCGAGTTGCTCTGGTCCTCAGCTGAGGTGGATGGTGCTGAGGACTCCTCGGTGTGGCTCCCCTCACCCTCCGTGCCACTGGGTCCCTCCGACCACTCCTCGGCTGCTGACCCAGTCTGGCTCTCCGGCTCCTCCTGGTCCATGGAGCTGTCCCCTTCCGTGGCCGTGGATGTATCTGCAAACAATGGGGAAACAGACAGACATCAGTCACCTGCACCAAACGCACACACCACTGTGAGCACAGCACATTACAGAGCAAGCCCTGGCATCATTATTTGTACATTGCTAAAAGTGCCCTAACTGAACAGGAGAAGCCAATTGTCAGTCTGATGCCAACCATGGCACTCACATCCCACATGGCCTTGCACCCATCTGTCTGGTGTCTGTTGGATTGCAACACCCCAGTGTGGACACATGCACCAAGTACACAGTAGTTGGACAGTGCAGAGGACACGGTGTGGCATGTGGACATGCACACATCACAGCTCTTGCCACTGAGTCAGTACAGGTTTCAGGATGAAAGGGATGCCCAGAGTCAAATAGGAAATGTATGTGATGCATACCAGCGACAGACACCATGATGCACCCATGTCCTGATAGCCATCGCCACAATGGTGTGCATGTAGCACATGTCACTCCCCTGCAGGATCACCAATAAGTAGACACATGCCATGGCGGAGGCATGACTGCTAAGTCATACATCACTGTCTCAGTGATGTATGACTTGGCAGCCAGACAACAACACTCTGCACTGTGTCACAATAGTAGGTCATGGGGAATGCAAGTCCTGGAGCTGCACAAGTGCACATGTACATCCCCCACACAACACATCATCTTAACCCTCATCTGTCCAGGTCATACCGATTGGACATATGGGAGACCTGTGACACTACCCTCTGAACCTGAGCCCCTCACAATCTGCTGTGAATGGGGAACAGCTGCCTGAACTTCACATTCGCATACCCCAGTCTGCACGGGCAGCTGATCAAACACCTATGTGACACACAAGTATCGTCTCCTATGGTCACATCTCCAGGGGCATGCTGAGCCCCTACCAAGAAACACCCCAGCAGTCCTGGCAACTAATCCACAGCACACTGACACAGAGGCAGACACCTGAGGGGTCAAATCACTGCGCACAATGTGTCAGCAGATACACGGGAGTGGGAGTACAGAGTGCATTGCATGGCCTGGAGTAGGCATGACTGTCCTGCCCCACATGAATGAGGGATGAGCCCTGGACAGTGGATAGCTGGCTATGTATGTGTGACACACGTAATCTGCACACTCCTGGGGCCCAAACATTGTTCCCACCCGCTGCATAGGCGTGTGCCACATACCCCAGGCACATGTGGTGGCTCAGCTCAGCAAGTGGACCGCATATCAAAGCAACACGCAGATTACATGTCCGAACACAGGCGTAGTGTGAACAATGGACCCACCCATGATGCCCACAACAGAGTTAGGGAAACAGATGCTGTCCCCCACCTTTAGTGAAGCAAACTGCAAGGACACAGTCCCAAGTGACACAATTCCCTGAATGTAAGGGCCACACCTGGGTATCAGATGAGCAGTGGGCAGTGCACAATAGAGGGACATGGCTCCTGGACAACATGACTGCTGCACTGTGGCAGTTGAACCAGGCCAGAGGAGGGCACAAAGCATGTAATACAGAGTTCACAGTGCAGTCTTTGACTCACCCCTCCTTGCTGCTGTCTGGCCTTCAGCTGCCCATCCAGGTCTGGAAACACCACCGCCAGGATCTGGAGCATGTGGGGGTCAGGGTCCGTGTTCCGCCCCTCCTGCGAGGAGGCGACAGCTTCAGCTGGACCCGTGCAATCCTCCGGGTCCAGCCCCGAAGGTCCTGCCACCTCTTCTGGCAGTTGCGGATCCGGCGCTTGTAGACCCCCACGGACCGGACAGCCCGGACGATGTCCTTCCAGATCTCCTGCTTCCGATGGGCATTAACCTGTGAGGATGACAAAGTGAAAAGGCCATTACTACACATGCAACATATCCGTGCATGACACAGTTGTATATACATGTCTCAATCACAGGGGCACATGATGTACACAGGCAGTGCAAAGCTGCCCATGGACAGTTTGCCAGACGTCACTACATGGTATCATTGCATGGGAAGTAAAACCTTGTTCAAATGCACTGTCACTGCACCATACCTGTCCAGTGCATGTCACTACACACTATGGGGGTGACAACTACTCAGTGAGCCTGCTAGCCAGTGGCGTGCAGACTTTCAGCCTTGCTAGTCAGACAATATGCACATTCAGAAAGGCAGTGCACAGACCACTCACCTGCTCCCCTGGTGTCCCATACAGCTTGCTGTACTGTGGAAGTAGGCTGTCCAGCAGGGCCTGGTTCTCCTCAAGGCTGAAGGCTGGGGCTCTCTCCACAGTACGTGCCATTGCAGGGTCCAGAGGGGCAGAGACAGCAGCAGTGCAGTGGCAGATGTCGTCCTGGAGCATGTAGTGCAGGCAAGTGAGCTCTCAGGGGAACAGCCAGCAATATATATGTGCTGGAGAGGCAGATACTGTCCCTTGTGTCCAAAGTGATAGGTCCAAGTCGTTTGCATCTTCTGAATCCGGCCAATCCATGGAATAGCAGCACCAAAACACGCCCACAGCATCCTTCAAATCTTCAACTTCATGACATACATGATTTTGCAACATTGTTGTGGGTGACCAACTGAATTTCCAGCAACCGACTCGTTCGAAATTCGAAAACGCGTCCGTTGCCAGGCAAGGCCATTGTCAATGGGTGCGCACCGATCGGTCCATTGCGGTACAACACGTACAGGGGTACAACGCGTACCCGCACACATTGAATGCAATGGGCCGGCCGGGGGCACCGATCGGTCCATTGCAGTTCAACGCGTACAGGGGTACAACGCGTACCACACACATTGAATGCAATGGGCCGGCCGAGGGCACCGATCGGTCCATTGCAGTACAACGCGTACAGGGGTACAACGCTGCACCCGCACACATTGAATGCAATGGGCCGGCCGGGGCACCGATCGGTCCATTGCAGTTCAACGCGTGCAGGGGTACAACGCGTACCCGCACACATTGAATGCAATGGGCCGGCCGAGGGCACCGATCGGTCCATTGCAGTACAACGCGTACAGGGGTACAACGCGTACCCGCACACATTGAATGCAATGGGCCGGCCGGGGCGCCGATCGGTCCATTGCAGTACTACGCGTACAGGGGTACAACGCGTACCCGCACACATTGAATGCAATGGGCCGGCCGGGGGCGCCGATCGGTCCATTGCAGTTCAACGCATACAGGGGTACAACGCGTACCCGCACACATTGAATGCAATGGGCCGGCCGGGGGCACCGATCGGTCCATTGCAGTACAACGCGTACAGGGGTACAACGCGTACCCGCACACATTGAATGCAATGGGCCGGCCGGGGGCGCCGATCGGTCCATTGCAGTTCAACGCATACAGGGGTACAACGCGTACCCGCACACATTGAATGCAATGGGCCGGCCGGGGGCACCGATCGGTCCATTGCAGTACAACGCATCACTGTACATGTGACTGGCATATGTCAGCATGCCTGTCTCAGATGGACATATGCCAGCCACAGATAGCTCCCAGGAGTGAGGGGCACACCTACATCACGACAGCCTGTCCAAACTTTATCATAAGGCATGTAAGGCTGCATTTCCTATTGTGTGTATGTTGGTGTACATGTTGTCCTGTGGGTGTCACCTGTGGGCAGCCACCCCCAGGCTGTGCACGTGTTCATGGGGACAGGATCCTGGGTGTTACGTGTACATGACCACTGTGATGTGCAACTGTTCATATCTGTGCATGTGCCATGGTCACATTTCATGGTGGTGAATGTGTATGTCATGTCACATACCCCGTGAGTCCCATGTGGGACGGTATGTTTGAGCCAGGGTGTCCCAGTGGCACAATAGTGATGGTCCTCCACAGTCTTTGTGCATGTAGTGTTTACAATGTCTCTGATTTCATGTGCACAATGGGAGACAGTCTCCACATCCACGTTGTGTGTGCATGGACTTTGATGTTGTGCGTGTGTGTGTCACAGACATCCATGTCTGTCCTGCCGTGGCAAGTGGGACCACTACCTGCGGGGATCATGGTTGTTTTGCTGTGGTGTATACATGATACTCCATGTAATGCCAGTGTCCATGTGGCAATACAGGGTCCCTGGGAATGTACCTGTCGTTGAGCTGTGGTGCCTGGGGCACATCTGTCCTCACATGTCACTGTGGGGGGTGATTGTGACACGGCAGCAGGTGATGGGAACTGTGACACGGCCTCATGATATCCAATGGGCCAACCTGGGACTAATTGATGCCACTTGTTGGACCGTGTTGACAGATGTTGGCCATGTATGTACCATACATGTCCTTACGGAACTGCACACTTCATGTAGTTGTGCCTCATAATGATGTATGTTGGGATATTGAGTGTGTTCAATGCCGCATATGTGGGCTGACTGACAATCTTGCTTACTTCTCCTCTGCACTGCAGGGCTCCTGCTGTCCATCGACCATTCCCAGACCTGGCAACGATGGTGGAACGGGACAGCATCCGACGGTACCGCTTCACCAGGCAGCTGATTGAGGAGTTGGCAGTGCAGTTGTCCCCACATTTGCAGCCCGGCCGGCCGTATCCTACAGCGCTGACCCCCAAGGTGAAGGTGATGGCAGCCCTACACTTCTTTGCCACCAGTACCTTCCAACATACTGTGGCGACTGCTGGTGGGATGTCACAGACCATGTTGAGCCGTGTGCTCCGCGATGTTTTGGCGGCAATGTTGCTATTCCTGAACCGGTACATCTATTTCCCTAGACTGCGACGACTCACTGACGTGAAGAGTGACTTTTATGCCCTGGGGAGGATGCCGCATGTCATTGGCTCCATTGATGGGACACATGTGGCTTTGGTACCACCACAGGCCCAGGAGCAGGCCTACAGGAACCGCAAGCACTACCACTCGGTCAATGCACTGGTGGTGTGTCTTGCAGACATGACCATCACACACGTGTGTGCCCGTTTCCCTGGTTCAGCACACGATGCCTTTGTGATGAGGAGTAGTCGCATCCCCAGGATGATGGCACAGATGCAGAACCAGCGTGCCTGGCTTGTCGGTGTGTACTGACTTTGTGCCATTGTGTGTGATCTGATCTGTAGTATTCCGCCCACTTTTCCAAGTCAGCTAATGTGCACTTGTCTGTCCGTAGGTGACTCGGGATACCCCAACATGCTGTGGTTGCTGACACCCCTCAGGAACCCTGTGACACCAGCCCAGATGCGCTACAATGAGGCACATGGTCGGACCAGGAGAGTTATTGAGCGGACATTTGGTCTCCTGAAGAGCCGCTTCCGCTGCCTGGACAAGACCGGATGGTCCCTCCCTTATGCCCCTGCGAAAGTGTGCAAGATTATCATCGTCTGCTGCATGCTCCACAACCTGGCAGTGCGGAAGGAGTTGCCTCTCATCCAGGATGACAATGACCAACATCCGCCACCTGTGGAGGATCCTGGCCTGGACCACGATGCCAGTGACGATGATGATGATGATGATGAGGGTGATGTCCGCACACAGCTCATCACCAACTTCTTTAGCTGAATGTGAGTATCCTGAGGTGTCATGTCAATGATGTGAGTTGGCATGATATGTGTAGGTGGTGCTCTGGTGCTGTTGGAGTGTGTCCATGGGCTACTTGACTGGATGTGTGTTGCGATGTGTGCTTACAGGTGGTCTGTACTCCCCAACAGTGTTGACATGCTAACTTGGTTCTGGGTGGGTATCTTGTAACATGTATTGTGCATGAGTTTTGCTGTTCTGTCCTGTACTCCATTGCTTTTGACTGTGTGTCATTTCTGTCCTTCACAGGGTACTTTCAGATTCGTTTGGTCAACTGTGTCCACCGACGACGTGATTGCACTTCCAGGCTGGTAGCTGTTGTGTCCCTACAGGTGATGTGCGCCACACCCATGGACTTCCTTCCGTCTACAGTTGTTGACTGTGTGCCCGCTGCCAGGTGGGATTACCTTGCATCTGTAGTGGTTACGACATGTTGCAACTGTGTAATAAACCTGTGCTTCACTTTGTGATGTGCGTTGTCTGTGGTCACACATTTGACTGCCATTTGCTTACTGCACCTATGGGCTACTTGACCACAACTGGGAATGGGTGTGGTGTCTGTGCATTGCACCGTCTTCCCTGGCAACATCAGTGTAGGCAATGAGTCAGATGGCCTAGGTGTGTATGTGTTGTGTAGCCCTGGTGGTGTGTCTCCCTCATATGTGTCACGTTGCCTTTACTCACATGCCTGTGTTGTACTTGCTGTTGCAGTTCGCATACACAGTGTAATTTTGCAGTTCATCATCCCCATAACAGCACCCACGTTGGAATCACAACAGAGGCAAGTATGGTGTATTAGTGTGTTTATTGTGATACATTTGTGTGAATAGTGCATAGGATGGGTAGTAATGTACATAAATCTTGCAATCAGAAGTTCCTAGGTGAATTGAAAGTCCTGGTAGACAGAATCCCCAGTATCGGGGCCACAGTTGTCTGACACATTGGTCCAACTTGTACTCCCCATGCAATGTGTGGGAGTAGTGTTGCCGTCAACAGGGTGAACAGTCTGTGCACAAAGGTGAACATCCAGAACAGGTTCAGGCTTCCTGGGAGTTGCGCTTGGCCATCGGCCTCTCACTTGCCCCTCTTCGGACGAGCCCTATTCTTGGGGGGGGGGCCTCAAGTACAGGCTGCTGCGGTGCAGGGGACTCTCCGCCAGAGTCATCCTCCCTCCCTGTGGCAATTGCAGTTTGGGCAGCACCAGATGTTGTTGGCACACAGGGAGGTGTGGACTCGTTGCTGTTCATCTGGCGGAGGCATTGTAAAATGTCCCTGTGCACCGCCGTCATCTCATGCAGTGCATCCCACTTGGACTCCACGCGGGACATGTGTGACTCCACGTGGGACATGTGAGAGTCCAAGCGGGCATGATGGGCAGCCTGCTGCTGTTTCATGTCTCTGAGGAGCCCCACTACCTGGCTGAGGTCTCCAGTGCTGGACTGGTACGCATCAGCTATGCGTACCAGTTGTGGGTCATCATGCACACCAGCAACCTCTGCAAGCAGCGACCTCTGTCTCCCACCCCTCCCACCACCCCTGCTGACATGTGCAGTGCGTGCAGTGGCACGCACAGATGACCCTGGTCCACCTTGGGGGTTGGTGGTGGTGGTGGTGTCCATGGCCCCAGGTTGGTCCAGGGTCCCTGTGATGGTGTTGCTCCTTGTTCTGTCCATGTCGGCAGGGATGGTATTTGTGTTGACAGTCGTTGGAGGGGTGGGTGCAGGGGTGCAGCTGGTGGTCCTGCTGGTGCTGCATGTAGACTTGCACCGGATGTGCCAGGTTGGTCTTCTTCGTCCGAGGAGGGCAGAGGCTGTACGACACCAGTGAGCTCCGCATCCTCTTGAGCCTGGGACTGGGACTCCTCAGCGTCTGCTGCTGTGTCCCCATCATCACCTGTTTTTGGGAGACACACACAATGTATGTTATGTTTCTGCAGGCATCAATGGTTGACACACATGACAGTTGTGACTGTGCCTCTGGGTGCGGGCCTGTACATTGCATTGTCCTAAGTCGTCACAGTCAGGGGTTGATATTGGTGTGGCACATTGTCCTGCATTATTTGGGCATTTCTATGTATTTGTTGGGGTGTGAACATGGTCTGCATTGGTTGTGTTTGGTTGACAGCCGGCCCTCCTTCCCACCCACCCAGCCAGTCAGTTATCCCACCATGGACTGTGCTTGCATTGCAGGGAGTGGAAGTTGTCTCTCAGGATGTCAGTCAGTGGTGTCCTGCTGTTTGTTGGTACACAGTTGCCAGCAGGGCCTTGTGCTCCCCACAGCAGTAGCCAGTGTCAGCCATCTTGTGTGTCCTTCTCCACTCCCTGTGATGTGAGCCTGGTTCAGGGTGGTGTTGATGGGCCAGTTGTGAGGCTGAGCAATGTCTGTGACTACCACTCCCATCATGCTATTGCCTCCACCCCCCTTCCCAGCATGCCCATGCTTCCTTCCTTTTGACTCTGCTTCCCTGTGGGGTGGGCTGGCTGTGCTGACAGGATGGCTGGGAGTGTTGTCCTGGCAGTTGTTTGGCTAAAAGTCCCAATAGTGTCCCTGTGCTTCACACAACATGACCCAGGGTGGTGGTTCTTTGTGGGATCTTGAGTTAGGATGGGAGGCATTGCATTCTACCAGGTGGGTTCTGTGGAGTTTGTGTTGAGGGGGGGTGTGAGGGGAGGTGCTTGTGACTATGGTCAGTGCTGCAAGTCCTCCTTCCCACCCAGCCAGCCAGATATCCCACCATGGAACGTGCTTGCATTGCAGGGAGTGGAAGTTGTCTCTCAGGATGTCAGTCAGTGGTGTCCTGCTGTTTGTTGGTGCACAGTTGCCAGCAGGGCCTTGTGCTCCCCACAGCAGTAGCCAGTGTCAGCCATCTTGTGTGTCCTTCTCCACTCCCTGTGATGTGAGCCTGGTTCAGGGTGGTGTTGATGGGCCAATTGTGAGGCTGAGCAATGTCTGTGACTACCACTCCCATCATGCTATTGCCTCCACCCCCTTCCCAGCATGCCCATGCTTCCTTCCTTTTGACTCTGCTTCCCTGTGGGGTGGGCTGGCTGTGCTGACAGGATGGCTGGGAGTGTTGTCCTGGCAGTTGTTTGGCTAAAAGTCCCAAGAGTGTCCCTGTGCTTCACACAACATAACCCAGGGTGGTGGTTCTTTGTGGGATCTTGAGTTAGGATGGGAGGCATTGCATTCTACCAGGTGGGTTCTGTGGAGTTTGTGTTGAGGGGGTGTGAGGGGAGGTGCTTGTGACTATGGTCAGTGCTGCAAGTCCTCCTTCCCACCCAGCCAGCCAGATATCCCACCATGGAACGTGCTTGCATTGCAGGGAGTGGAAGTTGTCTCTCAGGATGTCAGTCAGTGGTGTCCTGCTGTTTGTTGGTGCACAGTTGCCAGCAGGGCCTTGTGCTCCCCACAGCAGTAGCCAGTGTCAGCCATCTTGTGTGTCCTTCTCCACTCCCTGTGATGTGAGCCTGGTTCAGGGTGGTGTTGATGGGCCAGTTGTGAGGCTGAGCAATGTCTGTGACTACCACTCCCATCATGCTATTGCCTCCACCCCCTTCCCAGCATGCCCATGCTTCCTTCCTTTTGACTCTGCTTCCCTGTGGGGTGGGCTGGCTGTGCTGACAGGATGGCTGGGAGTGTTGTTCTGGCAGTTGTTTGGCTAAAAGTCCCAAGAGTGTCCCTGTGCTTCACACAACATAACCCAGGGTGGTGGTTCTTTGTGGGATCTTGAGTTAGGTTGGGAGGCATTGCTTTCTACCAGGTGGGTTCTGTGGAGTTTGTGTTGAGGGGGGGTGTGAGGGGAGGTGCTTGTGACTATGGGCAGTGCTGCAAGTCCTCCTTCCCACCCAGCCAGTCAGATATCCCACCATGGAACGTGCTTGCATTGCAGGGAGTGGAAGTTGTCTCTCAGGATGTCAGTCAGTGGTGTCCTGCTGTTTGTTGGTGCACAGTTGCCAGCAGGGCCTTGTGCTCCCCACAGCAGTAGCCAGTGTCAGCCATCTTGTGTGTCCTTATCCACTCCCTGTGATGTGAGCCTGGTTCAGGGTGGTGTTGATGGGCCAGTTGTGAGGCTGAGCAATGTCTGTGACTACCACTCCCATCATGCTATTGCCTCCACCCCCCTTCCCAGCAGGCCCATGCTTCCTTCCTTTTGACTCTGCTTCCCTATGGGGTGGGCTGGCTGTGCTGACAGGATGGCTGGGAGTGTTGTCCTGGCAGTTGTTTGGCTAAAAGTCCCAAGAGTGTCCCTGTGCTTCACACAACATAACCCAGGGTGGTGGTTCTTTGTGGGATCTTGAGTTAGGATGGGAGGCATTGCATTCTACCAGGTGGGTTCTGTGGAGTTTGTGTTGAGGGGGTGTGAGGGGAGGTGCTTGTGACTATGGTCAGTGCTGCAAGTCCTCCTTCCCACCCAGCCAGCCAGATATCCCACCATGGAACGTGCTTGCATTGCAGGGAGTGGAAGTTGTCTCTCAGGATGTCAGTCAGTGGTGTCCTGCTGTTGGTTGTTGCACAATTGCCAGCAGGGCCTTGTGCTCCCCACAGCAGTAGCCAGTGTCAGCCATCTTGTGAGTCCTTCTCCACTCCCTGTGATGTGCGCATGGTTCATGGTGGTGTTGATGGGACAGTTGTGGGGGGGGGCAATATGTGTGACTGCGACTCCCATGATGCTATTGGCTACACTGACTTGGCCAGCATACACAGAATTCCTTCCTTTGAGTGGTCTTCACTGTGTGTTGGTGTTGTTGTGGTGGCTACATGTCTGGATGTGTTTGTTAGTTCTATTTGTGCCACTGCCTAGCTGTAGTTGTAGTTGTGTTTGTACATGTGATGGCACAGTTGGATGTGACTTTTTTGATGGCATGTGTTGTGTTTATCTGACTGACATACACATTTTGGGATGATTCTGTTCTGGTTGCTGTGTAATTGCTATGAGTGCATGGTTTGACTCTCCCCTTGACAGTGATGTGTGTGTGTTTTGTGGCAGAATATTGTGTACATTTGTTGTGTACTCACCAGGCTCTGGGATGTTCTCTAGTCCATATACGCTCACTGGTGGAAGGATGGCACGCACCTTCTCCTCCCAGGGCCTGAGGTATATTGGCTTGGCAGGAGGGCCACTGCCGGTGTATTGGCTGATGATGTAGTCTTTCTTGAGCAGGTCCCGTACCCTCCTGCGCACGTCATACCACCTGTTCTGGATGTCGCTCTTTGTGCGCAGACATGGTGATTGTGCGTTCACCCTGTTGATGATCCTCTCCCACATCTTGGTTTTCTGGGAGATGGGGGTCTGTTGGACCAGTGTGCCAAACAGCTGTGGCTCTACCCTGAGGATCTCGTCTACCATGACTTCCAATTCACAATCTAGGAACTTGTGATTCTTCTTGGGGGGCATGGTGATGGGTGGTGATGGTGAGTGATGTGTGTGTTGGTGTGCAGGTGAGGGTGTGTTAGTGTGTGTTTTGCTGGGTGTATGTGAGGTAGGTATTTGTTGGTGTGCTGATGGTGTGTGGCTTGTGTGAGGGATGAGCTGTAGGTGTGTGGTTGCTGTCTCTTGGTTGCTGGCAGTGGAATGGCATTTGCAAAGGATCATGGTTGTGATTTGTGTCCTTTATATGGGTGGAGTTGTGGGTGTGTCTTTGTTCTCTGTCCCCACCCCCAGTATTTATTGGCTTTGTAATTGCTTGTTTGGCCTTTTTTTGTGTGATTTTTCCTTTGTACTGTCTGTGCATGTTGGAAACGTTCTTGTGACCGAGTCGGACCCTGCATTTGTCTCGTACGGTGTTCTCCGTTTCGTTCACGCTGTGTTTGTGCAGTTTTCTATGCTGCGTACGCGTCGGTCGCGGTGTTTTGTGTTGCTTCGGCTCGGTTTTGTATGCGTGTCCGTCGTACGGCTTGTCCTCCGTCCGACTCGCTCGTGGTTTTCGCACCTTGCATCGTACTTTGCGGTTTGGAGTTCGCGTGTACGTTTCGGTCGGATTTGTTCCGGGTGCGTGTCGGTCGGTTGGATTCGCGTGTTTTTCCGACCGGATTGCTGTTTTCCGTGCGGCTCGGTCGTTCGACTTGGGTTCGGTACGTGACGGTCGGATTTTGCACGCCTTGCATCGTACTTGGCGTGTCGGGCGCCACAGGTACGTGTCGGTCGGTATAATTTCCGGCTCCGAGTCGGTCGGTGCTTTTTCCGGCCCGAATCGGAATCGACCCCTTAGTCTTAAAGGAATGTTAAGCAGCTTGTTTTACCAGAATGCATTCTTATAGTATTGTTTAAATGAAAGGAGAACCACACAGTAGTTATAAAAATATGTATTTATTAATATAACACTCTCTATTACGACACAGTATCTCCTACACGGAGATAATCACAAAGCGCATAATACTTAAGCACAGAAATGACAGTAAATAGCACTAACACACAGTTGGCCCCAGGGGGGGACAAACCATCCACTAAAATAGTGGTATAAGAACCACGGCTTGAGTCAAGACAGTATCGAGAGGACGTAGAATCACTGGGACCCCAAGGAACCACCCAAGGTGAGTAAGTAGGGACCCCACAGAGGATGGGTGCAGTGTGGCAACATGACCGAGTGCTCCGTACAATTCTATGGGAAAGACACAGTTGAAGTTTCATAGTTTAAGGACCCTTCCCAGTGGACTTCGAAGAAACCCCATGGAAGTTAGGAGGTGGGCGAGCCACCCCACCCGTGGATACCGAGGTACCCAAGTTACCTATCCCAGGGAAGCCGGGTGCATAGGTCTGAAGTGGCGTCAGAAACCACCGTCAAACCCAAAGGAGGACTTCGAAGAAGAGCCGCTGCTGGAAGGAAGAAAAGTGGCCATTGGAATCCAAAGGTGGATTCTTGTCGAAGAGTACCTGAAAGCAGAGGGGACAGAGTCTGGGTCACTTCAGAGTGACCAGGGGCTCGGTAGACGAATGCCCACCGATGTCGGGTGCTTCAGGTGCGTTGATAGAGTTCTTGACTCTGCAGCTAAGGGGACCAGGAGACGTCGAGGACAACCAGGAGTTGTATATGAGCTGTCCCACGAAGGATGTTGAGTGCTGAGGGGTCGGTGTCCGACGGGAGCACCAACAAGCCTTGGCAACGGCAACCCACGCAGAAGATCAAGGATGTGTATGGTTTGGACCAGCAAGGTCCAAGAGACTCACCAAACACAGGGGAGTCAGGGCAAGCCTCGAGCACTAAATACAAATGAGGGAGAAGGGGCGCGTATATGTCCAGCATACAGGCCCCAATGAATACAATGTAGCACTGAAGGAGTATGCAGTTCCTGTAGGGTGGGGAAAGAAGAGAAGGAGGCTAGGTTGGTCAACGCCCTTACTCAGTAGTGGAGTGTGGGTGTCTCCCAATTTGGGAAGTGGGGCCCTCACACACCCATTTGGGTGTCATGCTTCATCATAGGGCTTGCTCCTCGTCAGGCCGGTGCTGCAATGCCTGACAGGCACCCAATGAGGGGCTCTTTGTCAGAGATCTTTTTCCCAAGCTGTATAGGTGAGGTGCGTGTGAGGGGCCTAGTGGTGTAGATGTGAGGTGATGTGAGGAAAAGCCTGGAGCAACCAGGGGAGCCCAAGAAAAGCAGAGTTGACCCTCAATTAGACCCACAGGCTGGAGGCACAGGAGTTGTAAGAGAACCTCGAGCAATTTCACCAAACAACAGCCCACGGAGCACTCGGTGCGAGGAGGTCAAAGATCTTGGTAGGAAATGGTGCCAGAGGTTGGGGTTACTAGGAGCCCAATGCACTTGTTCGGGAAACGCCAACAGGCATATGCACTTGCAAATGTACATGGTGCACAGGGGTTCGGGTATTGCAGCCCCCACGAGGGATTCTGACCTCAAAGTTGGTCAGAGGGCAGCTCGGACCTCGAGGGATGTAGAAACCCACCTCCTGTGTTGCTAAAGCCTTCGGAGTCCATAGGAGTTCAGGGTCAGCAGACTGGACAGCAGTGTTGCAGTGCCTGTGAACGCAGGGGAGTGACTCCTTCACTCCAAGGGACATATCTTTGGTTGTCCTTGATGCTCCACTGGTCCTGCACGGAGCCTGTATGGTGCACGGGCACAGACAATGCTTCAGACTGAGAGGGAGAAAAAGTCGGGCCCAAACAAAGTCCAGCGAAGTCCAGAGTGTCCAGACGGTCGAAGCTCAGTGGTTTCTGGTTCAGAATCTTGTCCATGTCGAATCAAGGGTCCTACAGCCATGTAAGCCCTTTTGTACCCACAGGAGAGGGTTGGACAGATTCAGGAGACCCTCCCAGGGGAGGATCTGGACAGTTGGGTGGTTACTCCCATTTCCTTTGTCCAGTTTCGTGCCAGAGCAGGAGCCAATGACTCCCATGACTGGTTTGAACTGGACTATACACAGGGACACCAAATGTGCCCTTCATACAGACTTTCGGTCGCTGGCAAGCGCACCCACCCAGCCCTAATACACTAAATTCTGTCTGGGAGTTGGTCACACCTCCCTGTGACAGGATCCCTTTTGTTTTGCCTTCCTCTGCTCGAGCTTAGCTCAGCAGCAGGAGGGCAGAAATGTTTCTCTGGTCGGCAGCAACCATTTTGTGATGCCCGGGACTAGAAGGCTGGTACCAGGAACACCAGGGACCCAACGAAGCTCGCTTCTGAGAGGTGGAATCATACCTCCCATACCAGTTACCGGTGTGGGGGTATGATTCCAACATGTTTGACACCAAACACAATAGAGTTTGTTTCAGCCGTTTTAGAGTTGGTCATCACGCGGTCGCATAACGCCCCTCTATGTGTCGTAAATGGCTGCTTCACTGACAACCCAGGAAAATGGACTCCGTAGGCTGTAGGGGTGTTTTTCTCATGCAGTGGCACCCTCTCACTTAGAACCAAGCACTCTGCCCTCAGGATTGTAAAGGCCTGCTAGAGGGGCGACTTATAGGTTTTAAGTGCAGTGACACTTAGATCTAGTAAACCTATATCTTAAGTAAGTGGTGCATGCACCATCTTACACAGGCTGCAATGGCAGGCCTGTAGTTCCATTTTGCATAGCCTCTCATGGGTGGCATAATACATGCTTCAGCCCATGGGAGGCCTCTGCGGTACCTATGCCCTGGGTACATGGGTACCATATACTAGGGACTGACAAGGTTACCCTAGTATCCAATCTGGAGTGTACCTGAGTACATAGCATAACGATTTAATGAGAAAGCAGATAGACTGGGGTCCTGATTAGCAGGATCCCAGTCAGACTAGTCAAAAACAGTATCATATTTTGCAAAAAGTGGGGGTAACCATAAGAAGCAGATCCTACTTTCCTACATTTACACATTATTATTTTGTATTCAATAGACAGGTAAAAAATAATTTTTGTAAAAATAAATGTCAATATTACATGTTGTGTTAAATTATGTTAAGAAACCATATATATTCTTAAAACAAACATTAAATGTGTGTTCCATTAAAATAAAAATGTTTGCAAATGTTTTTATTATGTTTTAATATGTTGACAATGTTTTTATTGCAGACATATGAACCCAGGGAGAGTGAGGAGTCAACAGCCTCAAGTTTTCCAACCATTTCCAGTCCTTGCTACCATGGAATAACAGGATATTATCAAAATATTCAGATTGAATACACACACTGTACTGGATTTATGTCATCAGCTGGAATAAGATCTTCTGCCTCACTATAGAAATCCCACATCTATTACACCAATTGTCAAACTCATGACAGCACTTCATTTTGTAGCTGCAGGATCATTCCAAAACACTGTGGCAGTATCTGGTGGAATGTCACAACCAACTTTCAGTGGTGTGCTAAAGGAAGTTCGTTCTTCAATGATGAGACACATCAACAGCTTCATTCAGTTTCCACAACATGAGGATTTGATGAATTTGATGGATGACTTTTATGCTTTGGGTCACATACCACATGTGGTTGGGGCACTTGCTGGCACACATGTTGTCTTAGTGCCACCACATGCCAGGGAACAAGTCTACTGGAATCAGAAGCACTCCCATTCAATCAATGAGCAAGTTGTCTGTTTAGCTGATTTGTACATCACAAGTTCCCTCAGATCAGCCCATGATTTCTTGGTACTATGAAAAAGCATCATACCCCAGCAAATGTCACAACTTGCACCAGAGAGGGCCTGGCTTGTAATAGTAATATTTTTTTTGTCATATAGCAGACTCAGTTTTTCCTAACCAACCATGGTTGTTGGCACTGCTGAGGAATCCAACAACTCCAGGGGAAGTCTGCTTCAATTAGGCCCATGGAAGAACACAGAGATCAGAGGAGCAGGCTTTTAGGCTCAAAAAGGCCAGATTTTGCTCTCTGGATAAGACTGGTGTAGCCCTCCACTAATCACCCGATAAAGTGTGCCAAATAACCATGACCTGATTCATGTTGCAAAGCATTGCCCTGCAATAGAACATACCATACATCACAGAGGATGGAGACCATGAAGAGCCACCGGGTGAGGATGTTGAAATGCCAAATGAAGATGATAATGGTGAAGAGGGAGGAATTGACTTACGTCAAGATGTTATTGACAACTTCTTCACATGAGCATGAGTATATATTTACAGTTTTAGAAAATAAATGTTAAATCCAACATTTAATCTAATGGGGATGATCGTCTGTGCTGGACATTTGGTAGAATGGGCAAGTTAAAGAAAATCCAGGGCAAAGCTGTTTGTTGTTCAAAGTTGTAACATATGACTACTATGTCCATTTACAATGTTTATCTTTGATTGTCCTTAGAAACTGTGTTCTCAAAATAGTTCATTAGTAATGTGTCTATTTTGCAATGTAATTTAAAGTTTTTTTGTTTTGTTCTTGTTTGATGTTCCTTCACCATGTCATCTTCATTTGGACTTTTCAAAGTTGTGACATTTGCTTTTACATGCTGCTGTTGGGAAGTACAAAGGGAACACATTTTGATCCTGTGAAAAACACACAGACTTTTGGTGTACATATCTTGTAGAAAGACAACCTGCACAGTGATTGAATGGAAGTTTTGAAGATTGTATTACACAAGTTTTCTGTTGAATGTTGCCAGCAAGGCAATATGTGCTGCTTACATTGTTATAACCTCATGTGGTAGTCAAGCCAAATCATACTAATATCCCTTTACATTGGCAAAAACCTCTTTTTGTGTTAAGTGTATGAAGCTGTTGATGGGTCTCATCATTGTAGAAAGTACTTCTTGTAGCACACCACTGAAAACTGGTTGTGCCATTACTACAGATACTGCAACAGGGTATAGGAATCATCTTGTGGCCTCAAAGTTCAGTGATGGCATGATTTTGAGGTACTTGTGTAGTTGATGTGGGATTCCTATTGTGAATCAGAAGATCTGGCTGCTGCTGATGACATAAATCAATCATTGTTTGCCTATTGAATCTGACTTTTTTATTTATATCTGGATTAGAGCTGGAACTGTAAATGTAAAAATGGCACTGAGTATTTAGGTTACGCATGTGTTGTAATGTTTTTGGTAAACTACGTCAAACAAATATCTATTACATTTTCATGAAATACTAGTTGTTGACTGTGGTTCTGACAGATGTGAGGAACATTACCTACATGGAAATTATGTATGAATGAACATTCTGCTATTTGTTTACATTTCAAAATATATGATGGAAGGAAAAAATAAAGTAATTGAGAAAGGTAATACAACACCAGTCTTTTACTTTGTTGGTTTTGCATTTATTAAACAAAACCAAAGAAACTTAAACTGGATGAAAACAATAACGCACACCAAAAAAGTTAAATGTCAGTTGGTGACTGAAACTATTGTTGAAGAGCCAGATTTGTTTGAAGCCCAATGTACAAGATACAACTGGCATCAGAAGGTAAATGTGTCAAAACAATAGTCCTTAGAGTAAATGGTAGTCAGACACTGGAGGAAATTGGGTTTGGCGTCTTTTGCTGGTGATGGTGGTAATGCCATCCTCTCCCGGTGGTCCGGATGAACGTGTACTCCTGCAGTGGGCTGGTGGATCCGCAGATACAGGAACTTAGGTGGTGGCAGGTGTTTCCTCTTATGGCAGGACCTCCCTTTCTGTAGCTGAGGCAGATGTAGTTGGCCCAGATGTTGTTGGACTACAGAAAGGGGAAAATGTTGCTGGAAAACCTCTGCACATTTGGTTGAATATGTCATGCAGCACCTCAAACAGGGAGCCCATATTGGAGTTGTGATTTTCCATCTGAACATTGAGCTCCCTCTGCAACTGCTTCATCTCCCATTGGTGGGTAAGGACCTGGCCCATCATGTCTTGGGACTGATGGAAGGATCACTAAACTTGGTTGATGGAGGCCTGGGTGACACTTAACCCAGTGGCCTCACTTTTCTGGTCCACAGGTTCACTCACACGACCCCTACCCCCTCTACCCTGTGACCATGACTCAGTGTACCCCATTCTACTATTTCCTGGTTGAATTTGAGGTGGTGGTGGTGTTGTTGGTCGACCAGCAGCCAGGACTGGAGGGCACAAGTTTGGGATGATGTTGCTTTGGACACAGGAAGTGGAGGTATCCATGGCCTGAGATGTGGTAACAGCTGCGGTGGGAGGTGTAGGTGTGGGGTGAGTGAGACTCACTGTGTCATCTGCCCAGGCAGACCAGATGGCCCAGCCAGCTCCTCATCATCTAAACTTGCAGGAGTGAATTCCTCACCGAAGGTCTGTTCCTGGTGTGGAGTGGAGGTCTCTCAGTGGCAATTGTTTGCCCACGTACTCTCAGTGTTGGACCTAATATAAAGGAAAAAATAAAATATTAAAAGCCTGAATTATACATCAAATGTGTTTGAAGCTAAACAAAAGTAGCAACCTAAAAAGAAAAAGAAATTTAACATAATGATTGTACGTTTTAGTGGTATTATAATCTATAACAGAAACAGTTTAAATAACACACAAAAGTTAATCAGAAAAGCAGGTAAAAAGATGTTCTGAAATGAAAACAAATAATTAGAAGGTATACATGAACTATGCCAAAATTTCAAAACACCACAGTAGAGAGGAGAAATGTGAAATAAACCATGTCAAGGCCTAGCATGGTAGAAAATCAGACTATTGCACATCCTAGAATGATATATAGCATTAGTCATCATATAAATATTGCAGAGTACAAAACACCACTTAAATTCATCATACAAATTTACCTACCTTACAATTTTGTCAACAAACTTTGCTTTGTGAAACACATGGCATCAATTCTATAGCATAACAAAGATAGGACAATATAGATATGTAACGCTTACAACATTTCAAAACGTAGCATGGACGATTGATTGATACATACATCACACTTTAACACATTTGAAAATGTTGTAGAAAATAGAGAATGAG
Organism: Calotriton arnoldi; assembly: GCA_963921515.1. Taxonomy (NCBI): domain Eukaryota; kingdom Metazoa; phylum Chordata; class Amphibia; order Caudata; family Salamandridae; genus Calotriton; species Calotriton arnoldi. Next base: position 454,753 of record CAWUFW010008633.1, on the reverse strand, counting down.
CAAGATAAAATATCAGTCTTGTTTTCACAAAACCAAAAAAGGCTTCATGGTAGTTGTAGTCATTTCAATTATATATTAACAACACTTGGAACAGTAAAAGTGAAACAACCTAGTGAAAATATGCAATAAAAAATAACAGACTTTACTATATAAGACACATATATGAAATATGTTATTTGGTGTAAAAACACAGAAAAGGACCATGACATCATGGAAAATGTAACCTGTAATCTTAAATAAAGGATAATATATTAAAAACACACAAACTAGGCAGAGAATAGCTTGATACAAATATATATAGGCTTCTATATTTGCAAAAGGTGCAAAGCACATTAGCAACAGCTAAATGAAAAGTTATAAGGACATTTAGGATTAGTGACGCATTGAAAAGTGTAACTTCCCAGTCTCCACTCCATTAGGGATTCCTGTCAAGCCTTCAGTGTGTAGGATCTGCAAGACCTTCAACCCACAGCGAAAAAGTTGTAAGGGGGGCCTGGGAGAACCCACCCCCACCAGTCCTCTGGACCTCCAGGTGACATTTGGAGGCCAGAGAATGCACTCTCCCCCACTGGTCATTCCACCTCGTCCTAATTTCCTTCTGTGTGTGCAGGTTGTTGGCTACAGCATTCACTTTGTCATCTATTCTGGCCCACATTTGCCTTTTTTGAGATATGATTGTGTTTGTGCTTGGGCTCCAAACAATTGTGGCTCTACTCTAATGATTTCGTCCACTATAATTGACAATTGTCCCTCTGTAAAATGGGGATTTCTCTTCCCTGCCATTATCTAAATACCAGATCTGAAATAAAGTATATAACCCACAAGAAAATAAAGAAGAAAAAAGGGAGAAGAAACAGAAAAAACAATACAAAGCCCCAGCTTCTAAATGTTGTTCGTCAATGGAATGGCAAAGGATCATGGTCTGAAATGGAGTGTTTTATAGTGTGGTATGCAGGTGTTAATTAGCCAAAACACATCAGGTGTGTGGTGCTAGCATCCATCCAATAGCCACAGGAATGGTACATTGTTGACCGCATCCCACAACAGGATCCCTCTGTAGGGTAACCGCCACTAGGACACCGCCAGCACAACTGTGAAATCTAAACAGGCTGGGCACAACTCCGCCGCACTGACTGCTATCTAGTACTATTCACCAGCACAATTGTCCACCGCATCTGCAGGGGCGAGCCACATACACAATGGTAAACACTCTGTCAATGCAGTCGGATATTCAGCCTGCATACATATAAATAGGGCAGGCGGGTTTCCAGCAGCTTGACAGAGAACTTGGAAACTCCACCGCAGAGTGATGACGGTAGTCCCACCAAGATCTAAATCAGGCCCTTAGTCTCTGAAATAGAAGTCAAAATCCTCTAGCGGGACAAGATTGCAGTCTGTATCTGCTGAAGCCCTATTGAGGCCAGATAGCTGTTGAATGAGGTCCCGCTTAAGTCATTAGTTTTGCGTGGAAAAGCTCTGTGTGACAGAAATTTAAATTTCACTAATGTCAAAGCCTTTGTATCAGGCAGATGCTTTTTGAAGCCCAGTCAATATTTCTACCTTCGGATGTAGTCTGTTTTATAGAGTTCAAAATACTACAGCAGGGCAAGCTGTATCCGAGGAAGTCCTCTCGAAATTGGCAACACGCTCCTACTGAAGGTCCAGAGGTCCTGGAAGTCCCAGATTTTTTAAGTCTCAACTTCCAGAGTTCTTGGAGCAGATGCTCTCAATCACTTCTAATACACGCAGAACTTCAGGGCAAGGACTTGCTCCAGCAGAGGCAACCAGGAAGGTAGAGTCTAGTTCAATTTTCTACTGGTGTGTTAGGCACTTAAAAAAGGCCTCATGCATCTTCCTCGGTCCCTATAGTCACTCAGGAGGTCGGTCAGCTGACCCATGGAGTCCACTTCTTAGTCCTGAGTATAAATGGGGGCAGGTCCAGCCCTTCAGTTCCCCGTATAGGTTTCAAACAGAAAGTCCAGTCCTCTTCTGTTCTTTGGCAGGTCCTCATGAGCTGTGGGTAAGATGCCAGCTTTGTAGATTTCATTAGACAGCTGGAGGCATATTTACAAGGGCATTGCACCACCGGAGCATCACTTTTTCTGAAGCTCCAGTGGAGCAATGCCCTGTTCCATATTTTTTGTGGCTTAACGCCGCCTTGTAAATATTGTACTCTTTAACACAGGTATCTGCATCAAAAGGGCATGCAATGGATGTTGCTGTGGGCATTCCAATGCAACACCCTTTGCTTTTTGATGCTACCCCAGATTTACAAGGATGTGTAAATCTGAGGAAGCGCCAAAAACTAACACCATTGAAAAGCAGGAGTTAGAGTGGCGCAACGAGGAGAAATAATTGTATTTCTCCTAATTTTTTGCTCTTTCAATGTGTGCTGTATTGTGCAGCACAAATAGAAGGAACAAATTGCCATTAATGATTGTTTATGTCCAGGAAGGTGTCACTTCCTGCACATAAACAATCATCCCTGCAACACAAGCATTGTTGCACCATGGCGCCATGGTGTCTGTGTTGGTGCTCTGCAGCTCTATTAGCATCAGCACCAGGGAAAACACAGGGATACGCTGTATTCTTGTAAATACGGCACATCTCTGCATTTTTTCAATGATGCAACATGGTGCTGCTAAATTGCTTGCAGTGCCGCGCTTCACCATTTCTTTGTAAATATACCCCTGAGTGGGGTGTCTCCTGGACACCTCTTGACCAATGAGAAGAAAGTTCCTTGGGACAACATTTCCAACTTTTGTAGCATGTCCCATTTAAATCCAACACCTTCCCTTCTGTTGCACTAACTGGAGTAGGAATAGTAATTTATACTATTCCTAAGTCCAGCGCGCCATCTAGCGCAAGTCGTTGAAACGACTTGCGATGTAATGCCATGCGTGGTAACAACGCGGACGATGTAACGTTCGCGGTGTAACATCACATATTCATTCACTTTACTGCACACTATCCCGCAGTGCACTTTTCGGAGGCAAAATCAACATGGCAAAATCTTTCTGACCCTGAACCGAGCTTGTGTGCAAGCCAGAGATATGTTTAGAGAAAAAAGCAGTCCCCTCCTCTTCAGCTACATCAAACTTGTTTTGGGACCAGCTCCCTCACCCACTGGGCTGGTGTCAAACTGGCTACAGAGGGCTTATGGAACACAATACTTTTCTTCCCCACATCTCCCTTTACCCTTAACTAAGGGTGGACAGCCTCTCATGGTCCCTTTCAAGTTAATGAAGTTCCTGGACCTTAGCCAGCAGTCCTTTCTGAGCTGATAACGATCACCTGTCTCACACACAGGTCTTCTTGTGAGAAGGACTACACCATTGCCCTGCTCCAGAAGTGGTTTTCACACCTCATAGCACTGGCTGGGCCAACTGCCAGCAAGCTAATGCTAAGTAACCTACTGATGGCTCAGGCAGTTTTCCCAAATATTTATTAAACATCCAACTTCACTATTGTATTGCATTTTTGACAACAATAAAATGTTTTTTTTGAATATTCCAGTAACTAGATCCAAACTGGAGATAGCAGGGTTATGATTTTATTCTGAACTATAGTTTTTCTCATTTGACAGCTACAGCCCTTTATATTGAAAATAGCTTTTTGGAGCTAGTCCCTACAGGTACAAGCCATCCTCAAACGTTTACATGTACCACTTTTAAATACTAGGGGGCAGATTTACAAGCCCCTTGCGCCACTTTTGCGTCACTTTTAACATGGGAAAAGTGACGCAAAAGTGGCGCAAGGGGCTTGTAAATCTGCCCCTAGGTTCCTTACCTTGTGGGTTAAAAGGCCTACTTAGGGGTGCCTTATTAAATATTTAAAAGCAGAGTTCTTTCCAGTCAAAAGGGGTTATTTTGCCTGTAGGTTTAATGGATGGGATGCAATAGGCCTGAAGTCATGTTTTCTTTATCAGCCTGGTAGATGGCACAACATGTCCTGCAGTCCACACATAATGTTTACGTTTTTCATAGCATGATTGTATTTCTTGCACCAGAATACAAGAAGGTTTGCAGTTCCTATTGGAAGGTAGGTCAGGAAGTTCCTCAGGGATCGAGTCCGGGGGATCTGATCACGACTTTATCGGCAAGAAATGTTGACCAATATTTACACTTTGAGCTAATGTGGACCATTATATCCACCTTGGCCTACACCTGTTTTTAACATAACCTAGGGTTTAACACATTAAAGTTTAACTTACAATTCTCTATGAGTTATTTTTAAAACTTACCACTCTACTCACTCACTACTCCCTCACCATCACATTCATACTTCACAGCGGCAGCTGAAAAGAACTCCGGCAAAGAGTCCCCTCATGGGGCCCGTTGGGCAATTCAGCGCCGGCCGAACGGGGAGCTGCCCAATGATGAAGCATGACACCCTTTAGGGTGTGTGAGGGCCCTTGCTCCTGAAGGATCAGATCCCCCGGACTCGATCCCTCAGGAACTTCCTGACCTACCTTCCAATAGGACCTGCCCACCTTCTTGTATTCCTGTTCCCTGGGGGTGTGTGTGCTGGACCATTATTTAGCCCTCTGTACTTCCTTGTGATTTTTTGTATTTCTTGACCACATTCTATGGCCTTAGCGCAAAGTTAAATATACCAAGTAGGAGCTTGCCAATGTTACCATGTTTGAGGGTCAGATCACATAGTCTGGGGACTGAACAGCAGTCCCCCAGTGTGCAGATTTCAAATACCATCAGCATCAGTCCAAGTAAATAGAATGACCTTTCAAAAAGAGGCACTTTCTCACACCAATATTACTTTTAAATAATTCAAACAAAAATAATTATTGAGAAAACTTTGTACATTACACCAAACGTTTTGAAGGTGTAACTGAGTCACGCTGCAACTCATAGATTACGGTGTCTGATAGTATTGTTTAACATCTTTTTGTCACCAATGGGACACTACCTTATTTTGCTTTAATGTGAATATTTTATTTTTAGCTCTTACGTAAGAGAGAACTTTATATCTGCTTAAGCTATTGCTAGGATGTTGATGGAAGTACATAGTTTCAGCTGTTAGAATTCTCAGTGAGTAGAGCCATTCAGCCCTATTTGTCTGCAATTTACTATTAGGAATTCATACATTATTTGAACTCAATTGAGAATGATAATGTTTTGTCAGGTAGGAGAGATTGTGGTTTTAGCGCAACTGATATTATAATGTGCAAATTTTGCTCATGTGCTTTTACACATGCATTCAAAATGCATTCAGTAATATTGTAATGGTAAAATCCCCATTGTTACTTGCTGCAGTGCATCTAGCAGACAGCAGGATTTAACTGTGAAAGTCTCTCCCACCTACATACAGACGGTGAATCAACAAAACCACAGGTAATCATTAAAATGGCATTTGCATTTTCCAAGCAGAAAATAAATCCCAATATGCACATGACAAACAAAAATAAATGAACTTCAAACCATTAACACATAACTGAGCCACAACCAAGAACACCTAATTGATATTGAATATAGCCTGGACACGCTTACCTCGAAAGGCTTATGCAGGCAGTCTCACATGCACTTGCAACCTCCAACATGAACGCAGCTGACACCTGAATTTCCTAACACATCACCAATTGCCAATCCTAATACAACATGCCTTGCTACATGGAGGAGGAAAATCATATAGAAAAGTGCAAAGACAATATTGTTCCCAAGATGGAGGAAAAATTCTTGAATGTTTAAACAAGGCATATTGTTGAAAAGATTAGTAGGTCCAGTCTTTCTATCGCCTCGACGAGCAAAGCATTGAGCACATTATGTCTGGCTTGGGAGGTATGCTTACGTCCAAAATTGGAATGCCGACTGTCATACCCCTGAGAAATTAGTTGCAGTTTTGCTTTTCATAGCAGCAGTTTCATTCAACAAAGCCCCCTTTCCTGTTCCGCGTTTGGCAGGGGGAAAGGTGGGAAAATTAGTTATATGAGGATTCCCCCTCAGCCTTCAGCACCCCCAGGGTACGGCCGGCAAGGTGAACCCACTCCTGAAATTCCACCATCTTGAGATGTGTGAAAACCTCCAATCAGGAGTAGGGTAGTGCCTCTTTCCACAAGAAGTGGTCACTAGAGGGTGTAGACACCGTAAAGGTATATAGCCCATTGGCTATTACCTGTCTCCCCTTGTAACACCCCCAAAATTCAGTATTTAGGTGATTTCCCGAGACCTGAACCTCAGATTCATCAACCAAAGAAGACCAGGACAAAAGAAGACCTGCCACACAAGAACAGAAGCCCTGCTGCAGAAAAAAAGTCGCCAAAGCCTGCCAGCTGCAGGAAGGACTCGACAATCTCTGCTGCTGTGTTGTCCTGAAACTTGCAATGACTCCAAGAACATCGGAGCACCTGCAGCCTTTAAGAAATCACTGAGTAGCTACTTTATAGAGAAGTTATCACTCCCTTGCACACCATAGGCACCAATCCCATAAAGCCTGGGTTGTTGACGACCTTGACACAGCACAGAAGCAAGAAGAGGTACAACAGCTTCAGAGGGTCCGATCTGCCTCCCCACCAAGTTTGGCACCAGGACCTACCAGAGTCGTGGCATACCGATACCTGGGGTACTGGACACCTAATAGCAAAAACCAAGAAGAAGAGTACACACCAGACTTCCAAAGCACCAGAAGCAAGCAACCATCGAGGGGCATTGAGAAATTTGAGACCCACTTCCTGAGCAGCCCAGCTGGACCGGGTTCACCTCTACAAGCTGCCTGCCCCTGACCGTGAGGACTCGAAAGACGTACGACGCCTGGCTGAATTGTTTGCTCTGTACCCGGCCCCACCGTACCCTGCACTGACACACCTGCTCTGCTCCCATGGTCCCCAGGCCCTTGGGACCACCTCCCTCTTACCTGTAAGTCCACCTGTGCAGTGCATTTTCAAGTGCCCCCCTTTGTCTTTGCACACCAGTTTCCAAGACCCTCAGCACTCTGCTCATGCCCGATCTGGGGCACTCTAAACTTCTCCTGCTAGAACTTTGGACCTGGTCCTGACATCTACCTAAAAAGAGAAGGTGAACTTTGTGAAAGCATTGCCTGATTTTCTATGCAATTTTCTATTTTCTTCCCATTGATTACTATGGTGTGTAATTGCACACAAACGTGATATATTTTCTGAACTCTTTAAAAATCATAACTTAAGAAGTGCTCATCTTAGAACTGTGTTGTTGGTCTCTAAAAATGCATAAAAATGTACTTTATTTTTACAAATTGGTCTCTGGAGTGTGTGTCTCATTTATTGCCTCTGTGAGTACAACAAATGCTTAGCACTACCCTCAGATAAGCCTAACTGCTCGCCCACACTACAACAAAAGAGCATTAGAATTATCTGCTCTTACCTCTGTGTACCATTTGGGGGTTCTCTGGACTCTCCGTATGGTGTACTTCATTTTAGTACACTATATAGAGAGCCAGCTTCCTGCACTGATCAAGATGGAGTGCGGACTGATTACAGATACAGGTTCGACCCCGTCTGAGGTTTTACCTTCTGACTTAGGCTCTGAAATGGAAGTAAAAAATCCTCAGCAAGACAAGGCAACAGGGTGCGGTCCAGAAGGGCCCCATGAGGTCGGATAGCTATCGGATGAGGCCCCAGTGAAGCTGCTGACTTTAGGAGACTTCGTCTGGTGAAGATTTCTACACTCGGACTTAGTCACTTTTTTTTTGTTCAGATTCCTCCAGAGGGATAAGGCTTCAAGTGATAGCCGAACAAGAGCCCGGATACCCACATCACAATGTCCTGCTGAAATGGATTTGCATTTGTGGAAAAGCTCTGAGTGGGAGAAGCCTGAATCTGGCCCAGAGACAAAGCACCTTTGTTAGATTGGCTTGGCAGGTTGTTTCCTGGTCCTCTTTAAGTCTTTGAAGCCAAAATGTTTTCAAGTCCCAGGTTTCTCAGGACTCCCTGCTGCAGAAAGAAAAGTTGCCAAAGCCTGCCAGCTGCAGGAAGGACTCGACAATCACTGCTCCTGTGTTGTCCTGAAACCTGCAAGGACTCCAAGAACGCCGGAGCAACTCCAGCCTTTAAAAAATCACTGAGTAGCTTCTTTGTAGAGAAGTTATCACTCCCTTGCACACCTTATGCACCAATCCCATAAAGTCTGGGTTGTTGACGACCTTGACACAGCACAGAAGCAAGAAGAGGTACAACAGCTTCAGAGGGTCCGATCTGCCTCCCCACCAAGTTTGGCACCAGGACCTACCAGAGTCGTGGCATAACGATACCTGGGGTACTGGACACCTAACAGCAAAAACCAAGAAGAAGAGTACACACCAGACTTCCAAAGCACCAGAAGCAAGCAACGGTCGAGGGACATTGAGAAATTTGAGACCCACTTCCTGAGCAGCCCAGCTGGCCCGGGTTCACCTCTACAAGCTGCCTGCCCCTGACCGTGAGGACCCGAAAGACGTACGACGCCTGGCTGAATTGTTTGCTCTGTACCCGGCCCCACCGTACCCTGCACTGACCAACCTGCTCTGCTCCCATGGTCCCCAGGCCCTTGCGACCACCTTCCCCTTACCTGTAAGTCCACCTGTGCAGTGGATTTTCAAGTGCCCCCCTTTGTCTTTGCACACCAGTTTCCAAGACCCTCAGCACTCTGCTCACGCACGATCTGGGACACTCTAAACTTCTCCTGCTAGAACTTTGGACCTGGTCCTGACATCTACCTAAAAAGAGAAGGTGAACTTTGTGAAAGCATTGCCTGATTTTCTATGCAATTTTCTATTTTCTTCCCATTGATTACTATGGTGTGTAATTGCACATAAACGTGATATATTTTCCGAAATCTTTAAAAATCATAACTTAACAAGTGCTCATCTTAGAACTGTGTTGTTGGTCTCTAAAAATACATAAAAATTTACTTTATTTTTACAAATTGGTCTCTGGAGTGGGTGTCTCATTTATTGCCTCTGTGAGTACAACAAATGCTTAGCACTACCCTCTGATAAGCCTAACTGCTCGCCCACACTACCACAAAAGAGCATTAGAATTATCTGCTCTTACCTCTGTGTACCATTTGGGGGTTCTCTGAACTCTCCGTATGGTGTACTTCTTTTTAGAACACTATATAGAGAGCCAGCTTCCTGCACTGATCAAGATGGAGTGCGGACTGATTACAGATACAGGTTCGACCCCGTCTGAGGTTTTACCTTCTGACTTAGGCTCTGAAATGGAAGTAAAAAATCCTCAGCAAGACAAGGCAGCAGGATGCAGTCCAGAAGGGCCCCATGAGGTCGGATAGCTATCGGATGAGGCCCCAGTGAAGCTGCTGACTTTAGGAGACTTCGTCTGGTGAAGATTTCTACACTCAGACTTAGTCACTTTTATTTTAGTTCAGATTCCTCCAGAGGGATAAGGCTTCAAGTGATAGCCGAACAAGACTCCAAGAGCCCGGATACCCACATCACAATGTCCTGCTGAAATGGATTTGGAATCTGGCCCAGAGACAATGCACCTTTGTTAGATTGGCTTGGCAGGTTGTTTTCTGGTCCTCTTTAGGTCTTTGAAGTCAAAATGTTTTCAAGTCCCAGGTTTCTCAGGACTTTGGGTGGAGTGCACTTTGACACAGCCAAGTGTGCCATGACCTCAAGAATGTCACCTGCGCATCAAGACTCACTCCAGCAGAAGATACCTGCATGGTCTAGGGCAGGTCCAGTTGGAACTGGTCAGCTGGGTTCTTAATGAAAAGGGCTTCTAGCAGCCTATGTCCCTGTCGCTTAACAAGAGGTCAGCTAATTTGCCCTTGGTGTCCACTTCTTTGTCCTGGGTACAAGTGGGAGAAGGTCCAGCCTTTGAAGTTTCAGCAGCATGCACCTGAAGCTCTGAGGAGTATCAATGACCTAAGAAGGGTGCTTTGTTTAGCTACATTCCCAATTGTAAATGAGTGTTTGGACTATCACCGCACAATAATTTAAAGATTTACCAGTAGTATAACAGTAATGTTTACAATCTGACCTTTATAAGTATATAATAGGCACACTGTTAAGCTTTCTACAGTTTCTCTTGTGAGCTTATAGATTTATCCTTCATTAAAGACATGACATTCTTTTTAAGGAAACAAAGAAATGCCTGTGTTAATATTCATTGATATAGATTGTTCAAACCCTCAGATTCTCTTTTATGTTTAGCTTTATTTCCTCTTTTTTAATTTTTTGTTTCAGAAGGTTGCTGACATAGCAATCTGGCAAACACCTTGTTTACAATCACCTTGATTAGCTAGTTCGTATAAATGTTTTAGATGACACTTTGCGTGCTATACTCTGTATTCATGTGGGAAGCTGTTTATATATGAAGTGATTAGATGTACATATGGTGCTCTCATAGATAGCAGAGTACCATTGTTTTGTTCCCTAAAAACAATGGATACTATGTAACGTACTTGATAAACGTTTGCATCAACTTACAAAGAGGACTTTGGAAGTGATTACATTAATTCATTTTGTACTTATGATTGAGAAATTATGAAGTACTACATTTTACTTAATAGATTTGATGTCTCATCCTTTCACCTGATCCCTCTGTGCCTGCTCATTTCTTACCCTCCAACATTAACACATTTAAGATAAATATTCTTAAAGATACCTGCACAAACGTACATTTCACCGGCAATGTATTGCTATTTGTAAATCCATACGTAATGCACATGTATTTTGCATTAATGAGGATGTAACATTAAAATATGTTTGATCCAATGCATTTGTTTAGCGCATAGCTGAAGAAGAATCCCATATTTCTCTTTAAGCACTTCTAAACATAGTATAAGTGTTGCTATTTCACATGGTATGACAAACAACTGACACTTTTGTGGCCTACAACCTCTCAACATTGTCTGGTTTGTGGAAGTCTGGAAAGCTTACTGTCAGGATATCCTGGACATAATTACTGTACTCAAAATATCTACAAGCAAAATATCATCCAGGTAAGTATATAAGGGTGAGTTTAGATATAATAATCATATATCTTTAAGGTACATGTTTGAGGAGTGAAATAGAGTAAACCTACATACCTACATATACTTACTTAGGCAGTATTTTGGCTATCATATCATATTTATATCATATATCCTATTTTGGCTATTATATATTTTGTATCACAGTATTTATGCCAAAAATATTTGGGTACTACACAATCTGAGGAACTGGCAGTTCATTCAAACATTACTTCGTCAATGGCATTATAATTTGCCTCTAGATGCCACTAATGTGGGATTTGATGTCCTAATGGCAGACTTTGTACAAGGTAGAGCATGGCACCAGATGTACTGAGTCATGTTTTGGTTGCAAACCCTGCAATGCGAAACATCACAGGATTTGCATCTCAATAGAGCAATTTCTAATGTACATAAGGAGACTTTTTTTCTGACTCTTAAAATGGATTACAGGGGTAGGACCGACACACACACGCACCACCCACACCAAGAACCTCGGGATTGTCTTCAACAGCAAACTCTACATGAGCGCCAAGTCAACGCCGTCACCGCCTCAGTCATCCATACCCTGAATATGATGAGGAAGATTTTCAAAAAGCTTTTAATCTGTACTCAGAAGACCACCACAAGCAAGCCGGGCTATGGGAACACCCTCTATGCTAGGGTCATCAAAAAACTCACCAGTAAGTGTAGGCCATTTAGTACTCGGCAGCGAGAGTCACTCTAACCCTTTAATACTGCAATCACAACACACCAGACCTGAAGGAGCTCCACTGGCTCAACATACACAAATGAGAACAATTCCCCTCCTCGCTCACTCTTTCAAGGCACTACATTACACTGGCCCAGCATACCTCAACAATTGCATCTGCTTTCGCAAACCTTCCTGATACCTCCGGCTGTCCAGACTTACTTGCACTTGCATATGGAAAACCAGCTTCTCCCACATCGAACCTAAATCCTGTCCCTACACATAAGAGCCTCCTTCTTACTTCTTGAATTCTGCAAGAAGCTGAAGACTTGGCTTTTCGAGTAATAACATACCATTAACATAACATAAATAAAATAACCCAACACAACATAACATAACATCGGCTATCCATATCAAATTGCATTCCTTCCAATTTGTGATTCACTATAGAATGTATCTATGTTTTGAGACTGCAGTTCAGGTCACCAACCCTTGACCAGTTATCATCTCCTCAAAGAAGCTAGTAATAGATTCACAAATGGGAAAAGATCCCCTAAAGATTAGGGGCCACTTTTTGCAAATGTAATAATGGCACATGTAGCCCATGGGGTCATCTGGTGGGTATGGTTTTGTATATGCCCTCTCTCCGACTAAGCTCTTAAAGTGGAATACACTGGCAAGCTGCTAAGACATGGGCTAAAGATGAGAATTGCAATTGCATTTGGATGAGTAGTGCAGGATCACCAACTGCAGCCTGAGAAGGAAAGGAAAATTGGAAGACTTACATTCCTGAAACACTCATATTGCCTTAGGCGTAACTGGTTTACAATTTGTCAGGGTATAGGAGTGTGAGTCAGACTGTTGGGTGGGGTTAGGCTGTAAACATCAAATCAACTACAGTGCCAACTTGTGAGGGCTGCATGGTGAAGTGATCAGCCCTGTGGTAGCAGATTAATTGTTTTGCTATGGTCAACAGATGTTGTGGCAAGAGGAAGTCTGTAATGTGGTGGAAGGGAGTTTTGGCCTGCAGGTGCAATAACACTCATAGAACCAAGGGGAGAACAATATTTATCATTTGGTAAAGCTATTTAAGTATTTAATAGCATGCAATAGATCCTTTCTATTCTGAAATTGACAGTGTTTGACTATTCTTTAGATAACTGACGAAATTCAATATAGGCCTGGTCCTCATAGGTAAACATACACTTTATAGTAAGTCTGCTAATTTTTGGTATTTACAAAGTATGTTGGGAGTTTTACGTCTCTGAACTCCCTATACTTAAGCTTGCAGAGCACTCCAGAACTGGAGACTCCACAGTCAGGGTGAAAAACTTTACACACTGAGGGGCAGATCTACAAGAAAGTGCCGCAGCGTGGCGCTGCAAGCCCTTTGGCTGCGCCACGCTGCGGCACTTTAAGAGCACAGGAATGCGACATATTTACAAGAATATGTCGCATTCCTGTGCTCTCCCCTGCGCTGGCGCACAAACAGCTGCCAGCGCCGGCGCAGGCACCCTTGCACCATGGTGCAAGGATGCCTGCGCCATGGGGAGATTGTTTTTGTGCAGGAAGGGGCACCTTTCTGCACAAAAACAATCAGTACAGACTTTTCCTCTTTCAATGCGTGCTGCAGAATGCAGCACGCATTGAAAGAGAAAAACGAGGAGAAATCCTCGGTGCGCCTTGCTACGCCACCTCTAGGGTGGCGTAGCTTCAGACGCATCTCCAGATTTACGATTTCTCGTAAATCTGGAGATGTGTCTTGTTCCATGGGTGTTGCGTGGGAACACCCACAGCAACACCATGGAACGCCCCTTCAACGCAAAGTGCTGCGTGTGAAGGGACGGTATTTACAAGGAGAGGAAAAGTCACGCATGGTGGCTTTTCCTCTCCTTGTAAATATCGAGGAGCCCCCTGCGCCACCAGTACGTCACGAAAAGTGACGTACTGGTGGCGCAGGGGGCTTGTAAATCTGCCCCTAAGTATAGAGAGTGCAGAGTAGTAAAACTCTGCAATGTGTGAATTGCAATTTGTAGTATGTTTTGTAGTACTACAAAATGTATAACTAAGTGCAGTTTGAGAAGCAGCCCTAAATGTAAGAACCTTTGGTCTGAAATCACAGGTTCAGAGATCAAGTTTGATTGTATGGGTTGTCAAAAAATAAGTGAAAAATCTTGTTTTGTCTTTATTTTCTGGATTGCTTCCCAGACAATTATTTGAGCTGATTCTTAAATGGATGCCTGCGTGAATCCTCCAACTGCAGATGTCTGGAGAGTATTGTTCAAATAATGTATTTTCACCTACTTATCTTGAAATATCTGTTAAAGATGATACTATATTCAGGATTAAACCATCCATCAATTACGTCTCTCCTTGTAGTAACTTGTCCCTCCAAGTGGCTTGTTTTGTCTCTTTCTTCCCTGGTCCACATTGTTATCTTAGACATTGGGCTGTATTTCATGTATTTGTGGGCAGATTGGAGGCATTGGCTGCTGTAGTTTTATCAAATCCTGGGATCCTAAAATAATTTTTTCATATTCTGTCTAATATCAGTTCTCAGTCCAATCTTAGGGGCTGATTACGATGGCAGGCCACCGTAGCAGTGATTGGGACCGCCCGCCAGACATGCGGCGGCCCCACCACTGTAATTAGGATGTGACCGCCATACTGGCGGGCGCATCCTGGGCCTTTAACATTGCGGGTGGTGCTGCTGGCTGCAGCACCATCCGCAATGTGAAAGGTGCTTGCACCGCATTTCCCTGCACCACGTGGCAGGCACCACGCGGTGCCTGCCACTTGGTGCATGGAAAGGCAAGGGGGTACCATGGGTACCCCCCCAGTGCAGCGACACCCCCCACATGGGAGGCCCGCAACAGGCCCCCAAACCCAATCCCCGCCAGCCTTTCCATGGCAGCATCGTCGCCATGGAAAGGCCTCCTAAAACCCACATCCTAATATGGCGGACGGTGCCTGCTAGGCACTGCCACCATATTAGTGGCCCTGCTCCACCCACCAGGCAATCGGAGCGATTGCCACCATCGGAAAAGCGGCAGACGGACTTTGCGTCCGCCACGATACCCACCGCCATCCTAATATGCCGGTGGGTAATTCTCAATTTGATGGCGGAACGATCGCCACCGCCGGCCCGGCGGTGGCGATCGTTCCGCCATCGTAATGAGCCCCTTGGTTCGAGGAAATGTTATGTATGGGTATGTTGTATAGACTCCATCCAAGTATATACAGGCTTTGAAATTAATTGCTAACTGAACATTTTCCTATGAACCATACTCAGGCAAATATTCCTGCTGCAGCCAGATTACTCGTTGCTGAAGATTTGAGAAGGTTGAAGAGTAGAGGAGCTTAGTCCTCGATTCAAAAATGTGTCTGAAAATGTGTTCAGTCCCACAGAAATATAGTGGAGCATGTGTTGCCATGATGGTTGTGGTCTTCACTGATATGATGCATGTGAAGACTATGGAATTATTTCAGTAAAGGTCTGATATTGGAGGCCATTGTGTAATCTGAAGTGCTGTGCAGCTGTTTGAGGAGGTAAAATGTAGAAGGCTGTATCAACATTCATCTCCAGGTCACAGCTGAAAGCCAATTCACACTGTTATTAACAGCCCAGTGATGAGCTACTTTTGGTGTGGATGTTTAATCACTGTAATTTTCAGGTAGTAGTAAAAATGTATCTTTTATTTTCTCCTCTGAAGGTCAAGTGGTCAATGCATTTCAAAACCAAACCTTCGACAATTTAGTAATTTTGCGGACTGTTCCGAAGAAGTGTAGACTTCCAGAAACTATTCGCAGTAATTTAGAATTTCATTTTGAAGGTGACTTTTGATATGAGGCTTTCTATAGATAGGGACAAAAGAAGAATATACAGCTGGAAGACAAGCCTTATGCTTTTGAGAGCACAGTGATATAGAGAGTGTTTAATGCTATTTACCTAATTACTGAGAGACAAAGAAGACTATGTAAATCTGGAGTAATAAGGTTCCATGATGTCATTCTTGGCAACAGTCTTGCAACATAGCTTGTCATTCATGGAAGCCTCCACAGAAGGCAGTCTATTGCCCTCAATATAACCTGCTATTGTAGTGTTATGGTTACGTGCACTCAGTGCTGGAATCTAAAACATGGGAAATTCTTTCTATGTTTATTTCAGCACGTCGAGGGAGGATTTCATTATTAAGTGACTTCAGATGCTAAGGAGTTGTTGGTGACCAGAGTAACTCTGAGTTTTCTGACAATACTAGAAGGCAGATAAGTGTTGTTCTCCCAGCTGAGGTTGTATTGTACAGTAATTGTATTTATATAGAGCTTAATCTCCTCCGGAGAGACACTAAAGCACAGTAGCAAATGAGTGTAATAATACACCGTGGTGGAATGCTTAATTGGAAGTACAGTATGGTCTATGTGGGAAGTGTTTTGATGTGGTGTGTGAGTGATTAAAGTGGTGCTCTTGCAGTTTGTAGGAGGGATGCAATAGAATTAGTCATAAGTGGCAGAGGAGCAGCTCAAGGCATGTACTGAATACTGCCAGCCATGTGATATTATTTCATGAGTTATTTCGGGGTTGATGAGACAACAACAATACTCATAGATACCACACTTAGTAAATATGTGTGGGCACAGTATATTTCTCCTCACACAATCACTAGACTTTGATGTACTACTGTAGTTAAGAGCATGATGTTATTACTATGCAGATAACTATATGGACACTAACATGCTTAGGACCCAAGAGTAGGAAGTAACAGTTAAGGATGTATCGCTTACACTGCCTCTAAGCTAAAGGTGCATGTATCTAGCCCTATTTTATACAAGTCCATTCTTACTACACATTATTGCTTGTTTTTTTAGTCTTTGCTCTGTATATCTTGTAAAATGTGCACTAGCTTCAAGAGCACAAGAATTTATTGACCATTTAACACTTGTTTTCTATCAGGTGGAGTTGAAAAATAGCTACTGATCCAGGATAGTCATCAGAGTTGCACACATATATTGTACCCATAATTAATGTCTTATTTCAATTGTCCAGTGTTTTTACTTGTATTGATACTGTCTTAATTTTATTATATGATTCATTTTCCTCTGTTCTTTCAGTAGGTCCCTGAGCTTTAGTGGGGTGCAGAAGACCGAAAGCTGTGGTGAAGAAGCATTGTGTCTCCAAGTAGTATGCAGAGTGCAGAGGAGCAACGCTGGACCAGATCCCGTGAAATCTTAAGAACAAATGAGGGCCAATGGAATGGGTATGGAACTAGATAGCCACGCCCAAGACATGGCTCAGATTCTACAAGAATAAGAAATGTTGGACATTTGAAGTAACCCTGTCAGCCCAATCAGTAGAAGCACAGTCCAGACCTTGACCAAAGACCAATAGATGCTTCCAGTAGCCTGAAAAAGAAGGGGACTCAGAAAATCTATGGCATTTAAAGCACTATGAGGAACTTATAAATTCAATAGACCCTGGCGGGCACCTGAACAGGGTGTCCTGTTTGGCTTGGCTGACAGAACATTCTTTGGTCTGTATGTCTTGTAAAATGTGCATTACCTTCATGAGCATAAGCATTTATTGACTCTCACTTTCAGGTTATTGAAAATTGCTTTCTACATAGACTTTTGTCTCTCCCCACATGCATCTCACTGTTAATAGTGCATGAGGAATTTGGGCTTCAATACCTAGAAGATATTATCAGGATAGCCCCATCCATGATGTGGTTGTTGGTATGGTCCAGGGCAAAGGCCGTGTTGAATCAAATAGCGATTGTCTTAAATTAGAATGGGCAAATAAGAGTAGGTGGTTCACGCGCGTTAGGCATGACTTCAGGGGAATTGGAAGAGTAACCTTTTTGACAATCCACAAATTATTAGTCAGTCCGTTAAGGTCACTATAAAGCGTGAATTATTAAATCATCTTACTGCTACAAGGCTGTCTCTTGAGTCCAAGAAAAAAAACAGTAGTGCTGTATCTTCCAGTGTGCACCACTCTTGGTATGGAGCCCTATCTGCACAAAGTACCACGTCATCAAAGGTTTCTTTTGGTCAGATTCAGACTTGACAAAGCTCATTACCTGTTATCCTACACAAATAATGTTTATAATAGTCAGGACTTGTCACTATGTCCCTGTGTCTCAATATCGCTCCAATCGCAATTACACTTGCTCTTTTTTTGTGGTCTTTACGAAAAACCAAGGTGTCGCCTTTTAAGACCGCTTCTGCGTAACCTCAATATTAGAAAGTGCAAAGAGGCCCTATTTTAAATGCAACTGCTTCAGACTGAGATGATCTGCATCACTATATATAGATTTATTGCCTCAGCTGTGCTACTGCGTAGAGTAGTTGGGAAGTAAATGTTGTTTTATTTGGATAAATTAATCCAAGAGCAGGGGTCGCTACCAGTTGTGATGAATTTAAAGCCCACCTTTTTACTTCTTTTTTAGCTATTGTATTGTCTGCTGCTCTTTTAGTTCTGTCGCATTAATTGGATTACAGTGCGGTACTACAGTGTGTAATTTTTAAACAATTGTAAATGCGTTAGGTATTATGTCATTTTGTGGCTATAAATTTGTTTTTATACATGTAAATGTGTATTAATGTGCTTTTATGTTTTTTTAAAAACTGAACAAAGCTGGATTTTGACATTGACTTTGACTCTCTCTCTCTTGTTTTTTTCCAGGTGGATTTGAAAAATAGCTACTGATCTAGGTAGGAATCAGAGTGAAGATGTGATTACTATGCAGATGGAGCTATGCACACTACCATGCTTTTGACCCTACAATAGGAAGTAACATAACAGAGTTAAGGAACACTAGGCTCCTGTAGCAGATAGAGCATAGAAATCAGAGGACAGGCTTTGATGCATGGAGCCAGAACAGCGACCATGATGAATACAGGCATCTAGGATACATGGTCTGTGTGATTCATTCAGCAGCTTCTAAAGGGCAACTGTCAGTAGTGAGCTGGAGACAGGCAGCAAGGCAAAAGGGTCTATAGGTTTCTTCCAAGAGTGATAAAGGCTCAACTCACAGCATTGACTGGTTATGGACATCCAGGATAAATGATCTAAAGAGCCACCCATGAGTGGTAGAGAAGCAGGCCTTGCGTGTGCATTGGATTCAGGTACTCTAAGGGGCAAATCCATGTGATCACCTGGTGACAACATTCTAAAGTCATTTGGTGCTCCCCTCAGTCAACCAATCAGTCAATCAGCATTTGTAGAGCACAGCACTGTCACACCTGGGGGGTATCTGGGTGCTGGGGTACAAGGTCTCCATCGTATCAGCTCCCCCTATGACACGTCTTAAGGGAAACGGAAGGAAGAGGGAAGAAACTAGCAGAAAAAGGCAAAACAAAGGGCAGAAAAATGAAAACAAAAAGGCAAAACAGAGCAGAAGAGGACAGAACAGAGGGCAGAAAATGAAGCAGAAAAGGCCAAACAGATGCCAAAAAAATGAGCAGAAAAGGCAAAACAGAGGGTAGAAAAACAAGCAGATAACGGCAAAACAGAGTAGAAGAGAGCCAAAAAGATGCCAGAAAAGCTAGCAGAAAAGGCAAAACTGAGGGAAGAAAAACAAGCAGAAAAGGCAAAAGAAAGGGCAGAACAAAATGAGCAAAAAAGGCTAAACAGAGGGCTGAAAAACAAGCAGAAAAAGGCAAAACAGAGGGTAGAAAACTAGCAGAAAAGGCAAAACAAAGGGCAGAGAAAATGAGCAGAAAAGCAAAACAGAGGGCAGAAAAACAGAAAAGGCAAAACAGAGCAAGAAATGAGCAGAGGAGGCACACACAGAGGGCAGCAGGTAGACAGGCAGCAGAGTGTAGTGGACTGCAGACAAGCTAGATAGGAGAACTGTTGCAGAAGGAGCTGACATGAGGACCCCTCAATAACAGAGTTGGTAGAAGGTAGAATCAACATAGCTAGAAGATTAGATGAACAGAAGTCAAGAACGGGTTAAGGGAAGTGCAGGTGAGACATACACGTTAAAGGGGAAGGGTTGCGGCCCAAGGTCCATTATTGGGCATACCACACCAAAATAGAGAAGATGACATAGGAAGGCACTGCTAACCTCTCCCCTCAGCTCAACACCTGGGGTGAGAGAATAAACATATTCAGGTGTGCATGAAAAGGGGAGGCATGACCAAGTTAATATAGTGTTCAAGAGTAAAGGAGACCAAAGGGCATGATCAATGGAAAAACAGTGGGTATGGCATGACGCACAAGGTGGTTTCACAGCATCCATATTAAGCACTCACCCACCATGGCGCAACAGGCTCATTGACAACAAAAATTGTAAAATAAAAACATAACTTGATTAAAAAATCATTAGTATAATAAATTTTGGGCTCAGCATGATTATGTGTAAAAACCTCAGTGAGACAGGTGCGCAGTGTGACAAGGGTTCTGGCAAAGCAAGCATCCTTTTGATTCCTTCTCTTCATGTGAACAAAATGGCTATTGTAATGAGCGTTGATATTATGATTTCAGTTTTGGTGTTAGTGAGGTTGAGTTTTAATGGCACAATTCATTTTCAATTTCAAGCAGTAATGGTCTAAGTGTGCATTCATTGATGTTTCCTCCAAATTTGAGTCTTTTCAGTGTGATTTTTAGCAAATGTACTTTGGTACTAGACTGACATAAGAATTGATCAGTATTGGGGCAATTATGTTGTCTTTTGTAATATCTGACTGAATGTGCAAACTGGTGGAATAAGAGACAGTCTCAACCTATCCCGGAAAAGGCAGGTGATACATTTCAGAGCCTTCACTTGGATTTTCTATTGGTCCAGTTTGTGCCACCTCCGGTCTGCCACCGAAACTTCTCCCCACTATGCCATGTTATATTTTGAGTAGTTAATACTGTCATCTGATAATTTCATATCAAGTTATTTGTGAGCATACAGCCGCTATCAAATTTGTTGTATCCTTACTGCAACTCCTTCACTGAAATTGTTAGTGGAATATGATCATCAATACTATGCTGGAATGAGGCTAGAGTCCCCCACTACCATAGATAAAATAGTAGACAAAGGGGCATATATACAAGGAGTTAACAACGCCTTAGCAGCACTTTTTTGACGGTATGTCTGCGTTTGTTTTATCGCTATATGTACAAGCTGTCGCTAACCTCAGTTAGCGGCAATTTTTCGGCGAAAATGTGCATTTTAAAGATCGCCACTTCTGTTAGCGATAGTTAATGAAAATGAGATGCAAGGTAGGCATTCCCACGCAAAAACGGCCACAAACCCCACTTCGCGATATTCACAAGGAATTCCTTGTATGGAGCAAGACCAAAAAAACTGCCTCTAACTGCAGTTAGAGGCAGTTTTTTAAGACCAGAAAAAAGCTGGTCTTAAAAATGGTGCAAAGACTTGGGGCCTCATTTTAGCAGGTGTTGGTGCTGGACAGGCTGCAAGGAATGTTGATAGTGTGCATTCCCGGGCCTCATACATGTAAAGTGTTGTAGCGCTGCGACAAAACAGCGTTGCAACACATTTCAAAAACGCCCTTCTTGCGACACCATGGATGCGCTGTATTCACTGTACAGTGCTCCATGTCACAATTAATGACAGATACGTCTGGAATCTTGATGTATCTGTCAGCGCTAAAGTCATGCATTGCTGTAGTTTTGTCACTAGCATGACACAACTCCAGCAATGCATGGGGCCAGCCTATCCCTGTGGCACTGCGTCACCCTTACGCCTGCCATGAGGCAGTGAAATCTGATGAACTTCACTGTGCCACTCCTATGAGGCTTTGTTGCGTGGGAATGCACACCCTGCATACATCATACCTGATGCAGGTATAATGTGGCACAGGGCTTCACAAGGTCACGCATATGCCTACATACGTCACTTTGCAAATACGGTGCAACGTGGTGCAAGAATCATGCTGTAAGTACGTCAAAAACTGATGCACTGTTGGGGTGAAACTGTCAGAAGGGGCTCATAATTGAGCCCCCCTGTCTTTTTCACCTACGATGGCGCACAATGGCTGCCATGCGCCAACGCAGGCACCCTTGCGCCATGGTGCAAAGGTGACTGTGTTGCAGAGTTGATTGATGTTGTGTCTCCATCACTTCTCGAGATGTCTGCAGGGCATCTGGAATAGTGGAGGGCGGGAGTGAACCAGTTGGCCTTCTTGGAGTGTTGTTTGCCTGGTCATTTCTTGAGGGGTGCCAGGGTGTTGGTGTAGTAGGAGATCCATCGGTGGAGGTTGTGCGCTGCGGTATTATCGTTTGTAAGCGTTGGCGGAGTGGTGGTGCTGAGGGAGTTGACGAGAAGTTCTTCGGTGGCCTTGATCCAGCTGCGAGGGGGGGCAATGATGGCGGTGGTGTACGGTGGGCATGGTGAAGACGTGATGAATACAATGATAGTCTGTCCAGGAGAGTCCGGTGGTGTGGCTATAGTTGAAGTTCCTGCTAGCAGAGGAGATGTGCTCGAGCGTGTGTCCTGCTTTATGGGTTGGTACAGTGACAAGCTGCTTGAGTCTGATGTTGGCGAGCTTCCCCAGGAGGGGATGGTGTACTGGTCACTGGGGTTGTCCAGGTGGAACTTAAGGTCTCCGAGTAGGATGGGAGAGCCTGGGGTTCAATGAGGTCTACAATGGTATCGGTGAATGGAGGGCCATGGGACGGGGGGCCTGCAGATGAGTGTGCCGCAGAGGATGGGTTTGGGGTTGGTCCGGATCTGGAAGTGGAGGTGTTCCATGGTCACCGTTGGGTCATTCGATTGCGTGGTCAGTTGGAGTGTGCTTTTGTAGGAGATGGCAATGCCTCCTCCTGGACGGTCGGGGTGGTCCTTGCGGTTGATTAAGTAGTTGTCAGGGATGGCGATGGCAATGTCTGGTCCGGAGCAGAGGTTGGTCCAGGATTCCGTGAAGAAGGCGATATCTAAAGAGGTTGCGTCGAGAAGGTCCCAGATTTCTGTTGCGTGTTTGTGGAGTGACCGCACGTGGGGAGGATGCAGTTGAGCCGGTCTGGTGCAATGTTGGTCGGCTGGGCGACACGAGGCACTGGTGTGCTGATGTGGCAGAAGGTGCGTTTGTAGTTTCAACAGGCGCAGGGTTCAAGAGAATTCCACAGTGTTGCTAGATGGCAGGTGATGTGACGTCCAGGGTTGATGGCAAGGAGGGTGCTGGCGTTGTAGCGGTGGAGTGTCTGAGAGGAGGGGTCCTTGGTGCTGGGCACGGTCCAGGGGTGGACATATGCAGACAGGCTTGCCCATGGCTTGCCTTTGGCAAGGGAGACATTCATTACAACGCAGGCATTACAACGCATTGTAAGGTTAGTAATGGAGAATTTTAAGTTTTAGGGTGTGTATCGGTTTTGGAGTGCCAGGGTTAATTTTAGGGTTCAGGGTGGGTATGGGTTTTGGGGGCAAAGGTGAATTTTAGGGATCAGGGTGTTTTTGGGTTTGGGAGTGCAAGGGTTAGTCTTAGGGTTGCACTCACTGGAGTTTTTACCCCTCCGCTATCCAGCACTTTCCCTGCTGTTGCAATATGCGTAATATTGGTATGCATTGTAATGGAATGCAATGTAATGGTATGCGTTGTAACGTCATATATTCCTTTGGCACACCAGTGGTACGCGCGATTCGCATGGGCGCACAGCGGCCGCCATTGAGAAGTGCTGCGGGGAGACTGGACAGCTGGGAGCCGGGAAACGTGGGAAAGGATGTTGGAGGGGGCGGGGATGCGGGGGGAGTGTGAGCGGGGGTTGTAAATATTTTTTCTAATGAATTCTTACCTCAAGGCCGGGTCCCACGTCTTCTGTGTTCCTGCTCTCCTGAGTCTGTTTCCAGGAAGAGGAAGCAGGCAGCCAGGCTCCCTCCCCAAAGCCAATCACAATGCTGCAATGCGGTGTTGTGATTGTTCTTGAGCGCCGTGACAAGGGGCTGGAGGGGTGGGCATGTTCTCCATGCAGACTGTAATGCAGCCTGCATTGCGAACAGGTAAGTGTGCATGACTGCTTTGGGCGGCCTGAGAGGGCCGACCAAACAGTCATTGCGCACTTGAGTGGGCATACCATTCCACCCCTGCTCCATGAGTGGAGCAGCCCTACCCACCCTCCCGCCTGCAAAGGAAACTTAGCATGTGTGCATCAGAAAGTTATCATCATGTTATTATTTTGCCACTTCTTGCACTGCTTGAAAGCAGTGGTGCGATGCTCTTCCGCCATAGCGGATGAGCAGCCACTGGGAGTGCGTCATCCACAGGTGCTAGGCCCGGACGTCT
Source organism: Calotriton arnoldi (assembly GCA_963921515.1). NCBI lineage: Eukaryota > Metazoa > Chordata > Amphibia > Caudata > Salamandridae > Calotriton > Calotriton arnoldi. The sequence goes on along the minus strand of CAWUFW010008633.1, from coordinate 430,885 downwards.
TGACCCCTGGGGCTCCTCTGCTACGCATCCCACCTTCTCCTTACCTGGACATTGACACCATGGCGCAATCCGCTGCACTCTCTCCAAATCTGTGACTCAGCCAGCAGGAGCCTCAGCCAGGTGGGATTTCACAAGCCTGGGTACAGCAGTCGCCGCCAAGTCCGCTGGGGAACCTCCCGATGCAGGTGATGTAACAGGCCCCCTTAGACATGAAGTTGCAGCGCTCCCACCACACAAGTTCAGCGCAGCTCAGGGGCCTCACCCTCCACTGTGTCTGGCCAGTGCAACATAATCCGGCCTGTGATGCACAGAGGTGCCGCCCACCATTGGTAATCTCCTCCGTGCACCCCGGTGTAGTGGTGGATTGTAGTATGCGATGCAGACCTCCCTACGTTGGTGCGCAGGAGCTCCTCTACAATTCACAGCTACAAGGGGCTCAAAGCCGTCTTCTCACACAGGTCAGCAACGTGTCTCAATGCGACCTGCCAGACTTCACCACCAGGTAAGGGCGATCGCTGTGCCTCATTGTCTACCGCCACGGCCCAGCGACTCCACAGCACCTCCGCATCCCACTCCGGGTCCCAGGCGCAGACCCAGCAAGGCCTCCAGGCCCCAGATGCAGGCCCAGCGAGGCCTCCGGGCCCCAGGGACTGTCCGCGCTTTCAAGGGTTTGGAATCCATGGTGTTGCAAGGAGTGCGCAATGAAAAGTGATGCATCACTGGTTTTTCACCGTGATGCGCCTCTTTTCACAGATGTAGCCCTGAATTTCCTCTTCCCCTGGGACTCTGGTTGGTCATCCTGGATGTTGGGGGGCTTTAGGAGGTTTTTGATCTGTGGTGCACTTGGCCCTGCCTGCTCCATTCTGCATTCCATTGTTTTTTTTCCTATTTTTCATTGGAGGTGGACTGATAGGCTATTTTTTCCTGTAGAGGAAAAAAAACTCACGTTGGGCTGACTAATGTGCGTTTTTTTGCCGCTACTGGGCCTTTCGTTAGTTTTCACCCGCTAACGCCAGAATTCCTATCGCCTTCACGCTAGTGTTAGCGGCAGTTTTCACCGCGGCTCCCTGAAACTATTGCCATGTAGCGACGTCTTGTACATACGTCGCTAACAGGGCGATAGTTTTCAGCAGTACGCGGTGGTAGGAAAACTGCCACTAACTAGCGTTAGCTGTAGTTTACGCCAATCCTTGTACATATGGCCCAAAGAGTCTTATTTAAATTTTGGCAGAGCTGGAGATCTGCTCTTAAGAGGTGGCTCTCCTTCACTACCAAATGTGGAGTTCCACTAACCATTGGGAGTCCAACTCCTCTCTACCGGCGGAGTTTGCAGAGTTTTTGGCACTCTTCTTGGAATGCGGAGTTCAGCAAAAACTACTGACACAGTGTGAGCTGAAGGAGGACCTTTTTCTATGCCTCTTTTGTGCAAGAGCAGTAAGGGAGGTCTTCGCATCACTTCCGGCTGTTGGGGAGGGCAGAAGGCGCTCTTTCCGGACTTCCTAATCCAACAATGGAGAAAATGGCTGCCTGAGAAGACAACTCTTGGCTCAGTCAGGAGGAGACAGAGTGGCGTATTTGTGGAGATCAAAAGGCGGTGGAGAGGACTGGAGGAGTGTCAGAAGTGATGGGGACCGGTACATTGAGCAGGTGTGTGTGCTTCCTTAATGGGCAGACTTGCCATACCATATATCCAGGTATTCCCTGGGCCCGACCGGGAGCATGTCTCAGTGGAGGTGAGGGAGGTAGGACTGTTTCCTCCCTTCTGAATTTCCCTGCCATCCTTGGCCAACTGCCCGTGCCCAACTCCCATGAGCCTAAGTGATTCCTGTGCATCTCTTCAGTTCACAGCAGACACTGGGCATCTTAGTGCCCTGGCACAGCCATCTACCACTCCAGCCCATGGAACTTGATATGGCGGCAGGTATTTGCTCGGGACAGGGGAGCAGAGTGTGGGGTTAGCACTATTTAGCAGAGGCACTGTCTGCTGCATATCCGATGTTGTGCCAGGTTCTTAAAACTTCCTAGAGCCGAGAAAGCTGCATAAAGAGCAGGCAGGTTGATCCTTAGATAGAGGGGTGCAGAGAGAGAGGCATATCCTCACACGCACTGTGTGATTCTCAGCAGAGGACTTAAATGTTTTTTTCTACTGGTCTTGGCTTGGGCCGCGGACAGTGTGAAGAGACACTGATGCCAGTCCCTGTGGGCTCCTGGGTGCAACTTGGTCTTTGGGCACAGACTGTGCACAGAGACCCTCAGGCCAGTCCTTGAGGCCACCTTAGTACTGTCAATAAATCCCCGCTTAGACTGAGGGCAACAGCTCTCCTATGGTTGTGGACTGCTGGGGCCTGTTGTGCCTTGGGGTGCTGCCAGTCACCCCTTCACAGTGCATGGACCAAAGGGGCTGGGGCAGAGCTGGCACAGCAGTTTTCCACACCTGTAAGACAATGTGGGGTGTATTTTTTAATTTAAACAGTGCCGGTGAAAACAAACTCCTGTGGGAAAATGTATTATTTTTTCATTTACTAAAAAGAAAATAACCCAGCAGGCTAATGTTCTTTCGTTATATTATTGGAAAGGAATCAATTTATACAATCCCTTTGGTAAACATAGAAGAAAGTGGGCAAACAAAAGCAAGTATGTTAGGGTAGTGTTTGATGTAAGATAAGCAAATAGCTACTGCCTCCTGCAGGCTAAAAGTTGTATAGTAAAACCAGAAACCGGTCCCAGGATGCTTGTTTCCGGTCCAGGGAAGACATGGCTTGGCAGTTCGGGCTGGACTGTTCCCATGAGGCACAGGGTCAGACTGATTTGCATATGGCCATGTCTGACCTGGGGTGGCGGAGTGAGCTAAAGAATGAAGATGGATTAAACCCAGATCAGTTGACTGGGGGTGAGTGCTTGCAACGTTCAACACTCCGTCCATCATCCCCTTTGGTTTTGCTATGTTCGCCCTAAGTTGGCAGGGTATGCCCAGATGTGGGTCCCTTGCTCACTTTGCCACTGGATTCAAGATAGCCTGGCTGATGACGGCTGTAAGCCAGAAACCGGTCCCAGGATGCTTGTTTCCGGTCCAGGGAAGACATGGCTTGGCAGTTCGGGCTGGACTGTTCCCATGAGGCACAGGGTCAGACTGATTTGCATATGGCCATGTCTGACCTGGGGTGGCGGAGTGAGCTAAAGAATGATGATGGATTAAACCCAGATCAGTTGACTGGGGGTGAGTGCTTGCAACGTTCAACACTCCGTCCATCATCCCCTTTGGTTTTGCTATAAAAGTTGTATAGTATCTGCTGGTTGGTCACTTATGGCTTGTATTATTTAAATTATATTAGGGTGGCTGAGTAATAATACATACTCCGCCTGCTTCAGGAACTTAGCGGAATTCCGCTGAGTTTTTCGGCAACTCCGTGTAATTCTGCGGAGTGAAACTCTAAGGGCTGAACCCAGGCCTACCTACAGGTCACAGTAGTGGTGGCCATATTCTATTTAAGGCGTAGATACCCGCGATTGATTGTTCCTGACTGGGACTGCCATAAGTCAAGGCAGCTCTGTGCAGACAAATACAAAAATATCTCTTACACACACACCTTTCAGCATGTCAGGACTATTTGGCTGGTTCTACACAGTTAAACACTTTCTTTAGGGGCACAATAATGAAAAACAAATAAGAATGCAGAGCAGACTACTTCAAAATGGAGGCACTCTCAGCATTCAGCTTTGCCAGTGCTGCAGATGTCATTAAGGAGTGAGATCCCCAGTAGGCAGGGAAAGAGGTTTGGGATCTCAAAATATATAGTGGTCTTTCTGTGCTGGAGGGGGCATAGACCACGGGCTAAATGAGTCTAAATATCTAAATATGCCTAAATCAGGCCCTACATATAAATATATAAATATATCAAAAAGTTTTCCGCTCCTTCTTTCCACTCGCTCGGAATACCATGGGCACGGACCACAAATTTGTGCAAATATTGTTTAGTTTATTTAGGACAGTCCGCCATTACACATTTCAGCCTCAGAATGGCCTTGATCACATGATGCAGAATAGAAAACAAAGCAATGTACCGTTTCATTACCACATACCTCACTGCACATGAAACCCTTAGAAAAGTACTACAGAAACATTGGCACCTCCTTAGGAGTGACCCAGTTATGGGACAAGACATTCCTAAGAACCCTCTTATAACTTATAAGAAAGCATACTCAACCCGAGACAAGCTGGTCCGCAGTGATGTAAGAGTAGACAAAACTACGTGGTTAAGACCGCAGGATGGTTTTTTCCATTGCAGTAAATGCAAAGCTTGTAAAAATGGTGAAACCGTAAGGAGGTAGTCATCAACAAGAGGGTACACAAAATAAAAGGGCATTACACATGCAAAAATGAATACGTGGTGTATATGTTGAGGTGTGGGTGTGATAAAGTGTATGTGGACAGCAAAACTCTTCAGGTACACAAAAAAAATGTGCAACATCTGAGAGTGATAAAGAATAATGTGAAAGACCTGACTTACAGTGTGATTGATGGAGTCAGGGTGGAAGAAAGAGGTGGAGATCGTGAGAAAAAACTGAGGATCTTGGAATCTAAGTATATTTTGGCATCTGACAGTACGGAGCCGAGAGGGCTTAATGTAGATGAAGAATTATATGTACATTTATGACTGTTCCTGGTGTTCAATAATGAATTGTGAAGAATATCAGTATTACGATTGAGTAGTGGTATTCCTTTGAACTGTTGGCAGCATCTGTAGCCATTTTGGGTTTTTAAAACTTTTCTCTATGGGACCCAATAGTTAATGTTCTTTACTTGTGTTCCAATACAGGGTAGAGAATTAAACACATTAACAGTAGACTGAGAAGATGCATTTGACCTACGCAAGTTTCCAGGCCCACCGGGGAGCTATGTTTTAAGCAAGTAATGTTGATGCAGTGCACCAGGAACTTATCCAGTTTCTGTGTTATGTGTTTATCAATTGATTGATTTAACGTTTTGTTATTATTGTCAGTCTGCTAATTTTAAATTTTTTATTTTTTCTTCAATTTTTCTTTACATAAGTGGGTATTATAAAGAGTAGCCCACTGGGGCTTGATAATACGGAGATATTATTGCAAAGCCAAGTATATTTTTTCCCTTTCCATTGAAATGTCATGCCCGGGAATGTGTATGAAGGTAGATGTTGACGAAGGCATAAGCTGAAACGCGTCCTGAGTGACCGCAGTTGTAACAGTTTTGCCAGAGAAATAAAAAACTTGGAAGGATCGCATTGAGTGCCAAAACTTTCTTTACTCATGGAAAGGAACAGTGTTTATATATATATATGTGAGTATATATATCTATATATCTATATCTATATATCTATATCTATATATATATATATATATATATATATATATATATATTCACTGAAAAAACCATAGGTTTCAGGCACGTTATAGTTAGAAATTAGCATTTAAAAAACCTTACAAATTCACTGAAAAAACCATAGGTTTTAGGGACAGTTATAGTTAGTTGGACATTGCACTCGTACAAAACCCGTGAAATTCCCCGTTATAGTTAGTTCAGGTAACTATAACTCGCGCCCCGCAATGCACTGCTGATGACATCACATATTACATCACTCATGACATGGTCAGTGACATCACTGATGACATCACTGATGACATCTCAAATGACATCACTGATGACATCATGCAGTGACTGTGTGTTTCTGTAAAGTTTAAATATTTTTAATATATATAGGAAAAGACGTATTGAAGAATGAGTGGCTGTATAAGTGTCTGTATGGATGATTTAGTAGGTGCGTGACTGACTCTATAAGTGAGTGATTTAACGTATCTTACTGAATGCATGGGTTAGTGACTAAACTGGGTGAATGTCTGTATCCGTCTGTCTGTTGCTGTGTAAGTGGCTGCATGTGTTTGTGAATAGCTACATGAGTGTCTATATGAGTTATTGAATGGTTGTCTGAGTATCTGTATGGGTGCCTGAGTGTTTGTGTGGGAGGGTGTGTGCGACAATGTGCATAGATGTGTGAGTGGGTGATTCACTGGGTGGATGGTTTCAAGAGTGCATCTGTGATAGACTGTATGGGTGGGTAAGTGTGTGTAAGAGTGTGTTAGTGAGTGAATGTATGTCCCAGTGGTACATGTGTGAGTAACTACATATGTGAAAGGCAGTATATATGTGTGTTGGAGTATATAAATAGCTATAAGCGAGAGTGAGTGATTGTGATAGTGGCTGTATGGATGCGTGTGTGCTTGTATCAGTTATTGTATAAGAGCGTAACAATGTGCTAGTATTTGTATGATTAAGTGAGCTGGTGTGTGTATAACTGTATAGGTGAGTAAATGGCAGTGTGTTTAATTATTTGCATGACTGACTAGGTGTGTGAGTACCTCTATGGATGAGTGGCGGTGTTTGAGTGTCTATATAGGAGTAAGAGTGCATATGATAGTCCTGTACTGAGTGTCCATAAGTATGAGTGACTGTACGGGTGAGTGAGTGGATGTGTGTGTGTGTAGACCTAAGAATCAGTGAGTGGGTATGTAGTTATTGGTGTTGGAGTGTCTATGGTTTTGCGAATGGCAGTCTGTAATTTAGAGTGGGTGTATCAAAAGTTATATTAGGGTGTGAGAAGATGAATGAAATTATCACATGGATGATGTCATCAGTGATGTCATTTGAGATGTCATCAGTGATGTCATCAGTGATGTCACTGACCATGTCATGAGTGATGTAATATGTGACGTCATCAGCAGTGCATTGCGGGGCGCGAGTTATAGTTACCTGAACTAACTATAACGGGGGAATTTCACGGGTTTTGTACGAGTGCAATGTCCAACTAACTATAACTGTCCCTAAAACCTATGGTTTTTCAGTGAATTTGTAAGGTTTTTTAAATGCTAATTTGTAACTATAACGTCCCTGAAACCTATGGTTTTTTCAGTGAATTTCAAAGGTTTTTTAAATGCTAATTCCTACCTATAACATGTCTGAAACCTATGGTTTTTTTCAGTGAATTTCAAAGGTTTTGTAAATGACAATTTTTAAATGTATTAATTGTTATATTTATTTTTTGATACTGATTTACTACATTTTTTTAAACTATTTATTTATAGATATTTTATTTTTTAAATACATTGTAATTACATTATACATTACATTACAAAATATACTTTCTCAGAATGAATTACTTTAGTTTAAATACTTTGCAAATAGGCAATAGACTTTTAAGTACAGTAGTTACAGTTATTGCAATGGGCAACACAATTTCAAACACAATGCAACATTGAGCTCAATGTGAATTTCAAGTTAAATGCAATTAGTTACTTTATGGATTACTTTTCTAACCGCAGGACTGGATCCTAGAGTCAGTCCTGGGACATCTCCTGTAAACAGTTGAGTAAAAGCGTTTTGGTTACAGTAGTGATTTTTAAGGAATATTATTGTATTTTAAAAGTTGACACAGAAACTTTTTCACATAGAATCACCAATGTGATCCTATGGGAGGAAATTCACTTAGCAGGTAAGTAGTGTTATCGTTACTTTTTCTTACTCAGTGGTGGATCCTGGATCCAGCACTGGTGCATCTCCTGTAAACAGTTGAAAGAATGCGTTTAAGTCATTCAGGCGATTTTTAAGGAATATTTGTAGTTTGTGAAAATCAACACTTTGAAACTTTTCTGCTGAAAACCAGACAATGGATTCCTATGGAAGGAAATATAAGTTACTGGTAAGTACGGTTAAAATTACTTTTCAGGATCAGTACTGGGCTGAAAGATGCAGCACTGAGGTCTCTCCTGATTACAGGTGAGTAAATCGGAATTCGTATTTTGGCTGATTTTAGAGGAATATTTGTATGTTTCAAAAATCGACACTTAGAAACTTTTTCAGCAAAAAGCAGGCAATGATATCCTATGGAAGGAAATTCAAGTGACTGGTAAGTACGGTTAAAATTACTTTTCAGGATCAGTACTGGGCTGAAAGATGCAGCACTGAGGTCTCTCCTGATAACAGGTGAGTAAATCAGAATTCGTATTTCGGCTGATTTTAGAGGAATATTATAAAGTTCCAAAACTCCACACTTAGAAGAATTTCCAAGTGAAACCAGTCAATGATATCCTATGGAAGGAAATTCAAGTTACTGGTAAGTACGGTTAAAATTACTTTTCAGGATCAGTACTGGGCTAAAAGATGCAGCACTGGGTTCTCTCCTGATAACAGGTGAGTAAATCGGAATTCGTAGTTCGGCTGATTTTAGAGGAATATTATAAAGTTCCAAAACTCCACACTTAGAAGAATTTCCAAGAGAAACCAGTCAATGTTAGCCTATGGAAGGAAATTCAAGTTCCTGGTAAGTACGGTTAAAATTACTTTTCAGGATCAGTACTGGGCTAAAAGATGCAGCACTGGGTTCTCTCCTGATAACAGGTGAGTAAATCGGAATTCGTAGTTCGGTTGATTTTAGAGGAATATTATAAAGTTCCAAAACTCCACACTTAGAAGAATTTCCAAGTGAAACCAGTCAATGTTAGCCTATGGAAGGAAATTCAAGTTGCTGGTAAGTACGGTTAAAATTACTTTTCAGGATCAGTACTGGGCTGAAAGATGCAGCACTGAGGTCTCTCCTGATAACAGGTGAGTAAATCGGAATTCGTAGTTTGGCTGATTTTAGAGGAATATTTGTATGTTTCAAAAATCGACACAGAAACTTTTTCATCAAAAAGCAGGCAATGATATCCTATGGAAGGAAATTCAAGTTACTGGTAAGTACGGTTAAAATTACTTTTCAGGATCAGTACTGGGCTGAAAGATGCAGCACTGAGGTCTCTCCTGATAACAGGTGAGTAAATAGGAATTCGTAGTTCGGCTGATTTTAGAGGAATATTTGTACAATGGTGAAGGGAGGGGGCGGGGCCTGAGGTGACATCTGTGCAAACGCGCCCCGTGGCGCGTTTTAAGTTGGGGGATTAAGTCCCCTTGAATCATGAGGGTCCCTGGGGGCCTACTAGCCCACCAGGAACCTCCAGTATGTGCCAGGGGGCTGCGTTGCAGAGACGTGTACAGAGGCCACACCCCTTTTTACACCTCTCTGCAACGCAGCTCTGTGGCGCTTTCTGGACGTACCTGTTGGGCTAGTTGGCTCCCGTCCTGTCATAGCAAACTACAGTGTCCCGGGGGTAGGCACCCCGGGACACTGCAGGAGCCGGCCCTGGGGGGTGGCGGTCCCCAGGGCCATCAAGGGCTCCAGGAGGGGGCCGCGCAGCCCCCTCCCAACCATTTAACAGCCCCGGGAGGTGGTGGTCCCGGGGCTTTGGGGTCCGTAACGGACCCCCATATTAAAATCTTTAGTGCCCCGGGAGGTGGCGGTCCCTGGGGCAAGTGGGGGCTAGAGCCCCCACACAGGTCAAAACATTTTTAAAAAAGAAGCCCCGGGGGTGGCGGTCCCGGGGCTGCGGGAGGGCAAGAGCCCTCCCGCACCATTATTTTTACAAAGCCCCGGGGGTGGCGGTCCCGGGGCTTGGGGGCCTTAGAGGCCCCCACATTAAATTTAAACCCCCAACCATGCCCCCGGGACTTGGCCCACCCGGGGCAAGTGACATCGAGCGCGGGAGACCGCGCTTCGATTTTTATTTTTCGGCGGGATTCGCGCACCCTAAGCGCATCCCGCCAATTTTTTTTTTTAAATGCTTTTTTCTGCCCAGGGGTCCTTGTGGGACCCCCTGAGCAGACCTAGGGGTCAGGGTGTTTCTACCCTGCCCCCTTTGTGCGTTTTGCGCACTTGTTTCCTCTGGGGTTTTTCTAATCGGCAGGATCCGCGCACCCTGAGCGCATCCTGCCGATTTAAAAAAAAAAATGCTTTTTCTGCCCAGGGGTCCTTGTGGGACCCCTGAGCAGACCTAGGGGTCAGGGTGTTTCTACCCTGCCCCTTTGTGCGTTTGCGCACTTGTTTTTGTGCCTCGGTTCTACCGAGGACAAAATGGCTGCCAACACTTCCTGGTTTGGAGTGTTGACAGCCAGCTGACAGCCAATTAGCATGCAGCTCGTGATCGGGACGGTGCGCGCAGGGTGCGCTGCGGGTACGCGGACCCTACTCGGCCATAGATATATATGTGACTTTACTTGTGAATTTCTCAGGAACTACTGAACGGATTTACACCATTTAAGCCAAAGGCACCAGTCTGAACCAAGGGCTACCTCTTTGCCAAATTTGGTGTAATTCCGTTCAGCAGTTCGGGCTGTAGCTGCGACTAAAGGTTCCTATGGAAAAATGAATGGGGAAAACGCGTTTTGGGACCCCCCTTTTTTCTCAGCCCCCGCTTGACGAATCAACCCGAGACTTTCAGGGTAGGAGCGGAGCGGAGCGCCCCAACAAGTTGGAACTCGTCAACCGGCGCCAACGTTATTTCAAATAGAATGTCGCGGATTTCCTATGGATAATAGGTCCTAACTATAACTATCTACTGGCGACCGCCAGTAGATAATATGCATATATATATATATATATGAAAACCGCCAAACGGTGCTCGCGCACCGTATTCGCCTTCCCCCTTCCTCTAATCGGCGGCGGTCCACAGCGAGGGGGCGAGCCTCTCAACATCCGAAACAACACTGCCACAAGTGAAAGAACAGCTGCTGTGGACACAGTTTCCTTGTTCAAGCGGTATTTTATTGCAATTCAGCAACCAGCTCAACGCGTTTCGGGAAAACAATCCCTTGCTCACGAGTAATGTGTGGCTTGCCTCCTTGATATTTAAATAAACATGTGATCATTTCATACATAACAAGTGAAAACAGACTTCGCTGTGAGTTGATTCACTCTTTCAAAATCAAAGTGACGTTCTAGACGTTAGTGTCAGAAAGAATATGTGACAAATAACTTTGAGCGCAGGTGCACCTAAATAAACAAATATAAGGCAGACAATTTAAAAATAAAAAAATGAAATAGTAACTAACTTGTGGCAGTGTTGTTTCGGATATATATATATATATATATAGATATATATATATGCATATATATGCATATATATCTATATATATAAATATATATATGCACGTTTCGATTTATGAAGTAATAAATCAATTATTTTGAAGTCTTGGTGTGGTCTCTGAGAGTGCGTTATATTGTGCTTCGTACGTGGATTTGACTACCGGTTTCTCCACCGGTTTTCGCGCCACTTCCCTTGGGTCTCCGGTTTCCAGTAGGAGCGCCCCGTTTCTTGGATATATATATATATATATATATAAATACATATATATACATGCCTATATATATTACAACGAACTCCTCCACGGAAAGCCGGCCGCTTCCACCAAACGGGGACTTAATAAAGCCGAATTGCGCAAGGTTTGGTGCTACAGAATTGTATTAAATGGCTGGAACTGTTCTTAACCGGGCTTGGCAAATCTTTCTTTGGAGTTAAAATGACAGGGTTCTCCATTCCCGTTGCCGCCCTGCAGGGTTGAGGGCCCTCAGCATGGAGCTTTTCTTGTTGTGTTGCTGACACCGATGGCACCGCTCACCCTACGCCAAACCGTTGCACTGCCGTGGTAGTTTTGGAAGCAGAGGTGAGAAAGGGAGAAAAGCGAGGGCACACCTCGCTTGGACAGTTTTGAACATCCTGCCATCTCGAAATCACGCTGCTGCTACCTAGTGACATTTTCTGCACACAGACACTTTATTCCGAGGTGCAATTTTAACAGTGCAACGATGGCAGAGAATGCTATTAAGCCAGAATATTATGTTCCCCACGTATGTGCAAACGAAAACTGATGCATTTTGGAACCTGTAGTGCTAATATGCAAAGTCACATGACTCGATAAATTTGAGCACTCGCAATCATGATGTAATGTCGCCTACCTGTGAACAAGGCTTAATAAAGCTGAAACGCGTAAGGTTTGGAGCTGCAGAATTGTATTAAATGGCTGGAACTGTTCTTAACCGGGCTTGGCAAATCTTTCTTTGGAGTTAAAATGACGGGATTCTCCATTCCCGTTGCCGCCGGAGCTGCCCTGCAGGTTTGGGGGCTCTCAGTATGGAGCTTTTCTTGTTGTGTTGCTGACACCGATGAGGGCATGACCCGCTCACACTACGCCAACCCGTTGGACTGCCGTGGTAATTTTGGAAGCAGAGATGAGAAAGGGAGAAAAGCAAGGGCACACCTCGCTTGGACAGTTTTGAACATCCTGCCATCTCGAAATCACGCTGCTGCTACCTAGTGACATTTTCTGCACGCAGACACTTTATTCCGAGATGCAATTTTAACAGTGCAACGATGGCAGAGAATGCTATTCAATCAATCAATCAATCAATCATTTGTATAGCGCGCTACTCACCCAGAGGGTCTCAAGGCGCTTGGGGGAGGGGGGTCCGCTACTGTTCGAACAGCCAGGTCTTGAGTTGCTTCCTGAAGGAGAGGTGGTCCTGGGTAAGGCGGAGGTGGATGGGTAGGGAGTTCCACGTCTTGGCAGCCAGGTAGGAGAAGGATCTTCCTCCCGTTGTGGCTCTTCGGATGCGGGGGACGGCGGCGAGGGCGTGGTTGGTCGATCGTAGCTGGCGGGTGGGAGTGTAGAAGGTCAGACGGTCGTTGAGGTATCTGGGGCCTTGGTTGTGGAGAGCTTTGTGTGCGTGGGTGAGGAGTCGGAACGTGATTCTCTTGCTGACGGGGAGCCAGTGCAGGTCTCTCAGGTGTCCGGCGATGTGGCTGTGTCGGGGGATGTCCAGGATGAGTCGAGCTGAGGCGTTCTGGATGCGTTGGAGTCTTTTTGAAGTTTGGCTGTGGTTCCCGCGTAGAGGAGTTGCCGTAGTCCAGTCGGCTGGTGACGAGGGCCTGGGTGACCGTCTTCCTGGTTTCGGTGGGGATCCACCGGAAGATCTTGCGCAGCATGCGTAGGATGTTGAAGCAAGACGAGGAGACGGCGTTGACTTGTCGGGTCATTGAGAGGGAGGAGTCCAGGATGAAGCCCAGGTTGCGTGCGTGGTCCGTTGGTTTGGGTGCGTTGCCCAGGGCAGGGGGCCACCAGGAGTCGTCCCAGGTGGAGGGTGATGATCCTAGGATGAGGACTTCCGTCTTATCTGAGTTCAGTTTCAGGCGGCTGTTCCTCATCCATTTGGCTACGTCCTTCATCCCTTCATGTAGGTTGGTTCTGGCGGTTGTGGGGTCGTTGGTGAGGGAGAGGATCAGCTGGGTGTCGTCAGCGTAGGAGATGATGTTGAGGTTGTGTTGGCGTGCGATGGCTGCGAGGGGGCTCATGTAGACGTTGAAGAGGGTGGGGCTGAGTGATGATCCTTGTGGTACGCCGCAGATGACTTCGGTGGCCTCGGAACTGAACGGGGGAGGCGGACTCTCTGGGTTCTTCCGGTGAGGAAGGAGATGATCCACTCCAGTGCCTTCTCTTGGATTCCGACGTTGTTCAGGCGTTGCACTAGGGTGCGGTGGCAGACTGTGTCGAACGCTGCGGAGAGGTCCAGGAGGATGAGGGCCGCAGTTTCCCCGTTGTCGAGCAGGGCTCAGATGTCGTCGGTGGCTGCGATTAGGGCGGTCTCGGTGCTGTGGTTGGCCCGGAAGCCGGACTGCGAGTGGTCGAGGGATCCATTCGTCTCGAGGAAGGCGGCCAGTTGTCTGTTGACGGTCTTCTCGATGACTTTGGCAGGAAAAGGAAGGAGCGAGATGGGGCGGTAGTTTTTGAGGTCGGTGGGGTCCGCTGACGGTTTCTTCAGAAGGGCGCTGAGTTCGGCGTGCTTCCAGCTCTCTGGGAAGGTGGCGGTGTCGAAGGAGGTGTTGATGATGTCCCGGAGGTGGGGTGCGATGACGGCGTCGGCCTTGTTGAAGACGTGGTGAGGGCAGGGGTCGGTTGGTGATCCGGAGTGGATGGAGTTCATCGTGCGGATAGTGTCTTCGGTGTTGATCGGGGTCCAGGCTCGGAGGGTGGAGGTGGGGGACGTTGGAACGGTCGTAGGGTACGTCGGCTGTGTGCTGAAACTGTTGTGTATGTCTGCGATCTTGCTGTGGAAGAACGAGGCGAGCGAGTTGCAGAGGTCTTGCGAGGGAGTGATGTCGTTGTTTCCGGCTCTAGGGTTCGAGAGCTCTTTGACGATGATGAAGAGTTCCTTGCTGTTGTGGGCATTGTTGTCCAGTCGTTCCTTGAATGCGGTTTTCTTGGTGGTGTGGATCAGCTGGTGGTGTTTTCGGGTGGCGTGCTTGAGGGTGGTCATGTTGTCTGCAGTCGGGTCTCTGCGCCATGCTTTCTCGAGGGCCCGGCAGTTCTTCTTGGATTTCTTGAGTTCGTCGGTGAACCAGGATGCTTTCTTGTTGCCGGGTCTGACTGGGGGGGTCTTTAATGGGGCGAGGTCGTCTGCGCAGTTGGTGATCCAACTTGTGAGGTTGCTGGCGGCTTGGTTGGGGTTCGTTGAGCTGGCGGGAGGGTTCTTGCTCAGGGATGTGGTGAGTTGGTCGGTGGTGATCTTGTTCCAGCTTCTGCGCGGAAACTGTTGCGGGTGGTGGTGCGTGGTGGTCCTGCTGAAGCTGAAGTGGACGCAGCTGTGGTCTGTCCAGTGGAGTCCGGTGGTGTGGCTGAAGGAGATGTCCTTGCTGGAAGAGAAGACGGGGTCAAGCGTGTGGCCGGCGTGGTGTGTGGGGGTGGTCACCAGTTGCTTGAGTCCGAGGTTGGCGAGGTTGTCCAGCAGGGTGGTGGTGTTGCGATCGTTGTTGTTCTCTAGGTGGAAGTTGAGGTCCCCAAGAAGGATGTAGTCAGCCGTGGGGAGGGCGTGCGGGCTGATGAGGTCGGCGATGTCTTCGCTGAATTGTGTGCGTGGTCCTGGAGGTCTGTAGATGAGCCAAAATAGTATATTCTCCACGTATGTGCAAATGAAAACTGATGCATTTTGGAACCTGTAGTGCTAATATGCAAAGTCACATGACTCGATAAATTTGAGCACTCGCAATCATGATGTAATGTCGCCTACCTGTGAACAAGGCTTAATAAAGCCGAAACGCGTAGGGTTTGGAGCTGCAGAATTGTATTAAATGGCTGGAACTGTTCTTAACCGGGCTTGGCAAATCTTTCTTTGGATATATATATATATATATATTTTTTTTTTTGTCCAAAGATCCCAGCTTCCAGGAGGCACTCGACAGCTCCCTCATTGCCTCGGCATTACGATGCAAGATTGGTAAGCCCTACGCGTTTCGAGGCCGTCCGCCTCTCATCAGGGGCTGATTGCAGTCATTTCCGGCGTCTGTAACGTCTCCTTTTGTGCACGCAGCGTATAGTACGTTTTCAGCTGTATGCTGGGACATGTAGTCCCAGGAGATGCATTGTTAACCATAGTGGGCTCCAAGCGCCGAAATTAAAACCAGTGCATGTTTCTTCTTTAGTAAGACATCAATTGTCGGGGCATCCCACTTTGTAGTGTGAGTTCGCTGTGCTGTCCGGTCGGCATCAGTTACTAGCCTCAACCTCTTCGTATCAAAGATGTTGCTCTCCCACACGGCGGGGCAGCCGTGTAAACTATTTTGTCCAAAGATCCCAGCTTCCAGGAGGCACTCGACAGCTCCCTCATTGCCTCAGCATCACGATGCAAGATTGGTAAGCCCTACGCGTTTCGAGGCCGTCCGCCTCTCATCAGGGGCTGATTGCAGTCATTTCCGGCGCCTGTAAAGTCTCC
Source organism: Calotriton arnoldi (assembly GCA_963921515.1). NCBI lineage: Eukaryota > Metazoa > Chordata > Amphibia > Caudata > Salamandridae > Calotriton > Calotriton arnoldi. The sequence goes on along the minus strand of CAWUFW010008633.1, from coordinate 415,223 downwards.
TTTTGTGCACGCAGCATATAGTACGTTTTCAGCTGTATGCTGGGACATGTAGTCCCAGGAGATGCATTGTTAACCATAGTGGGCTCCAAGCACGGAAATTAAAATCAGTGCATGTTTCTTCTTTAGTAAGACATCAATTGTCGGGGCATCCCACTTTGTAGTGTGAGTTCGCTATGCTGTCCGGTCGGCATCAGTTACCAGCCTCAGCCTCTTCGTATCAAAGATGTTGCTCTCCCACACGGCGGGACAGCCGTGTAAACTACAAAGTGGGATGCCCCGACAATTGTTGTTTTACTAAAGAAGAAACATGCACTGATTTTAATTTCGGCGCTTGGAGCCCACTATGGTTAACAATTCATCTCCTGGGACTACATGTCCCAGCATACAGCTGAAAGCGTACTAGACGCTGCGTGCACAAAAGAAGACGTCACAGGCGCCTGAAATGACTGCAATCAGCCCCTGATGAGAGGCGTACGGCCTCGAAACAAGTAGGGCTTACCAATCTTGCATCGTGATGCCGAGGCAATGAGGGAGCTGTCGAGTGCCTCCTGGAAGCTGGGATCTTTGGACAAAATATATATATATATATCTTCAAAGAAAAGCCCCGAGCTTCGAAGTAGCACTCCACGAGAGTGTGGTTTACAAAACCTCTTTTATTCAGGAAAATGGAATCATGAATCCAATTAGTCTCTTTCCCTGACGCGTTTCGGTGCTGCAAGCACCTTAATCATAGGGTGACATCTTAGGTAAAACATGGAACAGACCTCTACATATATATATATATTATCTACTGGCGGTCGCCAGTAGATAGTTATAGTTAGGACCTATTTTCCATAGGAAATCCGCAACATTCTATTTGAAATAACTTTGGCGCCGGTTGACGAATCTTCGCGAAATTTTCAAACTTGTTGGGATGCTCCGGTCCGCTCCTATCCTGAAAGTCTCGGGGTGATTCGTCAAGCGGGGCCGAGAAAAAGGGGGTCCCAAAACGCGTTTTCCCATGCAATTTTCCATAGGAACCTTTAGTCGCAGCTACAGCCCGAACTGCTGAACTGAATTACACCAAATTTGGCAAATAGGTAGCCCTTGGTTCAGTGTCGTGCCTTTTGCTTAAATGGTGTAAATCCGTTCAGTAGTTCCTGAGAAAATCAAAAGTAAAGTCACATATATATCTATGGCCGAGAAGGGTCCGCGTACCCTCCCGATCACGAGCTGCATGCTAATTGGCTGTCAAGTGGCCGTCAACACTCCAAATCAGGAAGTGTTGGCAGCCATTTTATGCCTCGGTAGAACCGAGGCACAGAAACAAGTGCGCAAAACGCACAAAGGGGGCAGGGTAGAAACACCCTGACCCCTAGGTCTGCTCAGGGGTCCCACAAGGACCCCTGAGCAGAAAAAGCATTTTTTTAAATCGGCGGGATGCGCTTAGGGTGCGCGGATCCCGCCGAGAAAAAAAGAAACAAGTGCGCAAAACGCACAAAGGGGGCAGGGTAGAAACACCCTGACCCCTAGGTCTGCTCAGGGGTCCCACAAGGACCCCCTGGGCAGAAAAAAGCATTTTTATTTTTATTTAAAATCAGCGGGATGCGTTTAGGGTGCGCGGATCCCGCCGAGAAAAAAAAAAACGAAGCGCGGTCTCCCGAGCTTCGTTGTTAATTGTCCCCCGGGTGGGCCAACTCCCAGGGGCATGCAGGGGTTTATTAAATTAATGTATGGGGTGCCTCTAAGGCCCCCCAAGCCCCGGGGACCGCCACCCCCCGGGGCTTTAAAAAAAAATGGTGCGGGAGGGCTCTCGACCCTCCCGCAGCCCCGGGTACCGCCACCCCCGGGGCTTCTTTTTTAAAATTGAAATTACCTGTGTAGGGGGCTCAAGCCCCCACATGCCCCGGGGCACTAAATCGTTAAATATGGGGGTCCGTTACGGACCTCAGAGCCCCGGGGACCACCACCTCCCCGGGGCTTTCAAAATGTTTGGAGGGGGGCCGCGTGGCCCCCCCTCCTGGAGCCCTTGATGGCCCTGGGGACCACCAGGGCCGGCTCCTGCAGTGTCCCGGGGTGCCTACCCCCGGGACACTGTAGTTTGCTATGACAGGACGGGAGCCTCGCGGCTCCCGTCCTGTCATAGCAAACTGCTTTGGTTTTTGGAAGAGAGAGCAGGAAACCTGCTCTCTCTTCTAAAGACGATTGCTTTTCCACACGGAGAGCTGCATCTTAGCAGCTCCCCATGTGGAAAAGCAATTCCGGGTCCCGAGGGGCGCGGGGAGCCGGCGGGACCGTGGGGGATTGGGGACCCCCCACGGTCCCCAAAGGAGAGGGCCAGCCCCGGGGAATGGGGTCCCCGGGGCTACAAGTGGCCCGGGACGAGGGCCACGTGGCCCCCCTCCACAAAATTTAATTTAAAAAATAAGAAAAAACAAAAAACAAAGGGCTGCCCTGGGGGATGGGGTCCCCGGGGCCATAAGTGGCCTGAGGAGGGGGGCAATGCAGCCCCCCTCCATAAGTTATTTACAAAAAAAAGGCCATGCCCCGGGGCTTGGGGTCCCTGGGGCCGATTAAGGCCTCGGGAGGGGGGCCATGCGGCCCCCTTCCAAATTTAAAATAAAAAAAAAAATAGGGGGCAGGCCCTGGGGGATGGGGTCCCCAGGGCCAATAATTTAGAAAAAGAAGGGGGCCACACAGCCCCCCTTCTTAAAAAAAATCCCCCACCAAAAAAACGGCATCTCGCGGGAGGCCACGCCCCCTCCTTGCAGCACTCTGCAAACGCGCCCCCTGGCGCGTTTGCAGATGGGGAACGAATTCCCCTTGAATGCTGGCGGTCCCTGGGGGCCAACTAGCCCACCAGGAACCTCCAGTATGCGCCAGGGGGCTGCGTTGCAGAGAGGTGTACAGAGGCCACGCCCCTTTTTACAACTCTCTGCAACGCACATCTGTGGCGCTTTTTGGAAAATGAAATGAAAATGAAATTAAATGAAATGAAATGAAATGAAAATGAAAAAATTAAAATGAAAATTGGTATTTATAAAGCGCTAACTGCCACTCCGAAGGGAGCATCCTGGCGCTGGTATGGAAGTGAGCGGCTGCTCAGAAATTCTTAGATGAGAGAAAGGCAAAATTCATCTGAGGCTCCAAAGATCCAAGTCTTTAGTTCCTTCCTATATTGTGTTTCAGATTTATGCATTCTTAGATGTGGTGGCAGTAGGTTCCAGGCTCTGGTGCCTAATGCTGTTAATGTTTTTCCTCCCCTAGTTTTACATCTAAAGCTGGGCGGTTTAAGTAGATTCGCTGATGATGACCTAAGGGTTCTAGATGTGCTATAAGGAGTGAATCTTGATGCAAGATATTGAGGCCCTAGTTTGAGTGAAGCTCTGAAGGTGATGAGGAGGATCTTGAAAAGTATTCTCTTGTGTAATGGAAGCCAATGAAGGGTTCTCAGAGCTGTGGAGGCGGAGGACCTTCGTGGTAGTTTTAAAACCAACCGTGCTGCTGCGTGTTGGACTACTTGGAGTCTTTTTAATATTTGTTTGTTGGCTCCTGCCAGAAGACTGTTACAGTAGTCCAGTCGCGCCAGTATCAAGGCGACTGCTACTGATTTCCTTGCCGCAAGTGGGAGTAAATCGAAGAATTTTTTCAAAGATTTTATAAGGCTGAAACAGGTCCCTGCAACCTTCAATGCATGTGGTTTAAAGCTAAGGGCGGAGTCAAACTGCACTCCTAAGTTTCTTGCCACCGTTACTGTATCAGGTGGGGGTGACGTGCCCTCTGGCCACCATTCCTCTGGCGAGAAAGAGACTTCTTTGCCTATTGGCAATATCTCAGTTTTTTCAGTATTGCACTTGAGGTGGTTATCCGTCATCCACTGGAGGACTTTAGAGAAGCATTGTTTAAAATTTAGTTCAGTCTCCTTAGAGTTTTGATCCAGAGATAGGATCATTTGGGTGTCGTCTGCATAGGACGTAACTTCGATCCCAAATGAAGCTATTAGTGAAATAAGTGGGGTCATATAAACATTAAATAGCAGAGGGCTTAACGAAGAGCCCTGTGGTACTCCTGTTGTGATGGTGCGTTCCACTGAAAAGAACGTTCCAAGGGACACAGCTTGCCTGCGCCTGGAAAGAAAGGATTTTAACCATTCCAGGGCTATATGTGAGATACCACATGATTTGAGCCTGGAAAGGAGGATATTATGTGAAATAGTATCAAATGCAGCCGACAAGTCGAGTAGGATCAGTACTGCCTTCTTACCTCTGTCTGCAATCATTTTAAGAGAGTCTGTGATTTCTAGTAGTGCCGACTCAGTGGAATGCTTAGGGCGAAAACCAGATTGTTGGGGGTGGAGGATCTTTGCGACCTCTATGAATGTAGTTAGCTCTTTATGCACACATTTTTCGGTAATTTTTCCTAGTAAGGGAAGAAGCGATATGGGGCGTAAGTTGGAAAGAACCGATGGATCAATATTTGGCTTCTTTTTCAAGGGTTTCACTATTGCCAACTTCCAATCTTCTGGCACTACTCCTGAACTTAAAGAAGAATTGACAATCTGATTTATAATTGGGTTGACTGTGTCAATAATCTGATGAAGAACTGAGGGGGGACAGGCATCTAAGGGAGATCCAGATTTGCATGTTATAATAGCTTCGCGAGTTTGATCAAGTGACACTGGTTCAAATGAGCAGATAGAGTATAGGGTGGCGCCATATTCATGCTCTGAGTTGGTATGTGTCAAGGGGCTAATGTCCGTGTTAAAATCTTTTTGGATGTTCATGATCTTTTCTTCGAAGAAGCATGAAATTTGGTCACATAGCCTTTGTGACGGGGGAAGTTCTTTTTGTGAAGCTTTAGGGTTTGTGAAAGACTTTACCACAGAAAAAATAGTTTTTTGGTCAAGTTTGGCTTCCTGTATTTTACTCGAGTAATAATCTTTTTGGCTAATTTAATCTGTTTGTGGTAAAGCATTCTGCTTATTTTGAATGCTTGCTTCTCCTTGGCATCATAGCTTTTTCTCCATTTACGCTCTTGCCCTTTACATTGGTCATGCGCTGCTCTGAGTGTAGGTGTAAACCAAGAGGCTCTCTTAGATTTTGTCTTTTTATTTATGTTGGGATTACCGTGTGGAATAAGTTCGTTGCTAGTTGCCGTCATCCAGTTGTGAAAGAGGCATGAGTCTGCAGCAGTATTCCCCGTGAGGGTAGGTATCTGTGCCTTAGCAGTGGTAGCCAACTTAGGATGGCGGGCTAAGTGTGTCCAGTTTCGTCTAGTCTGGTGCACCTTTAGTTGTTTATCTTGGTGCCCTTTCATAGGTATAGGAATACTGAGTGTAAGAGGGACTAGATTATGGTCAGACCAAATTTGCGGAATGGATGGGTCTACTGAGAGGAGGGTAAAATTAGAGCAGACCCCGTCCAGCGTATGACCAGCTCGATGTGTAGGATTATCCACCATCTGGGTCAGTCCTAGTAGTTCTATTATTTGGAGGAAATTGTCTACTCCTGATTCCCTCTTGTCCTCTTGGTGTAAATTAAAATCTCCTAATATGGTGAAGTTAGCATATCTCAGAAGGAAATCACTTAAGGTGTCTCCCAGTGATTCGTTAAAAATGGCACTGTGACCCGGAGGGCGGTAGATTAAAGCTCCTGAGAATGACACAGAGGCATTTAGGGAGATACAAAAACCAAGACTTTCGGCTCCCTTAAGTGTATCTAATTCATAGGTAGTGCAGTGTAGAGTGTCCCGGAGGATAATGGCCAGGCCCCCTCCTCTGGAGTCCCCTCTATCTTTCCTATAGATCGTATAGAGAGGTGGCAAGGCTATCGCAATATCTGGGTTGCACCACTCTTTCAGCCAGGTCTCGGTAATAAATAAGAAGTCTAACTGCTGCTCTGTTATTAAATCTCTGACATCTTGGCAGTGTTTGCACAATGAGCGAGCATTGATTAGTCCCCCTTTTAATTGGGCCATGTTGATGGAGACACTTGGTTTAGTGAATATACCTGTAGAGGGGATTTCCAATTTGCAGTGGGAGCATGAGCATGCCCCTAGTAGCTTCTCGGGTGCAATCAAGCTCTTACACAGACCCCCATTGTTAAAAAGTTGTAATGCAGCTGAGGAGTATTTAATAATCAGGCCATTTTGAACAGCACTTCCTGCCCTTGTCGGGAACTTGGCGCGGACGGGCGCAGACGGGCTTGCCTTTGGCGCGCCTTCGGCGCGCCGGCGGCGCGCCCGCTGCGCGCATCCGCTGCGCGTCCGGCCCAGCATATGGCTCAGTAGCTGGCCTGACGCGGAAAAAATGCTTTGTAACAGGTTTCTCGACCGGAAGTCAGGCAGATCGAGCCTGAAGGTGTGTCCGCTTCCCTCCAATCAAACGGCGATAGCCGCGTTGGACCGGGGAAGCGGAAACCAAGTTAACAAACAGCCAGGAATAGCAGCAAAGGTACTGTGCAAAGACGCTAGATACAGTTAAAAACCCGGAAAGTGCAGGAAGCTAACATATATTCTTTAAAATACTAACAATGCTAAAAGTGTTAAAAGCGGTAAACAGAGCTCAATTGTATAATGCACGGTGAGCGCTCGCCTCACCTCCAGTTCCGCTGCGCGTCCGGCCCAGCATATGGCTAAGTAGCTGGCCTGACGCGGGAGGTACATGATGGGCTAGTTGGACTCCAGCGACCCTCAGGATTCAAGGGGACTTAATCCCCCAACTTAAAACGCGCCACGGGGCGCATTTGCACAGTGGTGAAGGGAGGGGGCGGGGCTTCAGGTGACATGTATGCAAACAGGCCCTGTGGCGTGTTTTAAGTTCAGGAATTAATTCCTCTTCAATCCAGAGGGTCCCTGGGGGCCAACTAGCCCACCAGGTACCTCCAGTAAGCGCCACGGAGCTGCGTTGCAGAGTGTTGTAAAAAGGGGCGTGGCCTCTGAACACCTCTCTGCAACGCAGCTCTCTGGCGCATACTGGAGGTATCTGGTGGGCTAGTTGTCCCCTAGGGACCCTCGGGATTGAGGAGGAATTAATTCTCCAACTTAAAATGCGCCACAGGGCGTGTTTGCAGACATGTCACCTCAGGCCCCACCCCTTCCTTCACCATTGTGCAAATATTCCTCTAAAATCAGCCGAACTACGAATTCCGATTTACTCACCTGTTATCAGGAGAGACCTCAGTGCTGCATCTTTGAGCCCAGTACTGATCCTGAAAAGTAATTTTAACCGTACTTACCAGTAACTTGAATTTCCTTCCATAGGCTAACATTGACTGGTTTCACTTGGAAATTCTTCGAAGTGTGGAGTTTTGGAACTTTATAATATTCCTCTTAAATCAGCCGAACTACGAATTCCGATTTACTCACCTGTTATCAGGAGAGACCTCAGTGCTGCATCTTTGAGCCCAGTACTGATCCTGAAAAGTAATTTTAACCGTACTTACCAGTAACTTGATTTCCTTCCATAGGATATCATTGCCTGCTTTTTGCTAAAAAAGTTTTTAAGTGTTGATTTTTGAAACATACAAATATTCCTCTAAAATCAGCAGAACTACGAATTCCGATTTACTCACCTGTTATCAGGAGAGACCTCAGTGCTGCATCTTTGAGCCCAGTATTGATCCTGAAAAGTAATTCTAACCGTACTTACCAGTAACTTGAATTTCCTTCCGTAGGCTAACATTGACTGGTTTCACTTGGAAATTCTTGTGTGTGTGGAGTTTTGGAACTTTATAATATTCCTCTAAAATCAGCTGAACTACGAATTCCAATTTACTCACCTGTTATCAGGAGAGACCTCAGTGCTGCATCTTTGAGCCCAGTACAGATCCTGAAAAGTAAATCTAACCGTACTTACCAGTAACTTGAATTTCCTTCCATAGGCTAACATTGACTGGTTTCACTTGGAAATTCTTCGAAGTGTGGAGTTTTGGAACTTTATAATATTCCTCTAAAATCAGCCGAACTACGAATTCCGATTTACTCACCTGTTATCAGGAGAGAACCCAGTGCTGCATCTTTTAGCCCAGCACTGATCCTGAAAAGTAATTCTAACCGTACTTACCAGTAACTTGTATTTCCTTCCATAGGAATCCATTGTCTGGTTTTCAGCAGAAAAGTTTCAAAGTGTCGATTTTCACAAACTACAAATATTCCTTAAAAATCGCCTGTATGACTTAAACGCGTTCTTTCAACTGTTTACAGGACATGCACCAGTGCTGGATCCAGGATCCACCACTGAGTAAGAAAAAGTAACGATAACACTACTTACCTACTAAGTGAATTTCCTCCCATAGGATAACATTGGTGATTCTATGTGAAAAAGTTTGTCAACTTTTAAAATACAATAATATTAGATAAAAATCACTACTGTAACCAAAACGCTTTTACTCAACTGTTTACAGGAGATGTCCCAGGACTGGATCTAGGATCCAGTCCTGTGGTTAGAAAAGTAATCCATAAAGTAACTAATTGCATTTAACTAGAAATTCACATTGAGCTCAATGTTGCATTGTGTTTGAAATTGTGTTGCCCATTGCAACAACTGTAACTACTGTACTTAAAAGTCTATTGCCTATTTGCAAAGTATTTAAACTAAAGTAATTCATTCTGAGAAAGTATATTTTGTAATGTAATGTATAATGTAATTACAATGTAATTTTAAAAATAAAATATCTAAAAATAAATAGTTTAAAAAATGCAGTAAATCAGTATCAAAAAAATAAATATAACAATTAATACATTTAAAAATTGTCATTTACAAAACCTTTGAAATTCACTGAAAAAAACCATAGGTTTCAGACATGTTATAGTTAGGAATTAGCATTTAAAAAACCTTTGAAATTCACTGAAAAAACCATAGGTTTCAGGCACGTTATAGTTAGAAATTAACATTTAAAAAACCTTACAAATTCACTGAAAAAACCATAGGTTTTAGGGACAGTTCTAGTTAGTTGGACATTGCACTCGTACAAAACCCGTGAAATTCCCCCGTTATAGTTAGTTCAGCTAACTATAACTCGCGCCCCCGCAATGCACTGCTGATGACGTCACATAGTACATCACTCATGACATGGGCAGTGACATCACTGATGACATCACTGATGACATCTCAAATGACATCACTGATGACATCACTGATGACATCATCCACGTGATAATCTGATGCACCTCCTCACACCCTAATATAACCTTTGATACACCCACTCTAAATTACAGACTGCCATTCGCAAAACCATAGACACTCCAACACCAATAACTACATACCCACTCACTGATTCTTAGGTCTACACACACATCCACTCACTCACCCGTACAGTCACTCATACTTACGGTCACTCAGTACAGGACTATCATATGCACTCATACTCCTATATAGACACTCAAACACTGCCACTCATCCATAGAGGTACTCACACACCTAGTCAGTCATGCAAATAATTAAACACACTGCCATTTACTCACCTATACAGTTATACACACACCAGCTCACTTACTCATACAAATACTAGCACATTCTTACGCTCTTATACAATCAGTGATACAAGCACACACTCATCCATACAGTCACTCTCACAATCACACACTCTCGCTTATAGCTATTTATATACTCCAACACACATATATACTGCCTTTCACATATGTAGTTACTCACATATGTACCACTAACACACTCTTACACACACTTACCCACCCATACAGTCTATCACAGATGCACTCTTGAAACCATCCACCCAGTGAATCACCCACTCACACATCTATGCACAGAGTCACACACACCCCACCCACACAAACACTCAGGCACCCATACAGATACTCAGACAACCAATCAATAACTCATATAGACACTCATGTAGCTATTCACAAACCCATGCAGCCACTTACACAGCAACAGACAGACGGATACAGACATTCACCCAGTTTAGTCACTAACCCATGCATTCAGTAAGATACGTTTAATCACTCACTTATAGAGTTAGTCACGCACCTACTAAATCATCCATACAGACACTTATACACCCACTCATTCTTCAATACGCCTTTCCCTATATATATTAAAAATATTTAAACTTTACAGAAACACACAGTCACTGGATGATGTCATCAGTGATGTCATTTGAGATGTCATCAGTGATGTCATCAGTGATGTCACTGACCATGTCATGAGTGATGGAATATGTGACGTCATCACCAGTGCATTGCGGGGGCGCGAGTTATAGTTAGCTGAACTAACTATAACGGGGGAATTTCACGGGTTTTGTACGAGTGCAATGTCCAACTAACTATAACTGTCCCTAAAACCTATGGTTTTTAAGTGAATATATATATATATATATATATATATATATATGTGCAAATTAAAACTGCAGTGACCAGCGTGCAATGGGAATGGGAGTTCAACTGAGGCACACCTGAGGCCAATTGAAAGCATTTAAAGCACGCAGGGTTCTGTGGTCGTGCACCATAATGCGCCTGCTCGTTATGGCCCTGGATGAAGGAGAGCGAATTCTCTGAAACGCGTCGGCCAGAAGGACTGTATAAACGGGATGTGAATATGCCGGTTGTTTTGAATAAAGGATGTTTTCCTACCTGCCAGTGAGTGCGGCCTCATCTTGCTGGGCGAAATTGGAACATGTTGACACGGCGGCTCCAGGCCGTGGAGGCTTCGCACCACCCCACAACCAACAGGGGGGACCTACGAGGGGATTTTCTCCTTGTGCAGGGACATGGCAGGAGAACTTATTGAATAAGCATAGTCATATCCGGAGGCCCAATGGAGGGCTGCTGAAAAGATGTCCTTAATTGAAAACGAGCAGACGGACCCACTGGAGGGTTGAATTGAGTGCAAATTAAAACTGCAGTGACCAGCGTGCAATGGGAATGGGAGTTCAACTGAGGCACACCTGAGGCCAATTGAAAGCATTTAAAGCACGCAGGGTTCTGTGGTTGTGCACCATAATGCGCCTGCTCGCTATGGCCCTGGATGAAGGAGAGCGAATTCTCCGAAACGAGTCGTCCAGAAGGACTGTATAAACGGGATGTGAATATGCCGGTTGTTTTGAATAAAGGATGTTTTCCTACCTGCCAGTGAGTGCGGCCTCATTTTGCTGGGCGAAATTGGAACATATATATATATATATATATATATATATATATATCACCAAACAACTCCTCCTTTCTGAAGAAGCAGAGGCCACTCGGGGAAATACTGCAGGAAGCTCTTTATTGGACTGAAAATGGGCATGCTGCATTTCGGCCTTCGTCGGATGCCTCTGTGTCCAGGTTGCACTCCCACCCGCGTTTTCAAACGACCTGCACCTTTCCCATTGGCGGGAACACGCTCCACCCAGATTGCTTGCTTGTACACCAATTGCAGCAGATTTAGACTGCAACTCCCAGAGTTCACTGATCCAGGTAAGTGTTACATGGGGTTTACTGTAGTGCCTCATTAGGCTGGCAAAGTGCAGGGAAATAAACGTGATGTGGCCAAATGTTAAAGTCCAGGTTGGTATGCAGTCCTCTGGCTTCCTCCAGTCCCCATCACGTTCTAGCCCAAAATTCAAGTGTCCGCCGGGCAGGGGCAGGAAAATCAATGTATCCTACCACTTCGTGTAGTCACAAACTGCAGTGCAGCAGCCCATTTCTTTGCTTGCGCTGTGAGGCGGGCCGGGTCCCATCCAATACCTTGGAAAGACAGAAACAGCATCAGCTGCAGGAACCAGTGATGACTCGGCCAACTTTCAGAACGGGGCCTCTGTACCGCGTCTCTGGCTGACACGCATAATATCGCCAAACAACTCCTCCTTTCTGAAGAAGCAGAGGCCACTCGGGGAAATACTGCAGGAAGCTCTTTATTGGACTGAAAATGGGCATGATGCATTTCGGCCTTCTCGGCCTTCGTCGGATGCCTCTGTGTCCAGGTTGCTCTCCCACCCGCTTTTTCAAACGACCTGCACCTTTCCCATTGGCGGGAACACGCTCCACCCAGATTGCTTGCTTGTACACCAATTGCAGCGGATGTAGACTGCAACTCCCAGAGTTCACTGATCCAGGTAAGTGTTACATGGGGTTTACTGTAGTGCCTCATTAGGCTGGCGAAGTGCAGGGAAATAAACGCAATGTGGCCAAATGTTAAAGTCCAGGTTGGTATGCAGTCCTCTGGCTTCCTCCAGTCCCCATCACATTCTAGCCCCAAAATTCAAGTGTCCGCCGGGCAGGGGCAGGAAAATCAATGTATCCTACCACTTTGTGTAGTCACGAACTGCGGTGCAGCAGCCCATTGCTTTGCTTGCGCTGTGAGGTGGGCCGGGTCCCATCCAATACCTTAGAAAGACAGAAACAGCATCAGCTGCAGGAACCAGTGATGACTCGGCCAACTTTCAGAACGGGGCCTCTGTACCGCGTCTCTGGCTGACGCGCATAATATCACCAAACAACTCCTCCTTTCTGAAGAAGCAGAGGCCACTCGGGGAAATACTGCAGGAAGCTCTTTATTGGACTGAATATGGGCATGATGCATTTCGGCCTTCTCGGCCTTCGTCGGATGCCTCTGTGTCCAGGTTGCTCTCCCACCTGCGTTTTCAAACGACCTGCACCTTTCCCATTGGCGGGAACACGCTCCACCCAGATTGCTTGCTTGCACACCAATTGCAGCGGATGTAGACTGCAACTCCCAGAGTTCACTGATCCAGGTAAGTGTTACATGGGGTTTACTGTAGTGCCTCATTAGGCTGGCGAAGTGCAGGGAAATAAACGCAATGTGGCCAAATGTTAAAGTCCCGGTTGGTATGCAGTCCTCTGGCTTCCTCCAGTCCCCATCACGTTCTAGCCCCAAAATTCAAGTGTCCGCCGGGCAGGGGCAGGAAAATCAATGTATCCTACCACTTCGTGTAGTCACGAACTGCGGTGCAGCAGCCCATTGCTTTGCTTGCGCTGTGAGGCGGGCCGGGTCCCATCCAATACCTTGGAAAGACAGAAACAGCACCAGCTGCAGGAACCAGTGATGACTCGGCCAACTTTCAGAACGGGGCCTCTGTACCGCGTCTCTGGCTGACACGCATAATATCACCAAACAACTCCTCCTTTCTAAAGAAGCAGAGGCCACTCGGGGAAATACTGCAGGAAGCTCTTTATTGGACTGAAAATGGGCATGATGCATTTCGGCCTTCTCGGCCTTCGTCGGATGCCTCTGTGTCCAGGTTGCTCTCCCACCCACGTTTTCAAACGACCTGCACCTTTCCCATTGGCGGGCACACGCTCCACCCAGATTGCTTGCTTGTACACCAATTTCAGTGGATGTAGACTGCAACTCCCAGAGTTCACTGATCCAGGTAAGTGTTACATGGGGTTTACTGTAGTGCCTCATTAGGCTGGCGAAGTGCAGGGAAATAAACGCGATGTGGCCAAATGTTAAAGTCCCGGTTGGTATGCAGTCCTCTGGCTTCCTCCAGTCCCCATCAAGTTCTAGCCCCAAAATTCAAGTGTCCGCCGGGCAAGGGCAGGAAAATCAATGTATCCTACCACTTCGTGTAGTCACGAACTGCTGTGCAGCAGCCCATTGCTTTGCTTGCGCTGTGAGGCGGGCCGGGTCCCATCCAATACCTTGGAAAGACATAAACAGCATCAGCTGCAGGAACCAGTGATGACTTGGCCAACTTTCAGAATGGGGCCTCTGTACCGCGTCTCTAGCTGACGGGCATAATATCACCAAACAACTCCTCCTTTCTGAAGAAGCAGAGGCCACTCGGGGAAATACTGCAGGAAGCTCTTTATTGGACTGAAAATGGGCATGATGCATTTCGGCCTTCTCGGCCTTCGTCGGATGCCTCTGTGTCCAGGTTGCTCTCCCACCCGCGTTTTCAAACGACCTGCACCTTTCCCATTGGCAGGAACATGCTCCACCCATATTGCTTGCTTGTACACCAATTGCAGCAGATTTAGACTGCAACTCCCAGAGTTCCCTGATCCAGGTAAGTGTTACATGGGGTTTACTGTAGTGCCTCATTAGGCTGGCGAAGTGCAGGGAAATAAACGTGATGTGGCCAAATGTTAAAGTCCAGGTTGGTATGCAGTCCTCTGGCTTCCTCCAGTCCCCATCACGTTCTAGCCCCAAAATTCAAGTGTCCACCGGGCAGGGGCAGGAAAATCAATGTATCCTACCACTTCGTGTAGTCACGAACTGCAGTGCAGAAGCCCATTTCTTTGCTTGCGCTGTGAGGCGGGCCGGGTCCCATCCAATACCTTGGAAAGACAGAAACAGCATCAGCTGCAGGAACCAGTGATGACTCGGCCAACTTTCAGAACGGGGCCTCTGTACCGCGTCTCTGGCTGACATGCATAATATCGCCAAACAACTCCTCCTTTCTGAAGAAGCAGAGGCCACTCTGGGAAATACTGCAGGAAGCTCTTTATTGGACTGAAAATGGGCATGATGCATTTCGGCCTTCTCGGCCTTCGTCGGATGCCTCTGTGTCCAGGTTGCTCTCCCACCCGCTTTTTCAAACGACCTGCACCTTTCCCATTGGCAGGAACACGCTCCACCCAGATTGCTTGCTTGTACACCAATTGCAGCGGATGTAGACTGCAACTCCCAGAGTTCACTGATCCAGGTAAGTGTTACATGGGGTTTACTGTAGTGCCTCATTAGGCTGGCGAAGTGCAGGGAAATAAACGCAATGTGGCCAAATGTTAAAGTCCAGGTTGGTATGCAGTCCTCTGGCTTCCTCCAGTCCCCATCACATTCTAGCCCCAAAATTCAAGTGTCCGCCGGGCAGGGGCAGGAAAATCAATGTATCCTACCACTTCGTGTAGTCACGAACTGCGGTGCAGCAGCCCATTGCTTTGCTTGCGCTGTGAGGTGGGCCGGGTCCCATCCAATACCTTAGAAAGACAGAAACAGCATCAGCTGCAGGAACCAGTGATGACTCGGCCAACTTTCAGAACGGGGCCTCTGTACCGCGTCTCTGGCTGACGTGCATAATATCACCAAACAACTCCTCCTTTGTGAAGAAGCAGAGGCCACTCGGGGAAATACTGCAGGAAGCTCTTTATTGGACTGAATATGGGCATGATGCATTTCGGCCTTCTCGGCCTTCGTCGGATGCCTCTGTGTCCAGGTTGCTCTCCCACCCGCGTTTTCAAACGACCTGCACCTTTCCCATTGGCGGGAACACGCTCCACCCAGATTGCTTGCTTGCACACCAATTGCAGCGGATGTAGACTGCAACTCCCAGAGTTCACTGATCCAGGTAAGTGTTACATGGGGTTTACTGTAGTGCCTCATTAGGCTGGCGAAGTGCAGGGAAATAAACGCAATGTGGCCAAATGTTAAAGTCCCGGTTGGTATGCAGTCCTCTGGCTTCCTCCAGTCCCCATCACGTTCTAGCCCCAAAATTCAAGTGTCCGCCGGGCAGGGGCTGGAAAATCAATGTATCCTACCACTTCGTGTAGTCACGAACTGCGGTGCAGCAGCCCATTGCTTTGCTTGCGCTGTGAGGCGGGCCGGGTCCCATCCAATACCTTGGAAAGACAGAAACAGCATCAGCTGCAGGAACCAGTGATGACTCGGCCAACTTTCAGAACGGGGCCTCTGTACCGCGTCTCTAGCTGACGCGCATAATATCACCAAACAACTCCTCCTTTCTGAAGAAGCAGAGGCCACTCGGGGAAATACTGCAGGAAGCTCTTAATTGGACTTAAAATGGGCATGATGCATTTCGGCCTTCTCGGCCTTCGTTGGATGCCTCTGTGTCCAGGTTGCTCTCCCACCCGCGTTTTCAAACGACCTGCACCTTTCCCATTGGCGGGAACACGCTCCACCCAGATTGCTTGCTTGTACACCAATTGCAGCGGATGTAGACTGCAACTCCCAGAGTTCACTGATCCAGGTAAGTGTTACATGGGGTTTACTGTAGTGCCTCATTAGGCTGGCGAAGTGCAGGGAAATAAACGCAATGTGGCCAAATGTTATAGTCCCGGTTGGTATGCAGTCCTCTGGCTTCCTCCAGTCGCTATCACATTCTAGCCCCAAAATTCAAGTGTCCGCCGGGCAGGGGCAGGAAAATCAATGTATCCTACCACTTCGTGTAGTCACGAACTGCGGTGCAGCAGCCCATTGCTTTACTTGCGCTGTGAGGCGGGCCGGGTCCCATCCAATACCTTGGAAAGACAGCAACAGCATCAGCTGCAGGAACCAGTGATGACTCGGCCAACTTTCAGAACGGGGCCTCTGTACCGCGTCTCTGGCTGACGTGCATAATATCACCAAACAACTCCTCCTTTCTGAAGAAGCAGAGGCCACTCGGGGAAATACTGCAGGAAGCTCTTTATTGGACTGAAAATATATATATATATATATATATATATATATATATACATGCATATATATATATATATATATATGAAACTCCACAATCCCATCACTCCAACTCCTCGGAAAACAGGTACAGACCACACCGTGCTGAAAGTTCAAAAAGTGTTCTTTATTGCGTGAAGAACAGCATGACGCGTTTCGGCCGTGTTACCACGGCCTTGATCACATGACACGCTAGGACCATTTACACCTTAAATAGTGACAACAATTAACCCCTACCCTCTCAGCCTATCGCAGTATACCATGAAACTAAACAACATACTACCTAGATCAGGAGAAATACATTTTAACAAAAAACAGACTATCTTTAAGGGATATAAAAATACATTTTGCAGTATAATAAATGAATTTACACTTAAATTAATCTACCATAATCGATAATCATTATCCCAAATGGTTCACCCTGATCAAAAAAAACATCTTACAATGTAAATTAAAAAAGCGGTAAAAAACAGGCTGATACAGTGAAATATAATAAAAAATAGTGCAAGTGCAAAATGTTAAAATATTAATAATCAAAAAAGTATTTTACATCTCTCACAAGGCCGCTATTAAAATCATAGTCAGACCATGGGTAATAAATTACATGTGATAAATTTAAGAGAGAACGTAATGATTTAGCCCATATGTGATTTATTTATCTTCACACCTGATAGAAGAAAAGTACATATCAAAAGAGGGGGAGAATGTTCCTATTGCCTCTCTCCAACAAGCCTGCACCATGAATGGATATTACCCGCTGCCTCAAATCAATAGCTGTAGATGCATCATCATATTTAAACAGTAGTCTAAATCCCAAAATTACCATATCACCCGTCACCATCGACATCATTGTTGGTGACAGGAAATTACCTCCTCAAGCTATGTTTATATACACAGTAGTCATAAAAAAGATTTTAATCACTCAACTCCAATGAAGAAGTAAAGTACTAAAGTGCATGTGCAATGAAGATATGACATGTAAATTTAAATAAAATATAAAAACAATATGCAAAAGGAGGCAATATAAAAAATGGGGATAAAGACAAAAACAAAGACAAAAAATGTCTCATAAAGTGCAAGTGCACAAATGCAAATGAGCATAGCAGCAGAAAAAACCCACCAAGGGCAAAATATCCAATACATAAAGTGCTAGTGCAAATGCAATTCAAGAGAAGCAGACTGACAACAAAACATAGAAATATGGCAGACTAAACTCAGATGCCTCCATATTATATATAAGTCCATTGGGCATCTTGGTGTCAAGTAGTAATATATAATGGGATTCCAATTGTCTCAGTTTCTTTTCCCTATTACCTCCCCTCTGTAGTTTAGGTACCGCATCGATGACAAAATACGTCAAGTTATTCAAGTTATTCTGATGAACTAACTTGAAATGACGAGCTACAGGATAACTTGGATCCGAGTTAACGATAGCTCGTAGATATTGTAAAATGCTGTGAAAATACCTGTAACTTTGTACTACCTACATACTTCAACTTACAAGAACATTCCAGTATATATACTGCATGATCCGTCTTCCAAGTGAAAAAGCCTTTTATTTTAGTAGGAATAGATTCAAAGGCGTTATTAAACTCACAGGTATTGATACCAAATGTACATGCTCTACAAGAGCTGCACTTAAAAAACCCTGTACGCTTAGACAGCCAAGTACTAGTTGTAACTACCTCTGGACTAGTTTTAACCAGGGCATCCCTCATAGAGGGCGCTCGTCTAAAGGTAATTTAGGGAAGATCAGGCACTAATTGAGACATGGTTAAGTCAGTTTTAATGATAGGCCAGTTCTTATAAATTACTTTTCTTAACTCCTTATCTTGACTGCTGAAAGTAGTTATAAGCCATACAGGATCTGGATCTTGGGGAGTATTAGTGGTACTGAGATTGTATTTGTACATGGCTTTGTTGGTTACCGTCCCCAAATATTCATCACGACTCAAGTTATTGGCTTTAGCTAATGCTGTTTTCAGGTCTTTAATACTGTATCCACGAGCTAGAAATCTTTGGAGGGAGTCGTTTTGACAGACAGCAAGATCTGAATCAGAACTACAGATTCGCTTTATACGAAGAAATTCTCCGTAAGGAATGCTCTTTATGAGATGGCGGGGGTGGGAACTTTGAGCGTGAAGTATTGAGTTGCCCGCTGTACTTTTCCTGTGGAGCTTAGTTTGTATTGTGTTATTATCTATATACAGCTCAACATCAAGAAATTGGACAACCTTGCTGCTAATTTGAGCAGTAAACTCTAAATTGAGCATATTATCATTGACACATTTCACAAATTCATTAGCTGATTCCTCTGACCCCTTCCAGATGACACACACGTCATCAATGAACCGCCACCACCGAATGACATGAGTTTCATACAGCTTCCCGTGGGTGCGTCTGAGGACCTGCTCCTCCCACCAACCAACGTGCAAACACGCATAGCTGGGGGAGAAGCAAGCCCCCATGGCCACACCACGCAGTTGCTGGAAAAATTCATTATTGAACATGAAATAGTTATTGTTTAAACACAGTTCAATCATGTGTAACAACATGGCATTATGTTGATAACAATCAATACTCCTTTTTTCCAGATAGAATTTAACTGCATTAAGACCATCATTATGCCGTATGCATATATATCTATATATATAAATATATATATGTACGTTTCAATTTATGAAGTAATAAATCAATTATTTGGAAGTCTTGGGGTGGTCTCTGAGAGCGCGTTATATTGTGCTTCGTACCTGGATTTGACTACCGGTTGCGCCATCGGTTTTCACGCCACTTCCCAGTAGGAGCGCCCTGGTTTTTGGATATATATATATACATATATATACATACCTGTATATATAACAACGAACTCCTCCATGGAAAGCCGGCCGCTTCCACCAAACGGGGACAGTGCAGGGTAGCGAGTGTGGAGCCCGCTTCAAAATCAGAAGGAAGGCAAATCTCGTAGTGTCCCAAGATTAGCAGCCTGCAAACAGCATGTCAGTTTCACATTAATTTTATTGGCAACACGTTTCAACCCAACTGGGTCTTCGTCACGGCCTCATTTACAAAACAATGTACAAATGTTACATTTTTTGGTTTGCTAACAACATTGTGACCATTTGACAAATCTTCATGAAACCTTCCCACCTCATGAAACTCTTGCAGGATCATGTAAATTAAGAAGGAGTAGGTGAACTTTGAATACACTATGGTATGTTCACTTGTTACTGTGGGAAGGAGTCTTACTGAAGATGGTGTTTATCAAAGTCTACTATTTATTCCCATTGACTTGGGAAGAGTTTTAAGTAGAGTTAAGTCTCTTCCCACACACACCTTACTATGCACACCTGTCATCTGAGAAAGAGATCTGACAGAAGAGGTCTGGCTCTCTGCAGACACCCTACTAGGCCCACCTATCATCTGTGAGACAGATCCGAAAAGAGAGGCCAGTCCATACAAACACACTACTATGCACATCCCTCATCTGAGCGAGATGTCTGAAAGGAGAGGCCAGTCCATCCACACACTATACTATGCACACCCGTCAGCTGAGACAAAGGTCTGAAAGGAAAGGCCAGTCCATTCACAATTCTATATACACCTGTCTTCTGAGAGAGAGGTCTGATAGGAGAGGGCAGTCCATCTTCACACACTACAATGCACATCCGTCCATCAAGAAACCCTCCTACACATACCCATTATCTGGGAGAGAGGTCTGAAAAGAGAGGGCAGTCCATTCAAATACACTAGTATGCACATTCATCATCTGAGAGAGATGTCTGAAAGGAGAGGCCTGTTAGTCCACACATACGACTACCCACAGCCATCATCTGAGAGAGAAGTCAGATAGGCGAGGGCAGTCCCTCCCCACTCACTACTACACACATTTGTCATGTGAGAGAGAGGACTGAAATGAGAGGCCTGTTACTCCTCACATCCTATTACACACATTCATAATTTGAGAGAAAGGTCTGGAATGAGTAATCAGTTACTCCCATACACCCTTCTTACACCCTAGTGTGGACACCTATTATCCAAGAGAGGGTTCTCAGTAGAGAGCCTAGTCCCATCAATATATTACTATTTCCCTAGAATTGTGTTGCAATCCCCAGAGAGTCTCACGAGAGTAGAGTCCAAGCTTCAGGGAGTGATGCTTGCTGTAGGAGGCTCGTTTGATTCCACGAGCATCTCGCAAGACTCACATGGAAAATCACTGGGCCTGCCATGAGATGTTTTGTAATCCTGTGAGAGTCTCACGAGATTGTATGGGGCGAAGTAGGGGAGAAAAAAAGGCCCAAGGTTAAACAAACAGTTAACATTCTTATTCTATGGTTGAAGAAATGTTGTGATGTGACTGGGTGCAGAACCAGAGATAGCTCAGATTGTCTTTGTTGCTTTAGAGGAGAAGGAAGTCCCTTTGAGCTGCGCAAAGCAGATGTGACTTAATTTGGAACTGAAAGAGACTGGTGTCTTCAGTTGCATTTAAGAAAGAGCTTCAAGTTCATGTATCCAATGTTATACTTTCTGAAGTTTATTTAGAAGTGTCAGTAAGTCCACTAATGTTGGTAAACTTATTGGACACAAGGTTTAGTGAGTGAAAGGTGTTTGGGGAGGTGTAGGTGTGTTAATATATCTTTTGAGAGGTACTCATTATAATGTAGAAAGATGTGAGCAAGATATGCAGATTGGGTTGAAAAATGAAGCGTTCAAACTGTATGTAATTGTAAATAAAGGAAGCAGTGTTTCTCAAACTATAAAACAAAAAATGTGGAATGTGTCAATGCAAGCCCTAGTGTGTTTATAAATCTCACTGTACGTATACTTTAGTTCTATGAGGTGTTTCAGTGGTGATATTGCTATTTCTAGAGTGAAACATCGTGGTTGGTGTTAGGAAAGTGTCTCAAGAGGAATGTGTTACTTTATAAACTTTTATGAAATCAGGTTTGATGGCATGTTATAATGTCTTTGTGAAAAAAATAAAAATAAGTTAGTGGTACACTAGCTATAAATATGTGATTGTAGGTGAAAAATGTAGAAAACTTTGCAGAATATAGTGAAGAATGACTGTTATATGTTGACTAGTATGTAACTTTTTTGGTCATTTTCTCTTTTTGTATGAGGAAAATGGAAAACAGAAGCTGTGAAAAAGAAAACTATCATGTGAGAAACGAAATGGAGGAGAAAAATACGTCTTGTTCACTTTTAAACACTTTTTAAAAAAACAGGAAATAATTACTCTGTAAAATGTGAGGAAAAAACTATTAATTGGAGAAGTCATAATGTTTGTATTACATAGGGGAACATTTGTGATCTTGCACAAGCTTGTGCTGTGTAGGTCTACTTGTCTCTGAGGAAATAATTATCTGCTTACATAAGCAGTAAAAATGAGCTTTTTTAAGACACACAGGAATATTGTCTTGTTCAGAAGTGACTACCTGGGCAACTATGAACACCAATCAACCAAGACACAGTTCTAATCAAAGAGGGTAGTCCATCTCTATACCCTACTACCCACAGCCTAATTTGCACATATATTACTCTACGCAGTTTATATTCAAAGGGCCACTAAGCAGATGACTGTTATTGCTGTCTAATACATATGACCTTCTGCACTATTTCTTTATGAGATATCTGGCAAGGGTGTGATATTTATGCAATTTTATGATGTGATCCAATGTTTTAATCTGTTTTGCTTTTTTATGTATTTTGATTGCTTCTTTTATGAGCTTGATTGTAATCAAATAAAGATTAATTGATTGATTGATTGACTGGAGCGAGCTAGAATAATAATTCAAGGTATAAAAATAATAGTTACAATAAATCCAGCAACTTGACAAGCTTGGATTTATTATAACTATTCCAGGAAATTAATTTTAGAGTGGCTTTCCGAAATTTACCTAAAATCAGCCCTGCAGCAGCCTCTTCTGTTTGGCCAGTGTTTGACAAGCTGGCGAAGCTACTCAGATGAGGTGTGAAGTAGCCTGGGTTGAGACAAAGGAGACATCTGGTGGGAGGAGATTTGCAGCAGCAGATGCCATGACAGGAACAGGGCTGGGTAGCCAAACTGGTCTTCAAAGGGAGAAAGACAGTGAGGACAGGAACCAGGCCCACCACCATTTCCTGCACACCCAGCCAAATGGGAACCCGTGTAATTGAATTGTGAGTAGGGCTGGAAGAGGAGTGTAGGGAAAAGTTAGCCCCACCTGTTGGCAGGGTTAGCCAGACCTGAATCTCCAGCAGAGATTTTCTCCATTTTGATTTTTGTGGAACAGTAATTTCTAGGACAAAAATATGCCACACTTCCTAAGGAAGTTGTCATCATAGATGGTGACACCCTGCACCCCATTGGTCAAGGGTACCCTCCTTCTTGCCAGCACAGAAACCTGAATTAATATGGGGAAGAGATGCCCAGCAACACAGATCCCTGCCTGGAAACATCAAGAGAAGAAGAACTGCCCTGTTGAACACCTGTTCTGCACCAAGAGAGGACTGCACTTTGAAGGACTGCACCTGCTGCACACTCTGGTCTACACAAGAGAGTACTTTGCCTTGCTTTAAAGGATTAAGGAGTGGACTCCCTGAAAGCAACATGTACAAAATAGCTTCAAGAAGTCACCTGTATCAACTCCACCAAGAAGAGCCGAGCTGACGAGCATCCAGTGTACTTTTATGGATTTGACTAGTTGCATTGTGGGAATTGTAGTCCCAAACTCCCAAGAGGCAGATCAGAGCTTCTGGACCCATGACTGTTGTTGTAGACCCTTCAAGACCCCAAAAGGACTGTCTGGAAAAAGATCCAGAAGTTTGAGATCATTTAGAGAATTTTTGCTGAAGAGCTCGTTAAGCTGACTGACCCCAATGACAAAAGTCACGCCAGCGACGTCGAACCATGACTCGGCCTGAAATCCAGGTTTGCCGCACTGAAAGCTCTGGAGCTCTTTGCAGTCGATGATGAGAACCAAGACCTCCAGGAATCACTGAGGCATCGCACTGAAGCAGGCCGCCGTGTTCGAACATCAAACTGGCTTGCAGAGGAGACTCACTCGATGTCGATAGAAAAAGAAAGAAAAAAGTGATAAGTGCAAAGGCACAATTTTGACTGACCCAGACCACCCAACGTTTCTGATCCATGCTCCATTGTGATTGGCCTGTAACTTTGACTTGGTCCCGGTTAAGCGCAACCAGATGTCCCCGTTTGGCGTTTTTTTGCTTTTAAGCACTAGAACGCACATTTTTACATTTAATCTTTAAAAATGCATACCTCTGGTTCCCCACATTGTTTTTTTCTCATTGTGGTGTCATTCTAAAGATAACAATATGTTCTATTGTTATAAATTGGAGTTGTATTTTTATTGTGTGTGGGATCTTACTCATTTACGGTTTTGGTGATTTCAAATTCTTCACAAACCTGTCTCCTAAGTTAAGCCTGACTGCTCGTGAGCCAAGCTGCAAAGGGTTGAGCAAGGAGTAATTTATTGAGACTTGACTGGAACCTATTTGTGATTGTGGTATTATTACTGGCTTTAGGTACCTTCCTGCACATACTAATAAACCACCTTATATCATCAGCATAAAGATAATTTCATTTCCACACCTTACTTGTACATCTGTCAACCTGGGGAGAGCTGTGGCTAGAGTGATAGGCTCGTTTTCCCAGCCGAATTTGACACCCATCTTCCAAGACAATGGTCACAGAAGAGGGGCCAGTCTCTTACCACACTGTACAAGGAAGACTTATCATGCAAGAGAGATGTGTCAGCAAACAGGGGACTTCCTCCCTACAGTCTACTAAGCATACCAGTCAGCATGGGAAGAGGTATGAGCAAAAATAATTTTTTTCCCAAACCCTACTACAGACACTTCTCACCATGGTAAGATGTGTACGTCGACAGGTCACTCCCTTCCTAGACACCACTGCATATCCCTGTTGGTCTAGGGAGAGGTGTCAGCAGAGAGGCCACTCCTTGCCAACACCTTACCGCACATCCATGTTGTTCTAAAGATAGGTGTTAGTGGAGAGGAGAATGTTTCCATACACAGTATTGCATATGTCTGTCAACCTGGGGAGTGCTGTGACAGGAGAGTCAAATCCATTTCCATACCCTTATATATATTGCTATTTTCCTGGAGAGAGATCTCAGTGGAGAGGCCAGTAATTAATATACTTACTATGGAATACTAAGGTCTTACATGTGAGGCATGTACCTTCCCCACCCTACTATGCATACAGCTGAGCTTGGGGAAAGGTGTGAGTGAAGAGGCAGTGTCTCTTTACACACTACTATACACACTGGTTACCTTCATGCAAGGTCTCACTGGAGAGGCCAGTCTCTCCACATAGTCTACTATACACAGTTGTTAGGCTGTAGAGAGGTGTCATTAATAGTCCATTGTCTCCTTTCAACCTACTATGCACTGTTGTTATACTGTGAAATGGTCTCACATGAGAGACTACTTTCTCCTCACACCCTGCTAATAGGGACTGTAAGGCATAAGTACTGTAGTGTAACTTCTTCCTCTAAAATAAGTTTACGATCTCACGAGACTCTTGTGGGATCATAAAAAATGTAATGATTGAACTTTTTCTATTAATAATGAATAGACTTAAAGTAAATACATGACTATTAAGCTGTACTATGTGCCAATGTTCATCTCTTGCAGATCAAACAAGTGTTTTTTTTCCTTAAAAGTGATGTATTTTTCCCCACATTCATATTATGGATTGCATTTCCTTAAACTAAACACATTGTTACTATTCTGGTGTATATAAATTATACGTACAACATCAGAATAGTCAAGTCAAGTCAAATTTGCTTTATTCGGTTTTCATTTTTGATCACAAAACCATAAAAGCACAATTTCAAAATTTTTATCACAATTACTAAAAATCACACTACACATATTAACTCTAAGAACATTTTCACAGTATAAAACACAATTACTTTAAAATACCCAATTAAAAATCAATTTGTTAAAAAGGACAGTTAATCACAATTTTGTGGGTGAGACTAAATTCAAAATTTAAATTTTTTTCCTGCGTTTAATTATACCTTTTAAAAAGGAAGCAGTATTTCTTATAAAACATTCGTTATCTAAAAACTGCAATGCCAAATAGGCAGGGCGACACTGCCTCAAGCCCCAAATTCTCAGAATAGGTAAGATCCACCTCTTTCTTAACTCCAGGTAATGTTTACAAAACAAGACCACATGGATTGATGTTTGTGGTGAAGATCCATCACAAGGGCAATTTATTAAATTTTCGGACCAATCATTTACCATGGGAAAAGATACTAGTCGATGGAATACATCTAATCTAAAGCGTGTAAGGACAAATCTGTCGTAGCCAGACAGTATATAGATTAAATATGTCTGCATTGCATTTGTAGTACGTATCGACTGGTTCAATTTCACTGTAGGCTTATATGCCTCACCAGCGTATCTAATTTGCTCCATGTGAGTCATGCATAGCTTTTTAAAAACTTTTCTAGGGATTGAACACAACAGTGAGGGATTAAAAAAGAGTTTAGGTTGGCCCAAATCCATCATAAACTCTTTAATATATTTCAGCCACCTAATATTTAGAGCTTGTTCAAGTTTGAGAGTGTCGCTTAACACATTCTGATTAAATGTTGTTTTTTGCGAGGTCCAAATTCGGTGCCACAGTAAAACTGGTTGGACCTTTATTATATCCGAGATATAATGTAACCCCAGCTCAGTGTGGCAAATATAAGTTGATGTCGAGCGAGGGACGGCCAATAAATACCTCAAAAAGGCATTCTCTACTCTCTGTAATTCGGATACATTACAGTATCCCCAAATCCCAGCCCCGTACATTGCTGTACTAACGCATTTTGCCTGGTAGATTTTAACCAACTCAGTTGGGGGCCTCTTACCCAATTTCTGTGAGAATTTTACTAGGGCTGTTGTAGTTCTCATAAAGAGTAGTTTCCTGGCTTTAATGGCCTGTTG
The DNA here is from genome assembly GCA_963921515.1 of Calotriton arnoldi. NCBI lineage: Eukaryota > Metazoa > Chordata > Amphibia > Caudata > Salamandridae > Calotriton > Calotriton arnoldi. The sequence goes on along the minus strand of CAWUFW010008633.1, from coordinate 388,924 downwards.
CCACGTACCCTTATTGTCTATAGGAATACCCAAATAAGGGTACGTCTTAGTAGATTCAACTTTTTTATTCAGTGTAAATACAAAGTCCATTATAAAACGTACGATCTTGGAAGAGGCTCATGATAGCAAACCAGGAAGCACTGCCCCCTTTGACTGCATGTGAGGAATTGCCTCCCTGGCTCTCGGGAAAGTCTTTAAGAGCTTTGGATAAGGGAAAATAAGGGAAACATAGTATAAACAACATAGATAATAAAAACAGTATTTTAAAATGTTCTATATTTTTAATTTTTTTAAAAAGGGTACGTCAAAAACATACAACTTGAATTGTGAAACACCAACAGCATCTCCTTAAAAAACAAAAAGGAGAAAAACGTACAAAAAATTGTTTAAAAAAACCTACTACCTAGAGGGGCACTTGTACTCCTAGGCAGACCTGATTGTCTCTGATGAGAAAATTATCTACTTACACAAGCAGCAAAATAGCCTTTCATTCAAAAAGCAGGATTGTTATCTGCTCATGCACTTAGAACCTGCGCAGGCACAGTGTCTCCTGAAGCAAATTATGGCTCTGTAGAGTTGTCTAGCTCAGCAATGCCAGCCAACTCTGCCCGTGTAAGCCTTTGTGGATGCATTGATCTCAGGTGTCTCCACATCCCTGTGGTGCGCATGCTACATTGTATATTTTTGCTCCTCCAGCTGAACTCTTTGCTGCTATGTTTACAGGTAACATACTGCGCAGAAGCTTTCTTGGCACCTGGCCTCATTTCAAAGAATTGCCACACCAAGGATTCCTGAGATGGCTGAGCGGGTGCAGAAGCCCTGGCTGTTCATTTGAATCTGATGAAGATATCTTTGTAAAGAGAGGCAAACAGGAAAGGAGAGCACTCCAAATTTGTCTACTCTCACCAAAATCCAATAGTGAAATAATGCAAAAATGATGGAATCTTCTTCTTCTAAATAAAAACATCCATATGAACCAATCACAATCTTTCCTTAGGGCCTGATTCCGATGTCGTTTGGAAAGGCTCTGAATCGGATTCGGAAGAAGCAAATCCGATTCAGAGCATATGTTTCAGACCGAATCGTCCCCCGTTCCTAACAAATAAGTATGATGCGAGGAAGTCGCCTACGCCGACCGAATTGGTTCCGAACTTGAATCAGTCAGTTTGACTCGTTTGGAGCCGAAACATGCAGCTCAATGGGGACGGCTTCCGAACGAGTGAGTACAATGACCAATTACAGCTGTACCGACTCGGTTTTGCTGGGAAGAAATGGCTGTGAGAATTGGACTTCCGGTGGCCGTGGCAGGCCCTCTTCACCCAGGGCCCTCTGAATCAGTCGCAGGGGGGTACCATGGGTCCCCCCTTTCCATGCATGCACAGTGGGGTGGGCACCATGGGGTGCCCGCAACAGGGTTCACGCTTTTCCCCACCTACCCCTTTTTGCAATGGGAGCCTGTGTAAGCGTTCGGTACACATGCTCCCATTGAGTTCAATGGGAGTCAGACTGAACTGAGTCCGTCACTATACGGACACATCGGAATCGGTTCGCTGGGACTCCCAAAGCTCAATTCGTCGGGAAAGCTCTCCGGATCCGAGTCGTCCAGAGGGCTTTCCGAACAAAATCGGAATCGGGCCCTTAGGATGTGGTTCCTCTCCTGCACCTCTCACGAGATACCCACAAGCATATCGTGAGATTGTAAAAATATTATTGATTTATATATTTCGTGGAACAGTTAATAATTAATTTTTCCAAGCTAAACAAATTCTCTAATGTTGGATTTTTTCAGAATTGCAAGAAAACACTGTCATTAACCTAATTCCAAATTGACGATTTGCCAGTAGATCACCAGAGCAGAACAGGAAATACAGCCCACTCAGAGTCCACGCGGGGGATTGTGTGTTTGATTCCTGTGAGCTTCTTGTGAGATTGTAATAATGTTATTGCTTTATATATTCAATGGAACAAATCATAACCAATTTCAATCAACTTCTGTAATCTGTTACTTTGTTCAGAATTACAAGAAAACACTGTTCTTAACTAAATCCCAAATGTAGGGTCTCGCGAGAGGGTAATGAGACCTGACCAGGAAGTAAATGCCCCTTGGAGTTCAGGCAGGGGATTGTGTGTTCGATTCCTGTGAGTGTCTTGCGAGAGTCACTGACTTTTTTTAATTAAACAAATAAATGAATATTACAACCATATATTAATTACTCTCTTTTTCCAGAATAAAATTAAATAATAACTGAATGCATAAAAAAGATCTCTAAACAGTAGATTAAAACAAAATATAGAACTCTAGTGAGTAATCACACTCTTAAAAATAGATTTATATAATGAAACCTACTATTATACAATATTAAAAATACTGATTTCTCTCTTTCTGAATTATAATTTTGACTTTAATGTAAAAACACATACAAAGGCTATTAAAAGTATGGTATTACAATATCAATTGACTTTCTGGAAAAATATGAGATTCAAAATTACTGAGGAGATAGACAATCTCAACACAAATATTGTTGCATTAATCTGTTTTATACTCAAACATCCTTTTTTCGAAACATTTTGCAAAGTGGGCACCTTTTCCTGTTAAGTTACAATACCAAAGCAACTACCTTTTAGAATAATGTCCACATACAGGATATATGACTCAGTTTTATTAACACATACATACACTTAAAAAAATACTTTAAAAAGGCCCTAGAAATTCCCTGAAAAAACAAAGGTTAAAATTAAGTTATAGCTAGGTATGATAAACCTCAGAAATTCACTGAAAAAAACCAAAGGTTAAAGTAGCGTTTTAGTTAGGGGAATTTCTCAGTGGCAACATTAACGTTTTGAACTAAAAAAACACAGAAATTCAACAGTTATGGTTAGCAGTGCTAACTATAACTTGCATCCCCGCCATTCACTGGTTATGACCTCACATGTGACATCATTCATATCATGTTCTATGACATCATTTATGACATCACTGATGACATCATCCAAACTTCAGTTTCACCCATATTGCTCTATAGATTAGTATGACATTAGAGGCCTGACAGTAAGTACAAAATAGCTCAGGAGAAAATCACCCATTAATACTGCTACCACACAAACAGCTCACTTAGATGTTGAAAACAAGCATTATATGCAACTTTGAAACTATAGCATACACTTTCAGGTAGCATAAATCAAAATAGCAATCGACCACAGATGTACGAGAAACACTTGTTGACTGCAGTGTTCAATATCTATACAATTGTTGACTGAAAGCCAAAATAGTGAATACCAGGTGAAAATAAATGCCCTACTATGGACAGCTTTCATCTGTATCCAACCCCTGATACTCACCTAATCTAGATTGAGAAATGAAGTTTATATTAGCCAAAAAGTAGGTGCTGTAAACAGTTTTTTTCTCTATGAACAGAGTTTACACTGTATCACACTGTTTGCAGACAGTGGAACTCTCATGAGAAATTCACCACAGAGGATCAAAAAATCTACTAAGAACAGTGTACACTCTATACAACAGTAGATAAAAAACACTATTTTCTAAAAATAACAATCTAAAGGTGCTAAAGAACACACTACCTGCACCCTTCACAATGTGGTGAAAACTTTACAGATAGCTCACCTATTCTAGCAAACTAGCACACATGCATATTTTAGTTCCTGGTACATATTCTTTTATGTTAAGTATAAATTATCATTCTGGCAAGATTCTCTCTAATAACTCAAGGCAGCTTGCAAAGTTAGTATCTACTATGTAGAATCATTTTGCTGTAGGAATCTTTTTCTGTAGAACCCAATAACTTGTCTGATTCATAATGAACACAAGTCAACTGTCATCTGCACACACAGTCAGTCTTGACTAAACAAAATTCTTACGTGTTCAGTTTATCTACACAGCTGTGGTGAATTAGGAGCACATGCATTTTGTAAACATTGGCAACCATTAGCTGAATCCCCACAACTATGTAAACTATAAAACAAACTAGCACACTCATTAGATGATGTCATCAGTGATGTCATCAATGATGTAATTTGAGATGTCATCAGTGATGTCATAAATGATGTCATTGAACATGTCATGAGTGATGTAATATGTGAGGTCATAAGTAGTGCATGGCAGGGACACAAGTTATAGTTATTGCTGCTAACAATAACTGGTGAAGTTCTGTGTTTTTTAGTTCAAAACATTAATGTTGTCACTGAGAAATTCACCTAACTATAATGCTACTTTAACCTTTTCTTTTCCCAGTGATTTTGTAAGGTTTTTAAAAATCAAAAACAGATTTTTTATCACACCTAACTATAACGTTACATTAACCTTTGTTTTTTTCAGTTAATAAATATATATGTGTGTGTATATATATATATATATATATATATATATATATATATATATATATATAACGTTAAAGTACACCAAATGTGGGTAAAGGTCTGAGTTATTTTCAATACTATTGTCTTAGGAAAACTCTATTTGTTTTTTTTCAAAATGATAAAAAAGTAATACAACCAAGCCATCAGTTAAAAAACACAGAATTATAACATTTAAAAATACCAACCAAATACACTGCAGTTTCATGAGACACTTAAAAAAGAGTAACACATGATCGGTTTGTTAGATAATATATCACAGCCAATCACTCAATATCTTGACTGTTGCTCTCAATACAGAAAGAATCTGAGACTCAGATAAAATCATCAATTAAAGAACATAAGAATCACACTAAAATGCATAATCATAATAAAACCATAAAATCTCAGATTTCCTATTCTCTTTTGAATGTAAATAGCTTGCCAGATAAAAAGAGAAATTGCAAAGCAGATGTCTGCTGAGCCTAACTGTTGTAAGACCAGAGCGGTTCTACATTTTATGAAATAGCTTTACTGCAATAAAGGTTTAATAATGCGTCTTCTCCGCTCATCATAAAATTTACAAAAGAAAAGAAAGTGCGTAATGCCTTATTCTTAATGTCCATCACAGGGGCATTTGAATAAAGATATAGGCCAGTCATTTTACCTCAGAAGTGATACAAGGCGATGGGCCATATTGCACCTGAATCATTGTCAGGGCAAACCTATGCTGTGTGTGGGTTACAAACTGCAAGTAAGGCTGAAGTCCATTATTGGTTGCAAGATGAAAATTGAAATGGCAATTGTGTTACTGCATTCTCTGTTAAATCTTTCTTCTTCAAACCACTTCAGCCAAACTGTTTTGTGCTTTGATTTGCTGACCATTTTTAAAGACTTCAGTTCTTTGAAGAAATGTGGGGCCAGATGTACGACCGTTTATTGTGGTTGCAGAGGTGTTTTAGGCCCGTTTGCGACTGCAAAAATGGTGTGGCCCATGTACCAACCCTATTTTGTGAGTCGCTAATCAATTTGCGACTCGCAAAATAGTGTTAGCGACTCGCTATCGGGACGGGGCGTTCCAAGGGCGTCCCTTCCTAATAGTGACTCCAAAACCTATTTATGAATGTTTTGCGACCCCAATTGCGGTCGCAAAACACTTGCAGTTTACTACCCTTCTCAGAAGGGTGGTAAGGCACTCGCAAACGGGAAGGGGTCTCCAGGGGACCCCTTCCCCTTTGGGAATGCATGCGCAAATATTTCTAAAGGGCAGGCAATCGTCCCAGGGACCACTGCCTGCCCTTAAAAAATGAATCCGAAAAGTTTCATTTTTATTTTTTAAATGCATCCCATTTTCCTTTAAGGAAAACGGACTCCATTTTTAAAAAAAACTGCTTTATTTAAAAGCAGTCCCAGACGTGGTGATCTGCTGACCCCAGCAGGCCACCATCCTGGGAGTGCCAGCCAATCCCAATGGGGTCCCAAATTGCATGAAGCATGCAATTTGCGACCCCATTGGGAATCGCAAACATTGTCTGAGACACTGTTGTACATCGCGAGTCGGCGATGCTGCGAGCGCAAGGTAAGTGCTTTTATTTATTTATTTCTTTTCTCTCCACTTTCCCGTCGTATGTTGAACTCCACTAGACCCCCACCCAGCCCCGCCCCGCCTCACCGCCCCGCAACAATACCTGTGCGAGCCCCCACTGTATATAGGCACGATCAGGGAACTGGACCTTGACTTCAATATACCCAACTTACAAACGGATTTTAACACGTTGGTCAAAGGGGACCCCACAGATCTAAATTCAGCTTTCTTACCGAGACAGACTTTAAAGTGCACGGTATTATCCTTTACTAATTTGGATAAATATTCCTCGAGGTTAACCCTGTTCCATCGTAGTGCTAAACCGTTAAATCTGGGCAGCTCTATATCAGTCACTTGCTCACCAGTTATATCCCTCTCACTGCTATTTAATAATTATGGGGCATATTATCAAGAACGGCGTTAACAATTATCGCCGCTTTAGCGGCAGAAAACTGCTGCTAAAGCGGCGATAATGGGCTTGATAATATGCCCTTGAGAATTCCAATAGAAGTCCATGTTCTGGTGTGAACATGGGCTTCTATTGGAATTCTCCAGGGCATATTATCAAGCCCATTATCGCCGCTTTAGCGGCAGTTTTCTGCCGCTAAAGCGGCAATAATTTTATCGCCGTTCTTGATAATATGCCCCTTAAATTCTACACTCTGGGGTTATGACAACTTGCACAATTAGAATAGGCTCGAAATGTATTCAGAAAAGAACTCAAGTTATTTGTGATCAAAATGGAGTCGATTGTTCTCCCTCCCCCTTTGCCTATAAAAGTACACTTAAAACGGAGCAGACGAAACACTAGCTCCATGAACAAAAATAAAGTTATTTCCAAGAAGAAAATTATTTATCCCCTCGCCTTACACATCATGCTCAAAATGGGTTTGTCCAGCATCACCCGTGTCTACATACAGGCATACTTCTCTCGCCTAGTAGACATAAATGTGTAATAAAATCACCTCGCCTCAAAACACACATATCCCCTCCAGTCCTTTTGACAATACAATTGTCAAAATGTCTGCATTTTTGTATGCATCCACACACCAAGACACAAGACACTTTCAAACTAGTGTGTAACTGAAGCAAAAGTGAAGGCTTATTCGAAGAATAATTATCGCCATAATATGTTTTCAAACAATGGTGAAGAAACACAGAAAAAGGCAGACTCTGCTTTTGCAGCTCAGTATCATGGCTTTAGGGGGTAATGATTGCTCCCGATAAATGTATTAAATGATAAATGCAACTGCAAATACAATATACAATGTGTAGGCATTTTTGTACAGTCAGGAAAAGATGTGGCACAAACAGAACTACCAATCCTGGCAAACTACCACGTCAAATCACATTGTGAAGTTGTACTCAGCCCTACTGTGTTGATGCCAAACTGCACCTGATAAGAGTAGTTTCACAAATCAATAAAATGGCATACAAGGATGCCATGTTACCATGACAGATCCACCAAGAATATGAGCACATGCCACCAATCTTATCTGTATATCAAGAGAGCTGTCATATGCAGCTCACCGAATTCTTGATGCAAACATCATTTTATTCAGAAATTCCAATGAAGAAGCATAAAGAACACAACAAAACCTGGAAACACAAAACCCCCTAAAGTTAAACATTCGTGCCAGAAATTTTAAGTATTTCAAATCAACCGAAAGGAAAAAAAGTTCCCACTGCACACACGTACATGAAACAACACTCAGCTGAACCCAAATTCTCAAACCGAGAAAGAGGACAACATCAGCACCATCAAATGGCCGTGACATGTTACATGAATGCTACAACTATCACCTGCACAACCAAAGGAACCAGTTCCAAAACAAATGTATATGTCATACCCTGCACTTTAAAGTTCATCCTCATTTATATATCTGTTTACCAAGGAGTAGCAACAGGAAACTAGTACGCAAAGACATAAGAACCACACTTCATGACCAGCTTAGTATGCAGCACAGGTGCCAAATCAAACCGCTGTTGATGAGAGTGACCACCTCACTCCAGGTCATTACGGGCAATGTTCCAGTCTTGAACTTTTCAACAACAAAATATTGATTTCATGTGAATTATACTAATTACTTCTGTTGAAGCAACATACAAGACTACAACACCCAGAATGCTATACGCTATTTTTTTTTTTTTTTTTTTTTTTTAATCCTCATTCGCCTCAGACCACAGTTGGCATTAGGTGGGCTGACAATACCATTTCTCGGTTTCAAGGAGACGTAGGCAATCGAGTTGAAAACCTGGGACAATGCCCGCCTACTGGTATACCATAACCCCCAATATGCCACTGACCCCTTTGTAACGGGGAAAAAGATCTCACTCTCTTCAGGTGGATTATGACCGAAGGCTGTTTGTGCGGGCCTGCACACAATGGAAACTGGGCGCAGGGAGCAGGCCCAAGCTAGCCTGAGAGTTTCCAGAGAGGCATAATCATAGGATCCCAAAAATGATTTGATACTATAAAAACTAATTTAGGACCCTAGACTCCTCCTGCCCCAAATCAAATCACACCAGCCCCGGGAAGACTAACATAGGGACCAATTGAGCAGACAGTCCCATACTGCTTTCTTCTTACTATTCTGCAGTCTGCCCAGATCTGTCTTAGAGGTCCTATATAAAGAGGACAGCCATTCTGAATGCATGGGGGGTGTGGCCTCTACCCATCTCCTACAAATTTCTCTCCTTGCCAACAAAATTGCAGAAAATAAAAAACCTCTTATAGTTCCTGTGATTTCACTGCTTATTCCAAAAATGATCAGAGTGAGAGAAATCTGAACTGGGGTTCCTACGATGTCAGCTAAAGTTGCCCCTACTCTCTCCCAAAATTCTGTTAACCCAGGGCAATCTTTAAACATATGTATATCAGGAACGTTTACTAGGTCGCATTTCTTACAGCTTACTGGGGGCCATTAGTTATTTTAGAAAGTCTTGCTGGAGATAAATAGGCTCTATGAGTGGTGAAGTAGTGGTTCCTCCTAAGCCAAGCAGGTTTTACAGTAGCAAACAGGGTTTGGAAAGAAATCTGCCACAAATCCTCCCAATTCTCGTCTGGCATGGAGGTTTTCCACAATTCTTCCGCCAATTTAAAATCTCCATCTACGGCTTCCTCTATAGATCAGTAGAAGAAAGACACCTCCTTACACCCCCCAGGTCTCAGAACCAATTGCTCCTCTAGAGTGTTCCCTATTCCTATCGGTTTTTAAGATTCTGTGACCAACTCTGCAGCTGTAAGTATTTAAACCTAGACATGCCCTCCTCCAACATACTGTGTAGAGATGCCCATGGTAAAAGTGACCCCTCAAAAGTCAAATCTCTCCACACAGTAAGCCCTGCTGTTTTAAGTGGTATGGCTAACTTGTCTCTTAGACATTCTGGAGCCCCTAGCGAATCCCACAAGGGGCTAAACTTGAAAAGTAATTCAAGCCCGTACATCGCTTAATTCTGGCCCACATTCGGGCCGCTGCCAAGAGAACTTTCAACCTGATCTTTTTGAAGTATTTTTGGTCACCATATTTAAAAAGGAACCCCTCCAGTGGCAACCCCACCCCCTCTATCATAGCAGAAAACATGACTCCCCTATCTGTGTTGTCTGGGGATTTCAGAAGCATCCTGGAATGTGATAGTTGAAAGGCCCAGGCATAGTACTGAAGATCCGGGAGAGTAAGACCCCCTTTCTCCCTCCTACGCCTAAGCTTCTTCCATGCTATCCTCGTGGCCTTATATGCCCAAGCAAATGAATTGATAGCTTGCTGTAACTTATCAATCGCCTGTTTTTCAAAATGTAGGGGAATGGTGTTGAAAAGAAATGTAATTTTCGGTAATATGATCATTTTAATTAAGTTGATCCGGCCTAAAATGGTCAGAGGGAGATGGACCCAGGATTTCATAAGTTTCTGACAATCCTTAGAATAGCTATACGCTATTACACAAAAAGTCCAGAACCGGAAACAGTGTTCATAATGAGGTAGAGGGAAGCGGTCATTTCACCAGGAACCATTATTCAAGCATCAGTGAGCATACCAGAAGGCAAGCTGTGAAACCTTTTTTTTTTTTTTTTAATGTATTTATCGATTTTCAATGACATGAAGTTGTAACATTAAGATCAAACATAGACAGACTTATCAGTGTGAATCATCATGCGGTAGTCAGTACATCCAGAAGCATTGCATAGTGTTAAAGAAATGTCCACCCCAGTCACGTTGTTTTCTCTGGGCCTCCCCAAATATAATAAACATTGGAGCCGTCAAACCCTCATTATCAGCAACACCTGGGTGAATAAAGAGGAGGCAGGAAGTGCCAACACAGTAAGGATCCTTGACACGATGACCACTTATCAACCCCGGTACATTCAAAAATAAGCATGAGGAAAACAAGGAAAAGGTGGGTTTACGACATGTGCCAAGAGGCATCAAATGCGCATTGTGTCCCTAGATACCTATGCCACTGCTTCATCGCCAGTGACAGCAGGAGCTGCCGAGGGCAGGGCGGCAAGGTAGGTTTTAAGGGGGTTCCAGATATCCCTGGGTCGAGAGGACAAAGGGAGTAGTTCTGCATAATTACACAATTGTTCTTGACAATATGTTAGATTAGAGAGCCAATCCTTAAACTTCGGCGCTCTGCCTCTGCCCCATCTGCAGGCGATACGGCGTTTAGCCATCAACAAAGCAAGTGACAGGAAGCGACGGCGGGACCTCGCTATCAATGCAGTGTAACCCAGTAGGGCCATTAGTGGAGTGGGCTCCAAGTGAAGTGCTGTCATCTGTGCTAGAGCCGCAAAGACCTGCCTCCAATACTCATTTACCATGGGGCAGTCCCAGGCCAGATGAAGAAAATCTGCTCCAGCACATCCACATCTATCACAACGATCTGACTCCTTCAATTTGTACTTATACATTTTGACAGGGGTATAATATAATCGGTGCAAAAATTTAAAGTGTGTAATACAGAGTCTGCTACAGGCCGAGATCTGCTCCGTTTGTAAACAGCAGTAATCCCAGTGTTCGTCTGTGAGCTCTAAGCCTAATTCTGTGTTCCAGTGCGCACGAGAGGAACAAGGAGCCACTTCCTGTTGTGTATGGATGGTGTGATGGAGTCTGGAGACGGCATGTCCCGGTGAAGTAGCCTGCAAAACCATATGCAGCGGGGCCAACGTGGGGGGCTCCTGAGGGAACGCTGGAGAGATGTGTCGCACACCCTGTCGAAGCCGCAAATAAAGGAATACGTCTAATGGAGAGGGCTGAGTACCGAGAAATATCTGCTCCCGGGATTTGAACGTCCCATTTAAATAAAGGTCCCCCCATGTTACAATTTTCTTTCTTTCAAGTAGTTTTAGGAATCCCGTCTCCTGCAGCAGTGGCATGTGGGGGTGATGGGACAGGGGGAGTAAAGGTGAGTAAAGCAAGGTTCCACGTAGTAGTGCAAGAATGCAGTGCGAGGCCCCTACCGTGCATGTGATAGTTGTGGGTGCTTTGTCTCTTGGCTGCGGGGCGGAGCAAATCATGCCCGCGAGGGGCTTAGGATCCGCCAGCCAGTGTTCTGCTGCTACCTGTGGCATGTACGCAGGTGGGTGAAACCAAAAGTAAGCATAGTGTGCCTGAGCGCAAGTGTGGTACAATTCAAAATTAGGGACGTCAAAGCCCCCGCGGCATAGGGCCTAGTGAGTATATTCCATTGTAAGCGCGGTTGTTTGCCCCCCCATGTTAGTCTGATCATTTCCGACCTCAACGCTTTAAAGAAGTGCCTACCTGGGTGGTATGGAATATTAAGAAACAAGTATAGCAGCTGTGGGAGCACAACCACTTTTATTAGGGAGAAGCGTCCCGCCAGAGAAAGCGGCAATGAGATCCATCGGGTCACGCAGCTAGCAATATGGTCGAGGGCCGTGCCATAATTGAGTCGCATTAATTCCTCTCGATCTCTGGAGATGCGTATCCCCAGATAACGCAAATCAGAGCTGCCCATTCCAGTGGAAAGTCCATGGGGAATTGAGTGGCAGCAGGTGTGAGAGGAAAGACTACTGACTTTCCCCAGTTGATATGAATCCCGGAGAGTTTCCCAAAAACAATGAATTCTCGCAGGAATGGGTTTAGGTTGTGTTGTGGGTCCCGAATATATAGGGTGACGTCGTCAGCATAGAGAGATATGAGTATTTGGCACAAGTTGCAGCGTAATGCCTTGTCCTGGTGGTGTTGACGAAGCTTAGCCGCCAGGGGTTCGATCGCAAGGGCAAAAAGAAGGGGGGAAAGTGGGCACCCCTGTCTGGTACCCCTGGTTAAGGGGAAAGGTGGCTATTGATCATGACTTTGGCGGTGGGGAGGCTATATAACAAACGGATCCACGAGAGAAACAGTGGAGGGAAGCCCATTCGCTGCAGGACCGCTAGTAGATAATCCCATTCGACGGAATCAAACGCCTTGGTGGCATCTAGGAAGACAGCCGCCAGGGACAGATCGGGATCAACGTTATGTAAAATGGAGAAAAACGTGCGTAAGTTATCTGTGGTCGAGCACCCAGGGATAAATCCCGCTTGATCGGGGAGAACAAGCTTCTCCATGAGCAAGTTCAGTCGATTGGCAAGGACCTTAGCGAGAATTTTGGCGTTGCAATTGATAAGGGACAGGGGTCTGTACGAGTCGCAAAGGACGGGTGACTTCCCAGGTTTAAGTAGGGAGATGATGAGGGCCTCTCTCATGGAAGGGGGGAGCGTGCCTTGCTCTAGGGAATCCTCATATACCTCCCTGAGAATGGGAGATAGGAGATCAATGTACTCCTTATAGAAGTCGATGGGGAGTCCGGCTAGGCCAGGGGCCTTCCCATATTTCATTTGCATAATTGCTTCCCTGATTTCATCTAGTTCAAATGGAGCACACAAAAACTCCCTCTGCGAGTCCCCCAACCATCCCAGGGCGACGTCAGCGAGGTACGTATCGAGGTCAAGGGCATCCCGTCTGCCCGAGGTGTACAACGTGGAGTAGTGAGTGGTAAATATGTTAAGCATGTCCGCCGTATCTCTGTAGAACACCTCCCCAGGTCCCTCAACCTCCAGAACATAGTTGGAAAAGCACGGCTTTCATATAGTCTCTGCCAGTGCCCTGCCTGGTCGCTCACCCGCGCCGTATCGTCGGGCTACTCAATACTTCCCTCTGAATTTTGCCTCCCGATCTGTTGTGTTAGCGTAGTCCGAGAGCTTATCTCGAAGTTCACTCTGGGCACTTCCATCGGCGCCCTGGGAAAGTCGAGTCTCTATACCCTTGAGATCCTTCTCTAATGTCTGTAGAGTACGTTGGATGTCCCGTAAGACACCAAAACTCTTTGAGATACAAAACCCCCGAATTGTAACCTTGAAGGCCTCCCAGACTGTTTCAATGCTCTCAACAGATCCTTAATTCCTCTGCAAAAAATCATGGATTTCTTGACCCAATTCGTCATGAAACACCGTATCAAGCAGCGTGAGGGGCGATAGTCTCCAGCTGCTGCGTGGGAGGCCATATCCCGGGGGGGAGATCGCCATTTTTACAGGAGCGTGGTCAGAGAATGTGTGCGCTAACTGCGTGACGGACAGTATCGACGGGGCAAGGCCTCGGGAGATGAGACAATAATCCAATCTGGCCCATGAAGCAGATTGCGTTGTGAAATGTGTACCTTCGGCAGTGTGGGGATGTAGGTGACGCCAGGCATCTATCAGCTCATTGTCGGTCACTATATCTTGCAGCACTCTTTGCGCTCTAGTGTAATGATGTGGTGCGGAGTTGGACCTATCCGCAGCAGGATTAAGGGCAACATTGAAGTGCCCACCCCAGATTATGTGGGTAGAACCGATTTCTATGATTTTCCCCCACAACGTGGTAAAGAACTCTGGAGTCAATGTTGGGGCCATAACAGCACGCCAAGGTGACCGATTCGGGGTCTATTCTGCCCCATACAATGCAGTAACGTCCTTGCTGGTCTTGTGTTGTGCCGGCTACCACAAAGGGAGTGTTATTTTCTATGAGTATGGCCGTCCCTCTAGAGTATGAGGAATAGGATGAAAATGTTCGGTGATCCGCCCATTTGGACGCAAATGTGTTGTTGTGGATTGAGATGGGTTTCTTGGAGCATCACGACTTGTGTCTGATGGCGATCTAAGTATGACAAAACCCTCCGCCTCTTCCTCGGGTCACCTAACCCCCTAACGTTCCAGGTGAGGACATGTAGACTTTGGGGATGTGATGTATTAGCCATCTGAGAATGCGAAAACTAATGCTCGTTGTTTTGATTTCCATACTTCTGTACTTAGGATTAAGGATCTGAACCTCGTCTGTCTGTCACAGTATGTCACGTGTGCTAAGAAAACAACCATGAACAGTCCCATTCCCACCCCCTCCCACTGAAGCGTCCCAAACATGCCAGAGAATACATTCCCCACCCCACCCCCAAAACCCCATGAACAGCAAGAAACATCTGCAGACTGGTCTGCAACAAGAGTCAAAGGGGGTACGCCCTCTGGGGGGAACTTCTTGGTGCAAGCACGGTTCCTCCCCGCCCTCAGAGTAGCAGGGCGATGGAAAGATCATGCCTCTCGAGGGCGCTCGGTACATACATTATTATGCCCATGTGCAACAGTGACCTGGCTGGTACCGTCGGATGTCCAATTCTTCCGGATCTGTTCGTCCAGTTCGCCTGTTATTGTGATGGTACAACCTCACGAGCGCCATTGAGCCTGTGGTGACGTGGCGCTCATGACAGTTAGTCTGTGTTCGCAGGATTCTTACTAGGAGCTGCATCCGGCGTAGAGGACGTGTTATTATAGTGTTTCAAATGTTTCAAGAAGTCATCCACCTGCTGCGGGTTGGTAAAAAAGAATTGCTTGCCCTGATGTGTGACTCTCAGCCTCGCTGGGTAGAGAAGGGCGTAGTCTATCTGGGCTTGGTGTAGCTTTTGCTTGGCGGGGTTGAACTTGCGCCGTTCTTCCTGCACTGCATTTGTGAGATCTGGGTAGAGTGTAAATTTGTTGCCTTCGTAGACGAGTTGGCGTGTCTCCCGGGCCATCTTGAGAGCCGCATTGCGATCGCGGTAATTTAGGAGGCGGGCAATTATAGGGCGCGGTGGGCCTCCCGGGGGCGGCCCGGGCGGAGGGTGCGGTGCGCCCTTTCGACTATAAATTGGGAGGAGAAGGATGCGGCCCCAATAGTGTCTTTCACCAGTCTTTCAATATATTCTTCCATTCTGCCTGTGTTGGTACTCTCTGGAATACCAAGAATGCGCAAATTATTCCTGTGACTGCGCGCTTCGAGATCCTCGTTCTTTGCGGCTATGATATTGAGCAACTTGTCCATCTGTGCCACATGAGTCTGAATGGTGGAGGTGCTGTCTTCCACTTCCGATACGCGGTGCTCAGTTTCTTTGATGCGCTCGTCGTGTCCATCCAGCTTGTGGACGATGGCATCCATTCGATTGGTCAATGCGTCCATTTTTTCAGCAATGGAGGTGAGGCTCTGTCGCACCTCTAAAAGTAAAGATTTCATATTGTCCTCCTGTAGGGGGGCCACTTTCTGTGTGGCATCCTCCCTGGACCCCTCAGCATCCCCCTGCTGAGTGCGACCAACCTTCTTGGACTCTAAAGTCAGCCGGGGCTGTCTGATGTCCGCCTTCCCCATGATGTGTGTGGAATAACTTCCGGCTCAGTGTTGATAGTTGCAGGAATGAGGATGAGACCAAGTCGGGGTGCAGGGAGTGTGTGTGACTGTCCAGCTCACCCCAAGCAATGAAAGTAGGCTTTCATGTTGCTCCTCACCAAAGCCCCAGTGCTGGGCCTGTCACCGCCAATGGAGAGTAGTATAAGCATTAACCCAGTCATCCGGGAGGTGCGGCGCCACTGGGACAGCGACGCCCAGCAATATGGGCTGTTACAGTACCTGAGGGGCCAGTGGGCAGGTCGCTCAGTGTTTGGTTTGTGCGACTTCAGCAGGCTATGCAGTCAAGAAGAGCCCAGATCGCGGGTTGCAGCGCCAACCAACCGTGCAGCCCAGCAGTACCACAGAGGGCAGAGTCATGAATTTACAAAGGCCATGAGCCCACCGGGGCTCTACAATGCAGCCAGAGAAGAGGCAAGCCCAAGCTGTATTTGTTGGTGGTCGGGAGAGTGGAAGTGCAGTGGAGCCAGCAGGAGCGAGGCCCAGCCCCAGGTCGGCGATGCGGGCAGGTAGTGGTGACTTTATTCTGGGCAAGCGCTGGCTGATTGAGGTTATAAACGTGCAGCAGAGTAGACCTCACCGCAAGTACCCCTCCAGGGGTAATTGTGAAGGGCTTTGACTGCAGCGATATGTTGTTCCCCCGCAGCGCTGGTATCGCTGCCCGGGAGAGAGGATGGCGGGGCCAGAAAGCGCTGCAGGCGCCGCAGGTGATTATGAGCCTATTTCGCCTGCTATCTGACAGCCGCGGTTCACTCAGTCTGTCACACCGTCACACCAGCGACAGGAACGGCCAGCTCACAGTCATGTAACACGCACCATCAATGTCGCGTGGGGGGCCGGGAGTCAATGGAGGAGGCCACCTTCGGGTATGCGGGCGGAGCGACAGCGGCTATCCCTCCGCATGTGCAGGATACTGATGGCTCAGCAGCGCACTGGGGGTAGTTTGAGGTTCACTCACCCCTGGTGTGTAGCAGCGACGCGGGATTCAGCCGCGTCCAGGATGTGGCCCACACGCCACGTGGGCGCCGCGGGGCTCGAGTGGCAGGTCAAGCCCGGCAAGGGCACCGGGCAGTGCAGGTCTCTCCAGCGGCGCCGCCAACGGTAGCGCAGCAGTGTGGTTTGGCAGCGCGCTACCAGCCCCAGATTCGCTATGCCAGGGCACCGGATCTCAGGCATCTCGTCTCCGCAGCAAGGTGCAGGTTAAGGTCCAAGGAGCAGGATAATTGTCAGGATAACGGTGCCGAGCAGCAAGAGCCTCACACCAGTGCGGCCATTTTGCTCGTGTGCCACCTAGCGCCCCTCAGCTGTGAAACCTTTATACAGAAGAAACAGCTTACTACCATACCTACAAGAATGGCCAAAAAAACACCTTAGCAAAAACCCTGCTGAAGAAATCAGTGCTGCGCCTCAGGATGCAAAACCCCATGACAAGCTCTCCTACATCTGAACAATGTGACCAAGATGCAGAATGGAACGAACGACTGATAAAGGATAACAGATCTCAGTGCACCAGAACACATTCAATTCACGGAGGACGTCTTTAAGAACCCCACAGGCAGTTCATTCGAGCAGTTCATACTGTGGACTCCTGAATGGTGGCCGGTAGACCTTGGTGCTCCCCCCGCCCCCAAGTCCCTTGTTAAGAACCTAGGCATCCGCCTGGACCAGGCTCTCACCTTGAAAGAGCACGCTGCTCAGACAGCTGGCTCCTGCTTTCATACACTGGGCCTATTACGCCGAATGTTTCCCCTGCTTCCTGATTCAACTCGGAAAACCCTGACACAGGCACTTATACTGAGCCGCCTGGACTACTGCAATAGCCTCTTGGTCTCAGTCAACGAGTCCTCGCTCTGTAGATTGCAGGTGGTCCAGAACACCGTGGTGCGACTGGTCTTGAATGCTCCCCCAGGACCACTTCCCGCTCTCTTCTTCGCCAACTCCATTGGCTCCCAGTACACGAGCGGGTTAAGTTTAAAGTTTGCTGCACTGTTCACAAAGCCTTATATAACCTCGGCTCCGTCTATCTTGCCGAGAAATTCACGCCGTACACACCCTCCAGGTCCCTCCGCTCAAGAACCAAATCCCTTCTTGTGGTCCCCCGAGTCAGGAAACCAGGCTGGGTGGGAAGGCATTCTCCCACCTTGGCCCTCTTTACTGGAATCAGCTCCCCATTCACTTGAGACAATGCCCTGACCATCTCCAATTCAGAAAGCACCTTAAGACCATCCTTTTCTGTTTCTGATTCTGTTCCTCTTCATCAGCTTTTCTTGTTGCTTGTCCGAAGCGCAGAGATACCCCTCTGGGGGTCGATTCAGGTGCTATATAACTAAATAAATAAATAAATAAATAAATACGAGATGTACTGCGAAAGCCTGCCTAATCTCTCACCTGCTGTAGTGATTTTAGCTGTCTGGAGGTATCTCAACCAAAGATTCTGAGGTTTGCTCCGCAGACTGGACTTGGAGTTATCCTCAGAAGTGACATCCTGGGTGTTGTGCTCTGACCCATTTCTTGTTTTGTGGCAGTGACTTGTTAAAAGCATTGTTAGTGTTTTGTGGATTTTGGGGACCGAAATGTGCAACTGGGAAGGTAACATGCACTGCTGTGATTGCAGACAGTTTAAATGTATACACTTGAGTTAAACTAAACATAACAACACTTTAGATTCTAGCAAAACCAAGGTTCAAATGCATATTATTGTTTTCGGTCAGTTTATAGTCTGAAGGAAGAATTCACTTAAAACTCTCTATTTTAGTTGAAACTGAAATTTGATTTACTCTGACCCTACTTACCCTTCTGAAATGTGAGTTCAATGGCATTACTGCTTACATTAAGTTAGACCATTTTTCAAGCGGCCAATCATGTGTTCTGTTTCTTGTGATCCTACAAACCACTAACTTACAAAATGTACTGATATGCAATTAAGATGAGATCACATAATTAGAAACTCCTAATCATTTTAGAATGCAATGGCGACCCATGATAATTGCTGGGTTACTGCGTGAGCTTTCATGGTAATTATTACAATAGGTTGCACTAACTCTATTACACACAGCAGAGTTACCAAAGTAATTACTGTGATATCTCATCATAAAATGAGCAATAACTCTCTAATTACCTCAGATTGCTACTGTGCGGCATTCAAATGAGCAGCGGCAGTTTTACAGCTTAAGTCCACAGTTCTGGAGCATTCACCTATTCCCAGGAGGTTTGAAATACATTGAGGCATCATTCACAAAACAAAGAACTCTGCTGCGCTGTAACATTAGAACAAACAGGTATTACGAGGTTGCGTTGTTCTGTTCCCAATCTACTTAAAAGTGTTTTTTTTAAAATGCCCTATTGCTCCGCATTTTCAGACGCTGTTGTTTATCTATGATTGGTATGATCAATGAGGAGAAATACTTTTATTTTTCCTCGTTTTTTCCTTTTTCTATGCGTGCTGCATTCTGAAAGAGGAAAATGCCATCAAGGATTGTCTTTGTGCAGGAAGGTGTCCCTTCCTGCACAAAAACAATCATACTCACAACGCAGGCACCCTTGCAACATGACAGAAGTGTGCCTGCACTGGTGCATGGCAGTCAATTGTTCACCAGCGAAGGGGAAAGCACACAAATGTGTCGCTTTATTGTTAATACAATGCATCCCTGTGCTTTTAAAATGGCACAGCTCAGTGCAGCAAAATGGCTTGCTGCGTCGCTCTGCGTAATTTTTTTGAAAATGAGGCCCAGAATCTTTAAGAGTGAGATAAAGAGGTAAGGAGTGAACCGTGGTAGATAAAAGAGGCATGAGGTGAAATCATGACTTGGTTTTTGGCAAACCTGACATTTGGCAGCGCCGGGTAGGGGCTTACTAGAAATCTTTCCCACTGGCACTTATTATTTTACAAATTAATCCTTGGGATGATGCAAAGTAGGGCGTCTTGTAGAGCGGCTCTTGCCTTGCATGTGATCAGTTTCACAATATTTCCATTCACTCTATTTAAGGGGTTACAAGTATGTGAACCAAACCTCTAAAATCTAATGTAGTGGCTGTGGGCAATGAAGGTATGCTGGCACTAGCAGACGACATCTAATCACCAGAAGATATAAAATATAATTAATTTAGTCTCATTTACAAATCATTCATTTTCATCAGGGGTTGATGGAGCCAGAGGTATACTGCTCTGCCTCAAACCTAGCCACCCCTCCAAAAAAAACATTTCAAACCATATCAAGCAACAGGTTTCACCACCTTGTCTGCAGATCTACAAAGCACATTGTGTCAGGTGGTTCTTGGGGGAAATGTGACTCTCCATTTAAACCATTGGAAATTGTAGCTCAAAATGTTTCCCAGCATGGGTCCAGAACATTGATTAGAGGTATAGACGCTGTCACAATACCATGACCAGAATATCAAGGACTAAAATATTAACAGGTACGTATGTATACGTTTTCTATACCTAACGCTACATATAAGTTCTTTGATACTATACATATCTTCATGGTACATAGTTGTGGAGTGAAGAATAGTGATATTTACCCCCATCTTTGCACTTACCTCCTCGATATTTTGGTTTTCGTTATTTTGGTCAAAATATTGTGGCCACTTGATATTTCTTCTTTCATATTGCAGAATTCAAATTATTTCCCAGTTTAGCAACTTTGTTTAAAAGGCTTGATGCACAGTCCATTGATTTTATCCTTGAACATCTTGCCATGTTCAGAACTGGAACATTCATGTATCCTCAAACGGTCTTCAAACACTGAGAAAAACATCTAATAAAATTCTCAGTGATAGAAAACTAAAATGATTGCCCTTTTGATTGAAAACTAACATTACTGACATTCCACATAGGTAGAAATAGTTCCTGTGGCTATCACAGAACAACATAGTCTTGCCATTCAAAACCTCTACACCTACAAATAACTAGTCAAAAAAAGGCATGAATCCAGTATCATACCCAATCATCCTCTGTATTATGGCTGCAAATAACCAGAGCTAATGGGAACATCATATTGTTCTTTGTAGCAAATCGCATTTTACTGCACGATCTTCCCAGACTTTTGCCCATTTTTGGACTTGTTTTTCCTTGTATTTCAAATGTGTGCACTTTGATAATGCCGCTTTGTGTGACAGTGCTTGTGGTTTGTCGCTAAGCATGTGGTGTTAAATTTGTTACACCTAATCAAATTGTATTCCTCTCCAGCAGAAGCTTGGAAAGATGGTACAGTAAATTAACCAGCAGAAGTTATCGTCATGTGTGGGCTCCAGTGTAATACCCATGTATATTAACAAAATATATGGTGTCAGAGAACACCATTGTGTCTTGGCAAAGCTGCAGTTTCAAAACCACTGCAGGGGCCTATAGGAGCAAAAAGTGCTTTCCATGTAGAAACACTTCTACAGAGGCCACAAGGCTGGATGGTTAATGTAGAAAAGAGGAGGCATGCTAAATATCAATGAAAGGATATCCCCATACTGAAAAGTGAACAAAATATTGTCGACACTGTAGAAACCAACGCAAATTTCCATGAAGAGGAAATAATATGAATAAAAGTTTATTTTTCCAAATTAGCTTGGGAAAATAATAGATATTTGCATACAATTGTTTGGTCATTTGTTTGTCATAGATATAATTCAATATTGAAAGTAGATTTCTTGTAAGTGTAGTGGAAAAGTATATTTTAAAAAAGCATACTATGTGCTGCCTGAAAGTAAACTAAAATGTAAGCAGTTTTGCTGCTGCTTTCCCTCCTGTGACTGCATCTAGAATCCCAATTAGATGTGAACTGCTGTCCTGTTGAAGGATACTGCAGTCACTTCAAAGAGTAGGAGTGCTGTGCGAGTGTTCACAACTTTCCACTTAGCAATGGGGAGTCATCTGGGTGGGATCAGGGAAAGATGGTAGAACAACAGACTGAAACAACAACCTTTGAGGAAATGTCTAATGGGAGCCCTAGTGAAAAATACATAATGGTCTCTCAGACATTTGTATCTCCTCACAGAAACTTGAAAATGTGTTCCCAAAACAGGTAGAATGATGGTGCCTTCTGTTCTTTAGATTGGGCCCAAGAGTGGACACCAGACTCTTGGAAGAGCAAGAGACCTAGAGCTATCTTCAAAAAGGGAATCTGGGAAAGTGTACAGTAAGGTGATAGAGAAAATGCTGAAAAGGAGTTTTCCTGAATATTGCCTGAACTCGTTGCAGAGGATTCTCTAGTGCACAGGATAAGAATGTAACCTCACCACCAGCTGTTCAGTGCATTGCTGGATCAAGAAGCATTCCTCAAGGAAGAATATCATTCTGGTTAACACCTGTGGAAAGACAACTGAAGGGCCCTTAATCTCCACTGGTGCCCAAGAACTGGAAAGGGTCCTTTAAAGGTTGTCTGGCTGGCGTCATTTTGACTTCTATAGGGACAAAGGGTCAGAAGTGCTCCCTCCTCTGAAGAAGATCCAACAAACCATTTGTGTGTGGACTTCAGTTGACCTCGAGGGAACCCTTGGTGGACAGTTATTTCCTGCCTAGAAACTTCCTAAAGATCTGGGGACTATAGGAGAGGCCAAAAATCCAGTATCCAGAGATACAATTTTTCTGACTTCTGGATAATCAGGACAAGGCCCCAAAGGTCCCTGAGGAAGGTGTGACCTAGCCAACAACATATTCCAAGTTTGTCGACAGTTCATCCTGTGTTTGAGGCTGCCATGGGACTGTTGCAGAAGTGCGTGTAAGCCTGTGTACCCTCTTTTGCTACAACCACCTACCTTGTTTGACTGAGGAAAAACAAGAATGAACAAAATGTGACTATACACAGTTTTGTCATCAATAATTTCATTGCAAATGTTGCAGTGACATTATCAATGATGTCATAGAAGGTGTCATGAATGATGTACTATGTGGGATAATTAGCAGCGCATGGCGAGGGTGAGAGCTATAGTTAACTTAAGGCACTTGTTACAGTCACTCGAGATAGCTATAATTGGTGAATTTCAGTGGTTTTGTATGTTTAAAGTGGTATGTTTTAACTGACATTTTCACTTAAATATAACGTCACTTTAACCTTTGTTTATCTTTCAGTGAAGTTCTACATTTCTTTAATATCAAGTAATATTATAATATCATATGTAAATCCAACCCCCTGCCATGCACAGGTTTTGGCAGTGTGTGGTGGGGTGATGACCACAGGGCTTGGCAGGGCCTGGCAGAGTACCAGCAGGCACCCAACCTCTGCCATGCAGAATGGCCTCTGAACAGCCAATTCTAGAGGCTCAGTGAAGGGGCCACTCGCCGACTCCACTGTAAATATAAAGGGTAAACCCCTGGGCCCTGGTGCACCCTGGTATTTAAAAAATAATAGAGCAGGCCAGTGTTTTTTTTTATTCTGCCTCTATTTGCAAGAAAAAAATATATATATTTTTTTTCACTACCCGTTATGCATTTTTTTAGCATTATTTTTTTAGGACTTCTGGCTAAGTACCGAGCCCTAAGATGACTTCCACCACATTGTTGCTAATGTGGTGGCAGCCAATGAGATCTGTTGGGTCCGCGGATCATCCGTGGAGTGATATATGCAAAGTTTTAGAGCATTAATTGTTCAAAAACTGCTGAACGAATTTACACCACATCACAAAAAACTCTCTTTCTGGAACAAGATCTAGCTTTCTGCCAAATCTGGTCTAAATCCATTCAGCTATTTGCTCTGTAGCTGTGTCTAAAGTACCTAGTGAAAGTGAATGGGGAAAACACATTTTGGGACCCAGCTTTTCACCTGCCTCAGCTTGACAGATCCCCCCCCCAATACTTTCCAGTTAGGAGCTGAGGTGGAAGAACATTTTTTGGGGAAGGTTTCATGAACATTCGTCAAAAGGCCCCAAAGTTATTATGGAAACGTGGTCTTAACTATAACTACCTACTGCCACTGTGCAATATGTATGTATATCTATATATCAAAATATATGTTCATATTGTACAGTGGCAGTTGCCACTGTGCAGTTATAGTCAGGACCTAGGAAGAGCATTTTTTGGTTTGCTAATAACTTTGGCACAGTTTGATGAATCTTCATGAAACATATCAAATACAAACCACCTCAGCTCCTTCCTTAAACATTTTGAGGTGATCCACCAATTTGGGGACAAGAATAAAGGGGGGCAAAATGCAATTTCCATAGGGAATTTTGAACAATGCTACAGCCCAAATGGTTTAATGAAATTACACCACATTTGGCCAAAACTGCGGGCCCAATTCACAAAGGTAAACTGAGAAGAAAGTCTAACTTTACAACTTTTGGTGTTCCACAAAGGGCATTTACTACTCATAAATGCCCTTTGTGATTGCCGAAAGGTGAACTTTATGACTTTTGGTATTCACAAAGGCCATTTACGAGTAGTAAATGTCCTTTGTGAATGTCAAAAGTTGTAAAGCTGGACCTTCGTCTCAGTTTACTTTTGTGAATCGGGCCCACTATCTTTGACCAGAAAGTGTGCTTTTTGTGTTTTGGTGTGAATCTCTACAGTTGTTTTTGAAAAATTAAGGTCCAAAATGTATGTACATATGGACAGTTGGGTTTGCTGGGCTCTCACAGGAGTCCCACGAGCATGTAACTTCAATAATTAGAGCATTCTAATTAGCTGGGTGGCTTCTTTTCAGTTGGCTGTCACCCCCTGGGGGAAGAAGAAGCTCCTGTGAGTCCCTCAGGAGCTCATGCTCTGTTTGGCTGGCCGCAACAGGAGGAGAAATGTTGCCCCCACCATTTCAGGATACATGGACTCGGTCCTCGTGTCCCGAAAATAAAAATACCCTCCACGACGTGAAATATACATAAATTGTGAAACTTAATTTATCAAAAAGTACTGAAAAGATTCACACTAAATCACAAAAGCCTTCTTTCTAGATTAAGATGTAGCTTTCTGACAAATTTCTTGTAATTCCATTTAGCTGTGTTTGCGGCATTGCTGTTCAAATTTCCCCTTCCTTTTTCTCGGCACCCACTTGACGGATCACAACAAAACTTTCCTTTGAAGGAGATGGGGTGGATGTAACTTTTTTTAATTAGGAAATGTTCATGAAGATTTGTTTAATGGAACCAAAGTTATTAGTAAACTAAAAAGCAATTTCCTGAGGAAACATGGTCCTAACTATAACTACCCAGTATGGATTCCCAGGGATAGGAATTTCTCTGAATGTTGCCACTGTTTGATGTATTTACATGAAACCTTCTAGACCTATAGCTTTTCTACATCGGCGGAGGATGGAAAGTATTCTGGTGATTGATCAAGGGGGTGCAAAGGAAAAAAGGGTGTCCCAAAATGCATTTTTCCACCAATGCATATTCCGTAGATTTTTCTATTGCACGTGGCATTAAAACGCCTGAATGGATTTCCGCGAAAATTGGCAGGATTATACACTATAGTGTGCAGGTGATCCTTTTGGGTACTACAGGTAAGTAGGGTAAGGATTATTTAAACTATGAGGCATTAAATCTTATTGATATCTGGTTTTGTGGTAATTTCCCAAGATTTCACAGTATTTCACAAAACTACCACAGTACAGAGCGATGAAAAGGCATTATGTGAATGGCTAATGACTGCTCTACAAAAATAAAAGGCAGCAATATTGTTTTCAGTTTAGTAGGTTTGATATTTTTCCCTACCTATTACTGCTTAAATAAAGTGGTAAAAGGTAGGGAAAATTGTTTATAAGTTTCTATATATTTAAACAAAAAGTACCACTGGAAGTACAGCCATAATGAAATATATATTTCTTTAAATGTGTTGAAAAACAAAAAATACACAGTACTACACTATATTTTACAAATATAGTGAACTACAGCATATTTTCAATTTTTTATATATTTAATTCTTTACCAAAAAAAGTCTACGGAGTAGCACCATGGTACCTATAAATTACTGTGCTAAGTAAAAAAAATTAAAAAAGGCCCTGTTCTCTGTAAAGTGTTGTAAAAATGTATGGAAGCATATAAATATATTTCTCGCCCTATTACCACTTTAATAAAGTGTAAATATGTAGCAAACTGCAATCCAACCTACGACTTACTGATATTTAAGGCCCTAACCCAGAACCCAGAGCTAAAGTGTGTCCTGAAAACAAGATGGCTACATTTTAAGTTTTGTAAAGACAGCCATTAGCCAATCATATACTGCCTTCTCATCAACCGCAGTATACAGCGCAGTTCCAGCTTGTAGCCGCAGCACAATATATAACTATTTGAACACTTATAACTTTAATACTACTTACACTATTTATACCCAGTACCACAAATTACCATTTGAACATCATAATCTATATGTTTTCCACATTACATCTAAATCGATTCACCCACTTTCACGCTACATCTGTTTCAAGTACCACAGTCCACTTAATGCCACTCCACACTATTTCACTGTATCCCACTACACCCTACCTCACTCCACTGTATACCAGTCCACTCTAAGTTACTTCAATCTACGCTACTTTGCTGTACGCTATTACACTCTACCCCACTTTACTCTACGCCACTTCACTCGTCGCCACTCCACTGCACGCTATTCCACTTTACTGTATGCACCTCTTCTTTATGCCACTTTACTCTACACCACTACACTGTACCCTACTCCACTCTACATCACTCCACTATCTGTTATTTTACTCAACACCATTCCACTCTACACCACTCTACTGTACACTATTCCACTGAATGCCACTCCACTTTATGCCACGCCACTGAACGCTATTCTGCTGTTTGCCATTCCACTCTACCACACTCCAGCCCACAACACAGCACTCTACACCACTCCACAGTACTCAATTCCACTCTATGCCATTTCACTCAACGCCACTCCATTCTATGCTATTCCACTCTAGGCCACTCCACTCTATGCCACTCAACTGTATAGCACTCAATGATACGCTATTCCACTGTACACACTCCACTCTATGCCACTCCACCCTACGCCACTATACTCTACCCCACTCCACTCTACACCACTCCACTTTACATTACTCCACTGTACACTACTCCAGTCTACACTACTTTACTCTACGGTACGCCGCTCTACTGTAAGCCACTATACTCTATGCCATGCCACTGTATCCTACTCCACTCAAATCTATGCCACTCCACTGAATGCTATTCCACTGTATGCCTCTTCACTCTATCCCATTCCACTGTTTACCACCCCACACTAAGTGACTCCAATCTACGCTACTCCACTGTACGCTATTGCACTCTACCCCACTTTACTCTATGCTACTTCACTCTTCACCACTCCACTGCATGATATTCTAATATATGCCACTCCACTCCAAAAAACTCCACTGTATGCTATTCCACTCTCTGCCACTCTACTACTACTTCACTACTTCACTGTACCGTATTCAACTCTACGCCACTTCACTATATTCAAATGTATACTTTATTGTTTAAGTTAATAAAAAACCATACTAATATCCTAAAAATGAAATTAAGTTAATTAACCAGCATTTAAATTGTTTAAAAGACAATTTCATATCACATAAAACAAACTAAAATAGAAAGTATCATAAAAGTTGTCGGCAATATTGTTATCACATCAGTACTCAATATAAGGTGCATTTGTACAGTTAGCTTATAGTTTTAAGTGCAGTCCGGGGATTCTTTGGGGCGCGTTGTCTTTTCATATGGTATCAGGAATTTCATCATCTTACAGTTCAATTGAGAATCTGTTGAGTCTAGACCTTTAATAATAGCTGATCTGCAAGTTCGAATGCCCCTGTCACTGAAGGATTTCTTCAGTAACAGAATCTGAATAGATTTTTAAAAAGGGGACACACAGGTCAGATGGATAAAATCTTGCCGCTCTGCACCACATAAATTAAATGTCCTGGGTCCGTTGTACTTCCATGATGGTTGGTCTGCCAAACATGGTAATGCTCCAAATCTGATGGCCATTAGCTTTCATTTCAGATAAAGTGAGTACGTTGAGTTTAGGTATTCTGCCGGACGTAATGTTGTAAATGATTGAAGGACCATCCAGGCGTGGGACCGCTATGTTAGTGTACTTTTGTCTTCTAACAATGAATGGAGTTTGTCCATTTTGTTTATCACCCTACGAAAGATTTGGAAAGATGGATTCTGAGCCCAGAGTTCGTTTGAATTTGTTTCCTTCAATGCTATTTTCAAGAATTAACCATAGCATGAACCTGGATCTTCTTTCTGGGCCCGCCACAGGGTGTCATGTAGAACATTGGATCGATTTAGCCAAAATGTGTGCCAGGTTTTGAGTGCCGCATATTTTCTCCCAATCTCCTGTTGGATGAGACCAAATTCCAATCGTACCTGAGCCAGAGAAGCGTTTTGAGGAAGTCAAAAAACATTTTTGTACGTTTTGTTTGTAGAGTAACTAAACGTTTTGCATCCTTGCCATTTATAGCTATACTTGCATAAGTTACCATCAGGAGTAGTTTGGCAGCCATCACTGCCACTATCGGCTTGAATGATGGGCCCTGTAGTTTTTTTGCAAGGGCACAAAATGCATAGATATGGCCATTACCTTTTTTTTCAAGATATTGTTTTCGATATTGAAAGTTTAATCGATCGTCTATAAATACCCCTAGATATTTATGCGTACTGTCTACCTCTAAGGCTGTTTCTCCCAGCTTTATTGGATGTTGATGTCCAGGGCGATTCATGATTGACATTGTTTTTGTTTTGTAACATTAATTTCCAAGGCATTGGCCTTAGCGAATGTTGTTAACTCATTGAGTGCTCTTTGGAGGCCAACTCTTGTTAGACTGAGCAGAATTATATCGTCTGCATATGAAAGGAGCATTATAGGTAATGAGCCCAGTCACGGGGGTGTGAATTAACCTGATTCAATCTTGGTGAGAGGTCCGCCATGAATAAATTAAATAGGTGAGGAGCTAATACACAGCCTTGCTTTAGACCTATTTCTGTCTGTATTTCCCTTGACAGTCTTGTGCCGTTTGCTATTTTTACACAAACCCACTTGCCTGTATATAGTTGTATTATGGCGCGTAGTATTGTTTCAGGAAGACCCAGTTTCTTTAATTTTGTACACAACAAGCCACGATTTACATGGTCAAACGCTGCTTTAAAGTCTATATAATTTTCTTTGTAAGCGTTTGCACTTGTCCGCTATTAAGGCCAGGGATAGAATGTTTGTAGTAGTGCCAAACCCTTTGCGGAATCCTGTTTGGTTGAATGGAATCAAGCTGTTATTGTCTGTCCATTCTACCAGGTCTTCTAGGATTAGTGATCCGTAATAATTGGCTTCTACATCAATGAGTGCAGTTTGCCTATTATTTGTCTGATCCTATCTATCGCCCCCTTTGTGGATCGGATTGATTATGACCCTTTCCAACTCTTGAGAAGGATATCAGTTGTACCTATCTCCTTATACAGTGCCAACAACGGAATCCCCCAATGATCAGGGTCAGTTCTAAAGATCGTCTGTGGGATGCCGTTTGGCCCAGGTGCTCCGTCCCTACACCCCTCTTTTATTATTCTAGATACCTTTTCTGCCACGTAGCATTAATGATCCTGGGTTGTTGTTGATAGAAGGGTAGAGCTGGTATCTTGAGTTATTTTTGTGATATGTCCTAATGATTTAGACCCCAAAGGATTAGGGGTGGTGTATGTCTCACTATTTATGAGTGGAATAGCATCTTTGAATGTTTTATTTAAGTAAGCTCCATTATATGTTATTCTACTCTACACCACTCCACTTTATGCCACTCTACTGTGCACTATTCCATTGTACGTCACTCCACTCAATGTCACTCCACTGAATGCTATTCCACTGTTCGCACACTCTACTCCACTGCACTTTATACCACTCCACTGTACTCCATTTCACTCTATGCCATTCCACTCTATGCCACTCCATTCTACGCCACTCCACTGTACACCACTACACTATGTGCCACTCCAGTTTATACTATTCCAGTGAACATAACTCAACTGTGCACCACTCCATTCTATGCGCTTCCACTCAATGCCACTCTACTCTACGCCACTCAACTGTATTGCACCCCACTATATGCTATTCCACTGTATGCACTCCACTCCATGCCACTCCACTTTACATAACTTTAGTCTACAACACTCCACTGTACACAACTCCAGTCTACACTACTCTACTCTATTACATTTTACTGTACGCCACTCTACTGTATGCCACTCTACTTTGCCCTTCCCCTCTACTCCACTCTACGCCACTCTATTGAACACTATTCCACTGTACACCACTCTACTCTATGGCACTCCACTAAATGCTATTCCACTGTCAGCCACTTGACTCTACCACACTCCAATCTACACCGTTGTCCTCTACACCACTGCACTCTACACCACACCACTGTACTCCATTCCACGTCATTTCACTCTATGTCACTTCATTCTACGCCACTCCACTGTATGCCACTACACTATACACTACTGCAGTCTATGCTATTCCAGTGTACCCAACTCAACTGTACACCGCTCCATTCTATGGTATTCCACTCTATGCCACTCCATTCTATGTTACTCAACTGTATGACAGTCCACCATATGCTATTCCACTATACACATTCCACTCTATGCCACTCCACTCTTTGCCACTATACTCTATCCCACTCCAATCTACGCCAATCCAGTCTATGTCACTGCACTATACACTACTCCTGTCTCCACTACTCCACTCTATGCTATTCCACTGTACACAACTCCACTCTACGTCCCTCCACTCTACTCTATTGAACTCTAGGTCACTCCAGTCAATGTGACTTCACTGTACGACACTCCACTATATGCTATTCCAATTTACACCACTCCCCTCTACGCCACTTCACTCTATTCTACTGCACTGTATGCCACTACACTCTATCTCACTTCCCAATGCACCACTACACTGTACCCTACATACACTGTGAGTTATTACACTCTATGCCAATCCGCTCTTCACCAATCCACTCTTCGCCACTCCACTGTACACTATTTTACTGTATGCCACTCCCCTCTATGCCACTGCACCCTCGAACACTACACTCAAAAACTTCTGGCCAATCTGCCTGCTCCCATTCGTCGCTAAGGTACTAGAAAAGATCATCCACAATCAAATCTTGACACACCTGGACCAGAACCAGCTACTCAACACCTCCCAATCTAGCTTCCACAGCAATCATAACACCAAAACAACCCTGATCGCAGCCACTGGCGACATCCGAACCCTCCCCGACGAGGAGAAATAGCAGCTTTGATCCTCCTCAACCTCTCTGCAGCCTTCGACACAATATCCCACCACACACTGATCGAAAGACTCCATCACATCGGCATCCAAGGGGACGCGCTCAGATGGATCACCTCCTTCCTCACCGGAAGATCCCAGAGGATCCAACTTATACCTTTCACCTCTGACTTCAAGGAGATCACCTGCGGTGTCCGCCAGGGCTCATCCCTCAGTCCCACCCTCTTCAATGCATATATGACGCCGCTGGCCAACATAATTAGATCCCACGGTCTCAGCATAATTTCCTACACAGATGATACCCAACTCAGCCTCTCACTCACTGACGACCCCACCACCACTAGAACCAACTTCCACAGATGCATGACAAACGTCGCCAACTGGATAAAGAATCACTGCCTGCAACTGAACACATTTAAGACGGAAGTACTGATCTTTAGAAACAGCAGCAACACATGGAACGATTCCTGGTGGCCATCAGACCTAGGACTCGCACCCACTCCCTGCAACCATACCAGAAACCTCAGAATCATCATTGACAACAAGCTCACTATGAAATCACAGATCAACGCTGTCTCCTCCACCTGCTTCCTCACTCTGCGCATGCTACGTAAGATCTTCAAGTGGCAAACCCTACACACGAGACGCACAGTGACACAAGCCCTCATCACGAGCCAACTGGACTACGGCAATGCCCTCTACATAGGAATCGCCGCACACCTTCTACAGAAATTGTAGGCTATACAGACGCTGCAGCCAGACTCATCCTCGACCCTCCCTGATGAGCCCACATCACACCCCACCTCAGGAAACTTCACTGGCTTCCCATAAAGAAGAGATGCCAATTGTAGCTGCAGACCCACGCTCACAAGGCTCTACATAACTAAGGACCCGCCTACCTTAACCTCCGTCTGAACTTCCACCAACCATAAAGAAGACTATGCCTTGCCTCACTTTCACTTGCCTATACTCCCCGCATACACCAAAGCAAAAGTAGAGCACGCTCCTTCTCCCACATTGCAGCAAAGACCTGGAACGGCCTCCCCACACACATCCAAACCATCACCTCACTTCTGGAATTTTGAATGGCCCTCAAGACCTGGCTGTTTGAATAAGACTTCCTGGGCCTGCAAGAGCCTGGATAACCTATTGGTTGATTAGCCACACTTTATAAATCCTCATTGATTAATTGATTGATTGATTAAATAGCACTCCACTCTACCTCACTCCACTCTACACCACTCCGCTGTGTACTATCCCACTGCACGCCACCACAGCCTATGCCACTTCACTCCACCATACTGCATGGCACTCTACTCCACTCCACACCACTCCACTGTAAAACATTGTAATCCACTCTGTAGCCCTCTACTTTACTGCACTCGGCAACACTTTATGACACTCTACAACACACCAGTCCAATCTACTGTACCACACACCACTCTATTTTGGAGGAAATAAGTGCCTAGTGCCTACTTTGGTCAAATGAGGGCTATAGGAAAGACCAGGAATGAGTTTCCCTTCAGCAAGAGAAGTTTGGGACTAGGCAATTTTTCGAGCATCTTGAAGATTCAGGAAAGACATCAAAGTACCTGTTGTAGAGTTGATATAGCTACTTATAGTTTGTATGTTTGTTCCACTCAAAGCTTTTTCACCTGGTATGTAAGGCTACCATGGGATCACTGCAGTATTATATCCTAACCAGTAGAACCATCATTATCCATAATCTACTGCAGTACCCCACTGAAAGAAACCCAAAACCAAAAAACGGTTTAATTTGGAACATAGTACCTGTGACTGGGGCAAGGCAAAGCATTGATTCCAGAGGTGAAACAAACTTGGCAGCAACACAATTTTACTTTGTATGGCTTGTAGAATTTTGCACAAAAATTGAAGTGGAAATAATACAATGGCATATCCAATTTCTAGAGACCCTTCATGGCTTCAGCATCCTGCCTTTCCCCATTGAAGAATTAGTGAAATAAGTAAAGCAACAAAGTTCCAAGTTAAATACTTTGACTGGTATAGCATGCTAGACATACACGACCACAACTCCATTGCATTTGGCCTGCAATTGGGACAAGGTCCCATTCTACTGCAAACATTGATTCATATTGGCACAGTTTCTTTGTACTTATTCGTTTAAAACTTTGCCCACCTTTATCTACAGTTTGTATAATAATAAAAAAAAAAATGTATCATTTGCTTATTACATTTTCTTTTATTTTTCTGAATTAGTTTGCATTTTTGCCTTCTGTACACAATATAAATGTTGCTTGTTTCTGCGTGAAATTGGCACACATTTCTTTGGGGAATTGTCTTTTAACTGTGTCAGAACTACCAGTTGGTAAGCAGAGATTCACTTTGAATTGTGTTTTGACCAAACAAAATTGTGTTTAATTAATTGGAAGGAGTTAACCACCTGACAAATAGTGAACCCAATATCCTACACTCTTTAACTGGCTGAACTAACATATAATCCATAAGATCAAGTAAAAAATGGATTAACCTGGACCAACAGTTATCTCAATTCATGAATTGTAGGCAGAGGAAGATGGAAAAAAGTAGGGTGGCAAGAGAAAAATATGAACCCATTGGAGAAGAATACGCATAGTGAGGGGAAGGAGTGAAAAGTAATATTCTTCATATCATAATACATGGATGATTACAGGAAAGGCTTAGATGAAGGATTGGGAGATATTTCTATGTGAGAAAAAGGGGATAAAATGGTAGAAATAGCCAAATGAAGAGTGTTTTTTGGCAAGGAGGTACCATATTCTGGGCAAGGAATTTACAATTTTTGCAGAGTGAATAAAAGGGAATAAGAAAAGGAACATTTGGGGCGCACCAAAGGAAAATAGTGAGGTGTGAACAGTTGTGTTGAGAAAAGGAGAGCTTCTGTAGAGGTAGCTTGAAGAGGGTATCTGTATAAAGTGTGAGGATGTTGTAATTATTTTTACAATAAGGTAGTCTTTGGTGGAAAAAAGAGAGTGCATTGGCAAGGAAAGCAGGAGCAATTTATTATACAGGAGGGGAAAAGTTAGACTGGGCTATGGCAGGAGTGGTGTCAAAGGTCCTGATGCCTAGTGAAATAGATCTTTGAGCTATATTAGTTTTTTAACGGCTTACATAACACAGTGACTACTGATGTGCAGGGGCATATCCGTGGCTGCTAGCTTAACAGCAAATAGGATGCAAGAGTAATGACGATTCTCCAATTATTATGCAGAGAGAATCTTGATTTCATTAAAGACATACGGAGGCTAACATTATGAAAATACTTTTATTTGCTGCCCAACATGCAGCCCTTTAAAGAATGTTAATACATCACAATAAATATAACTTTAACATTAGCATAATAGGACAGTGTACACTCCCATCTTCCTCTTAGGCTGCTATGACACAGGCGTAAAACGAGGTATTCCAGCTGTCCTTAAACACTGTTATCTGAGAAAGGAATCAAGAGAATACAGTATAGTGAAAGAAATAAAGACGGTCTTCATGAATAGATAATGAAGAAAAAACAATGCTTCATACATCAGAGTAGGTAAATACAATAAACAATATACTTAAAACAATAAGTAGTCTCAAACCCAAAAACCTCTCAGGGAGAGGCGGGTGGGATAATGTTAGCCTCCGTATGTCTTTAATGAAATCAAGATTCTCTCTGCATAATAATTGGAGAATCGTCATTTCATTACAAGACCGGAGGCTACCATTATGCATGTTTAAAGCCATGTAGAACTACACTGCTAACATGCTCAATTGGTCTCAAATAGAATTTTGAGAAGGTACCTGCATTAGACCAATCTGCCGCTTTAAGTATTTCGGGTAGGGATCCCCCAGCCCAAAATACTTTACTAGCCGTTGCTCCTCTAGAAGAGTGAGCACCAAATCTAGAGAGGTCCACCCCAGCTTCAAACATAATCAGGCGGACCCATCTGGCTAGGGTGGCTGAAGAAACAGGTCTAAAAGGACTAACATATGACAGGATAAGTTGATCAGTTCCAACAGGTCTAAATGTTTTGATTTTATTTTCATAACATTTCATACAATTCACAACACATAACTTTTCACACTCATAAAATGTGGATAGAAAATAGATTCAGACATTGTCTTAGTTCTTTTCCAAATATCGAAGTGAACACCATCGGAAGAGTAGAATCTATTAGAAAGTTCTAATGCTTTAATATCTGAAACCCTTCTAAAGGAGATCAGACACAAAAGAGTCGCTAATTTCATAGAGATCCTTTTAAGAGACAGTAAATCATTAACTGGCCAGGAAAGGAAGAGATTAAATATTAAGTTAACATCCCAAAGTGATTCGTAACGGGCCTTAGGAGGTCTCCTCAATCTAATACCCTTCATAACCCTTTTGATTAAAGGATTGCTACCAATATCAAGATTATTAATCAAGGCATGGCCAGAAGAAATTGCTGATCTGTAGCAGTTGATGGTTCTATAAGAGAGACCCGATTCAAAAAGATGAGCAAGATAATTAGCTACTTGTTGTAGAGAGCTCTGTATGGGATCAAAACCCCTTTCCATGCACCAACAAGACCATTTACTCCAAACACCCTTGTATCTTTTCCTGGTTCCAGGTGCCCATAAATCTTCCAAAAGGCTTTTAGCCTCTCCTGAAAGATTAGAATATCTGTCTGAGCCCCTGAAATCCTCCAGACAAGAAGGTTCATCTTCCCTTCTAGTACCAAAGGATGTTCTTCTCCGTCCGGACCTTGGAGAAGTCCTAGAGATGAAGGGATCAGACGCGGAAAATCTACCGCTAGTTCCATTACCCCTGGGAACCAAACCTGAGATTTCCAGAAGGGAGTTACGAGAATGATGGAGTAAGACTCCAGTCTCACTTTCCACAACAGTCTCTGAATCATCAAGAATGGGGGAAAGGCATAACCTTTGATCCCCTCCCAAGATTGGAGAAAGGCTTCTACCCCTGATGCATACGGGTCTGGTCTCCAGCTGAAATATCTCTGAACCTGGTGAGTTAATCTGCTGGCGAACAAGTCTATCTGGATCGGACCCCATAACTTTTGTATTAGAGCAAATGTCATTGGATTCAATTTCCAATCGCTGGAATCGTGGAGGAAACGGGAATTCCAATCTGCCCTTAAATTCTGAACCCCCGGAATGAATTCCGCCCTGAGGGTAATCTTTTGATCCCAACAAAAATACCAAATCCGTTTGGCGATATTTGAGAGATTCTTGGATCTCGCGCCACCCAGGCGATTTATGTATGAGACAGCTGAAAAATTGTCCAAGCGGATTAAGGTATTGGAATTCTTTAGGAATTCTTTGAAGCTAATAAGAGTATTCAGAGCTGCCTACATCTCCAGAGAATTTATGTGAAGGGATTGTTCCTCTAAGGACCATCTCCCACCGGTCTCTAAGTTGTTTAGGCGAGCACCCCACCCGCGGTTGCTCGCGTCCGATTCTAGAGTAAAATCTGGGATGTTCCCGAAAATAGCTTTCCCGTTCCAAGCCTGGAGATTCTTCAACCACCAGTGAAGATCCTCTCGAGCATCTTCCGAAAGGGGAATAGAGTCCTCGTACCAAAGACCTTTCCTCAAGCCAAGAGCTTTTAATCTCTGTAGGCCTCTGTAATGAAGAGGACCGGGAGAAATAGCCTGGATAGAAGATGACAGCAGACCTAGAACCCTGGCCAGGTCTTTTAAACAAATTAGATCCTTTGATAGGATAAGAGAAACAAGTTTCTTTATCTTCGTAACTTTTTGGTGAGGTAGGATTAGATTGGAGAGGATTGTATTTACTTGAAAACCAAGGAATTCTAGTTCTTGTGTCGGGATCATGATAGATTTTTCTGTATTTATGATAAACCCTAGATCCTGAAGGAGGTCTACAGTCATTTGCAGGTGATTCAAAATATCCAGTTTGTCTTGAGACATAATGAGGATATCGTCTAAGTAAATGATTAGACAAACCCCTCTCTCCCTGAGATAGCTGACCACTGGTCTGAGGACCTTGGTGAAACACCAGGGTGCTGAGGACAGGCCGAAGGGAAGACACTGGAACTGATAGAGTGTCCCTCTCCAAGTAAAACGAAGGTACTTTCGACAGTCTTCGTCCATGGGTATTGTAAAATAAGCGTCCTTTAGATCCAGTTTTACCAGCCAATCCTTGGCTTGCAAAATGTCTCTTAAAAGATGGATACCCTCCATCTTGAAATGTCTGTACATTAGAAAGCTGTTTAAATAGTACTTAGAAACCCTTTTGTGATCTCTGATAAGGGAATCCGTATAATGGCACCCTTGTCTAACATTTGTGAAATCTCCAATTCTATCAGTTTTGCATTCTCCGTGTCTAGGGACATCTCTCTTGGAATTTTTCTCTGGAATGGTTGTTGCCAAAAATCTATCTTGAACCCCACAACAGTTTCTAGAACCCAGGGGTCTTGAGTAACCCTCAACCAATTGTGAGCAAAGTGTTTCAGTCTTCCTGCCACCTTTAAGGGGAAAGAAGACTTCAAACTTACCTTGGGATCTTGGACCCCTTGTTGTTCTCTGGGGGTAAAAGTTGAAATTTGAGTGGTAGCCTCTATTTGAACAAAAGGAGCCTCTTTCATCTTGGGGATAAAATTGGGACCGATAGGATCCGCGGCCAACAGACTGTCCCCTTCTGTCGGCCCTTCCAAAAAGTGGGTGGCCTCCAAAGACTCTGCGCATATTTGATTGAGCTCTGCTAAAGGCGTTAAAGGTTGATACATAATTACCCAAGGATTTGACAAAATTGTCTCCAAAAAGGAGACCCTTGGTGTCACTCATATCCTCCTTAGCAGATATGTCTGCGAGCTTGGGATTCATTTTCAACAGGACCACTTTTTTACGCTCAGTAATGAGGTTGGCATTCGCGTTGCCCATGAAGCAGATTGCTCTTTGTGACCAACCTCTGAGCAGGTCGATGTTGACCGGGGTATTATTGGTCCTAGCCTCCTCAGTCATGTCCAGAATCTTGGACAAAGGTCCAAGTACGTCCAACAATTTGTCTTGGCATTGCTTCAGACATTTTTCGATTCCCTTTCTTGGGTCCCTCCCAGATTTAAAAAGGAAGGTAATCAACTCGGGATCCAAATTGGGGGTGCTGCAAACTTTATCCTCCGAGGAGGGACGAGGGCACTCATTACGTAGCAAGTTACGAGTTTCCCTATCCAGGGGTTTCTTAACTCGTTGAGATAAATATTTCCCCACGTGGTCCATTGGCCACCATTCTGTGCTGTGGGGATGACGAATAGTAGAGGGATTAAACATCTCCCCTCCAAGGGGGTCTTTGACCATGGAAGTTGAGGTAGACGGTTGGTCCAGGTCCTCATCAAGATCCTCCAAGGTATCCAGAGGATCGAAAATAAATTCATCCAACTCTGAATTTTCAAAACTTTGGTATTCATGATAAGTAAGTGAAGGACTGTCAAAATCATTTGTACCATAAAGGTTACCCAAATCTCTCATGCCGCTACGGGCAACTCTTCTCTCCGTCCCAAGGAATTGGGATTTCTCTTTTGTGTTGCCAAGAACACCAAGATCTATTGTAGCGCGAGGGCTATCAAAATCATTTGCATGAGTTAATGCTTCTTTCACGTTTCCTTTTTTGTGAAACTTTTTTATGTCCAGAGGTAGAGGGAGAGTCCCCGTCAGAAAGAGAAAAATAAATCTCCTCGACAGGGGACGCCCTCTTTCTTTTAGTTAGGGCGGCATTAACAGCTTCCTTGACGGAAGACTTAAGTTCCTGCCCAATGAACTTCTTCAAAGTCTCACCCAGGAGTTCTTAGGGGGCTGCTGTGAGTTTAAAGGATCAGAATCCATTGGTAAACAAGACGTTTAAAAAATAAAGTTTCAAATAAATATATATAAATCATATACTAAGGGCCCTTGAGAAGGCTTACTCACAGTTAGAGGAAATATCTATCAAATCAGCACGTACTAGTTGACTGTGCTAAAAGATCCTTCAATGACTCAAAGTCAGAGGAAATGCAAAAAAAGGCCACCAGGTGGTGTACAATACTCAAATATACCACAAAAAAGCTCAATTTAGGGGGAAAGAGGCTCCGACTCGACAGGCACCGTTACGCGTTCAAGACATAACTATAGTAACCTGGAGTCGAGTCGGAAGGAAAAGACGCGTTACTAGGGACACGCGTTTGTAAGAAAGCCTCGCTCTCGCGTCTCCGAGCCGGTTGCTAGCCGGTTGCTAGGAGACGCGAGAAAGAGGCGAGGGGCGCATTAGGCTTGCCCCCGGCCTCAGACTCTCACTTCCCAATTAATTACAAAGGCAACGAGGGAATGCGAGAGCCCAAAACCCGGACTAAAGGCAAAAGGCAAAGCCGCATAGCGGCACAGGTGAATAAATCTAGCGCTAAAATAATAACCAACAAAACGAACTCAAAATTAACTCGATCGAAGGGCGATCGAGACAAGAAAGCGAAGTAAGCCATTCCCAGCCATAAATTGGACAGGGGAGGATGGCAGCTGTGAAAAGAAAAGGTTAACCATACCAAATTAACACGGCGATACAGAGTAAAATAGTGATTAAATCTATTAAGGACAAAACTGTATCATATAATAAAATACGAAGTATTGAAATACAAGATATAAAGAGGATATAATCAAGGACAGTAACTGCCACTATGAAAAGGAATACTTAGCTGTGTCAGGAGCAGCGAATAAAAGAGGAAGAAGGGAGTGTACACTGTCCTATTATGCTAATGTTAAAGTTCTATTTATTGTGATGTATTAACATTCTTTAAAGGGCTGCATGTTGGGCAGCAAATAAAAGTATTTGCATAATGTTAGCCTCTGTATGTCTTTAATGAAATCAAGATTCTCTCTGCATAATTATTGGAGAATCGTCATTACTCTTGCATCCTATTTGCTGTTAAGCTAGCAGCCATGGATATGCCACGGATATTACATAACACAGTGACTACTGATGTGCAGGGGCATATCCGTGGCTGCTAGCTTAACAGCAAATAGGATGCAAGAGTAATCAGACAAAACTTAAAATGTTGAGGCCTGGCAGAGGCCTAAAATATGGGATGTGAAGTTACAAATCTTTCCTCCTATAATTATAGTAAATACTACAATTACCAATCATTTGTGGGTAAGCTCTCCACATATGCATTTTCACATGAAAATCAGGAATTTTTTAAACACACTGGTAAAGGTGTTATGAGAGAAAAAAGATTGACAGCTTCCATCAGGTTTTAAAGGTGAAATAAATGAATGAATGATGAAGCACTTATAGAGTGCATGGCTACCCGAAGGCATCCCAGCACTGAAAGTGGAGCAAAGAAGTGTCTGATTGGGATAAGGATTCTTGTTACAATGAGATGTTCTGGAACAGCCAGGCTTTAAGTAATTTCCGGAAGGGGAGTAGCTGATTAGCTGGTTCAAGTGGCAGGGGGAGTGTGTTCCAAAGCTTGGCAACGTTATATGAAAAGGAACGACCTCCATATCTTTCCCTGTTTATTTGAGGTACTTTGGCCAAGAATAAATTGACGGAACGCAAGCTTTTTCTGGGGCGATAGAAGAAGATCAAAGAGCGAGTAATTGAAGGTCCTTTGCCCCTTAGTGTCTTGTGAGCAATGCATAGAGATTTAAATTTACTTCTTTCAGCCACAGTGAGCCAGTGTAAGGGCTTCTAAGATTGACTGTCTGATTGGTTCCTGGGAAAGTTAAGCAGCAAACATACGGCACAATTTTGTACTACCTGCAGTTTCCTTGTGGTGACTTTTGGGGCCCCTAGATAGAGAGAGTTACCATTGTCCAGATGAGAGAGGATAAGAGCCTGGACCATCAATCTCCTAGCAGTAAGAAGTAAAAGAGGAGGAATTTTATGAAGCATTCAAAGCATTGTCTAGCCACATACCAAGGCTTATGATGGTAGATTTAGGGGAGGGGGCAGGGCCAAGACAGTTAGGCCAATCCAGTTCCAGCTTTGGATTAAGGCCATTGCCCAGGCGCATCAGCTCAGTTTTGCCTCCATTGAGCTTGACACAAGAATATTCCATCCATTTTGCCACATTTCCTAAACATAAATCAAGGGAGGATGAAGAAATATCCTGGTTATGGTTCAAGGGAAAAAACTATTGCTTGTCATCGGCATATGTTACTATTGTAATCCCATAAGGTAGGACAATATCTATATTAGGTAAGCATGCTTCCAGTGACTCCAGCATTTATAAGTCTTTTTATGAATATGTCATAATTTACAATATCAAATGCAGAGCTCAGGTAGAGTAGAATGATGGCAGCTGATCCTCCTTGATCGAGAAGTTTTTTAGATTCCTTGACCACTGTAAGAGGAGCCGTTTCCGTGCTATGGAGAAGTTGGAATCCAGTCTGGGTAGAGTGAAGTAAATTATGATTTTCTAAACTTTCCGACAAACTCAAGTTGACATGTTTTACGAGAATTTTACTTTTCCCTGGGAGAAGGGAGATAGGACGATAGTTGCCTAACATCGAGGCATCCAGATTAGGCTTTTTTAATAAAGCTTTAACCATGGCCCGTTTCCATGGCAGAGGGACTTGTCCTGTAGTAATGGAGAGATTTATCAGCTCGAGCAAGATTGGAAGCACCAAATCTGCGACTTTAATTAAAAAGCTCTGGGAGGCCGGGTCAGTTGGGGAGCCTGACTTTACTTGAGATAAGTTTTCTATGAGCTTGTCTGAATTCATAATGAGAAACTCCTCCAGCATGTTCTCAGAATAGGGTGAATAATTATCAAAAATTGAGGGACTACCAGTAGAGGAGGGAAAGTGAAATCATAAATATCTTGTATTTTTTATGTAAGAATCTGGCTAGTTCATTGCACCGTGCTGGTGTCGCTTTTATTAGTGTACCTGGAGAGGGGGGTTCGAGCAAAATTTTAGCAAATCAGAAGCTTTCATGTGGGGAGTTAGCAGTGTGATAACTGTTTTCTTCAAAATGAAGGTCTTGATCTCTTTTGATTTTGGCTTGATAGATTTTTATCGAGTCTCTATATTTCTGTTTACTCAAATCCCCATAATCTTTCCTCCATCTCCTATCCGTTATTTTACAATTCTGGTTCAATTTATGGAGGTTAGAAGTCTACCAAGGTGAGATTTTCTCTTTGGCTCACCTGGTGCAAAGTTTCTTGCGGATAACTTGATCTAGTGATGATTCAATTCAATGAGTGAATATTTCATTGGCTAGAGTTAGGTTTGAGTCTAAGGTAGGCTAGAGTCTCCAAGAATTGGTTTCCATTGTTCCAGCAACAGTCTGGACCAAATACGTTGAATGAAAATCATTTTAAAGATAACCTGCGAAAAAAGTGTGAATCTGTTTTCTGTGATAACTAGCACTTGTGAGAAAAGATCAGCAATCTACTGGGAAGAAATATGCTGGGGCTTACATCATGAAAATGGCAGGAAACTCACCAAGTTACAGGCACTACAGTAATTGTGCAGAATAATAATTGTGATCAATGCAAAATTCTGATTGCAATTAAAAAGTTGCACACCCATTACCTTGATTATGAAGCTAATATCTCAGCATCCCTTGGGTGTATAAATTAAAGTCATAGGGTTAGTTGACTAACTCAACCTAAAAATATCCACCACTGAAAATTCAACCATCCTTGGTCATGCTCCAGAAACGACATAATCTACAATACATTAAACAATTCTTAATATTGTGTGTTTTCAGGTTCTCTCTTAATATGCTATAAACCCCACAAGAAGTGAATGAGTATTATCATTTGCCAAAGTGGATTTCAAATGGCCCATAGGTTTGCCATAAACACAAAAAATCCACATGCCCCTATCAAAATCTTCTGGATGGCAAGGTTCCAGAAGAGAGTCCAGAGAATCCCAGAGGTTTTGTGTAAAGAAAGAAAGATAGGGACCCAAACTAGCCATGAAAGTCTTCAGTTGAGGATAGGATCAATACATATAATTCAGATCTTCCAGACTATCCACAATAGAGTGATGGAATGTGAGAAGGAGCTTTTTGAACATCTAACATACACCAGAACAAAGTTCTATTTATGGGTACCTTCAACATTCATCTGGATAAAGAAGATTTGCTCATAATTATTAGAATCTATCCATATCATGCAAAATGCTAATGGTCAAATTCACCAAGAACATAATAAACCACTATCAAAGCTCTCCATCAAGAATGTCCAGGACAAAAATATAATGAACGTGAGTTTCTATAGGAAACAAGGTTTTACTATATATGACTCCACATATATGTACTTTGACTATATATATATATATATATATATGATAAAACCACAGTCCTGAAACAAACTCCACTCCACGGAAAATCAGGTACGGACCACAGCGTATTGTAAGTATCCAGTGCTTTATTGCGAAATCCACAGCATGACGCGTTTCGACCGGGTCTCCCCGGTCTTGATCACATGACGTGCCTGGACCTGTGACATAGTTTTATAGCGACACCTTGAGAGAACGGCCCCTCCCACTCTCATAATAGACATCAACAAAATACTGCTGCTGTGCCGACTCAGATAAACATACAGTGAAGCTAAATTCACGATAAAATATTCAATAAACTATTAGTAGCTATTCGACATTTCAAAATCTATATACATGATAATTCAAGTTCAATTCTAAGCCAAGTGACTGAATGCAATAGTATACTATAATTACTGAGAAACGGCACATATGGAATAACCTATATTTAACATCATAGCAGATTTTCAATGTTGAGCAATTGAAGTGCATAACGAAATAATTGTGCAAATATATTCTTTTAAAAAAAAAGTGCAAGTGCTTATAAAGTGCTTGTGTCAAAAGTAAAAGTAAAACCAGCTATTTCATCATAGCTAATACAAATACTAA
Source organism: Calotriton arnoldi (assembly GCA_963921515.1). Taxonomy (NCBI): domain Eukaryota; kingdom Metazoa; phylum Chordata; class Amphibia; order Caudata; family Salamandridae; genus Calotriton; species Calotriton arnoldi. Next base: position 345,238 of record CAWUFW010008633.1, on the reverse strand, counting down.
ATAAATATAAATATAAATGGTTGGCCGTGCTATGCCTGTAAACATGTTTCCTTAGTTTCAAAGTGCTAGTGCAATGTATTATGTACAAAAATGCAGAGAACCGGACATTAGAGATAGCTTTTAGTTGACGTTTGTAAATTAATTCATATACAAACATCTTATGGAATGCAGATTCAGAGATAATGTAAATCTAAATCTAGTGTGCAAAATACGCAGTGCAAATAAGCAGATGTTAGACCTATATGTAGCCTAGTGCAAATTGTTTATACAGTACAACAATAATTATTAGGGGATTCCTTCCCAGTTTTCCCAATTCGATTAAAATCACCCAATAAAAACCCCATTGACACCAAGTAAAACCGATAAAATCAAGTAAAACAAGGTAAAAAATAGGGCTAAAACCAGGCTAAAATCAATCGAACAAAAAGCTGAGAGTTACAAATGTCTACAATTCACGTAAGGAGGGAAACAGATGCAGTTTTTATACAGAGGGAAACAAATGCATGATCAAATAAGCATTGTTTACAAGAAATTATGTAAATCCTCTCCTGTATTAAGGCCATTCGGCATCTTCGTGTCAAGTTGTAGGATATATGGTGTCTCCAACTGCCGTAATTTCTTTTCTCTGTTACCTCCCCTTATTGACCTCGATACTGCATCAATTACAAAGGAGCTAAAATCACTCAGATTGTTTTTGTGAACAAGCTTAAAATAGTTATAGTTAGGACCTAGTTTCCATACGAAAAGAGTTTTTTTGATTTGCCAATATCTTTGGTGACATTTGACGAATCTTCGCAAAATTTTCAAAACTAATGGGGCGCTGTGGTCTGCTCCTGTCTTGAAAGTTTCGGGGTGATTCATCAAGTGGGGGGTGGGAAAAAAGGGGGGTCCCTAAACACGTTTTCTCCATGTTAATTTCCATAGGAATCTTTAGACAAAGCTCCAGCCCGAACTGCTGAACGGAATTACACCAAATTTGGTAAAAAGGTAGCTCTTGGGTCAGGTAGCGTTCTTTTTGTTAAATGGTGTAAATCCGTTCAGTAGTTTTTAAGAAATTTTAAAAAAGCGAATGATATCTGGCTGCCGCGGTGGATCTGCGAACCCTCCAGAGCACGAGCTTTATTTTGATTGGCTGCCAACACTCCATACCAAAAAGTGTTGGCAGCCTTCTTGTGACTCGGTTTAACCGAGTCACAAGAAAAAAAGTCAAAACACAAGATAAGGGGGCAGGGTAGAAACACCCTGACTCCCTAGGCCTGCTCAGGGGGTCCCACAAGCATTTACAAAAAATATATATTAGGCAGGATTCGCGTAGGGTATGTGAATCCGGCCGAAAAAAATAAATAAAAATGAAGTGCGGGCTTCTCCGCTTCATTTGTTTTAAGCCCCCAGGTGGCCAGGTCCCGGGGGCAATGCTTTAATAGGTAGTGGGGGCCCGTAGGGGCCCCTGCAGCCCCAGGGACTGCCATCTGTAGGAGAGTAGGATCTGCTTCACATGGGTACCCCCACTTTTTGCTGATGCTTCACTGTTTTTCGACCTTAGTCTGGCTGGGGCCCTACTAATCAGAACCCCAGCCTAGCTGCTTCCTCTCTAAAATGGTTTCCATGTGCCTTAGGCACATCTCTGATTGGAATCTGGAGTGCCCTTATAAGTCCCTAGTATATGGTATACTATGTACCCAAGGCATAGGTACCTCAGAGGCCTACCAGGGGCTGCAGCATGTATTGTGCCACCCCTGGAAGGCCATCCAAACTGACACCACAGGTCTGCTACTGCAGCCTGGGTAAGGTGGTGCATGCACCCCTTACTGTGATATAGGCTACCTATATCACTATATACATACACACATATAAACATATAAGTCACTCCTATGGCAGGCCTTATCAATCCTGAAGGCATAGTGCGTGGTTCCTATGTGAGAGGGTGCCCCTGCATGAGCAGGGCCCCTCTGCAGCGTTCAGAGACCCTTCTCTGATGCTGTTTGTAGTGCAGCCTGACCATATACTCTTAAGCGCATTATAACCTCGCGTTAAATGCTAACTTTGGGATGGCTGCACGGAAACATGTCGTGTTTGGTGTCAAACATCTTGGAATACTACCCCCCGCCAGTTCTGGCGGCGGGGGTAGCATTCCACCCTTCTAGAGGGAAAGACATGTACACACCGGTATGCCCGGTACTGACTTTCCAAGCCCTGGCATCACAAAATGGATGCCGCTGCCACAGACACGAGTCTGGCCTCCTGCTGCTGACCGAAACTCCGGCAGGGGAGGCCTGGACAATAGGTTTCCTGTCCCAGGGAGGTGTGACCACCTCCCCAGACAGGATAGTGTGTATTGGGGCTGGGCGGGAGCACTTCGGGTGCTTTGAAGTCCTGCACTGGGGGCACATTTGGTGTCCCTGTGCATACCCCAGTTCAAACCGGATCAGGGGCTTCCAGCCCCTGCTTTGGCATGAACTGGACAAAGGGAAAGGGGTGTAGCCACCCCTCTGCCCTGACCTACCCATAGGTGGGACCACAGAGTAAGTCCAACCCCTAAACTTAGTATAAGTATGGGACCCCAGTCCTTAGGACTTTAGATTATCCCTGGACGAAACTCTGACACAGAATCCTGGACCTTCGACGCTCTACTTAAAGATTAGAGGACAGAAGAATCTCCCTTGGGGTCAAGGAGTGACTCCCCTGCTTGGCAGGCACCAAAGAAGCAATTGTCCGGTCTGCATCGCTGAAGCTCCCGATGGACGCCGAAGTCTTTGCATCACCAGAGGTGGATTTCCAGACTTTGCCGAGGCTGCCCTGAGTCCCCAGCAAAGCTGAGGCCCGTAGCTGTTGTGGGTAACGTGGAACAGTGACCCCTGCACACCGCACGCATTTGCAAGTGCATCCTTTTCTGGGTCTCCCACGAAGTCATGCTTTGGGCTCCAAGTAGCCCCAGCCTCCAGCACCAACTGCACTGAAGATCACTGGCCTCCACTCCACGAGTGTCCTGTGAGCCAGCTCCACGTGCACAGTCTTGAGGCTCCTTCGCGGTCGCTAGCCCGTTGGCTAGTAGCCCTTCACGAAGGCCAATCTTTTTCTACTTGGGCTCCTTGGTTGCTCCAGGCTTGCCCTCACTTATCCTTGCTGGGTGAAATCCTCAGACCTTGCTGGTCTGCACAATCGTCAATCTTCATCTTCATCGAGACTTGCCGTTGCCAAGGCTTGTTGGGTCCAATCCGGTCGCCGACACCTCAGCACTTGACAGACATTGTGTACCAGCCCGAATCCTGCTCCTGGTTGCCGACAACGCCTCCTGGACCTCATGGCTGAAGAGTCAAGACAACCGTCAACCTACCTGAAGCACTCGACATCGGTGGGCATCTGCTCATCGCCTTCCTGGTCACTGGCTAGTGACCCAGACTCTGTCCCCTCTGCTTTCAGGTTCTTCAGATCTCTGATCCACCCTTGGATCCACCCGGACACTTTTCACTTGGTCGCCAGCAGCACTTTGCAGCAGATCGCCATTCAAATCGACGACGAAACCCGACCCCGAAAGGCACCTATGCACCCGGATTCCCTGGGTGAGGTAACAAGAGTACTCCGGTGCTCCCGTGGGTAGAGACTCTAGAACAACCTAGTTCTCAAAGGGTTTGCTCCAAGTCCTTCTTTAAGTTTCCCTTTTCTTTAAATTCCAAACCGCGACTTTCTCCATAGAAGTTAACGGCGATTCGCGGCTGTGTTACTACACTGCACGCGTCCCCCGTGGGTCCCCTGTGTCACTACCTTGGGTGGTTCCTTGTGGTCCAAGCACTTCTAGAGGCTCTAGTCCTAGTGCCTAGCTCAGTCGTGGTTCTTATACCACTTTATTGGTATATGGTTTGGTACGCCCCTAGGGCCCAAACGTGTATTTGTGCTATTACTATGTTTAAATAACTTATAACTTATGTACTTCGAACTCTAGCCTCATAAAGAGACTAGAGGGGTGTGTTTAGTAATAAATACATATATTTTGAATATATCCCTGGTGTGGTGCTCTTTCATTTGGTCACTCAAGAGATTATAGACTGGTAAAACAAGCTGCTTTACATTCCTTCAAGACTTAGCCTGAAGGCTGCTCTCCATAGCTACCACTAGGATAGCTTTCAATAAAGGTTGTCTTTAACCTATCTCCAATAAGGGGTTGTTTGGACTGGTGCAAGGTGCCCACTATAATTAGTGGACAGCATATACCAGGCCAACTTCTCACATTGGTGTGCAGCGTGTGGGATTCCAGCTTGCTATTGTTTTACCAGATAATCTCAATTGAATTGATCAACTGAAAACCACTAAAGGTACCTAAGGTACATATAAATTAAGCTTAGTATACAGTAAGTTCTACTGAACTTAGAGTTGTGTGTTAAGGGACAGCACACCCTTTCTACAACTCAAGAGAGTTTAGTAGGCCACACTAGAGTAGGTAGTGCATACACCACACCTCACTAGTAATGTCTTCAAAGCCAGGACCCAGTGAGTCCTTGCCAGAAGCCAGTGGGCTTCTTCCCTCCAAGTATGATAAACTCCCATTCTTGGAATTGAGAGCATTATGCAATACTAGGAAGTTGAAGGCAGGCAAAAGTGCCAGCACCCAACACCTCAGGGAGGTGTTACTAGCTGATGATCTCAGAAGGCCCCTAGGGTCTGAAGGGGTAGGCAAAGAGGGTGGGGCAGAAGATGAGGGAGGGGCCAGGGGTGAAGAAACCCAGGACCCCCCCTCTGAAACTGGCCAGGAAGGTGAAAATGACCTTGTCCTGGAGAATCCAATTCCTCCTGTGGAGGAGGAGGAGGGAGAGGATCAGACTGACCTCCCCTTTGTCCCCCCAGGAAGAGTTCTGAGTGTGCCCAGAAGGTCTAGGTCTCCTTCTCAGGAGTCTAACCACTCTGACACCTCAATAGGGTCCTCTGTCTCCTCTCATAGGAGGGAATCCTCTCATGAGAGAAGAAAGAGACTGATTCAATATGAGCAAACTCAGCTTGAACTCAGGAAACAGCAATTGGCTATAGACAGGGAGTCCCTAGATCTCTATAGAGAGAGACAAAAGTTGGGACTAGAGTCCCATGGTGGCAGCAGTTTCCCCAAAGATAGGGAAAGGTCTAATGACCATAGAAACCTGAGCAAGATTGTCCCTCCCTACCAGAGTGGGGATGACATCCACAAATGGATAACTGCTCTAGAGAGGGCCTGTAAAGTACAGAGGGTCCCTCAGGAGCAGTGGGCAGCAATCTTGTGGCTCTCCTTTGCAGACAAAGGTAGAGATAAGCTCCTCACTGTTAGAGAGGAGGATGCTGATAATTACAAAGTCTTGAAGAGTGCTCTAATTGATGGGTTTTGCCTAACCACTGAACAATACAGGTTAAAGTTCAGGGATACCCAAAAAGCACAGACTCAAGACTGGGTAGACTTTGTTGATTGTTCTGCCAAGGCTCTGGAAGGTTGGTTATTGGGCAGTAAGGTATGTGACTTCACAGGATTGTACAATCTGATAATGAGGGAGCAGATTCTTAATAACTGTCAAAATCAGCTGTTCCATCAGCACCTGGTAGACTCTGATCTGACCTCTCCCCAAGAATTGGGAAAGAAGGCAGACAAATGGGTCAGAACCAGGGTGAAGCAGAAGGTACAGAACCAGGGTGGTGACCCTAAGAAGCAAGATTCGAAAACCTCTGATAAGGGTGGGGAGAAGGGTAAAGATCAAAAGTCTTCACAAGGCCCCCAAAAATCTTCTTCAGGTGGGGATTCACAGTCTACCAAAGGGAAAGGCCAAAGAAAACCATGGTGCAAGGTCTGTAAGCAAAAGACCCACTGGACCAGTGATTGCACCAAGTCCAAAGACTCGACTCCAGCCCCCACCAATGCCCCTAAGGCACCTGCTCCCCCTAGTGCAGTTACAGTTGGTGGTGGGAGTACTACAGCCAAGGGTTTAGTAGGGTTGACCCTGGGTACTGAGATGGGCTCTGACCTAGTCAGAGAACTCACTCAGGCTGTCCTAGTCTGTGATGGAGGCATGGATATGACCTCCTCTATGAGTCCCAGTAATCTGGGCAAGTACAGACAACAGCCTTTAATCAATGGACGAGAGGCTTTGGCATTTAGGGACACAGGGGCAAGTGTCACCATGGTGACACAAGACCTTGTGAATCCTGGGCAAGTTATACTTGGTGAGATGTACCAAGTGACCAATGCTAGCAATGTCAGAACAGACCATACTCTGGCAGTTGTTAACTTCTCCTGGGGAGGGGTAACTGGCCTTAAGAAGGTTGTGGTAAGTGCAGACCTACCAGTTGAATGCTTGCCTGGCAATGACTTAGAAACTTCAGCTTGGGCAGAAGTGGAGCTCAGGACCCATGCAGAAATGCTGGGGATCCCTGCAGATGTGTTTGCTGTGACCAGGTCACAAGCCAAAATGTCTAGCACTGAACAGGCCTTGGATTCTGGAATAATGGACCAAGTGCCTTCCAAGAGGAGGAGTAGTAGGGTAAAGGCAGTGCCTTCCCCCTTGGCTCAGAAGAAAGATCAGTCCCTTGAGGGGGATGATCTCAGTCCTGAGGAAGGAACTGTCCCAGAGGAGCTTGAACCTGACCAGGTTGAGTTCTTGGGGACAGGGGGACCTTCCAGGGCAGATCTGAGCCAGGAGCAGCAGAGCTGCCCCTCTCTTGAACCCCTCAGACAGCAAGCTGCTGATGAGGCTGCTGGGAAAGCTAGTGGTCCCCATACTGTGTATTGGGATGATGGACTCTTGTACTCAGAGTGTAGAGACCCCAAGCCTGGTGCCACCAGGAGGTTGGTTATACCTCTGAAGTTCAGGGGCTTCCTATTGACCCTAGCCCATGATATTCCCTTAGCAGGTCACCTGGGCCAGAACAAGACTTGGGACAGAATTGTCCCTCACTTTCACTGGCCCCACATGTCTGAAGACACCAAGGAGTTTTGTCGCTCCTGTGTAACCTGCCAGGCCAGTGGCAAGGCAGGTGGGACTACAAAGGCCCTCCTGATACCACTACCTGTGGTGGGGGTTCCCTTTGAAAGGGTGGGGATTGACATTGTTGGTCCCATGGATCCCCAAACAGCATCTGGGCACAGGTTTATCCTGGTGGTAGTGGATCATGCCACCAGGTACCCAGAGGCTATTCCCCTTAGGACCACTACAGCACCTGTGGTGGCAAGGGCCCTCCTGGGAATTTTCTCAAGAGTGGTCTTTCCTAAGGAGGTTGTATCAGACAGGGGTGCTAACTTTATGTCTGGATACTTAAAAGCAATGTGGAAGGAGTGTGGAGTGACTTACAAGTTCACCACACCCTATCACCCACAATACAATGGTTTAGTTGAGAGATTCAACAAAACCTTGAAGGGCATGATTAAAGGGCTCCCAGAAAAGCTTAGGCGAAGATGGGACATACTCTTGCCCTGCCTTTTATTTGCATACAGGGAGGTGTCTAAAAAGGGGGTTGGCTACAGCCCTTTTGAACTTTTGTTTGGTCACCCTGTCAGGGGTCCACTGTGCTTGGTGAAGGAAGGATGGGAGTTACCTCTCAAGCCCCCAAAGCAAGACATAGTGGACTACGTACTTGGTCTCCGCTCCCGGATGGCTGAGTATATGAAAAAGGCAACTAAAAACCTTGAGGCTAGCCAGGAACTTCAAAAGGCCTGGCATGACCAAAAGGCTGTACTGACTGTTTATCAGCCAGGGCAGAAGGTGTGGGTGTTGGAGCCAGTGGCCCCAGCAGCTCTCCAAGACAAATGGAGTGGACCCCATACCATTGTTGAGCAGAAGGGTGAGGTTACCTACTTAGTAGACCTAGGAACACCCAGGAGTCCCCACAGGGTTCTCCATGTCAACAGGTTAAAACCATATGTGGACAGGGCAGACGTGGGCTTGCTCATGGCTACTGATGAGGGACAGGAGGAAGAGAGTGACCCACTCCCTGACCTGCTCTCACAGAACACTGATGATGGGTCAGTGGATGGTGTAGCCTTGGCAGGCAGCCTCACTACCCAGCAGCAAACTGATTGTAGACAGGTGCTCAATCAGTTCAGACACATGTTCTCACTGACTCCAAGTCAGACCACCTGGTACACTCATGAAGTGGACACTGGGGACAGTCTGCCTATTAAAAATAAGATTTATAGGCAACCTGACCATGTCAGGGACTGTATCAGGACAGAAGTCCAGAAAATGTTGGATTTGGGAGTTATTGAACCCTCAGATAGCCCTTGGGCTAGTCCAGAGGTCCTTGTGCCAAAACCTCACACCAATGGTGGGAAAAGAGAGATGAGGTTTTGTGTGGACTACAGGGGTCTCAATGCAGTCACTAGGACTGATGCCCATCCAATACCTAGGGCAGATGAGCTAATAGACACTTTGGCATCAGCCAAGTATCTAAGCACATTTGACCTGACAGCTGGCTACTGGCAGTTCAGACTAGCTGATGATGCAAAGCCAAAAACAGCATTCTCAACCCCTAGTGGGCATTATCAATTTGTGGTGATGCCCTTTGGTCTGAAGAATGCACCTGCCACTTTTCAGAGGTTGGTGAATACAGTCCTTACAGGTCTGGAAGCCTATAGTGCAGCATATCTAGATGATATTGCTGTCTTTAGCTCCACCTGGGAGGATCACCTGGTCCACCTCAGAAATGTTTTACAGGCCCTGCAGAAAGCAGGCCTGACTATCAAGGCCACCAAGTGCCAGATAGGGCAGAGTCAGGTTGTGTACCTGGGCCACCTTGTGGGTGGAGGCCAGGTTCAACCCTTGCAGAGCAAGATCCAGACCATCATGGACTGGACTGCTCCAACTACCCAGACTCAGGTGAGAGCCTTCTTAGGCCTGACTGGGTACTATAGGAGATTTGTCAAGGGGTATGGATCAATAGTGACACCCCTGAATGACTTAACTTCCAAGAAAATGCCCAAAAAGGTTCAGTGGACAGTTAGCTGTCAAAAGGCATTTGATGACCTGAAGCAGGCCATGTGCACTGCTCCCATTCTACAGAGTCCTGATTACTCCAAGAAGTTCATTGTTCAAACTGATGCATCTGAATTGGGGGTAGGGGCTGTACTGTCACAATTGAATGAAGAAGGTCAGGATCAGCCAGTAGCTTTCATTAGCAGAAGGCTGACCCCTAGAGAGAAACGTTGGTCAGCCATTGAGAGGGAGGCCTTTGCTGTGGTCTGGGCTCTGAAGAAGTTGAGGCCACACTTGTTTGGTACTCACTTCCTTGTTCAAACAGACCATAAGCCCCTCTTATGGCTAAAACAAATGAAGGGTGAAAACCCCAAACTGCTTAGGTGGTCCATTTCCCTACAGGGGATGGACTTCACAGTGGAACATAGACCTGGGAGTAACCATGCCAATGCAGATGGACTCTCTAGGTACTTCCACTTAGAACATGAAGACTTAACTGGGCAAGGTTAGTTTAATGTCCCTACGTTTGGGGGGTTGTGTAGGAGAGTAGGATCTGCTTCACATGGGTACCCCCACTTTTTGCTGATGCTTCACTGTTTTTCGACCTTAGTCTGGCTGGGGCCCTGCTAATCAGAACCCCAGCCTAGCTGCTTCCTCTCTAAAAAGGTTTCCATGTGCCTTAGGCACATCTCTGATTGGAATCTGGAGTGCCCTTATAAGTCCCTAGTATATGGTATACTATGTACCCAGGGCATAGGTACCTCAGAGGCCTACCAGGGGCTGCAGCATGTATTGTGCCACCCCTGGAAGGCCATCCAAACTGACACCACAGGTCTGCTACTGCAGCCTGGGTAAGGTGGTGCATGCACCCCTTACTGTGAAATAGGCTACCTATATCACTATATACATACACACATATAAACCTATAAGTCACTTCTATGGCAGGCCTTATCAATCCTGAAGGCAGAGTGCGTGGTTCCTATGTGAGAGGATGCCCCTGCATGAGCAGGGCCCCTCTGCAGCGTTCGGAGACCCTTCTCTGATGCTGTTTGTAGTGCAGCCTGACCATATACTCTTAAGCGCATTATAACCTCGCGTTAAATGCTAACTTTGGGATGGCTGCACGGAAACATGTCGTGTTTGGTGTCAAACATCTTGGAATACTACCCCCCGCCAGTTCTGGCGGCGGGGGTAGCATTCCACCCTTCTAGAGGGAAAGACATGTACACACCGGTATGCCCGGTACTGACTTTCCAAGCCCTGGCATCACAAAATGGATGCTGCTGCCACAGACACGAGTCTGGCCTCCTGCTGCTGACCGAAACTCCGGCAGGGGAGGCCTGGACAATAGGTTTCCTGTCCCAGGAGGTGTGACCACCTCCCCAGACAGGATAGTGTGTATTGGGGCTGGGCGGGAGCACTCTCGGGTGCTTTGAAGTCCTGCACTGGGGGCACATTTGGTGTCCCTGTGCATACCCCAGTTCAAACTGGATCAGGGGCTTCCAGCCCCTGCTTTGGCGTGAACTGGACAAAGGGAAAGGGGTGTAGCCACCCCTCTGCCCTGACCCACCCATAGGTGGGACCACAGAGTAAGTCCAACCCCTAAACTTAGTATAAGTATGGGACCCCAGTCCTTAGGACTTTAGATTATCCCTGGACGAAACTCTGACACAGAATCCTGGACCTTTGACGCTCTACTTAAAGATTAGAGGACAGAAGAATCTCCCTTGGGGTCAAGGAGTGACTCCCCTGCTTGGCAGGCACCAAAGAAGCAATTGTCCGGTCTGCATTGCTGAAGCTCCCGTCGGACGCCGAAGTCTTTGCATCACCAGAGGTGGATTTCCAGACTTCCCCGAGGCTGCCCTGAGTCTCCAGCAAAGCTAAGGCCCGTAGCTTTCGTGGGTAATGTGGAACCGTGACCCCTGGACACCGCACGCATTTGCAAGTACATCCTCTTCTGGGTCTCCCACAAAGTCGTGCTTTGGGCTCCGAGTAGCCCCAGCCTCCAGCACCAACTGCACCGAAGATCACTGGCCTCCACTCCACGAGTGTACTGTGAGCCAGCTCCACGTGCACCATCTCGAGGCTCCTTCGCGGTCGCTAGCCCGTTGGCTAGTAGCCCTTCACGAAGGCCAATCTTTTTCTACTTGGGCTCCCTGGTTGCTCCAGGCTTGCCCTCACTTACCCTTGCTGGGTGAGTTCCTCAGACCTTGCTGGTCTGCACAATCGTCAATCGTCATCTTCATTGACACTTGCCGTTGCCAAGGCTTGTTGGGTCCAATCCGGTCGCTGACACCTCAGCACTCGACAGACTTCGTGTACCAGCCCGAATCCTGCTCCTGGTCGCCGACAACGCCTCCTGGACCTCGTGGCTGAAGAGTCAAGATGACCGTCAACCTACCTGAAGCACTCGACATCGGTGGGCATCTGCTCATCGCCTTCCTGGTCACTGGCTAGTGACCCAGACTCTGTCCCCTCTGCTTTCAGGTTCTTCAGATCTCCGATCCACCCTTGGATCCACCCGGACACTTTTCACTTGGTCGCCAGCAGCACTTTGCAGCAGATCGCCATTCAAATCGACGACGAAACCCGACCCCGAAAGGCACCTATGCACCCGGCTTCCCTGGGTGAGGTAACAAGAGTACTCCGGTGCTCCCGTGGGTAGAGACTCTAGAACGACCTAGTTCTCAAAGGGTTTGCTCCAAGTCCTTCTTTAAGTGTCCCTTTTCTTTAAATTCCAAACCGCGACTTTCTCCATAGAAGTTAACGGCGATTCGCGGCTGTGTTACTACACTGCACGCGTCCCCCGTGGGTCCCCTGTGTCACTACCTTGGGTGGTTCCTTGTGGTCCAAGCACTTCTAGAGGCTCTAGGCCTAGTGCCTAGCTCAGTCGTGGTTCTTATACCACTTTATTGGTATATGGTTTGGTACGCCCCTAGGGTCCAAACGTGTATTTGTGCTATTACTGTGTTTAAATAACTTATAACTTATGTATTTCGAACTCTAGCCTCATAAAGAGACTAGAGGGGTGTGTTTAGTAATAAATACATATATTTTGAATATATCCCTGGTGTGGTGCTCTTTCATTTGGTCACTCAAGAGATTATAGACTGGTAAAACAAGCTGCTTTACATTCCTTCAAGACTTAGCCTGAAGGCTGCTCTCCATAGCTACCACTAGGATAGCTTTCAATAAAGGTTGTCTTTAACCTATCTCCAATAAGGGGTTGTTTGGACTGGTGCAAGGTGCCCACTATAATTAGTGGACAGCATATACCAGGCCAACTTCTCACACCATCTCCCTGGGGCTTATACAAAAAAATGTGTGGGAGGGGCTCTTCCACCCCACGCTGCCCCAGGGACCATCACCTCCCTGGTGCTTCAATTCATTAAGGGCAGGGGGCCTCGCAGGCCCCCCCAAGACCCGTGGACCACCACCTCACTGGGGTGTTGAATAATAAAGATACAGGGGTCTGTTGCGGACCTCCGACCTCGGCCCCGGGGACCACCACAACTGAGAGAGGGGGGCGCGCGCCCCCCCTCCAGGAGCCTTCGATGGCCCTGGGGACCGCCACCCCCCAAGGCCGGTCCAGCAATTTCCCGGGGTGACCACCCCTGGGACATTGCAGTTTGCAATGGCAGGGCGGGAGCATTACAAACTTCTGCTTCGCTTCATGGAAGCGAGAGCAGAAAAGCTGTTCTCGCTTCCATGAAGCGAAGCACAATTACTTTTGGACAAAGGGAGCTGCATGTTTGCAGATCCCTTTGCCCAAAAGCAATGCCGGCTCCAGCTGGAGGCGGGGAGCTGGCTGGGACTGCAGGGGTATTGGGGCTCCGTCCGCGGTCCCCAACGTGAGGCTAGGCCTCAGGGGATGGGGTCCCTGGGGCAAAAAGTGGCCCATGGAAGGGGGCCACGCGGCCCCCCTCCTTTAAACAGAATTTTTTAAAAAGTGGCGATGCCCCGGGGAATGTGGTTTCCGGGCCAAAATTGGCCTCGGGAGGAAGGCCACATGTCCCCCTTCCGGTTTAAAAAGTAAAAAATAAAAAAATGGCTCAGGCCCTGGGGGATGGGGTCCCCAGGTCCCCAAAAATATTAAGAGAAGGGGGCCACACAGCCCCCTTCTAAAAAAAACAAAAAGAAAAGAGAAGCCGGCATCTCTCCGGAGGCCCCGCCCCCTCCCTGCACCACTCTGCAAACGCACCTCCTGGCATGTTCTGGGTTGGGGGATTAAGTCCCCTTAAATCCTAAGGGTCCTTAGGGGCGAACTAGCCCACCAGTACCTCCAGTAAGCCCCACACAGTGGGATTGCTGAGAGGTGGTCCGAGGCCATGCCCCCTTTTACACCACTCTGGAAACGCACCTCTTGGCACACTGCTGGTGGGGCGATGAGGTCCTCTTGTGTCCTGAGGACTTCAGGACTAAACTGGACTTCATCCCTCGAGCAGCAGTGTGCCAGGAGGCGTGTTTGCAGAGTGTTGTAAAAAGGGGGTGTGGCCTTGGACCACTGTCAGCCATCCAGCTGTGTGGGGCTTACTAGAGATAACAGGATGGCTAGTTGGCCCCCAGGGACCCCCAGGAGGCAGGAGGACTTCATCTCCCAACCAAGAGCATGCCAGGAGGCACGTTTGCAGAGTGGTGGAGAAAGGGGCGTGGTCTGTTTCCACCTCTCAGCAATCCCACTATCTGGGGCTTACTGGAGGTATCAGGTGGGTTAATTGGCCCCTAAGGATCCTCAGGAGGCAAGGGGACTTCAATCCCCATCCAAGAGTGTGCCAGGGAGTGTGTTTGCAGACTGGTGGGCAAAGGGGGCGTGGCCTGCTAAGAGAACTTACCAATGCTGCTGTGAGAGACTTACTGGAGGTAATAGGAGGGGCCAACTACCCCTCCTGTTACCTCCAGTAACTCCCACACAGTGGGATTGCTAAGAGGTCTTCGGAGGCCACGCCCCCCTTTCTCCACCACTCTGCAAACGTGGCTCCAGGCACACTGCGGGTTGGGGGATGAAGTCCACTTTACTCCTGAGGGATTTTGGGGGCCAAGAAGCCCTCCTGGTACCTCCTGTAAGTCCTACGCAGCGGAATTCCTGAGCCCTGGTTGGGGGCCCTGCCCCCTTTCTCCAACACTCTGCAAACATGATTGCTAGTTAAAAAAACATAGAAATTCACTGAAAAAACCACAGGTTTCAGGGACGTTATAGCTAGAAATTAGCCTTTAAAAAACCTTAGACATTCACTGAAAAAACCACAGGTTTCAGTGACGTTATAGTTAGAAATTAGCATTTCAAAAACCTTTAAAATTAACTGAAAAAACCACAGGTTTCAGGGACATTATAGTTCGTAATTAGCATTTCCAAAAACTTAGAAATTCACTGAAAAAAACACAGGTTTCAGGAACGTTATAGTTAGGAATTAGCATTTTAAAAACCATCAGAAATTCACTGAAAATAACACAGGTTTCAGGGACGTTATAGTTAGGCTGACATTTCACTGATACAAAAGCAGAGAAATTCAGCCGTTATAGTTAGCTGGACTAACTATTACTCACGCCCCCGCAATGCACTGCTGATGACGTCACATATTACATCACTCATGACATGGTCAGTGACATCACTCATGACATCTCAAATGATATCACTGATGACATCATCCACTTAATATTTCATGCACGTCCTCACACTCTAATATAACCTTTCTTACACCCAGTCTAAAATACAGACTAGCATTTTTGAAACCATAGACACACCAATACCACTTAGTACATACCCACTCACTGATTCATAGGTCTACACACACATCCACTCTTTCACCTATACAGTCACTCATACATGCAGTCTCTCATCAATACAGCCACTGATATATGCACTCATACACCCATACAGACACTCACACACCACCACTCACCCATAGCATTTCTCACACACCTAGTCAGGCACCCAAAGAATAAAACACACTGCAATTTACTCACCTATACAGTTATACACTCACCACCTCACTTATTCATACAGATAGTAACACATACTCTCTTCTCCAATCACTGACACAAGCACACACTTATCCATACAGCCACTCTCACACTCATTCACTCACACATACAGTCACTTATATATTCCAATACTAACATATACTGCCTTTCACATAAGCAGTTACTCACCCATATACCACTGAGACATCCATACACTCACCGACACAGCCATACATACACTCACTCAACAATAACATCCCTCACAAATGCACTCATGAACCCATACACCCAGGGATTCACTCACTCATACATCCATGTATGGAGTCACACAGCCTCTCACCTACCCACACAGACATTAAGGCACCTATACAGGTAGTCACACAAGCAATGAATAAACCATATAAACACTCATGTACCTACTAACCAACCCATGCAACCACGTATACACCAGCTGACAGACTGATACACACATTCACACAGAGTAGTTACTCACTCATACATTCACTAAGACACATTTAATCACTCAGTCATACAGTCAGTCACGCACCCTACAAATCATTCATACAAACACTCATACACCCACATATTCTTCAAATACAGCTTAGCATATATATACAACATTCTTCAGAAACACTCATAGTCACTCGATGAAGTCATTAGTGATGTCATCACTGATGTCATTTGAGATGTCATCAGTGATGTCACTGACCATGTCATGAGTGACGTAATATGTGACGTCATCAGCAGTGCATTGCGGAGGCGCGAGTTATAGTTAGTCCAGCTAACTATAACAGCTGAATTTCTCTGCTTTTGTATGAGTGAAATGTCAGCCTAACAATATCGTCCCTGAAACCTGTGTTTTTTTCAGTGAGTATATATATATATATCTTTTCTTTGGAAGGACTTTTCTGCATATTTTCACGCTCTGGCCAGTAGCGCGTGTACAGAGGACCCGTCTTAAAAGAGGCCTGTGAAAATGATTGGCAATGTGGCAAATTTCTCCAAGGTATTGGACTTTGCAGGCCCACCTCAGGAGCAGGCCAAACAAGTGGCCGCCGTGACTAGCAGTCCGTGACTGCACGGGGACATGGGATCACTGTATCTTCACGTCACGGCCCGGTTTGAGAACTGAGCTTGGGGTTGAGGCGTTGGGGATTCAAGGCAGCCACGAACACCTTCATTAAGGGATTCACTCAGCAAAGATTAGCCCCCTCCCTCCCTTGCTTGGCACATCAGCGCTTACAGAAGCATAACACGGCTCCGTAACCGACACTTACCTTTGAAATGCAAGCTGGGATTTAGAGTCCTTCTACATCGGACTGCAGCTGCAAGCAATAACGAATGGAGCCTGCTGCACTCCAGCCAATGGGAGTGCCTTGGAACATTCAAAGGAGGGAGCGAGTGTAACCCGGTGTAATTAGGCATCTGAAGAAGGCCCACGCCGAAATGCATCATGCCTGTTATGGTGAATTAATGGTTGCCTAGAAAATCCCCGCTGTGTCCTCTGGTCTTTTCTTTGGAAGGACTTTTCTGCATACATACACATATATATATATATATATATATATATATATATATATATATATATATATATATATATATATATACTTAGATGTGGAGTTAAGAATAGTAAATCTATACTTACCTATTTCTACTTACCTTCTCGAAATGTTGGTCCTTGATATTTTTGACATGATATTCTGTTCTCATGATATTTTTTCTGATATTCTGTCATTGATCCGCTTCAACACTCACCTCTCAAAGTTGAAACAAGAAGGCAGACCATTGAACAAATATGGATAGACCCCACAAAATTATTTGAATAAACAAACATGTAAGAGAATTCTGCCCAAGCAAGAAATCCTTCAACAACAATCACATCTCTTCTGCTAAACATTCTCAAGCTGAACGTTTCAGAATTAAAAATTATTAGTATCTCTTCATATCAAGTCAAAACTCAACAAAACCACCTCTCTGAAATTATGCAACAAACTGGTTTCTTTGTTTCTCCGGAAAACCTAAGATATTCACATAAAATTCAGCAACTGAGTCATCAACTACCCAGATAAACAAATCACTCCCCTCAGTCTCCTTCATAGTCATTTTTATTACTTTGACATCAACTTCAAAACAGTATAAAAAAGCTGACCTTGATCGGCACTGCACAAAACCATGTGCATTTAGTCGTGGATTAGGAAATTTTGCATCACTAAAATAGAAAATTTTAAGCAATTTTTTGTGCCTATTTTACAGTGCTATATTATACTGTCATTCAATGGTTATTCAGACTTTCGAATTTGTATTTATGGTTAAGTCATGAGCAACTCTGATAGTAGATATCTGGATTGTCTTCAATCTACATAGCTGCCAAGTACCCCCATGTCACATGTGACATCTTCAGCGAGTACTTGCTTTTTATGCACAAAAATAGCAACGTGTTCAAATTATACAATCAATGCCTTCAGTTACAGTAGGCAAGAAGTTATAATTTGAAGAGATCTTTGCAGGCTGCAAAGGACTGAATAAGTCTGCATATTTGTCTGATTGAAGTTCATCACAGAGCTTGTTTTATGTTATGTGCTAAATATTCTTCAAAGTCCATTTCAAGCTAGCACCTTCTACCAGCCATTATCAACATAGCTTTATAGCTTCAGACTGACAAGACAGCCAGCGGGAGAAGGTCACACAGCGGGAAAGACAATTTTGCGATGTACCCTGATCCGTACTTTTACTGTTCCAGTTTCCTGCTGCTTTTTTCCAGGCTTTATTGTGCAATTATTATCAAACCAGAATTGTTACCCCATCCTTTAAGTCCCAATGCTTTAATTACAGCAGGAAAATGTAACACTTTTGTCATACATTTGCCTCCAGAAAGAAATAGCAAAACTATCACTCGCCTATAAACAGACAACTTAACCTACAGGATTCAAATGCATTTAGTCATTCATTTATTCATTTATCTATGTATTTGTATTTTGTATTTATATTGCTAAATGTTATCTAATGGGAACTTCGTGCAAGGTGGAACATGGAAAATTTGATGACACGAAAGTTGTAGTCATCTGCCTTAGCCTTGTGAATTATTGCACTTTCTGGTGAAAAGGAGACTACAGGCCCTTTATCTTCATTATATTCCTCCACTTTTGAGGTGCCAGAAGGGACCGAGCCTTCTGCTCTTCAATTTTTTCAGTGCATGTAAAAGTAGGAGAGAGGAGCAGAGGCTTAGATTCTCCGTTCATTTAAAAATGTATATATGTTTACATACAGCTTCAAAGCATATGCTTTTTAAACTACATCTGCAGTCTCAGCCTTAAATGCTGGTTGTTGCATGCGCATACATTTTAAAAGTGGAGAGGTAAGTGGCGATGGGCACAGCGCCATCTGTAGGGTGTGCTCTCCAATAGGAAGGGCTTTTTAGTTGAAAAGAATCCTAAAAAAAAATAAGACTCATCCATTATTTTGGGAGTGATTACTTAACATCATTGCCTTCATCCTGGGTTGGGGCTACCTGACTATGAAAGAATGAGGATGAGTACACTTTTCTGCCAGGAAGAAGGAGGCATTTAATCATGGGCCAACCCCGCTATCACTGCTTGCAAACTGATTTAGTAGCTGAAATGTAACCCTTTAAACCAGATACATGCATATGAAAGCAGTTTAAAATTAAACAGGTGGCTAGAAAAGAGAAAAAAGATGCAAGTTTGATGCCCCCACTATCTTCACATGGCTTCATCAATTATGACAGCATGGACAACAATCAGAAGAAGAAGGGGAAGGCCCGTCAGATACCTACAGGGTAAACTGACCCGTCCTCGGGTAGACAACTGAGTTTCTGCAGTGCATGGAGCGCTAAAGATCCTGCTTCCCTGCCCATTCATACCTTCACATCTACATTAGCAGCGCCCACAGGCACATTATGACATGCTATGATGTGGTATGTACGCGCGACCTCTTCAGCGTGCCGGTTTTGTCTCGAGGCGTGATTCTTGCATCTAGAGGGTTCTGCCTCGAGACACACCAATATGTTTATGTTTGATTGCCTATTGATTCAAGCATAGGGTGACCAGATTCCCAAAAGAAAAAACCGGGACAGGTAATAAACATAGAAGTAGGACTACAGTTTACACTGGTGGCTGGCTGGATCTTGGTGGAGGCAGTGACCTCTGACTCCAGTGAGCAGGGTCATGCTGGCGGTTTGGACACACTGTTGCCCCCATGGCTGGCATAATGACATTCTTGCTGCGTTGTAGAAAGAGAAGGGAAATACCGAGAGAAAATGTCTCTC
This sequence comes from Calotriton arnoldi, assembly GCA_963921515.1. Classification (NCBI taxonomy): domain Eukaryota; kingdom Metazoa; phylum Chordata; class Amphibia; order Caudata; family Salamandridae; genus Calotriton; species Calotriton arnoldi. Next base: position 326,074 of record CAWUFW010008633.1, on the reverse strand, counting down.
TTTAAAGGATTTCCCTTCTCACTACAACCTCTTCTGGAGTGACGTCACGCTGTAATATTTCGAGAAGTGAGCATGCGCACATCTTTTTAACACCAGTGCTTTCTCGGCCTCTACTCAAAAACCGGGACATTTCTGTGCTCATCCCAGCCACTATTATAAAACCGGGACATTTATTCAGTTTGGAGGAAAGTGTCGGGACACTGGGACACTTCGTGAAAAACCGGGACCGTCCGGGGAAAACCGGGACGTCTGGTCACCCTATTCAAGCATTGCCTAGTCGCGATGCTTCCATGTATTGTATTATGCCTGTGACGGCGCTAGCCGGTAGGCAGAACGGCCGGTGTATGAGTCAGTTGACTCTGCGGCTTCTGCGGACTGGCGGCACCCTTTCGTGGGCGAAGTTGGTTGTGAATAAACTTCCTTACTTTGCCACGCTTCTTTGGTATATTCCTTCTTACCACATTTGGCGATCGAGGACCTTCGCCCACCGACCAACGCACGCACCCACGCCGACTTGGATCCCTTCCTTTTCCTCACTATTTCAGCTTTGTCGTTGCTTGGTTGTTTCGACCGCCTCCTGAGCCCTGATTGGATATTTGAATCAGGTGCTCGGGAAACACTTTATTTTCACCTAAACCAACGAAGGGCGTGTCCCTTGTTCCACATCCTGATTGGTTCCTGTAGTCAGGCCCCTGGGAGGTGCTTTTTTCCTACTGGAGACAATGGAGGGCAACTTCCTCTGCCTGCACATCGACTGGTTCTACAAACCAGCACCTACAATGAGAGCCAGTTAAGGGTGTGTTTATTCCCAGCTTGCCGGTTGGTCACAGTTCAACCCAGCGATACGCTGTGAACCGGCTGAGGCAGGTCAGCAAGGGCAAGTCTCTCCTAGGGGCGGATTCCTCCTCTCAGAGTTCATCCCAAGAACACGCTATGATCTGACTTTTGTGCTGTGCCTTACCAGTCATACAGGTACTTTATTTACTTATTTGCTAACAAGTAAGCACACGCCTGGAAACAGTGTTCGGAGCTTCAAGGTACTGTAATTTTTCATTATTCTGAGCAACATTTATTATATTATCCTGAGCTTAATTAATATAATCTAGACATGGCTTCTCCCCACCAAATCACACAGCCCCCACCATTTTTATCCTCTCCAGGTAAACCTGGGATCAAATGGGCACATTGGTTTCATCTTTTTGAAAATCATCTCGTAGCCATTGATGTGGCTGGTTATTCCCCAGAATGCAAATTAGCACTACTATATGGCAATTTAGAACTTGCTGCACAACAAATTTTTGATAACCTTCTGACTGCAGTAAGACCTCATGGACAATCTGGGGATAGTCCTTGGAATGTTTACTTAGAAGCTATTGAAAGGTTGCTTAAACAGTTCAGTCAGGAAAAGAGCATAATTTTAGAGAGCCATAATTGCGGATGACATGTGACTTTGGAGCAAATGTTGACATTTTCGTGATCAGTTCATTTTTAACTGTGCATCAAGTAAAATTCAAGAATGCCTCCTTAGCTGTCACAACCCTACATGCTATGAAGTATTAGATAGAGCCATGAGTATTGAGAGGTCACTCATTTCATCAAAAGCATTAAACCCTGCACCTTTAGTCAATTCAGTTTCTGATTCTTCATCAAACTTTGAAAGTGACAATTTGTGTGCGGTTTACAACAAGAGCAGATTCAATACGCAAAGAGTGTTTACCAAGAGATCCCAGTCATTTTGTTACCCTTTGTGACTCAAAGAATCACATAGGCAACTACCCAGCTTGCCCAGGCCTGGGTAAACGTTGTACATCTTGCAAAAAACTGGTCATTTTCAGGCAGTTTGCAGAAGTCGCAAGAATCCTTTACGAATCAACAACGTGAACACAGAACTTGACGCTTGCACTGAGTCCATCAGTAATCTAGTTTTAAGTATTGACTGTAACTTAGTATCTACAACAGTGAAAGGTCCCAACTGTGAAATTTTAATTGATGAACTTTCTTTACAGGTCATGGCGGACTCGTGTTCACCAATCACCATTTTGCGTGATTCAACATTCTTTGAATATGGGGTAGTAACAAAACCCTTCTCACACCGGATGCCAGTCCATTGGCTTTCGGAGAGAAACCTATTGATATGTTGGGGTTTTTCATGGCAAATGTACAGTGTCTAAGTAGAACAATATGAACCAAGGTTTATGTAGCCATCAAGGGTAAAAATATTGTTGGATGGCAGGACCTAGATAAGATGGGTATTTATCTGGTTCCCGGTTCTGACAAACCCATCAGGCTAGGAGAAATTCCACTTACGGTGAGTACTGTAGAAGTATCATTGGACATGATTCTAGATAAACACAAAGATTTTTTTGCAGACAAACTACTTCTCAAAACTTTGTGTACCCAAGGAATAATAGAACCCATGGAATCATCACAGTGGATTGCTCCGATTGTACTCACACGCACAAAATCAGGCGAGATTCGTCTATGTGTCTCTCAATGCCAACATTTTAATTGACTGCCATCCCCTTCTAAGAATCCAAGAGATGCTGGCCAATTTGGGAGCTGTGGAGTGGTTTTCAGTCATTGATCTAAGGTCTGCATACCATCAAATTGCCTTGGATCCCGAGTCCCAGGAACTCACAGCTTTTGTCACACATTTTGGTGCTTACAAGTACCTTAGACTTCCCTTCGGACTGGCATCAGCTGCCAGTGTTTTTCAGAAGCTCATAGATGGATTATTTGCTGACATGCATGGCGAGCAAGCTTACCAGGATGACATTTTGATCTTTGCCAATTCATTGGAGGAGCACAATCTCATCTTGGAAAGCGTACTTTCTACCCTCACACTCAAAAGCATGACTGTCAGAAGAGATAAGTGCAAATTCGCTACACAAAAGCTGGAGTACTTAGGGCACACCATTTCTGGGTCTCAGATTAAACTCAAATGATCCTTAATTGGAGCCATCAAAGATGCCAGTCCTCCCACAGATCATGATGCGCATCATTCATTTCTAGGGTCGCAGAATATTACGTGAAATTTGTTTCAGGCTATGCCCAGGCAGTAGAACCACTTAGACCGCTGCTCAGGAAAGGTCAGAAATTTGAATGGTCTGATCAAATGCAGAATGCTTTTGGCAAGGTCAAGGATTTGATTTTACAGGCTCCTGCTTTATCTGCATTTAAAGAAGGCTGTGATTCTGTGATAACAGTTGATGCAAGTACACAAGGGCTAGGTGCAGTCTTGAGTCAAAAGGTGAATGGTAAAGAACAAACAGTTGCATTTGAATCTAGATCTTTAAGAAAGTTTGAAAAGCAATACAGCACGATTGAACGTGAGGTGCTGGCATGCATATGGGCAGTACAAAAGTTCAAAATGTATGTGCGTGGCAGGTTGTTTGAGCTCCATACCGATCATAAATCTCTCTTGTCCATATTCTCAGGTGGTGTCCCCAACATTTCTGCCAGACTAACCAGACTTGTTTCCAAATTACATGAATACACTTTTACCATTACTCATGTGTCAGGTGGCAGCAACTTAAGGAGAAGATTGTCTTTCCTGAATGCCTGTTGCTGACTTTGAAGACAAACATGACACTGATGATATTGAATGTGTTGCAAGCATTGATGACATTCTGGATTTACATTGTGAGGATGTCATCTTCTCTGCTGAAGATTGGAAAACAGCATATGAAGAGGATGATGTGTTGAAACAAGTAGGCACATACATCACCAAGGGTTGGCCTCATGTTCGCTGTCTACACAATGATTTAAAAACATATGCACAAGTAGCCAGTGAACTCTCTATGAATGATGGTTTAATCATGAGGGGTGATAAGCATATTCCTCCTAAAAAACTGCGTCCCATTATCATTGTTAAGGCACACAAAGGGCATCTTGGTACCACCGAGACCAGTATGCGTATCAAAGAGCACTATTGGCGGCCCTCTCTTGAAAGCCATGTAAAACTCACCATTGACAACTGTCAAGAATGCTTAGTCTCAGGCAAACATTGGAAAATTAATAAAAGCTAACTACACCCGGTTCCACTCCCTGAAGCCCCTGGGACAAGTTGGGCCTTGATTTTTCAGGACCCTATGGCAAACTACCTGGTGATATGAAGTATATCATCTTGCTGGTCGATTATTTCTCAAAGTGGTTATATTTCTCCATCACCCCCTCAGCTTCCTCTGATTCAGCCATCAAATTCCTTGAGCAAGTGTTCTCTGTAGAAGGACCCCCTGCGACCCTGGTCACAGACAATGGGACACATTTTGTATCTGATCAGATGCAATGATTCTTAGCTAGACATGACATCAAGCAACTACGAGTAGCTCTTTATTCACGAGCATTCAATGGTCTGGTTGAGAGAGGGAACAAAGTGATTAAAGAAGGCATACAGACAACTATGTCTGCGGGTTTGAATGTCAAATCATTTCTCAAAGAAAAAGTCTGGGAATACAATTCCTCTCCACACTGCACCACAGGTGTTTCTCTATTTTTCATGCTAAGAGGAAGGAAACCTTATTCTGGGTTGTTTCCCAATTGGCTAAAACACCTGTTGGGAATCACTGAACCTAGCATTGAAGCAACTGTTAAGGAGAAGGTATTACCAAGAGTTCAGATGAAACTACTCAAAATGACTGCTGACAGACAAACATGTGGAAATTATAGCAAACGTATTTATGTTGGGGATTTTGTAATAATCAAGAATCCCATGATGGTAAAGAAAGGAGAATCTGTGTTTTCTTCTCCCACTAAAGTTATTAAAATGGGCAAAGGATCTGTGTTGCTGGAAGATAGAGGATGGTGGAACATGCGGAATGTGGTCAAGGTATAACATCACCAGGCACAGGTAATCAATAAAATGAAAGTGATTGGGTCTGTCTATGATTGGACACATTGGATCAAAACTGCCTCTAATGATTCTGATTTTGTTTCTCCAAGAGTTACTGTAGCTCCTCAAGCTCCCTCTGATGTATATGTCACCAGATCTCATGAGGTCAGAAGACCTAATAAGTTCAAAGATTTTGTTATGTATTAGCTTGTGTTTTTGGGGGGAAAGGTGATGTGGTATGTACGCGCGTGGGCGAAGTTGGTTGTAAATAAACTTCCTTACTTTGCCACACTTCTTTGGAGTATTCCTTCTTACTACATATGTGCACAGCCAATAGCTAGGCACCTTCAAAGAATAACCATAGAGGCAAACAGGAAAAAATCAGCGCGATGTGCTTGCTTACTTTTTACAACACTTTTCTTCAATTCAATTTAATTTCTTTATTCGATCTGGTAAAGAACAGATTATAAAAGATGTGTAGTACAATTACAGCAAATTCATTTAGGCATTAAAAAATAAATAAAAGAGTGGTAAAATATATGTTTAAAAAAACAATAAAATCCTGATATTTCATAAAACAAGCATAAAAAAGCCTTCAAAATACAATCATCACATAAAAATAGGGGTAAAAAAGAAGCCAAAATGCAGTAGAAGGAGGCAAACAGGGCACATACTAAAACAGCATAGATTTACATAAATAAAGTGTGTTTTAAAAAAAATGCAAAAAGATTTACAAATGAGTGAACCATCCAGTTGTTGGAAGAAAATTAGTGCCACTCTACACTTACTAAATTTGTATTTATACAATAAGAGAATTAAAAACCGTTTGGTAAGGTGTTTATAAAAGTTGCAAAAGAAGACAAAGTGCAAAAGGGTCTGTGGGGATGTCTCCTCACAGGGGCAGATTCTTATCTCAGAGGGGAAAAACTGACATTGAGGGAAATGCAGCAACCATCTTATGAGCTGGTTGTGAACCGTGTCAATAGCATCCTCTCTCACATATTCTGGACAAGAATTAGATAGGGTGCCACCGCTTTAGAGGCCTGAAAAAGACAGCATTCTCTGACTGAGGAAGTCATAACTTCCTCTCCTTACCTCTGTGCTCGTTTCTGGTATAAAAATACAGTCTCTGATCCACCTTTTACCCCTCTTTGTGATGCTTTCGGGTTTCTCAAAGATATTCCGAAAGCCTAGTAGGGCAGTGGTTTCCTTAATGTACCTAAGTCAGGGGATGTTTAAACTGTTGTGGCAAGACAGACAATCAGATATAATTAGGGGATTGACACATGATTCTTCATTCAGCCAAATTGAACACCATAATAACAGGGGGGGACTAACTTCAAATGTTCCTCCACATATTCTAGGCCCAACTCGTGGTGAGCTATAAAAGGAGGGGTGAGGGCGGGATACCCAGGATCTGCCTACAAACCCTGCTCTCCACAGCCTGTACCCTGTTAGTATCGCTATAACCTCAAATCCCTGCACCATAAGTCAGAGATGTGAAGCATTTTCTTGTGTAGATCTCATTGGTTTGCTCCCAATAGTGGCAGCTAGTGAACAAATAGAGCCAACAGCACGGAAGTAGTGACTTATCCTACTCCCGAGGCAGGGAGTCCAGGTACGTTTCATCAAATGTCAGCCCTAGATATGGGAAGTGGCTCACTCTCTCAATAAGTTTTCCCCCAGTACAAATTGGCCGTGTTTTAGTGTTTTTAGGGCCACAGACCATTATAAATTGTTTTTGAGAGGTTAGACTGTAGGTCCAATTTGTCCGTAAAACACACAAAGCTGGAAATCAGCTTGTTAAGGCCATTTGCCATCTGATCAAGCAGGACAGGCTTGTTTTTTACCCTTGGCACTTCAACCCCAGTATTAACAAGAGCAGATTCAAGATTGTTAATTTAAAGCCAAAATAAAATCAGGGCAAGCACACTCCCCTGGCATACGCCTAGATTGACCAGAAGTGATGTGGAGCACTCTCCACTGTCCCCATACCTTATAGATGCCTTTAAGTCCCAGTGGAGATGCCGCAGGATGGCAACCAAGCTGGCATCCAGGCCCATGGAAGTTAAGATATCCCACAATATGGAGTGGTTAACACGGTCAAAGGTGCTTGATAAGTCCATAAACTCCAACTGCACTACGCTGCTCTTAGCATGCATGTATTTAGAGACAAGTAAGTGGAGGTTCAGGCACTGTTCAATGGTGCCAAGGCCCTTCCTGAAACCATACTGGACTGGTGAGATTTTGTTTGGCTTCAGTGACTAATCCAGTAATCAATCCAAAATAATCTGCCCAACGATTTTAGCTGTAGAGTCAAGGAGGAACATGGGCCTGTAACATTTAGGGTCATGTTTGCTTCATTTTTACAAATCAGGACAATGATGGAATTGCGCCAAGATGAGGGAACACCAGCAATGCACAAAGAGGTAACAACGTTTGTTAATAATGGGGACCAGAACCCTGAATTCACCTAGAAAATTACCATGGACACCCCATCTGGACCTTGTGCTTTTTTTGGAAGGGTTATTTAAGATGGCCCTAGTTACTTCCTCGACAGTGAAGCTGACATCCAAGGCAAGTGGTATATCCTCCAGCCCCTCCAGGTATCCAGGTGAGCTGGATCGGTAGATTATGCGGTGGTCACTAAGTGAGGGGAGCCCCCGGGGACAAGGGCTTCACAAACTGCTCTCCAAAACGCCTGGGTATCCTTGGTCTGGCAGGCAACAACCAAGTGATCCCACGTCAGGTCACTGAGTTCTGCCTTCCTTTTTTCCCGGGCCAGGGCATAGCTCTTTCTACAGGCACAAATTTGGCCTTGGTCCCTGGGGGTTTGTTTCAATGGCCAGAGTAGCCTCTCATTAGCTGCTCTGCAAGCTTTATCAAACCATGATTTAATGCTATTAAACTTGGAGTGTATTGGCTTAGATAGTAAGGCGTTTATCTGCGCAGTTAAGCCAGTAAAGATTCCTAATTCCTTCAGGGGCCCTGTCAAATCTGATATAAACCCTGCCGCATATTCATTGGGAGCATTAATCAACTGTGCCATAGCTATTTGCATGTTGGAAGAGCGCCTCACCAATCTGCAACCCGCATATTTAGCAGTCAGCAGCTGCATGTTCCCTAAATGGTTTGTGCCCTTTTTAATAGCAATAGTAAGAGCTGAGGGATTGTGATCGCTATAGGTAGTGGGGAGAACCATCCCATCTAAGATGAAAGGGTTCATACTCCGAGAGACAAAGACATAGTCTATAACTGACCCACGCCCCCTGCAATGTAGGTTGAAATGTTAGCAGATGCTCAGGTGCAAATGGAGCTATCTAGGTCATGGAATAGTAAAAAAACTTGATGTAAGTGCTCTCTTATATACATGGCAGCCTGATCAATATGCCTTAAGTCATAATCTACTGGTGAAAAAGTTGGTGAAGAGAGGGGAGGTAAAGCACCCACCTTAGCATTAATGTCACCGGCCAGTATTAGATTAAGGGGTCCTTGTAGCCATTCTAGCTGAGAGAAAAGTCCACGCAGAATCCCATTGTACTTGCCAGTAAAACCCTTATTGTAAGAATTAGCCAGAATAGGTGTTATTTTACAGCCGATACCAACCCTGAACAATGCTGCAAAACCGCCCTTCACTCGCCCTACAGTTAAGGGTGTTGCAGGGAGGCTATAACAGGCATACCCATCAAAACAGGTCTCCTCCTGTGCCCAGAGTTCCTGAAGTAGGACAATATCATAAGCCTTAACTAAGAAGTTTAAGATTGCAGTTACCCATGTTATTATCGCTCTGTACCGGGGAAAGCCCCTGTCTTACCAGGCTGTCCCCAGTTATAGGCTGGCATAAATTGGTGGCGTAAGGGACCTTTAGACATATGGTCAGGGACTCATAGGGGCACTGAGATGTAGGGAGGAGATCATGGGATTTATCAGCAGGGCTAAGGCACCCCTGCCTTGGTGCAGAGGGAAGTGTAGGTAATAATGTCTTATGGGGACTACCCTTCAGGAGAGAATTATTAATAGATGGCAGCTTAGTGCAGGCGCTTACCCTGTCCTTTTGCCAGCCAATATCCCCAAGGTGCGCAAGCATCGAACTTCTATTCCCTTGCGAGGGCCAATTGCTGGAAATTGATAGTTGCTGGGACTGTTGCCTACAAAATGTAGGATGATCGCAGCGATAAAGTTAGCATTGGAAAGTTTAGCCACTAGGTGAGTGGGCTGGTGCAGCCAGATGCCTGTAAAAAAAGCCCAAGGGGTACTGCTTCGGGTGAAAATGCACTAGCCCTGGCATGAAGCCAAACTTCCTCCAGCAGTGTCGGTTTCCGAAATTTAATAATAATACAATCACCCTGACATTGGCAGGGTAATGGCCCAACTCCCACACCTGCTGCATGAACACAATGCCATTATAGAGGTTGCCAAAGGGTTCAATGTTTTTGTGAATTCAATGTATCACCTTGTTTATGAGTTCAAAGGGGTGTTTCAGGGATTCTGCTCGGGAACAGAGCTATGCTTGGGACCATAGAACACCAGTATGTAGGGGACTGAGTCACCATACCACATCATTATCTATGAGCCCGAGTCTGACTAGCTATAATGCCTCACTTGCCCTCCTAACCTTTCCAGAGAGACAAGTGATTGGCACCCCAGAACACAACACTCCTGACCTTCTTAGGGATTGTGTTAATAGGGCACACCCTTTTGCTCTCTCACTCATACGTGTCCACAATAAAATAGAAAAGAGACATGAAGGACGTTTACAATGTTTATTTTAACTATTGTGCTCTAAAATGCAATAACTGTGCCACAATTAGAAAACAAATAAATGTCAATAATGTCATCAGCATGGTTAATACACCATATACAATAAACAGCCCTGTCATGTTATTTGACAGATTTGCCTAAACCCTCAAGTACTACTTAAGCAAAGTGGTTATAAATTATAGATCTCTGGGATCAGTTGCAGACCCCGTATCTTAGCATTCATAGGTTTATGTTCTAAATCTCAGCTGACGCAGCACTTTTGTCTCAGGACCTTCACTCTGTGTATGTGTTTTAAGAAAATCTGTCCTCGGTTATATGACAAGTTATGTGACAAGATATGTGTATTCGAAACAGCAGATGCATTCTTTTATTATGTCTAGGTGCTAGTGTCTGACCAGAAAGAACAACAAGGGACGATGTTGTTTGATCTTGCCTAGGCTGTTCAGACTAAATCCCAGGAAAAGAATAAAATGTGAAAACATGTGCTGGTTCTGTGTGAAAATACAATGTGGCACAAAAACAAGTATGATATTTAGTAATGTGTGCAAAACAAAAGCAGCCTACAATGTGCATAATTTGGCTAACATAGGGAAAACGACAATGAGACATGCAAGAAACACATGACCGAGGTATTCTGTGGCTCAAGGAGGCAAGCTAGGGGCATTAGCAAGTATGACCACATAGGAGCAGGATGCTGGAGGCAAATTAATCACTGGAAGTTGCTCCCTAGGGGGCGGTGATATTGCCAAGTTCGGAGGGGTCCCACCTTCATAGGGTACCTCACTCTATTTGGGACATGACTGGGGAGAGTCAAGCCAGCCCTGGACTGAGCAGCCCCTGCACTGAGAAACCCTGGTATCACAACCATTAGGAGTATTAGATGATGTCAAATGCCATGGGTCGGGCCTACGTTTAGATAAGTGATCTTTTGGGGGCCCAGAAAACCTTCCCTCAAGCCTTTTTTGAGAAAACCCAGACAATCCTCAATACTTGTAAGTCACTTGAGTAGCAGGGCAAGCCTGGCATTGAGAAGTTCCCCTACCCTCTCACTGATATTGACCCAGGGGTCCTCTGGTGCTGATGGAGATTGTGGTAGGTTTGGTGCTGGTGGTTGATGCTTGCTGGTTAGCTTTGTTGGCTTGAAGCTGCCGCCCCTTGGTTCTGCACACCCCTTTCCTTCGCGTGCCTGCGGGGCCATGGCCCAGTGAATGTAAGTCTTTGTTGGCTTCCGCCAGAGCCCACCCCATTTGATCCTCAGGTGGTGGCACTGTCAGGGCTGTGAGTGCTCTCGTTGTGAGAGTCACGTGTGCTGGCATAGTGATTACCAACAACCCAAGTGTCCACACAAAGATCCGCTGATAGAGGGGGTGTAGGGGCAGAGAGATCTACCAAATCTTCCTGAGTGAGGAAAAACCTTCGTTCAGCCAGTTGCATTTCTTTTGCAATAACGTCCACAGCCCATACTAAAAAAATATCAATGTTAGTGTGGGAGCGTGGTTGAGTAGGTACAGGCGTTGCTGGCATGGCTTTTCAGTTTTTCCATTCTGGCCGATAAGTGGCGTCGAAAAAAACAAGGAAGAAAAGTTATGAATTAAAAGCTAAGGGGGCGTGAGATTGAAAGACACAGTACCGTAGGCCACTCGGTGACACCGTAATTAGGCCGTTGGTGGGTTAGTGATGCTTACAAGAGGGTGGCCCAGCCCAGCCTCTTCAAGGGATGATGGGTGAAGATGCGCCCAGTCTTCATCTGGGTGCATCTGGCGCATGTCCCAAGCCGTGGGAGGCTGGCAGCAGTTTTGAGCACTTCCTGTAAAGTCTCTGACCCTGCCTTGGGTCCTGCTGCAAACTGGGGGACGTAGACCCACCCCAGTGACTAGCCAGCGGATGCAGTGAAAATGATGGCAGGGTACCGCTTTGATGACACTTCCACACTGCAGGAGGCTGACAGCACTTTTGAGTGCTTCCTGCACAATCTTTGGCCCACCTTGGGCCCTGCTACAAACTGGGGGACTTAGTCCCACCCCAGCGACTTGCTGGTGGAAGCGGTGAAAATGCAGGCAGGGAACTGCTTTGATGAAAATCCTTCACTTTTGCTCATATTCGTGGCCATTGTGTACCACTGCCAATTTTGCTGAAAAAAAGTGATTTGTGAGATTGCTAAATGTTTAGGGGTTTGACTATATACACAGTCCTCTATACTCATAAAACAATGGAGCCTTGACAGAGGATATCTCCTGTTTTGTTAATGCATCCCTGCAGCAAGACCATTTCCCTGTAACTCTAAAACAAACAATCCTCCTACCTCCACTCATAATACTTAATCCAGACATCTGCATTGCAAGTCACTATTGCACTGTCCCTACTCTTAAAACTTTGGTGAAGATCATTGCACCAATAGAAGCAAATCAACCCCAACACTACATAGAGCCCAACAATCTGCTCAAAACTTACAATCTGTCTATTTCTGAGGTGCTGAAACAATGATGAAGGATATTAGAGAAAAGATATCCAACTAAAAGACCAAACCCACACTGTAACTCTATTGGTTCTAAACCTATCAGTGCCATTTGACAATGGGGATCATACATTTCTCCTAAACCATTTACAACTTAAGTTTAACAAAACCATAAAAGCATTGGACTTGTTCAAATATTCCTGTAAGAATTAAAACAGCAAATAGTACTAGGTCCCACTGCCTTAGAATGTGATGCCCCCAGAACTTCAGCCCTCCTTCCTCCTTTTCAACTTATAAATGAGCCAGCTAATCCTCCTGTTGAATGAGAAAGGTCCTAAATGTCAGCTATATGCCAATGATACCCATCTCCAGTAGTATAATTAAACAGTAGCTTTAAAATGGAAACACTAACCAGCTGCCTCCTTTCTGTCACAAAAGTGGATGGCTTGCCTAAGTAGTTATAAAATAGAAGTCTTAATACTCAATATTGGCAAAACCCCTCCACCAACCATCTTCTAGCCTTCACTAGACCAACCCTTCCCCCATCAGTGGCTGTGGTGTGTAGTCTAGAAGACATTTTCGACTCTCAATTAACCTTCAACGCTCAACTTCAAGCAACCATCAAATCGAAAAACTGTCACCTATATTCCATATCTAAAATGTTCCTCTTCTAAACATCGAGGGGCATATTACCAAGGATGTGCGATAATCATCGCAAAGCGCACTTAGCGCTGTTTTTTTTATCGCCGGCTATCGCTGGATTACACCGCGGAGATAACGCGTTATTATCAACGCTTATCTCCATTGTAAGGTTAAGTCCTCACCTGCCTATTAGCAAGCTTTTCATTAGCGTGTGGAATTTATCGCTGGATTTTGCGCGCTATTGCTGGGTTTTAAATAAGGCCTTGCATTTTTGGACCAGGATTCACTCAGGCTTTGCGTCGGGTGTGAGCCACTTGCGACACCCTGAAAAGTTACCTGAAGTAGGGAGAAGGCAGGAAGTGATGTCACTTCCTGTGCAAATAACTGATGGGAAACAAGTGATGTCACTTTCTGTGCAGGTGGATGATGAGAAACTGAAAAGCAATGCCCCTGTCTTGAAGAAGGCCACTATGCCAGGCTCTTTGGAGGGGAAATACATTTTCTGGAGCATATGAATTCTTATAATCTTCCATTAGTCTAGAGACTAAGGGCCCGATTCTGATGCGGGTTGGAAAAGCTTCCCGACCGAGGGCCAGATTCTGATGCGGTTAGGAAGGCCTCCTAACGGCATTTGCTCTTTCCAAATCGGATCGGGAACGTGTCTTCCCGACCGAGGGCCCAATTCTGATGCGGTTAGGAACAAATGTTCCCATTGAAGTCAATGGGAGTTCAACCAAATCGTATCTGGAAGCACCCGGATGCATCCTACTCCGCCGGTCGGACTTTCCCGATCCGAGTGGGTCGGAAACCATTTCCCAACCGATTCGGTCGGGAAGCTTTTCCAACCCGCATCAGAATCGGGCCCTAAGAGTAAATGCATATATGAGCACCCCTGCAAAAATGGTGAATGCCAAATGAACTCTTCAATAATTAAAAACAAACGCTCCGCATAATCTTAAAGCTTGCTTGGATCTCCTTCCTTTGACAAAATGCGCATTCTTAGTCATGGTCGCCCCCCCCCACACTTTTTCCTGTCTGATTTTGCAGTGTCAAAGCGCTTGTGGTTTCCCTCTTCAACATTAGGGGGTTATTTGCTATGGCTTGTGCTGGTGCTTGAGCATTCACCTGCAAGGCTTTTATAAGGGTAATTAAATTTAAAAATTGCATTGTGTTGATTTTTACCACATAGTAATCTGAAGTAAATAGCCCCCATACTGTACTTTGGTTTCACCCAGTTGGCTCATTTAACTTTCCAGTAAGGCTGTGGTAGATTATGCAGAAAGTGCACTGGTGGTGTGTAAATTAAGTGTCAAGAAAACTGCAGCGTATACTTACACTACCTACAAATATCACAAGACTGTATGGCTCTAGCGACCACCACCAAGATCTGAGTGGGCTGCAAGGTAAAAGTACTGCAATGACACATAGCAAGGAAAAATACCTTGCCATGTAGGCTTCTATATATTGGTTAAATCACCTCTAAAATGTGCTTTGTAAGCCCACACCTCTGGGTACTTAACAGGGCATATAAACAGTGACAAAAGCTGTTCTCACTGTGTATGTCTAACATGCTCCACTGGAGTATTTGGAGCTACAATAGTAGTCACAAAGGTAAAAACTTTGGCTGGTGTGACCTGTTTTACCTGCCCCACATTTCCTCCATCGCATTTGACCTCAAATTATGCCTAAATCCTGGTCAACCATTAAGTGTTTGCAATTTCTAGGTGCTTTATGTTTACAAATTTAAAAATGCATACTCCATTTACCCTCATCCAACTATTATGGTTTTGGTGTCTTTCAGCTTATTATACTTTTTTGATTTTTCTAAATGTGGGATTATAATTGTATCGGGTTGTGTTCTTGATCTTGAACTTGTTTAGCACTGCTTGAACTTAACATCCTTTTCTCTGGGGAAGTAATTGATGGTTGTGCTATTGCTATTGTTGTTTGAGCAGAAAATCTCTTACAACTGTGTTGTGATCTAACCAGCGACTGTTTATTAAAGTGGATACCTCCCTCCCACATAATACCCCAATTTCTGAGAGCCCTTATTTGATATTAAGTCATCTAGCATTATATCAGAGTATTCCAAATAAAATATTATTACATTTGTTATGCTAATTAAATCATACCTATGATTCTTTAAATATTTACTGACATTAATTGATTGAATTTCAGTGCCAGTGCAACCAATGTACTTCAATAAGTCCTTAGTATATTTGTATTTTAAGACAATACATTTTGTATATAGGTGTAGCATTTTCCATGAGTTGTAAAGAACAACATATATTGGTTTTTTTTTAAAGCAAATTCCTACCTTTGTATCACTTCAATTAGGAAGGAGCATGGAGATTCATTGTGTGGCATGTTGTATCACTTTAAGTGCATTGATTCATACAGCTCCCAAATATAATTGTGTTTTATTTCCCACACTAATCATGGTGTTTAATTACCCTACCAGTACCCATGGTCCAGAGCAGTAGGTGAGGGAGCATAACAAGAGGGGTAATTAACAGCCATTATTGCCCTGAAGATGAGGGCAACAAGGCTATTGGCACTCACACATGGGGGAGTAGGAGAGGACTCTTACCTGAAACACAGATTTACAAGACCTTTCAGTTCTCACTGGGCACTCCGTTGGCCTTTTCTGAAGCAGCCTAATGACACATGGCTGTCTGGAAAAACACGTAAAGAATATTTTCTACTTTGCTCTGGATGGTTAGTCTTTCTTCTCAACAAACTGAAGAGGGGGAGGCTTGATACCCCAGTGTCACCTGGCTGCTTCAGAGAAGGCTGTTGGAAAAGAGCAGGAGAATGGAGCCATTAGTTTAGCTATTTCTGGTAAGAGGCAACTCATGCTCCTGCATCACCCAGTCCCTCATTCACCTGAGGAGTGTTAAGACCTGGCAACAGTGATTGCTCCCTTTGACAGCCTGTAACAGTAACTGAAGCCTGAAAAAGGGGTATTCTTATAGCTGGCCAGCTTCTCAACATAATGAGCTTTCCCTATCAATTCAGCTTAGTTGATACCTAAGGACTAGGGGATCCAAGAAAATATGCACCTCACAGAGGAACTCCGTGGTGGATATATACAACCTTAGCACCCAAGTCAGTTGCATTTGACTAGAACTTAAAGATTGTCATGCTTATTTATTTTATTGCAATAATGTTTAATTCATCTATGCTACAGAGTGTGTAATATTCAATACTTCCCTGGTGCACTTACTCCATGGGGCCAAAGAACAATTCTCTGAAGCCTTGAATGATTTTTATAAAAACAAAAAAGTTCAATTAAATTCTATTGACATGACAGAGAAAGTGTTGTAACTAAATGATCAAAATGCACTACAAATCAAAAAACATAGGACTTGATTTAAGGTTTGGGGGATGGCTGTCCATCAGGGTGGTGGAGGATTTTATGTCTGCCACCCGACTACCTACCGTCTGCTAAATATAGAGATCACCCCTGAGCCAGCGGTGATCTCTGTACTTTCAGATGGACTGGCATCCCGGTGGTTCCTCTGAGCATACCAAATGTTTGGCAGGCAGCCACCATCAGTTTGATGGCTGTCCACAAACCTTCTTGTTTTTCAAAAACAACCTCCTAAAATGGGCAAAACACATAACTAATGATCCCCACACCCGGGGATTTTTCCCTGTGTTTGGCAGTCATTATATTAATCGTTCTGTTTGTCACTGTGAGGCTTTCCCCATTAGAGTGGGTGAGTTGATGCCCTTACTCTGATGACCAGCACACAGTCAGGCTGTCAAAGTAAGCTTTCACCCAGCAGAGCCAATGGGTGTACTTGTAATCACTAATGGAGAGCGAGAGAAAGTGAAATCAGTTGCACTCTCCCACTGCTAAACATTTAAATCACACAGGCAACTGAATAGACAAGGGTTTCTTGGAACTATATCCAGTTCCCTCTTCGTAATGGGATGTCAGGTATACTCTCTGCTTGATTGTTTCCTTCTGATGGGGTATCCAAAGATTCTGGAGTAGACTCCTCACTCACTTATCGTGCCATGCTTCATCATCGGCGCCTATCCACACCCTGGTAAGATGATACTACTGTAGGAGAGTAGGATCTGCCTCTTATGGTTACCCCCACTTTTTGCTGATGCTACACTGTTTTTCGACTTTAGTCTGGCTGGGGCCCTGCTATCCAGGACCCCAGCCTAGCTGCTTCCTCTCTAAATTGATTCCATGTACTTTAGGTACATCCCAGATTGGATTCTGGAGTGCCCTTATAAGTCCCTAGTACATGGTATACTATGTACCCAGGGCATAGGTACCCCAGAGGCCTACCAGGGGCTGAAGCATGTATTGTGCCACCCCTGGAAGGCCATCCAAAATGACACCACAGGACTGCTACAGCAGCCTGAGTGAGGTGGTGCATGCACCCCTTACAGAGATATAGGTTCACTATCTCTCACCTATCACTGCACATAGAAACCTATCAGTCACCCCTATGGCAGGCCTTATCAATCCTGAAGGTAGGGTGCTTGGTTATATGTGAGAGGGTGCCCATGCATGAGCAGAGACCCTCTGCAGCCCTTAGAATCTCCTATCCGGAGTTGTCTGTGGTGCAGCCTGACCATATACTCTTAAGTGCATTATAACCTCGCTGTAAAATGCTAACTTTGGACTGGCTGCATGGAAACATGTCGTGTTTGGTGTCAAACACCTTGGAATCCTACCCCCCCACCAGTCCTGGTGGCGGGGGTAGAATTCCACCCTTCTAGAGGGAGAGACATGTCCCCACCGGTATACCCGGTAGAAACCTTAAAGAGCCCTGGCATCACAAAATGGATGCTGCAGCCACAGACCCGAGTCTGGCCTCCTGCTGCTGACCGAAACTCTGGCAGGGGAGGCCTGGACAATAGGTTTCCTGTCACAGGGAGGTGTGACCACCTCCCAGACAGGCCTTAGTGGATTGGGACTGGGTGGGTGCACTCTCTGAGTGCTTTGAAGTCCTGCACTGGGGGCACATTTGGTGTCCTCGTGCATACCCCAGTTCAAACCAGTTGCAGGGGCTACCAGCCCCTGCTCTGGCACAAAACTGGACAAAGGAAATGGGTGTAGCCACCCCTCTTTCCAAACCCTCCCATAGGTGGGTCCCCAGAGTTAGTCCAACCCCTTTCTTTAGTATAAGTAAGGGAACCCTGGCAACAGGACTTTAGATATCCCTGGACGAAACTCTGTAACTGAATCCTGGAACTTCAACGCTCTACTCAAAACTAGAGGACTGAAGAAATCTCCCTTGGGGTCAAGGAGTGACTCCCCTGCTTGGCAGGCACCAACAAAGCATTTGCTGGTCTGCATCTCCGAAGCTCCCGCCGGACTCCGAAGTACTTGCAGCCCAGGAAGAAGATTTCCAGACATCTCAGAGGCCGACCTGAGTCCCCAGCAAAGCTGAGACCCGCAGCCCTCGTGAGTAGCGTGGAACCGGAACTCCTGGTCACCGTGCACATTTGCTAGTGCATTGACTTCTCAACAACTCCTGAAGTCCTGCTTTGGGTTACTTGTAGCCCAGGCCCCGAGCCCCATTTGCACTGAAGATTGTGAGCCTACACTCCATGAGTGTTCCGTGGGCCTGCTTCTTGCATATCCGCTTGAGGCTCCTTTGTGATCCCTGGTCTGTCAACTGGTGGGTCCCTGTGAAAGCAACTCTGATTTTCATTGGGTGTTTCTGGTTGCTCCAGACGTGCCCTAACTCTCCACCAAGTGGTGAGTCCCTCAGACCTTGCTGGTCTGCTCCGAAGCATCTTTCTCCTTTCTGCATGGGTTGCTGTTGCCAAGGCTTGTTGTGTTCAATCCGGACACCAATGCTGCAGCACTCAACATCCTTTGTGGGACAGCTCGAATCCAGCTCCTAGTCATCGTCGACGCCTCCTGGTCCTCGTGGCTGAAGAGTCAAGCTTCACCTCTTTCACCTGAAGCACCCGACATCGGTGGGCATTCGACTATCGTGCCCCTGGTCACTGGCAAGTGACCCAGACTCTGTCCCCTCTGCTTTCAGGTTCTTCTCTTCTCCGATACAGGCTTGGATCTCTTCGGACACTTTGCATCTTCCCGGCAGCAGCCCTTCTCTGTAGACTGCCATTGAAAACGACGACGCGACCCGACACCATTTGACACCTATGCACCCGGCTTCCCTGGGTGAGGTAACTCGAGTACTCCAGTGCTCCCTTGGGTGTTGACCCTAGAACTGTCTAAGTCCAAGAGGGTTTGGTCCTAGTCCATTTCTAAGTGTCCCTAAACTCTAAAACGATAACCGCGACTTTCCCTTAGACTTTAACGGAGCTCGCGGCTGTGTTCACACACTGCACACAGCCCCTGTGGGTCCCCTGTGTCACTACCTTGGGTGGTTCCTTGAGGTCCCAGCGATTCTACAGGCTTTAGGCCTTGTGTCTACTTAAGTCGTGGTTCTTATACCACTTTCTTAATATATGGTTTGGTACGCCCCTAGGGCTAATCGTATATTGTGCTATTTTACTGTGCTATTCGACTTGTAACTTGTGTACTTTAACCTCTAGCCTCATAAAGAGACTATTGGGTTGTGTTTAGTAATAAATACATATATTTTATATATATATACCTGGTGTGGTTCTCCTTTCATTTGGTCATTCATGAGGTTATAACTGGTAAAACAATAGCTTAACACTCCTTCAAGACTTAGCCTGAAGGCTGCTCTCCATAGCTACCACTAGGATAGCTTTCTATAAAGGTTGTCTCTAAACCTATCATCAATAAGGGTCGATTGGACTGGTGCAAGGTGCCCACTATAACTAGTGGACAGCATATACCAGGCCAACTTCTCACAACTACCAGGGCGGACTCAACCATAGTTGGTAATGGGAGTTCTTAGATAAAGCAAATACTGGATATGCAAGGACCCAGATAGGTGATATGTAAAAATACCTTGAGGTATACCCAAACTATTATTTTATTCAGTGGGTACCTGGGGTATGAATCAAACAATGAATGTGGAGGGTTCTATTGAAAAACAATTGTTCAATTATACCCTCACTTTACTGCCAACATGTTTCAGCCCTCACCAGGAGCCCAACCGGGTCTGGGGCCTTCATCAGAGCTGTCACGTCAATGTCCCTGCCTATTATTCGTGCACGCACTCCATGCTAAAAATGTGAGGCCTAATGCTCTCACCTGTCTTTTTACTTTTTTTCTTTTTTCAGAGGATTTTCTGCAATGTAGAAAAAACAAGAAGAAAGACAAGAGAAGAGAGGAGACTTAATATATGTCATCTGTCCTGACTTTTATTGACTTTCTTTAAAAAAAATTATTTATGTCCAAACTCATAACTATGGCGGACCATGTCCGTGATGTACATAAATTAGCATTAGGTATTACTTCTTGTGTCTATGCCAACCGTATCTCCCTGATTGAAAAGGTGTTAAATTGTTTAAAAACTCATCTCTATTCTGGTGAACCCGACCCTTGCTGAACGTGATTACATGTCCCGATAGAATGTTCGGGTTATAGTGTTTTTACAGTGATCAAGTCTCTAGGTCCAGACAATATAGTGTTGAAGTAGTGAAGGTGACTAATTGTTTCTGTGCAATTAACCTTACTAGTTGTTTATCGTAACATTCATGCCAGTCCTCAATATGCTTACCCCCTAAGATGTCTCTTCGAGGGTCATGCGGTACGTGCGGGATGGTGCCATCTTATAGTCACACACTTGCATGAAAAAGGGGAGGAAGGGTAAAAAGGGGGGAGGGGAGGGGGAGAAGGAGGAAGGGGGAGAGAAGAGAGAGAGGGGAGGAAGGAGGGAGAGAGGCACAGGGTGAGTATAGTGAACTGTGGGTGTACTGCCAACGGAAAATTGACACTCTGCCTGAGTCTAAATAGAGCCGACAGACAGAGAGTTGACAGGGTTCTCTCGTAAACGTAATTAGGCTGAGGAATGAAAGGGATGTCCCTCCTGTGATTTCTAATTCCATGTATCAATAGTGTGAGACCAAAATTGTGGTTGCGAATCTTTGATCACTTACCAACACTCACATTGCTGTGGCATCTATTCTTGAAGAGAATGCTGACCCTGTGAAACAGCTTCTACTCTAAGAATCTTTTCTGGCAGTATGGCGGGATCAGACAGTGAGTGATCCATGAGGTCAGAACATGCTCCACCGATGTTTTCCCAGTTGGATCTTTTTTTTAAAAGCATCAGATGTCACCTTAACAGGCATGCTTTCCTTCGAAATGGTTCCTGTTTAGGAATGCAAATGAAGGGATGAGGTCTGCTTTCCTTGCATGCCATCATCCTTGTATTCACAGTAAATCACAGGAGATATCATATTGTGACCTGGCTGAGTATTATTAATTGGACGGGCCATTTTGCAACCTTCTGCAAATGGACAATTTGCAATGTAGCCTCTTTATCCTTAAGTAGAATTTCAAATGCTTGTTAACCAATTGGTGTGCACTTCGCATAACCTGGTTTGAGCACAGAAATGAGTACATCTGCCCCTAGATGTGCAGACCTCGTCCATTTGTGTTTGTCACCAAGAACACGAACAGTTGAGCCATGCAGTACCTGCCAATTTACACTGGGAAAAATAGCAAGAAAATGCTACAACCCATTTCAAGTAACGATGGTTAAATCATTCAAATCTTCTTAATTAAAAAAGAAACAGAGAGTAAAATAAGCATCGATCTAACCTGTAGAATGAATTGTATTGTATTAAAATATTACATCAGTGTAAGAGCAACATATGCTTTGAACGACAGCAGTCTTCCTTCAGGCATGCTGGTGATTTCCTGCTGTTTTGTTGCAAAGCAGTTGGCAGCCCACACTCATGACAGAATCAATACAAATGGGAAACCTGAATGGAATTCAAAGTAGACAATCTGTAAAGCTTATGAGACAGTCTGATCCAATATGTCTCTATCCACTTAGCTGTAATGCACATTCTAGATCTGGCTTTCACATAGCATGAATCTATATTTTTGTTTTCTTGGCCAAATCAGGGATTGCCAATGCCATGCAACAAATATAGAACAGAATGACCACCTACTGCAATAGCCTGAGAATCGTAAAAGCAAAGATAAATTGAAAATGCTGCAGTGAAGTGCTCAGAAAAGTGACCCTTTATCAATGCACAAGTCTGCCTCTCCGGCAACAGATGACTCTTACAGCTCTGAAGGCAACAAAATGCCAATTCCAAACTGAAAAGAAGTCGGTTTTCCAATATAAATTGGGGAGTATAATGTCCTACGGGGAATGCCTGTTAAAATATATTCAGCCAGAGTCTGACCTCCTCCTATTTCTGTGATAGTTTACTGTACTTCTTTGTTATTAAGCCAGTTTATTGTGTGATATTAGCAGCCTGACTAAAGTTTCTGTAAATGGGGAGGTTAGTAGGTCAGAATACTTCCAAGAATGAGATAATCATCTTAAACAACCTGCTGTTTGAAGTGCTAACATCTTCTAACTGCTATTTCATGTCATCTAAGTTGGGAAAAACTCCCCATTTGATTGATTCGGTATTGGATCACACAGGTACTAGTCTGGTAATGCCAGTTCACTTCTGGGAAGATTGCCACTAAATACCAGAGGATATATATGCTGGCAGTATGGGGCAGTGACATGAACTATCACTGCCAAACAAGCAGTAATCGCCAGAGCACAATTGTGAATCCCAATAAGGCTTAACCAGCCTTCCCTCCTTTCAAAGGTCAGTGAATTGAATACCAGTAAATTGGTTAATAGTAACACTTGTCATTATGCAGCATGAAATTATATATAAAAAAACATATTTCTAATATTGTTTATTATTGAGCAAAATTTCAAGACTGGATTAAGGTGTCAGTTATATAAAACACAGCAATTTGATAGCTATAAATAATGGACTTACCCAGGGCTTCAAGTGGGATGAAAAAACTGGGGGGTCTCTTAAAGGGGTGTGGCCGATGTAATTAAGGGCATGGCTTAAAAATACGTAAACTGAAAATCTGAGCTTAGCATAGTGTGCAACCTGACTGGTATTTTGCTGCTTCTGTCACTGCATCCAGATATATAATAGAACAAATAACATCATACATACAACAAGTGAGGGCTATTGGCTTTGTCAGTGGCTGTTAGTTGTATAATATAAATAAGCAACAACTATGGCTTTGTTGTGTACCATATTGAATGCTTCAGTTCTGAAATGATGAGACTATGAAAGAACTATAACAGGATTCTTTGAAGTTACATCAAAGGCATTGTAGGGTGGTACTGCTGCAAAGGTAAGATTTATTTTTTTCACCGAGGGTGAGGGCAAAAATGGAGAGCCCAATAGGGAACCGTCTCAGCACCTGCTTTTTAGAACTGCCGGTGCTGAGCACTGGCAGGACCCGGCCCACTTAAAGCCTTTATTTCCCATAGACCCACCCACCTCACCACATACGTAATTGTATGATGTCAATTGCCAGGGGCGCAGTATTACTCGATGACAAGGTGCACGATCTGCTGTCATTCATCATATCTCTCTGGCGGCCCATTGCGTGTAATGCCTTTTGGCAATGTATCACATAGGCGCTGGAATTAGGGGTCCTGGGGTAGCTGCAGTACCCCCAAAATATCATGCCAGAGTTCGGAAGGTGAATGAACAATAAAAATGCTTTTACATTTTGTTTTCATTTTGTCACATTTGTTGTGCATTCAAAGACCGAGGTCAGACACCAAGCTATGTCTTCGACAACTTGCTGCTTATTATTATTGTTATAACATGCTGACCTGTTTACTTTTCTTTCTCTGATTGAAAAATGAGAAGATTTTGTAAAGTGAATAATGTCTTGCTGGTGTGAAAGGAAAAGCTGAAGAATGTCATTTTTCCCAACACACCACAAAATGTAAATACCTATAAATGAACTGTACAAATATTTCAAAATATGTCAGCACTTAGGAAAGCACAAATTTAGTGTTTTTTGGTAACTCGAAAGTGTGATGAAATCAAAGATTTTAACAGGATCAAATTCAAAACAATTCACTTGGTGATGGCCCAAATTACAAACATTCACGGAAATCTGATTTCAATTCATTATTGTTTGTGGCTATTTAGTTTTATCAGTAACATTATGTTTGTGAAAAATTAGTGGCCGTTTCAATGAAAAATGTGCTGTTGGTAAATGTCAATGAGCAACCATATCTTTATTTAGTAATATATTTGCGACAGTATAATCCAAAATTTACCACCAGCTCCATACTGCACCCTTACATCTCTCTTACTGAATGGGTGTGGCTCATTTCTGCACTTGCATTTTTACAGTACCTATGAGTTCAGTGATGTAATATTGATGACAACATCCCTCCCCTCCCCCACTTACAATTGTTCTAGCACCACTGGCCGGTATTGGCTTTTTTCCCAACAGCAGGAAAAATTGAACTTTGTGAATCATACCTTCCTTTTCATGATTCAAGTTTGAGGTGATAGCAAAAGCAATATTGCGGGTTTTGCGCCTTTTATGCTATTTATGTTTTCTAAAAAGTCTAGCAACAGTGGGGAGCTGTGTACTGTGGTAAGCGGCATTGTTGCATGCCAATCATGTAACAAGGAACTAAATACAAAAAAAGTATTCATATGTATTTGAATGCCATTTATGAATACCAGGGGGCAGATTTACAAGCCTCTTGCACCACTTTTGCGTCACTTTTCCCATGTTAAAAGTGATGCAAAAGTGGCGCAAGAGGCTTGTAAATCTGCCCCCAGGTCTCTTTATTCTTACACATTGAACATATGAACCCTGTAGCCGAACTGTAAGGCACGCATTAGATTATGCTAGTGCAGCCTGATAGCAGATCCTGCTAGACCATGAATGTCCACTGTCTACTAGCTGGAATGCTCGTGAAAATAGAAATGACTGCTTTGTGAGGGTTTAAAAGTCAGCACTTAGCGCACCTTTTAATATCAAGCTGTTACATCATCTCTCTCCACGACTGGTGGCATCAACTAAGCGCTGGTAGCAGAGACGATCAAGTTAAATCTTTGTGCCTGGTTCACGAATGGTTTAAGGCCAGGCAATTTCTCATTTACATTCTTGGACTGCCTCATATAATCCTGGTAAGGAGCGGCATTCTAATTTCTTAGTATATGTACAGGAATCTTCATTTAGAAAAACTTGACTTGTCAGAAGGTCTTTTAATGTGGCTGTGTCTAAAGTGCGTAACACTTTACAAGACTGCATTTTCAGTTAATCAAATCTATCCCGTTTGGGATAACAGTCTAATGCACAGCTCTCACTTTATAAATTCCAACACAGTTATTATTCAAAATTCTAACCTCATGGTACATGATGCCCAAGAGCAAAATTCACGCTCTGTAAAAACACAATGCAAATACGAAATATATGTACAAAGTGAAATTCTGGTCTATCATAGATAGCTTCTATCTTTTTTTTTGTTTAATAATTTTTTTATTAAATTTTCAGAAAAAGAGAACATATAATAATCAAATGAACAGATTATGAATAAAGTACAATGATTAATTTAAAGAGAGAAATATGAACAGTAGAGGAAAAAGACAGAAGAGGAAAGGAAGAGATATAGAGGAGAAGAGGAGAAGAAAAGAAGAGAGAGAGTTAGAGATAGGAAGGAATAAGAAATTAAGATGCAGGTGCATGTGTAGCAAGATAGGAAGTAAAGGGTAGCCAAAGTAGGTCGGATTTAATTTTCTGAGAAAGCTTAAGAGAGGAAACAGTAGTAATTCTGTGTTCATCGCAAACAAAGTTCCACCAAGTTAATAATGATAATTTAGAGTTATCTTTCCAACAGGACAAAATCACTTTAAAAGCTATAGCAACAAATAAATCAAACAACAAAGTAATATGATTAGAAACATCAAAATCAGGTGAGGAGGAACCTAGAAAAACATTTTGCATTGATAATGGAATATTACATTTAAATATTATCATACATTTAGACCAAATAGATTGCCAGAACTTTAAAACATTCGAACAGTCATAAAGTTGATGAAGTAAAGTCCCAGTAGATTCAGAACAAGACCAACATAGGGATGAGGAGGTAGGGGAAAACTTGGAGATATGAACAGGGGTAATAACAGCTCTACTATAAATGAAGTAAAGGGATTGAGTAATACGTGCGGCAACAGAAGTTTTAAAAAGCTTGAGCCATAATTTATCCCAAGAAGAAATAGGGAGTGACATAGATAAGTCTGTTTCCCAGAGTAATTCGACAGGGGATTTAGGTCGGTCAGAAACATGAGATAACAACAACTTATAAATAAAAGCAGCTTTAGGCCTATGCTTTTGAGAAACACTATATAACGGTGAGGGTGAAGTAATTAATGAAGAGGCTAAAGGGTAATTGTTGGAAGATAAGGAAGACTGCAACGCTGTTGATATTAAAAGATATTCATTAAAAAATGAATCAGGTCAATTATATTGTGACTGTAAATCCTGGAAGGGAATAACAGAATTATGTTGGATTAATTGATGAATAAAAATAATTCCCTTCTCCTTCCAATGCTTGTAGTAAAATGATTTACGTTTATATTTGATAAATTTATTGTACCAAATAGTGGAAGACAAAAAACATTGATATGAATCTAAACCATCAGAAAAAATATTATATAATAATTGTCGGGAGTATTTTAAAATAGGATTATCTGATATGAAGGAGCAATTAGACATATATATTATATCTCAAAAAGAAAAGTCTTTTAATAGGGAACGCTCAAAAACAATCCAACGGGGGATAGGGATATCCGCAAAATCATAAGTTAAAGCAAAAAATTGACGAATTAAAAAAGCAGAATGATAAGATTTAAAATCTGGAAAACGAACACCCCCTTCTATTTTGGGACGTTTGAGTTTACTGAGAGCAATGCGGGGGTGTTTATTATTCCATAAAAACTTTGTACAAATAGAATTCATCTGTGAGAAATACGAAGCAGGTATTCGAAAAGGTAACATGGAAAGTGTATAAAGGACATGGGGCACAATCATCATTTTGATAGTGTCTAATCTACCCCACCATGACAAATAAAGGGGGACCAAGAAAGAAGGAGTGATTGTATTTTGGTAATTAGAACATTAAACGTATAACTAATGGTGTTAGAAATTGTAGAGGAAAACCAAATACCAAGGTATTTGATTTTGTGGGACACCAAGTAAAATTAGTATTATTAAACATATATTGATAGCAAAGAGAGTTTAAGGGTAAGACTTCTGTTTTAGAAAAGTTCAACTTATATCCAGAGATACTAGAATATAACCGAACTTCATCCAAAAAGGGGGGGAGGGAGGAATTAGGATCAGACATATATACCAGGATATCATCAGCGTAGGATGATAATTTTGTTTCTATAGAATTATGTGAAAAGCCAGAAATACCTGAATTAATTCGAATACGTTCAAGGAAAGGTTCAAGACATAGTACAAATAACAGGGGCGATAAGGGACAACCTTGGCGTGTGCCTCTATATAATGGAAAATATTTAGAAAAATGGTTATTAACAAAAATACTAGCACGAGGGAAAGAATATAACAATTTAACATAAGAAATAAATTTTGGACCAAAACCAAACCATTTGAGTGTATTAATCATAAATTGCCAGTTTATGCGGTCGAAGGCCTTTTCAGCATCTAGAGACAATGCTGCAAGAGGGTATTTGTACTTTTTTCCGAGGGAGATAACATTAGCAAACATGCAAGCATTGTCAGAAGCCAATCTGCCCTTAATAAAACCAGCTTGATCTGTTTTAACCAATAGTGGGATGATACTCTCAAGGCGAGTGGCGAGGATTTTAGCGAATATCTTACAATCATAATTGATTAATGAAATGGGGCGATAGTTTTTACACAGGGAATGATCCTTATCAGGTTTGGGAATAAGGACAATCAAAGCCTCCATAAACGAGCCAGATGCTTTGGAGTCAACAATGAATGAGTTAAAAAGGGCCAGAAGTTTGGGCGCAAAAATAGAGGAAAAAGTAGAAAAAATTCAACAGAAAGACCATCAGGACCAGGGGCTTTTGATCTTTTTAAGGATTTAATGGCTTCCATTATCTCTTGAATAGTAACCTCATTTTCTAATAAATCAAAGTTATCAGGAAGCGAAGGAGGGTTAGGGAGGCCAGAAAAAAGGTATGCACATTTTGAGCAGAGGGATTCGTATCGTCAGAATATAATGATTGATAATAATCATGAAATGCAGAAGCAATATCTTCATCAGAGGATGCCAAATTATTAGTTGATTAATTTAGAATAGGACCTATATTTTTACGTTCAGATTTAATTTTTAAGTAGTTGGCGAACATCTTACCAGCTTTATTTTGACCACCGTGGTATTTAGACTTAATTTTAAGAAGAACATTACATGCATCAATCGTGGCAAGTTTGTTAAGAGCAGATTTGGCTTTAATCAGTTCATGAAGAGCAGAGGGAGATTTAGAAGTAAAGTAATTATGTTCCAACAGTTTAAGTTGCTGTAATAAGTTGGCATACTTGGCTTTAGCAGTTTTCTTCTTTTTTGCTGAGTATGAAATAGCAAAAGCACGGAAGGAAGCCTTAAAGGCATCCCAGTTATTAGTAATGGAGGTGTGCAAAGGGTTGTTGATAGTAAAACATTCATTAATAAAGGTAGTAGCTTTAATAACAAAAGTATTGTCAGTCAGCAAAAAATTGTTAAGTTTCCAACGACCAAATTTTGGAGAAGTCAGGGAGAGATCAAGGGAGGAAAAAACGGGGGCATGATCAGAAATAACAATAGATCCAATCTCAGAGGATTGAATGGATGGGAGTAGGGGCCTACTAACCAAAATATAATCAATTCTAGAATGAGTATGGTGAACGTTAGAAAAAAAACAAAAAAAAAAACTCAAGAGTATCAGGGTTACAGGTCCTCCAAACATCGTATAATGAACGAGAGGCAATGGCAGATTGAAATGATTTATGAGTTTTATCAGGATTAAATTTGCATTTGGATTGTCTATCCGAAAATGGATCTAACCATTGATTAAAGTCCCCAGCAACAATAATATTTGGACCATCAATAGAGGATAGTAATATCTTAATGTTATTCCAAAAGTCTGGGTCTGGCTTAACAGGGCCGTAAATATTCAGTAAGACAAGTTCTTTATTTTGTATAGCAACCTTCGCCATTACCCAAGATAGCTTCTATCTAAGACCTTGCTAATTGTAACTAGCTAGATGTTGTTTGCTGGACTGCCCAGGAGAACAGTCTATACCTCCTTGCTATGCCCTTCCTTCAACATTCTCATATGCTCGGCCAAGCACTCTAGGCTATCTATCAGTGTTGCGGGTCACACCAGGTACTCTCATCTGCAGGTCTAGATAGACTAGAGCAGAGCCAACTCAGCAACGTGTGGCTCTGAATATCAATGGTGACAGAGTTCAGGAGTGCTTGAATTGAATAGGCAGTATAACAGCTCTGAACTCACCTCTCATCGATCCTGGTTGGGAGCCATGAGGGAAAGGGCTAGTATAGACCTGTTGTTTTTTTCCCTGGGGAGCTGCGGGCACTCCTCTAGCTCGACAGAAGGCTGGAATATAGTTTGTTCCCAGGAAGCATCTGCTTCTGTTGACAACTTTGTTCACAAGACTTTGGTTCTATCAGGGTGTGCGAATGTGCAGGCTGCTCCACTAGTGGCCTGACGGGGGGCTAGTGGAGCTCCCCCCCCCTCCCAGCAATGCGGTCAGAGCAATATAGCAATATTAAATAGTGGAAGAGGTTCTCAATCCCTCTCAGATGAAAGGGAGGGAGCAGCACTTTAATTTCTCAGGCAATGACCTGAGTCAGGTGTTCAGGTTGCCAGTATTCATTTAGTAGAAAAACCTACCAAAGTGTTGCACCTAATGGCTAAATGTCAAACCTAAAATGGAAGAAGCAACAACTGCGGTAGCAGTATTAACCTCTGATATTAATGTATGGCATGGTGTTCTTAGAAACTTTATATGGTTGGATATTTAAAAAAAGTTACATTCTTTTAGGCGTGGGTCTTTCTCTGGCACTGAAAGATAAGCCACACAAGAATCCCCTAGAGGGAATTGTTTTTGATTTTGTTTTAATAAGCACAATGTTTAATATCTATGCTAATAAATGCAGCATTTAAAAAATAAACTTGATAAATTGCAAGCTAGCCATTAATCTTGTCTGGGCATGTTTTATATTACATACCCACAGAAAATACTTACCTACATTATTTTTACAATCCCCGACGCCTCAAGTAGCTTTGTGAAATGACGTTTTTATTAAAACTGAATGTTCAAAATAATATATCAATTTAACATTTCAAAAAAAGTTTTTAATGTATGTATTTTTTTTTAAGTAAGTAAACAATATTTAATAAACCCTTGTAGTTAGTAAACAGAGCAGACACCCTTCAATTCAGTCAATCTATATATTTGTTTTTACTATCTAAACATGAAAAATGTAAAATTTAAAAATATCACAAATGTGAATAGTAAAAATTCTACGTTTTTTACTTTATATATTAAATTGGCACTACAAAGTTTGAAGTCCTTTAAGCACAGCAAAAAATAGTTTTAAAACTGTGTTTTAACTTTAAGCATGTTAAAATCACAAAGCACCAATGATAGTATATGGAAGCATTAGACCGGTACCTAGGCACCAGTTCTGGCTGACTGTGATGGAGCCTTGAATGGATACAACAATTGGTTTGGTCCTGGTGAAGGCATAGAAATGAAACCCTCCTAAAAAAAAAACAAGTCCCAACTTGGTAGCTCATGAGGGTCACTACTAAGATTCCCTGGATTTCAGGGACAACACATATGGTCCAGGACTTACTGCTGCAGAGATCACTGTCAAGGTGCACTCCTGGTCCAGTTGCAACTGGTCAACTGGTCCCTTCAGTAAAAAGGATTTTAAGTTATGTTTATATCCCTGTACCCACACAGTAAAGTGACCATTGTAGCTCACGTCTTTGTCTTGGGCACAGAATGCAGCAGTCTTTCAGGGCTGAAAGTCATTCATGGCTCCTCTAGAGTCACAAATAGCAGGTCCAGTCCAATTCTGGTCTTCTGCAGGACCAGAAAGTGCTAAGAGGAGGTGTCTTGGAGTGGCTGGCTGCATACACACACCAAGCCTTCAGAGTCCATGGCTCAGTGTTGCTGGAGACTTTGGCCAGCTTGCTATTGGCCAGGGGCTGTTTGTTGTAAACCTAAAAGCAACAGCTGAGAAAGTAGTAGTGTTCCCTCAAAATACTTTGGTTATGCAAGAGCCAGAGTCACCTCCAGCCACTTTACACTTTCTTGACCTGTAGAAGCACAGAAGAGGAAGAAAAAATGGATAGAGGCAGCAGAAGTTTGACCGAGTGTCATCTGTCAACCTTCCATACTCTAAATTAAATGGATGGCCCACCATGGCAGCGGGCGGGTAAATGGCCTTTTTTTTTTGTCAGGCCATACGTATGGGGCAAATTCTAAATCAGCCCCTAAAATTCCAGACTTTTTTGCAGACAACTGTAGTATACAGACTCATGTACATGAAGGTTAGAACAAATATTCAAAATACATTTTTATAAAGGACGGTGACCCTAGCACACAGTTACTAATAAGCTAGGAGAATCAAGCACTGATTTGTATGTGACTGAGTGTATGATTCTGAGTAATATAGCGTTGCCTGAAATTTTAAACCAAAGTTTTTTTTTGTTGTTTTTTTTTACTCTCCTTCAAATAGATCCACTGACAATATAGGAAATGAAAGACAAGGTGGAGAAAAATACTTTCCACTCCACATTTCCTATATGAGAGGTAGGCGACTGTGTGGGCGGGTTCCCCATCTTGATGAATGTGTTTGACTCTCTTGGCTTAAGTTCCAGTAGGAGTATTGAAACATTAGCGGCATCCTGGTATGTTTAATGCATGTGAGTTGAAAAGAATAAAGTTAATGTGTTATACACAATTTAGTTTTAGCTATAACCCCAGGTTAAGAATGGACTATTTGAAAGGCAATACATCAATGAGGACAGTATATATATAACTTAGATTTATAGACTTAAAAGAGTTTGAGGGGCGTGGCTTGGACGCCGAATCAAGATGGCGCCTTTCCCGTGAGCCCCGTCGCTGGCGCGGAGCCTTTTTCGTTCTTGTTATGTTATGTTATGTTAATCGGTACTTATAAAGTGCACGGCTACTCCACAGAGTGTCCCGGTGCTGGAAAGACCACAAGATAGAACAGAGAGCGCCAGACAAAGGATAGAAGAGAACCTATTGCTGAAACAGCCAGGTTTTTAATCGCTTCCTGAAACTGAGAAGATCCTGTACCTGTCTGATAGATAGTGGCAGACTGTTCCATAAACGGGGGGCTAGCACTTGATAGGAGCGGCCCCTAAGACGGGAGCGTACAAACTTAGGATTGGTCAACCTGAACTGCGATGAGGACCTTAAGGTCCGTCGTGGGACATAGTGCTGAATCCTCTTCCTAATGTACAGGGCCCCAGTGCTCTGGAGAGCTTTAAACGCCAGGACCAATGCCTTAAATTGTATCCTTTTCCGGACCGGTAACCAGTGCAGGAACTCCAGATGGGGGGACATTCGCTCTCTAAGTCTCACCATGAGAATGGCTCTGGCCGCCGCATTCTGCACCACCTGCAAGCGGTTTAACAGGTAGTCCGGAAGGCCCAGATACAGGACATTGACGTAGTCCAATCTTGATACAATCAGGGCCTGGACTACAGTCTTTCTATGAGATACCGTCAGCAAGGGGAGAACGTTTTTCAACATTTTTAGTAGACCAACGCAGGTGCCTGCCACCGATTGAATCTGAGCCTTCATGGACAATGCATCGTCGAACTTGACCCCTAGGTTCTTTACAGAGCTAACAGGTAGAGTAGGAGGGGACATGTTCTGGGGCCACCATAGATGCCAAGCATCATGTGGTGCTGCACCAACGAATATATTTTCAGATTTCTCTGGATTACACTTTAGCTGGTTCTGTCTGAGCCAAGAGAACACAGTCGTCAGGCACATATTGATCTCATCACCTCTGAACTCGGCACCCTTGTCACACGTGAACAGCAGTTGTGTATCGTCGGCATATGATACGATTTTAGCGCCATGTGACTCCGCTAGAGGCACCAAAGGGGCCACGTACACATTGAAAAGCATCGGGCTCAAAATTGAGCCCTGTGGGACCCCGACCTCCATAGGGGAATGGGTGGCGAAAAGGGGGGGGGACCAGATCGTTTGCTGTCTGTCTCTTAGAAAGGAGAAGCACCTGAGTACCGTGCCCCCAATGCCACACTCTCGGAGTCTCTGTAGGAGTAGGCTGTGGGGCACGGTATCAAAAGCCAGGGAAATATCCAGCAGTATCAACACTGCCTTTCCCCCTTTGTCGAGTGTGTCCTTGATAGTTTCGGAGACTTCCAGTAAAGCTGTTTCAGTGCTAAAGTTGGCACGGAAGCCCGACTGACTAGAATGAAGCAGATGGTTGGACTCCACAAAATCTGTGGTGACAAGATTCACGTATTTTTTCAAAACTTTGGAAAAGAAGGGTAGCCTTCCTTATACCGCCTCTTCGAATACAACTGTGAACTACAATAGGTGAATAGCGGCGGTAAGCACTTCTGCCGTTTCCGCACCATGGGGGTGCATTTTGAGACCCGTGTGCCGCAGCGGTGATTTTCTCCTCATAAACGCGAGAGGCCGCCATTTTAAACCGCGTCGCTCGCGTTACTGCTTTGTTTTTCCCATTTTTCTTCTCCTTTTTTTCTGGACATTAGCCATTGCTCTTTGTGTATTATTGCTCCATATTTCAACTGAGACCTTTTCCATGCCTGCAATTTTCAGACTTGGCTGCTCCAATTGGTGATTCTTATTCCTACTGGTCCACTATTAGTCTGCTGTTTCTGATGAAGGCATATCCCTTTTGATATGATAATTCAATGACCTTTTACTTCCTCTAATCTGGGTCTGCCTCTTTGACATCAATATTGTGGATTATTACAACAGCGTCTCTACAGTTCTTGTGGAAACAGGTTTTTCCGACCTCTTATTCACCTCACTGGAACAGTTTTATTCCTTTCCTATCTTTACTAAAACGCTGTAAAGACGGACAGTGACTTGCATGTATCGGCCAAGCCGTCTTCTTTGGGCACCAAACCTAAAAGAGCGAAGAATGACCCTCCCTCTCCTATTTTATCATCACACAATCCTGTGTTGGATTCTATCTTAGATGAAGTTCGGGGTCTGCAGCCTTTCATGGTTACCACCAATGAAAAATTGCAACAAATTGAGGATCGCCGGATAGTTACGGAAGGGAAGATGTCGGAGTTGGAACAACGTGTGGGAGACCTTCAAGACTTATCTACCAAAATTCCTATGCTGGAACAAGAAGTTCAGAAGCTTAAGTTACACACCGAAGACCTTGAAAATCGTAATAGATGGAACAATCTACGTCTTTATGGTCTTCCGGAGAACATTGAAGGTCCTGATCTCCTGGTCTGCCTGAAGAAATTTCTCTCAAACCTTCTGGATCTTCCTTCTACACCACCACTGAACATTCAACGTGCGCATCGTTTGGGACGTCTTCAAACTCATTCTTCCAAACCACGTGGTATTATAATGCTCTTTCTGGAATTTACTGATTTGATGCGTATTCTAAAGGCGGCTAAGCTAAAACGTCGTCTTACTTGGTCTGGCCATAATTTGTTTATATCACAAGATGTTTCAAACGCAACCAATGCCCATCGTAAAGAATTCTTAGCTATTCGCCCTCAGGTGAGACATTTGAACATTCAGTATGGCATTCTTCATCCTTGTCTTTGCAAGATCACCTATGAAGGCACCTCCCGGTCGTTTGATGATCCGGTGAAGCTGAAAACTTTTTTGCAAAGCATAACAAATCACAACATGGAGATTACTCATTAATATTTTCTAATAATATTCACTTTTCTTTTCACCAGTTTCTTTTTCCTCTCCTATGATTTATCTTCTTATATCATATTATAGTGATATTAATATTCCTAATTTATACCATAGTCATCTCTTACTTTATCTTTCTTCCCTTCGTACCGCACTTTAAATCTATGGCTACTTACTTTATGACTTTTATAGTTTTTTCTTTTCTCTGTCACCGTTCTTGTTTCCGGCGTAGGCATGTCCTCAGTTTACCCTCTAACCTTTGCAATTCAGATCTGGATCTTTATCCTTGATCTGTCCTTCTTCTTTTTATTTCATACTTCTTTTTCCTCACTCCTCCTTCCCCTCTATTTGACATTTCTCTTCCTGGTCTCCTCCTATTACTATTTTTGCCTATGTATGAGTGTTTTTCTTGACTCTCTTTCTACTACAACTATCTCATTCTTCTATTATTTGATGGTCGATAAATGGTGGCTCTGTCTTTTTTATTGTTTTTGCAGCTTGTTGTTCCTGTTCTCGTATGTCTCCCCTCACCCCACAACATGTTTAACGTTGTCTCGTGAAATGTGCGCGGTCTAGGTCATCCAGTCAAGCGCCAAAAGGTACTATCTCATTTATCCAAACTTAACTCACATGTTGCCTTTCTACAGGAAGCTCACTGTAATGATGTGGAATCACTTAAGCTTAAACGTCAATGGGTTAATCAGGTTATTTTCTCTCCTGCTGTTAATCATCATGGTGGTGTTGCTATTCTATTCCACAAGTCATTGAATGTGCAAATTCTATCAACTGAATGTGATTCGAATGGACGATGGGTTTTGGTTGATGCCATTATATTTCAAAAGCAAGTCACTTTTTTCAATATTTATGGCCCTGTTAAATCTGATCCCGAATTTTGGCATAATATTAAACTGAAATTATCTTCCATCCCTAATCCTAATATAATTATTGGCGGTGACTTTAATGATTGGTTAGACCTTTTCTCTGATAGAAAATCCAAGTGAAAATTTAAGCCTGATAAAGCTCACAAAGCCTTCCAATCCGCCATCTCCTCTCGCCCATTCTACGACGTATGGAGAACATGTAATCCTGATGTATATGAATTCACATTTTTTTCTAATGTTCATCATACTATGTCTCGTATTGATTATATTTTGGTTTCTAAATCATTGCTTCCCTCCATCCAATCCTCTGAAATTGGTTCTATTTTCATATCTGACCATGCTCCTGTGTTATCTTCTATTGATATGTCTCTCAATAATTGCAAACAAGGCCGTTGGCGTTTTAATAATTCCCTACTTTCAGACCAAACCTTCATTTTAGAAGCAACCTCTTTTATTAATGAATTCTTTCAATGTAATCAATCCACGGATACCTCTGCTCCTTTAGAGCCTTTACTATTGCCTATTCTGCTAGGGGAAAAAAGGCACTAAACACTGATTATCACACAGCCCTTCAAAAGATAAAGGGGCAGATTTACAAGCCCCGTACGCCACTTTTGCGTCGCCGTTGCGTCACTTCTGTGACACAACGGCGGCGTAAAGCCAGCGCCATGCTGCGGGATATTTACAACGTGACGCATCTAGGGAGATGCGTCACGTTGTAAAGCCCTGCGTCAGGTTTCATGTGGGCGTTCCGGAGCAGGGGGGGCGTTCCGGCGCAGGAACGCCTCGCAAAAGTGGCTGAGTGAAATCTACAAGATTTCACTCAGTCACTTTTCCGACCCCGCTGCGTCAAACCTTGCGCCTGCTTAAAGCAGGCGTAAGGTGTGACGCACCATGTGCAAGATAGGCCGGGTTGGCACAGTGCTGGAGTTGCGTCGCGCCCGCGACACAACTCCAGCACTGCGCCAACGTTACGAGCTGGCAGATGCGACACGCATCTGCATTTCCTTGCGCCATGATGCGCCGCATTGTAAATGCGGTGCATCCGTGGTGGCGCAAGGATTGTGATGCGTGTCGCAAGTTTCCTGGCGCATCCCAGCTGATTTGCAGGTATGCGCCAGGAATTGTAAATCTGCCCCAAAGATTTTAGAACATAATTATTTCTCCTCGAAATCCTCCTCAAGTTTACAAGAACTGATTAAAGCCAAGTCTACCCTAAATAAGATTGCTACAGTCGACGCTTGTAATATCCTTCTTAAAATTAAATCCAAATATCATGGAGGCCAAAATAAGGTGGGGAAAATGTTACCCAATTATTTAAAAATCAAATCAGAACGGAAAACTATTGGCCCTATTCGCTCTGAACAGAATAACAACATTTTCTCCACCGACTCTGAAATTGTAAATACCTTCCAATCTTATTATGAACTATTATATACAGAAGATACAACTCCTTCTGAAAATGATTTTGAAACTTTTTTTCGGGGAATACCCAAGCTTCCTTCCCTACCTTACACTTTCTTACCCCTTGAGAGGGATAATTCTCACCAGGAGATTATTGATGCTCTTAAATCTTTAAAAAAGGCTAAGGCTCCTGGACCAGATGGTTTCTCCGTTGAACTCCTCTCATCCTTTTCCTTCATTTTTGCCCCTAAATTACTAGAGTTTTTTAACTCATTTTTGTCTAACTCTAAAGCAAGTGGTTCCTTTTTGGAAGCCCTCATTGTCATTATTCCCAAACCAGACAAAGAGGGTCATTACGATGGCGGGCGCCACCGTAGTGGTGAATGGGACCATCTGCCATAGGAGCGGCGGTCCCGCCGTGAGTATTAGGATGTCACCGCCACAGTGGTGGTGGCATCCCCTATTCCCAACATTGTGGCGGGCGGTGTTCACAGCATCGCCCGCCACAATGCTGGGAATGCACGTCGTGCATTGGCATGCACAAGGTGACAGGCACCGCGTGGTGCCTGCCACCTTGTCCATGCCAATGCAGGGGGGTACCATAGGTACCCCCCATGTGCACCCCCACCCCCAACATCCTGGGGGCCCGCTACGGCCCCCAACTGCGAAGACCGCATGCCTTTCCATGGCGGCGTTGCCACCATGGTAATGCTGCTCTCCGCCACCATCCTAATATGGATGGCGGTGTCTTGCAGACACCGCCTCCATGTTATTGCCCTTTTCCGCCCGGTCCCCTGTTGGACCGGCGGAAAACCGGCAGACGGTCTTTCCATCCGCCGGGCTCCCTCCCGCCATCGTAATGTGGCAGGGGGAAATGGCATGCGGGCGGAGGGCAATGGCGGGCGGATCACCACCACCATACGGGCGGTGGCGATCCGCCCGTCATCGTAATGACCCCCAAAGACTCTACCCTCTGTAAAAATTTCCGACCCATCTCACTAAACAATTATGATTGTAAGGTTTTTGCAAAAATCTTAGCATCTCGTTTGGACAATGTCATCCCATTCCTTATTAACCCTGACCAGGCTGGTTTTATTAAGGGTAGACGTGCATCTGACAATGCCAGAATGTTTTCCAATATCCTTGCCCTTGGGAAGAAGTACCCCTCTCCTCTAGCTGCCCTCTCACTTGATGCTGAAAAAGCTTTTGATCGTATAAATTGGCAATTTATGTTTTCTACTCTTCAATGGTTTGGTTTTGGTCATAAGTTTATTTCTTATATCAAATTGTTATATATTGAACCACGTGCTTGTGTATTTGTTAATGGTAATTTCTCTCCCTATTTTAAACTACACAGGGGCACTAGACAGGGTTGTCCTCTCTCCCCATTACTTTTTCTCCTTTGTTTAGAACCCTTTCTTGAACTTATCAGATATAATCCTGATATAACTGGTTTTAAACTCAACTCTCATGAAATTAAGCTCTCTGCATATGCAGATGATATCCTAATTTATATGTCCAACCCTTCCAATTCCCTAGATCGTTTTATACAAGAGATTGCTTTATATTCTAATGTTTTTGGGTACAAGTTAAATTTCTCTAACACTGAGATTTTACCACTAAATTCCTCTTGTTATCGTTACTTGTTTGATAAAACTAATTTTACTTGGTGTTCCCAAAAGATTAAATACCTTGGAGTATGGTTCTCCTCCAACATTCCTGATACATTAGTTCATAATTTCACTGCCTTGAAACTTAAACTTCAGAAGCTGTTATCTTCCTGGTCTCCGTTATTTTTTGTCCTGGTGGGGTAGGTTAGACACCATTAAAATGATCATTGTTCCTCATGTTCTTTTTATGCTCTCAATGTTACCTTTTAAAATCCCTAATTATTATTTTTCCCAGATTATTTCTATTTGTACTAAATTCCTTTGGAACAATAAGCGTGTTCGTATTGCTTTATCTAAATTAATTCGACCAAAAACGGAGGGTGGTGTGCGTTTCCCTGATTTTAAATTATATCATACTGCTTTTTTAACCCGACAATTCTATGCTATATCTAAGGAATACCATGATTCTCCTATACCAACATGGGTTGTTTTTGAACGTTCATTGTTGCATGACTTTTCCTTTCAGGATGTTGTTTTTATTACTAATTGCACTTTCATTTCCAAATACCCAATTTTAAAGTACTACCATCATTTATTACATACTCTTTTTACCCAAGATTTTGACTTTTATCAATCTTTTTTGGCCTCTTCTATCTGGTATAACAAATGTATCAAATTTCGCCATAAATCATTTTATTTTAAACACTGGAAAGAAAAGGGTATTTTTTATGTACATCATTTGATAGCTAATAACTCCATCATATCATTCCCTCAATTACAAGAAAAAATTGGTCTCCCTGACTCTTGCATTCAACAATATAACCTATTATATTGGGGAGAGGATGTAGCCTTACGGCTAGAGCAGTTGACTTCGAAGCTGGGGAACCGGGTTCAAGTCTCGGCAGGGACGCTCAACATCCTGTGATTCTGGGCAAATCACTTAATCTCCCAGTGCCTAACAAAAATGAATGTGTCCATCTGTATTAAAACTGGTGCTCATGTAAAGCGCTCTGATACCCGATTTCTCGGGACTAGTTCGCGCTATATAAAACTCTACAAAATTTAAAACAATTATTCCCTGTACTTCAAACCTTTCTGCTAAACAATAATTTTAAATCCGATGTTACTTCAGTTACCCCTATGACACCCTAATTTAATATCAATATGGATCCCATTCCAAGAGCTTCCTTTATATACAAAACTATGTCTTCCCCCATTACTACAAGGAATAAATCCTCTACTGAACTGTTGTGGGAAAATGATTTATCTCAATCACTTTCTATTCATCAATGGGATCGAATGTGGCAAAAGATTTTTAAGACCTCTAAAGCTGCCAATATTACACAATCCTTATATTTTATATATAATAGAGTGGTTGTTACTCCCCAATTTCTTCATAAAATTGATCCTTCTATTTCTCCCTTATGTTGGTCATGTCTCTCCTCTGATGGTACTTTGACGCACCTACTTTATTATTGTCCTAAAGTACATGAATTTTGGAAAACTATATGGTCTAAATGTTTATTGATTTTCTCATGTAATATTCCATTCTCTATTCACAATGTTTTTTTGGGGACTATATCTACTGATTTTGATCATCTCCTTCAAAAACTATTTTATTCAACCTGTTTATTGCTCTTGTTTTTAAAGTTATATTTACCTGTTGGAAAGATAATTCTAAACTATCCTTTTTGGTTTGGTGGAACTTAATTTGTGATGAACATAAAATAGCTTCTGTCTTCTTCTTCGATATTTCAAAAGATTAAATCCGATTTATTATGGTTACCTTTTAGCACTTTTCTATCCTCACACTCATCCTTCTCCTAATACTTATGATTATTTCCACGTGTTACTTCTTCTTTCTTTCTTCCCTCGCTCATCCTTTCCCCCTCCCTCCTCTTTCTCCTTTTTTATAAAAAATTAAAAACAAACGAAACAGAAACAATACTTATGCAATATATACATTTACTATTTTGATATAATGTATTCTTTTTATTATTTCTCTCCTCTCAATAGTTTTTAATGGTATGGTACTTTTCTGATGTTATTAAGAGTTTTCTTGTTTAAATGAATTTGTTAACTTTGCATTTTTGTTTATTTCTTACATCTCTTTTAACCAGTGTACTGTTTATCACTGGTTTTGCATTCTCAATAAAAAATATTTAAAAAAAAAAAAAAGAGTTTGAGATTAAATGTTACTGTTTTTTTTTACTAATCCATGTATTGTTGCATTCCTTACACCTGTATTTAAAGCTCCCAGAAAGATTAGCTTGTGCAGTGAGACACTATGAATCATATGATGAGACTAGAGTCATTAGTGAATGGAATCCTTGTGCAGGTGAACATAGATCGAGGACCTTCTTACTCAGCTTGCCCATTAAAATGATTTTACAAACAATTGCTTTTCGGAGGAAGCAAAATAGAACTGATACTAGGTAAAATAACTGTTTCCACTCATGTCAGAAATGAGCCTATAGGACTAAGTTGACTCAAAAACCTCCATTACAAATTCCCTGTACTGTGGTACACGAGCACTGGAACGTGGAATAAATGATTCCAGCTGGTATCCCCAAATCAAAATTGGAAGATTGCATTGTATGTTGTCCAGAATGGGGGATAGCATGTGATTCTGAGATAACCAAGTTCAGTCCTTTGTGCCTTTTCGTTATTGGTCAATCTACATCCATTTTCCACCTGCTTACAGCAGGCTGTAAATAGGTGTAGGGTCAGTTTTGAAGGCTATGGTATAAGCGGCGATGGTAGGGGCTGGTGAGAAGCTAGAGCATGTCAGAAGAGAACCAGGGGAACAGGCTGGCAGGCGAGGGTCTGGGCACAGCAGCTTCCATTTGCCACTGCAGGGCTCCACAAACTGCTGGGTTTGGGTGTCTCCAGTTGAGAGAGTAGTGGGTCTGATATCTGCAGATCTGAAAATTCCTGGCTCAGAGTCACTGAGCAAGATGGAATGGCCTGGAGCGGTATCGCCCAAGCCCCTTAACTTGGCGGATCCTCTGTACTTCTAAACTAAAGCTATCCTTGCACTGCTCTCTTTTTCTTTTTCCCCAACTCCCACTCCATATACTTTCTCTGGTGATCCATTTCTACCTTCCCTTCTTCAATTTTTATTTCACTTGTTCTTGACTTTATATCATATTTGGCACAAAAGAGGAAAATTAAATGCGAAAAAAAATTAAAGCACTGAAAATTAATACAAAATCATACAGGCATTGCTAATCTGCGACACAAGAAAAATACAAAAATAAATGCTTCGCTGTTCAAGGTCTGAAGGCATTAAGAATGAAAGTACTCACTGTATCTGCAACCACAAATCTAATCTCATATGATTTCTTAACGAGAAAAAAACGATTGAAATATTAATGTAGCAAAATATACTGGTAAAACAATTCTACTAAGCCCAAGGATCACGACAAGGAGCAGAATGTCTACATTCTAGAATGAAAATAATTATATTACAGCAGTTTGTTGACAGTATATGTTTGACCACTTCGAATCTGTGTTGAAGTGTAAAGCCTACTGCTTCATTTCATAGGCAGTTATTCAACACTTTATGACAGAATCAATACAAATAAGTAAAAAAAACAGGAATTCAAAATAGACATTTTCTATTACATGCGCGAGAGTGATGGAGCAGGGTTTTCGCGAAATAAAACCTGCTCAAATTGAACCCTCAGTAACATATACTAACCGTGTGCAGTGAAAAACAAATGTTGTGGAAAAGAGCCTAACATGAGGGAAAATGCTACTGCGTAAGCACGTACTAAAGCACTGGAGTAGGCCGCAACTGCTTCTTGACAAACGAAAAATAAAAAGACTAATGCTGCTTTTGTGCACATTATTAATGTTGGCTAGAAAAATAATATTAACATGGGTTGCACATGGATAGATGCAGCACGGGGTGGATGCATAATGAAAAGCATTATAAGTGATTAATAATGCCTGTGTTTGTTTTTCATAGAAGCATGGTTTTCTGTTTTGCGGGAAAACACGGGGTTAATGAGAATAAAATAAATTCTGGAAAATAGAGTTGAACAAGATGGTGAAAGTAGAAGACAAGTGTCCTTCACAGATCCTGTGTGCCTGCCAAGAGACAGCTGAAAGAAACATATTTCTTCCTCGAGTGAAAGAACATTTCCTCTTTATGCGGCACAAGCAGATACATGTGACACAGAATTTGCTACATGACTGGGATGGAGGAAACAAATGCTATGACAGTGGCTCCAATTTGTATTTATTGTGGTGGAAGTAGATATTCAGAATATATAAACAATAAGACATTGAGAGAGATGGACATAACAAGAGTGGTGTGACAGTACACCCCCTTCCTTAACCTATCAGGTGTAAAGAAATCCTCTGTTCTGACACAAAGGTGGTTTGGACATTTGGGTTTTAGGGTATAATTGA
This sequence comes from Calotriton arnoldi, assembly GCA_963921515.1. Classification (NCBI taxonomy): domain Eukaryota; kingdom Metazoa; phylum Chordata; class Amphibia; order Caudata; family Salamandridae; genus Calotriton; species Calotriton arnoldi. Next base: position 283,200 of record CAWUFW010008633.1, on the reverse strand, counting down.
GGTTCCTGGTGGGAGGGGTTAGGTTAGTTGGTGGCTTGCTTTCCTACCTCCGTGAGGAGAGGCCTTCTATGCTGTTTCCTATTCTTGAGCTGGCTGTTCCTGTCTGCTGATTCCTGACTTAGGGGTCGATTCCGATTCGGGCCGGAAAAAGAACCGACCGACTCGGATCCGGAAAAAATACCGACCGACACGCACCCGTGGCGCTCGACACGCCAAGTACGGTGCAAGGCGCGAAAAATCCGACCGACACGTAACGAAACCAAGCCGACCGACCGAGCCGCACGGAAAACAGCAATCCGGCCGGAAAAACACGCGAATCCAACCGACCGACACGCACCCGGAACAAATCCGACCGAAACGTACACGCTAACTCCAAACCGCTAAGTACGATGCAAGGCGCGAAACCACGAGCGAGTCGGACGGAGGACAAGCCGTACGACCGACACGCATACAAAACCGAGCCGAAGCAACACAATACACCGCGACCGACGCGTACGCAGCATAGAAAACTGCACAAACACAGCGTGAACGAAACGGAAAACACCGTACGAGACCAATGCAGGGTCCGACTCGGTCACAAGAACGTTTCCAACATACACAAACAGCACAAAGGAAAAATCACCCAAAAAAGGCCAAACAAGCAATTACCAAGCCAATAAATACTGGGGGGTGGGGACAGAGAACAAAGACACACCCACAACTCCACCTATATAAAGGACACAAATCACTACCATGAGCCTTTGCAAATGCCATTCCACTGCCAGCACCCAAGAGAAAGCAACCACACACCCACAGCTCATCCCTCACACAAGCCACACACCATCAGCACACCTACAAATACCTACCTCACATACACCCAGCAAAACACACACTCACACACCCTCACCTGCACACCAACACACACATCACTCACCATCACCACCCATCACCATGCCCCCCAAGAAGAATCACAAGTTCCTAGATTGTGAATTGGAAGTCCTGGTAGACGAGATCCTCAGGGTAGAGCCACAGCTGTTTGGCACATTGGTCCAACAGACCCCCATGTCGCAGAAAACCAAGATGTGGGAGAGGATCATCAACAGGGTGAACGCCCAATCACCATGTCGGCGCACAAGGACCGACATCCAGAACAGGTGGTATGACGTGCGCAGGAGGGTACGGAAACTGCTGAAGCAAGACTACATCAACAGCCAACACACCGGCAGTGGCCCTCCTGCCAAGCCAATATACCTCAGGCCCTGGGAGGAGAAGGTGCGGGCCATCCTACCGCCAGTGAGCATATATGGACTAGAGGACATCTCAGAGCCTGGTGAGTACACAACAAATGTACACAATATACTGCCACAAAACACACACACATCACTGTCAAGGGGAGAGTCAAACCATGCACTCATAGCAATCACACAGCAACCAGAACAGAATCATCCCAAAATGTGTATGTCAGTCAGAGAAACACAACACATGCCATCAAAAAAGTCACATCCAACCGTGCCAACACATGTACAAACACAACCACAACTACAGCTAGGCAGTGGCACAAATAGAACTAACAAACACATCCACACATGTAGCCACCACAACAACACCAACACACAGTGAAGACCACTCAAAGGAAGGAATTCTGTGTATGCTGGCCAAGTCAGTGTAGCCAATAGCATCATGGGAGTCGCAGTCACACATATTGCCCGCCCCAAAACTGTCCCATCAACACCACCATGAACCATGCGCACATCACAGGGAGTGGAGAAGGACTCACAAGATGGCTGACACTGGCTACTGCTGTGAGGAGCACAAGGCCCTGCTGCCAACTGTGCACCAACAAACAGCAGGACACCACTGACTGACATCCTGAGAGACAACTTACACTCCCTGCAATGCAAGCACGTTCCATGGTGGGATAACTGGCTGGCTGGCTGGGTGGGAAGGGGGACTTGCAGCACTGACTATAGTCACCAGCACCTCCCCTCACACCCCCCAACACAAACTCCACAGTACCCACCTGGTAGAATGCAATGCCCTCCATCCCAACACAAGATCCCACAAAGCACCACCACCCTGGGTTATGTTGTGTGAAGCACAGGGACACTCTTGGGACTCTTAGCCAAACAACTGCCAGGACAACACTCCCAGCCATCCTGTCAGCACAGCCAGCCCACCCCACAGGGAAGCAGAGTCAAAAGGAAGGAAGCATGGGCATGCTGGGAAGGGTGGTGGAAGCAATAGCATGATGGGAGTTGTAGTCACAGCCCTACATCCCCCACCACATGGCCCAGCAAGCTCACACTCACGCATGCACATCCCACAGAGAGTGGAAAGGCCCATCAAAGATGTCTGACACTGTTGCTGTGTCGTGGGGAGCACAAGGGCATGCTGGGTACTGCACACCAACCAACAGCAGGACACCACTGTCAGCCATCTTGCCATTGCCCTCACACCCACACCCACTGAACTCCACACAAAAGCAAGTAAGTATGGGAATGCTGGCAAGTGGGGTGGAGGCAATGGCATGATGGGAGTCGTAGTCACAGACATAGCTCACCCCCACAACTGTCCCATCAACACCACCCTGAACCATGCTCACATCACAGGGAGTGGAGAAGGACTCACAAGATGGCTGACACTGGCTACTGCTGTGGGGAGCACAAGGCCCTGCTGGCAACTGTGCACCAACAAACATCAGGACACCACTGACTGACATCCTGAGAGACAACTTACACTCCCTGCAATGCAAGCACAGTCCATGGTGGGATATCTGGCTGGCTGGGTGGGTGGGAAGGAGGACTTGCAGCACTAACCATAGTCACAAGCACCTCCCCTCACACACCCCAACACAAACTCCACAGTACCCACCTGGTAGAATGCAATGCCCCCCATCCTAACACAAGATCCCACAAAGAACCACCACCCTGGGTTATGTTGTGTGAAGCACAGGGACACTCTTGGGACTCTTAGCCAAACAACTGCCAGGACAACACTCCCAGCCATCCTGTCAGCACAGCCAGCCCACCCCACAGGGAAGCAGAGTCAAAAGGAAGGAAGCATGGGCATGCTGGGAAGGGTGGTGGAGGCAATAGCATGATGGGAGTTGTAGTCACAGCCCTACATCCCCCACCACATGGCCCAGCAAGCTCACACTCACGCATGCACATCCCACAGAGAGTGGAAAGGCCCATCAAAGATGTCTGACACTGTTGCTGTGTCGTGGGGAGCACAAGGGCATGCTGGGTACTGCACACCAACCAACAGCAGGACACCACTGTCAGCCATCTTGCCATTGCCCTCACACCCACACCCACTGAACTCCACACAAAAGCAAGTAAGTATGGGAATGCTGGCAAGTGGGGTGGAGGCAATGGCATGATGGGAGTCGTAGTCACAGACATAGCTCACCCCCACAACTGTCCCATCAACACCACCCTGAACCATGCTCACATCACAGGGAGTGGAGAAGGACTCACAAGATGGCTGACACTGGCTACTGCTGTGGGGAGCACAAGGCCCTGCTGGCAACTGTGCACCAACAAACAGCAGGACACCACTGACTGACATCCTGAGAGACAACTTACACTCCCTGCAATGCAAGCACAGTCCATGGTGGGATATCTGGCTGGCTGGGTGGGTGGGAAGGAGGACTTGCAGCACTAACCATAGTCACAAGCACCTCCCCTCACACACCCCAACACAAACTCCACAGTACCCACCTGGTAGAATGCAATGCCCCCATCCTAACACAAGATCCCACAAAGCACCACCACCCTGGGTTATGTTGTGTGAAGCACAGGGACACTCTTGGGACTCTTAGCCAAACAACTGCCAGGACAACACTCCCAGCCATCCTGTCAGCACAGCCAGCCCACCCCACAGGGAAGCAGAGTCAAAAGGAAGGAAGCATGGGCATGCTGGGAAGGGTGGTGGAGGCAATAGCATGATGGGAGTTGTAGTCACAGCCCTACATCCCCCACCACATGGCCCAGCAAGCTCACACTCACGCATGCACATCCCACAGAGAGTGGAAAGGCCCATCAAAGATGTCTGACACTGTTGCTGTGTCGTGGGGAGCACAAGGGCATGCTGGGTACTGCACACCAACCAACAGCAGGACACCACTGTCAGCCATCTTGCCATTGCCCTCACACCCACACCCACTGAACTCCACACAAAAGCAAGTAAGTATGGGAATGCTGGCAAGTGGGGTGGAGGCAATGGCATGATGGGAGTCGTAGTCACAGACATAGCTCACCCCCACAACTGTCCCATCAACACCACCCTGAACCATGCTCACATCACAGGGAGTGGAGAAGGACTCACAAGATGGCTGACACTGGCTACTGCTGTGGGGAGCACAAGGCCCTGCTGGCAACTGTGCACCAACAAACAGCAGGACACCACTGACTGACATCCTGAGAGACAACTTACACTCCCTGCAATGCAAGCACAGTCCATGGTGGGATATCTGGCTGGCTGGGTGGGTGGGAAGGAGGACTTGCAGCACTGACTATAGTCACCAGCACCTCCCCTCACACCCCCCCAACACAAACTCCACAGTACCCACCTGGTAGAATGCAATGCCCTCCATCCTAACACAAGATCCCACAAGCACCACCACCCTGGGTTATGTTGTGTGAAGCACAGGGACACTCTTGGGACTCTTAGCCAAACAACTGCCAGGACAACACTCCCAGCCATCCTGTCAGCACAGCCAGCCCACCCCACAGGGAAGCAGAGTCAAAAGGAAGGAAGCATGGGCATGCTGGGAAGGGGGTGGAGGCAATAGCATGATGGGAGTCGTAGTCACAGACATTGCTCAGCCTCACAACTGGCCCATCAACACCACCCTGAACCATGCTCACATCACAGGGAGTGGAGAAGGACTCACAAGATGGCTGACACTGGCTACTGCTGTGGGGAGCACAAGGCCCTGCTGCCAACTGTGCACCAACAAACAGCAGGACACCACTGACTGACATCCTGAGAGACAACTTACACTCCCTGCAACGCAAGCACGTTCCATGGTGGGATAACTGACTGGCTGGCTGGGTGGGAAGGAGGTCTGGCTGTCAACCAAACACAAGCAATGCAGACCATGTTCACACCCCAGAAAATACATAGAAATGCCCAAATAATGCAGGACAATGTGCCACACCAATATCAACCCCTGACTGTGACGACTTAGGACAATGCAATGTACAGGCCCGCACCCAGAGGCACAGTCACAACTGTCATGTGTGTCAACCACTGATGCCTGCAGAAACATGACATACATTGTTTGTGTCTCCCAAAAACAGGTGATGATGGGGACACAGCAGCAGACGCTGAGGAGTCCCAGTCCCAGGCTCAAGAGGATGCCGAGCTCACTGGCGTCGTACAGCCTCTGTCCTCCTCGGACGATGAAGAACAACCTGGCACATCCGTTGCAAGTCAACATGCAGCACCAGCAGGACCACCAGCTGCAGCACCAGCAGGACCACCAGCTGCACCCCTGCACCCACCCCTACAACGACTGTCACCACGAATACCATCCCTGCCGACATGGACAGAATAAGGAGCAACACCAGCACAGTGACCCTGGACCAACCTGGGGCCATGGACACCGCCACCACCACCAACCCCCAAGGTGGACCAGGGTTATCTGTGCGTGCCACTGCACACACTGCACATGTCAGCAGGGGTGGTGGGAGGGGTGGGAGACAGAGGTCGCTGCTTGCAGACGTTGCTGGTGTGAATGACGACCCACAACTGGTACGCATAGCTGATGCATACCAGTCCAGCACCGGAGAGCTCAGCCAGGTAGTGGGGCTCCTCAGAGACATTAAACAGCAGCAGGCTGCCCATCATGCCCGCTTGGACTCCCACATGTCCCACGTGGAGTCACACATGTCCCGTGTGGACTCACACATGTCCCGCGTGGAGTCCAAGTGGGATGCACTGCATGAGATGACGGCGGTGCACAGGGACATTTTACAATGCCTCCGCCAGATGAACAGCAACCAGTCCACACCTCCCTGTGTGCCAACAACATCTGGTGCCGAACAAACTGCAACTGCCACAGGGAGGGAGGAGGACTCTGGCGGAGAGTCCCCTGCACCGCAGCAGCCTGCACTTGAGGGCCCCCCCCAAGAAGAGGGGTCGTCCGAGGAGGGAAAAGTGAGAGGCCGATGGCCAAGCGCAACTCCCAGGAAGCCTGAACCTGTTCTGGATGTTCGCCTTTGTGCACAGACTGTTCACCCTGTTGACGGCAACACTACTCCCACACATTGCATGGGGAGTACAAGTTGGACCAATGTGTCAGACAACTGTGGCCCCGATACTGGGGATCCTGTCTACCCGGACTTTCAATTCACCTAGGAACTTGGGATTGCAAGATTCACGTACAGCACAACCCATCCTATGCACTATTAACACAAATGTATCACAATAAACACACTAATACACCATACTTGCCTCTGTCGTGATTCCAACGTGGGTGCTGTTATGGGGATGATGAACTGCAAAATTACACTGTGTATGCGAACTGCAACAGCAAGGACAACACAGGTATGTGAGTACAGGCAACGTGACACACATGAGGGAGACACACCACCAGGGCTACACGACACATACACACCTAGGCCATCTGACTCATTGCCTACACTGATGTTGCCAGGGAAGACGGTGCAATGCACAGACACCACACCCATTCCCAGTTGTAGTCAAGTAGCCCACAGGTGCAGTAAGCTAATGGCAGTCAAATGTGTGACCACAGACAACGCACATCACTAAGTGAAGCACAGGTTTATTACACAGTAGCAACATGCCGTAACCACTACAGATGCAAGGTAACCCCACCTGGTAGCGGGCACACAGTCAACAACTGTAGACGGAAGGAAGTCCATGGGTGTGGCGCACATCACCTGTAGGGACACAACAGCTACCAGCCTGGATGTGCAATCACGTCGTCGGTGGACACAGTTGACCAAACGAATCTGAAAGTACACTGTGAAGGACAGAAATGACACACAGTCAAAAGCAATGGAGTACAGGACAGAACAGCAAAACTCATGCACAATACATGTTACAAGATACCCACCCAGAACCAAGTTAGCATGTCAACACTGTTGGGGAGTACAGCCCACCTGTAAGCACACATCGCAACACACATCCAGTCAAGTAGCCCATGGACACACTCCAACAGCACCAGAGCACCACCCACACATCATGCCAACTCACATCATTGACATGACACCTCAGGATACTCACATTCAGCTAAAGAAGTTGGTGATGAGCTGTGTGCGGACATCACCATCACCATCACCATCATCATCATCATCGTCACTGGCATCGTGGTCCAGGCCAGTATCCTCCACAGGTGGCGGATGTTGGTCATCGTCATCCTGGATGAGAGGCAACTCCTTCCGCACTGCCATGTTGTGGAGCATGCAGCAGACGATGATAATCTTGCACACTTTCGCAGGGGCATATGGGAGGGACCCTCCGGTCTTGTCCAGGCAGCGTAAGCGGCTCTTCAGGAGACCAAAGGTCCGCTCAATCACTCTCCTGGTCCGACCATGTGCCTCATTGTAGCGCATCTGGGCAGGTGTCACAGGGTTCCTGAGGGGTGTCAGCAACCACGGCATGTTGGGGTATCCCGAGTCACCTACGGACAGACAAGTGCACATTAGCTGACTTGGAAAAGTGGGCGGAATACTACAGATCAGATCACACACAATGGCACAAAGTCAGTACACACCGACAAGCCAGGCACGGAGGTTCTGCATCTGTGCCATCATCCTGGGGATGCGACTACTCCTCATCACAAAGGCATCGTGTGCTGAACCAGGGAAACGGGCACACACGTGTGTGATGGTCATGTCTGCAAGACACACCACCAGTGCATTGACCGAGTGGTAGTGCTTGCGGTTCCTGTAGGCCTGCTCCTGGGCCTGTGGTGGTACCAAAGCCACATGTGTCCCATCAATGGAGCCAATGACATGCGGCATCCTCCCCAGGGCATAAAAGTCACTCTTCACATCAGTGAGTCGTCGCAGTCTAGGGAAATAGATGTACCGGTTCAGGAAGAGCAACATTGCCGCCAAAACATCGCGGAGCACACGGCTGAACATGGTCTGTGACATCCCACCAGCAGACGCCACAGTATGTTGGAAGGTACCGGTGGCAAAGAAGTGTAGGGCTGCCATCACCTTCACCTTGGGGGTCAGCGCTGTAGGATACGGCCGGCCAGGCTGCAAATGTGGGGACAACTGCACTGCCAAATCCTCAATCAGCTGCCTGGTGAAGCGGTAACGTCGGATGCTGTCCCGTTCCACCATCGTTGCCAGGTCTGGGAATGGCCGATGGACAGCAGGAGCCCTGCAGTGCAGAGGAGAAGTAAGCAAGATCGTAAGTCACCCCACATATGCAGCATTGAACACACTCAAGATCCCAACATACATCATCATGAGGCACAACTACATGAAGTGTGCAGTACCGGAAGGACATGTATGGTACATACATGGCCAACATCTGTCAACACGGTCCTACAGGTGGCATCAATTTGTCCCAGGTTGGCCCATTGGATATCATGATGCCGTGTCACAGTCACCCCCCACAGTGACATGTGAGGACAGATGTGCCCCAGGCACCACAGCTCAACGACAGGTACATTCCCAGGGACCCTGTAATGCCACATGGACACTGGCATCACCTGGAGTATCATGTGTACACCACAGCAAAACAAACATGACCCCCACAGGTAGTGGCCACACTTGCCATGGCAGGACAGACATGGACGTCTGTGACACACACGCACAACATCAGAGTCCATGCACACACAACGTGGATGTGGAGACTGTCTCCCATTGTGCACATGAAATCAGAGACATTGTAAACACTACATGCACAAAGACTGTGGAGGTCCATCACTATTGTGCCACTGGGACACCCTGGCTCAAACATACCGTCCCACATGGGACTCACGGGGTATGTGACATGACATACACAAACACCACTGTGAAATGTGACCATGACACATGCACAGATATGAACAGTTGCACATCACAGTGGTCACGTACACGTAACACCCAGGATCCTGTCCCCATGAACACGTGCACAGCCTGGGGGTGGCTGCCCACAGGTGACACCCACAGGACAACATGTACACCAACATACACACAATAGGAAATGCAGCCTTACATGCCTTATGATAAGGTTTGGACAGGCTGTCGTGATGTAGGTGTGCCCCTCACTCCCTGGGAGCTATCTGTGTCTGGCATATGTCCATCTGAGACAGGCATGCTGACCTATGCCAGTCACATGTACAGTGATGCGTTGTACTGCAATGGACCGATCGGTGCCTCCGGCCGGCCCATTGCCTTCAATGTGTGCGGGTACGTGTTGTACCCCTGTGCGCGTTGTACCGCAATGGACCGATCGGTGCCTCCGGCCGGCCCATTGCCTTCAATGTGTGCGGGTACGCGTTGTACCCCTGTGCGCGTTGAACTGCAATGGACCGATCGTGCGCGTTGTACCACAATGGACCGATCGGTGCCTCCGGCCGGCCCATTGCCTTCAATGTGTGCGGGTACGCGTTGTACCCCTGTGCGCGTTGTACCACAATGGACCGATCGGTGCCTCCGGCCGGCCCATTGCCTTCAATGTGTGCGGGTACGCGTTGTACCCCTGTGCGCGTTGAACTGCAATGGACCGATCGGTGCGCACCCATTGACAATGGGCTTGCCTGGCAACGGACGCGTTTTCGAATTTCGAACGAGTCGGTTGCTGGAAATTCAGTTGGTCACCCACAACAATGTTGCAAAATCATCTATGTCATGAAGTTGAAGATTTGAAGGATGCTGTGGGCGTGTTTAGGTGCTGCTATTCCATGGATTGGCCAGATTCAGAAGATGCAAACGACTTGGACCTATCACTTTGGACACAAGGGACAGTATCTGCCTCTCCAGCACATATATATTGCTGGCTGTTCCCCTGAGAGCCCACTTGCCTGCACTACATGCTCCAAGACGACATCTGCCACTGCACTGCTGCTGTCTCTGCCCCTCTGGACCCTGCAATGGCACGTACTGTGGAGAGAGCCCCAGCCTTCAGCCTTGAAGAGAACCAGGCCCTGCTGGACAGCCTACTTCCACAGTACAGCAAGCTGTATGGGACACCAGGGGAGCAGGTGAGTGTCCTGTGCACTGCCTTTCTGAATGTGCATTTTGTCAGACTAGCAAGGCTGAGAGTCTGCACGCCACTGGCTAGCAGGCTCACTGAGTAGTTGTCACCCCCCATAGTGTGTAGTGACTTGCACTGGACAGGTATGGTGCAGTGACAGTGCTTCTGAACAGGGTTTTACTCCCCATGCAATGATACCATGTAGTGACTTCTGGAAAACTGTCCATGGGCAGCCGTGCACTGCCTGTGTACACCATGTGCCCCTGTGATTGCGACATGTATATGCAACTGTGTCATGCACGGCTATGTTGCATGTGTAGTAATGGCCTTATCACTTTGTCATCCTGACAGGCTTCTGCCCATCGGAAGCAGGAGATATGGAAGGACATCGTCCGGGCTGTCCGGTCCATGGGGGTCTACAAGCGCCGGATCCGCAACTGCCAAAAGAGGTGGCAGGACCTTCGGGGCTGGACCCGGAGGATTGCACGGGTCCAGCTGAAGCTGTCGCCTCCTCGCAGGAGGGGCGGAACACGGACCCTGACCCCCACATGCTCAGGATCCTGGCGGTGGTCTTTCCAGACCTGGATGGGCAGCTGAAGGCCAGAGAGCAGCAAGGAGGGGGTGAGTCAAAGACTGCACTGTGAACTCTGTCTAACATGCTATGTGCCCTCCTCGGGCCTGGTTAAACTGCCACAGTACAGCAGTCATGTTGTCCAGGAGCCATGTCCCTCTATTGTGCACTGCCCACTCCTCATCTGATACCCAAGTGTGGCCCTTACATGCAGGGGATTCTGTCACTTAGGACTGTGTCCTTGCAGTTTGCTTGACTCAAGGTGGGAGACAGCATCTGTTTCCCTGACTCTGTGGTGGGCATCATGGGTGGGTCCATTGCTTACACAATGCCTGTATTCTGACATGTATTCAGCGTGTTACTTTGATCTGTGGTCCAATTGCTGAGCTGATCCACCACATGTGGCTGGGGTATCTGGCACACACCCATGCTGCGGGTGGGAACAATGTTTGGGCCCCAGGAGTATGTATATGACGTGTGTCACACATACTTAGCCAGCTGCCTACAGTCCAGGGCTCATCCCTCATTCATGTGGGGCTGGACAGTCATGCCTACTCCAGGCCATACAATACACTCTGTACTCCCACTCCCGTGTATCAGCTGACACATTGTGCGCAGTGATTTGACCCCTCAGGTGTCTGCCTCTGTGTCAGTGTGCTGTGGATTAGTCACCAGGACTGCTGTGGAGTTTCTTGGTAGGGGCTCAGCATGCCACTGGAGATGTGACCATAGGAGACGATACTTGTGTGACACATAGGTGTCTGATCAGCTGCCCATGCAGACTGGGGCATGTGAATGTGAAGTTCAGGCAGCTGTTCCCCATGCACAGCAGAGTGTGAGGGGCTCAGGTTCAGAGGGTAGTGTCACAGGTCTACCATATGTCCAATAGGTATGACCTGGACAGATGAGGGTTAAGAGGATGTGTTGTGGGGGGATGTACATGTGCACTTGTGCAGCTCCAGGACTTGCATTCCCCATGACCTACTATTGTGACACAGTGCAGAGTGTTGTTGCCTGGCTGCAAAGTCATACATCACTGAGACAGTGATGTATGACTTTGCAGTCATGCCTCCGCCATGGCATGTGTCTACTGATTGGTGAGCCTGCAGGGGAGTGACATGTGCTACATGCACACCATAGTGGCGCTGGCTATCAGGACATGGGTGCATCATGGTGTCTGTCGCTGGTATGCATCACATGCATTTCCTATTTGACTCTGGGCATCCCTTTCATCCGGAAACCTGTACTGACTCAGTGGCAAGAGCTGTGATGTGTCCACACCGTGTCCTCTGCACTGTCCAACTACTGTGTACTTGGTGCATGTGTCCACACTGGGGTCTTGCAATCCAACAGACACCAGACAGATGGGTGCAAGGCCATGTGGGATGTGAGTGCCATGCTTGGCATCAGACTGACAATTGGCTTCTCCTGTTCAGTTAGGGCACTTTTAGCAATGTACAACTAATGATGCCAGGGCTTGCTCTGTGATGTGCTGTGCTCACAGTGGTGTGTGCGTTATGTGCAGGTGACTGATGTCTGTCTGTTTCCCCATTGTTTGCAGATACATCCACGGCCACGGAAGGGGACAGCTCCACGGACCAGGAGGAGCCAGAGAGCCAGACTGGGTCAGCAGCCGAGGAGTGGTCGGAGGGACCCAGTGGCACGGAGGGCGAGGGGAGCCACACCGAGGAGTCCTCAGCAGCATCCACCTCAGCTGAGGACCAGAGCAACTCGGAGGATGACTCCCTTGTGGAGGCGGGTGTCAGCAGCCACCACACCCCAGCTAGTGTTGCTGTCCCCGCCACCACCAGCACCACCACCGCCATCCCATCGGCTCCCATTCCCCAGGTCCGTGGAGGCTCCCATGTCCGGGAGCGTGTCTCCTTTGGGCCAGGCACCGCAGCCCCTGCCCCTGTGTCCCCTGCTGCCCTGAGTGAGGAGTCTGTGTACCTCCTTCGCCAGCTCCATGTAGGGCAGACAGCCATGCTAAGTGTCCTCCATGCGCACACCGCGCTGTTGACTCAGCTGGTGTCGTTCATGGAGGGCATCTCATCGGGCATGTCTGACCTACAGAGGGGCAATAGGTCCATGGACTCCTCCCTGACGGCAGCAGTGTCCCTCCTCAAACGGTCCCTCACCCCTCCTGCCTCTGCTCCATCCACACTCCCCAGCACCTTACCCATCCCAAGCACACACACACTGGCACAGGCACACACCAGCACACACACATCCAGCACACTGACACGCACGCCAATGACAAAACGCACACGCACGCACATTCAGGGGACTGAAGCCAGACTCACAGGGGATGGGGCCCTGGAACACACACACGCATCCACATGCACTGCGCAGTCCTCAGTTCCCTCTCCCTCCAAAGCACCCTCCCTTGCCTCACCTGCAACCCCAAAGTCACAGCAGCTCTTCCTCTGTGACCTCGGCCTCTTCCCCACCGATGAAGCTGCTCCAGCATCCCGGGGGAAGAGGAAGCCCACCCACACGGAGCAGAGTGCCCCTCGCCCCCGGACACCCTCCCCCAGGTGCAGACGGACTGAGGCCCCCACCCGCAAGTCCCCACGGAGTCCTAAGAGCAAGACCCCGCCACCGCCCTGCAGCTCAAGCACCAGGTCTCCTTCCTCCATCCCTCAGGCCCCCACTCCACAGGTGCCCCCACCACACCCTGCCCCAGGTTCCCCCACCCACAGATATACCATCCCCAAGATGCTCCGGCCTTCTCCCCCTGCCACTTGCTCTCCCAGCACCACACCCCCGCTGCGCTTGTCTGTGCCACTGATGTGGTGAGGGTGTCCTCCCCTCTGTCCAACCCACCTTGCCTGTTCCCCATTCTCCTCCCCTGGAGGTAGGCACTGCAGTGGAGTCCACTACCGCCCTGTCTGACTTGGGCACTGCAGTGGCGGACCTGTCCACTGCATCTGCAGGGTCCACTGCAGTTGTGCCGGCACCCACGACATCTGAGTCATGCCCCCAGTTGTGCCGGCACACACCATGTCAGACACCTCCACTGCAGTTGTCAGTGGCTCTCCAGCACCCACCACCCCTTCCCTGACTACCCCTGGTGAGCCCTGATCCTGTCCCTGCGGTGCCTGGCCTGCCCCCCGGTTGCCCCTCCTAGTGGATTGTCCCTGGTTTTGTGCAGGCATGCGTAGGGTGACATCTGCCAGTGTCACCCTGTTTGAACTTTGACAATGGACTGGCCATTGGCCTTTGCTCTTTTTTTCTGGACGTCGTTTTCAATCAACACATATGCTGAATAAAGCAACTTTCTTTTCTCTAGTGCTCATGCTTCAGATGTACATGTTGTTGGTGCTGCTAACCATGCCCTTGCTGCAGTGATGGTGATATCTGGTCTCATGATTATGAAGTGTTACTGTGCAGGAACCCATGTGGTCCAGGGGGAATGTGTCCTATCATGTGGTGTATCCATGTCATCCATAGCAGCATCTGAGGGTGTCATGTGTGAAGTATTTGGCAATGGGATTTCCTACTTACATTAGCAATTTCATATCTGTGGCTTCCACCCCTGCACATCTGTTGTGCCTTCCATTGTTGGATTTGTCTACTTCCCTGACCGTGTTGCCATCTCCACTGGACATGCAGGTTTGGGCATCAATGGGGAAGGACTCATCCGTGTAGTCAGTGCAACATTGCTATACAAGTGTGTTGGATCTGTGCTGATGATTCCGTTGGCACATCCATGACCAGGCTGATGTGATGGGAGCCCTCATTTGGTGCTAATTGTTGATTGTGTGACCAAGTGCTCAGCTGACATGATGGGGCCCTACTGAGGCAACATATGGCACAGCTTTCCTCACACAGGAGTGGAGTCCCCTCATGGCAGTGTGTACACGTGTGACATTGCCTGCGCCCAAGGTGTGTGTTGTGTGTGCATGTCTGTGTGTTCACTTCCATTTATCTGCGCATGCTGTGATCCCTAGTGTTGTACCTGTTTGTGATGCTTGCTGACTTGAGCTATGTTCCCCCAAAGTCTTCTCCCTGTGTTCTCTGTGATGTGGGTGCATGGCACATTACTGGTCATCAGGGTGTCACCCATAGGTGTGTTTGCTGTCAGGGCTGAGTTTGTGTGCAGACGCAGATGAGTCACAGTCAGGTTTCCCCTTGGCACTTGTTGTTTGCCCCTGTCATGTGATTTTCAGTTCGTGTTATCTTTCAGTGATTGTGACACGTTGTGTGTGTGACTGCTGGCACTCCTCAGGGTCCGGGCTGCAATGTTGGTTGTTGTCTATGTGTGTTCTTTGTGGGTGACCTTGGCTTCTTCATTGGTGTGTGACTGTGGCTGGGATCCCATTGGTTGGTGTGGTATCGCCGTCATGTCCATGTACAGCGTAGTGTGCAGTGTGTCAGACATTCAGGAGTCTTGTTGAGTGGCCATGTGTGATGTGTTTCTGCACCTTGGTTCCCACCCACCACCCTGGAATGGTCATGGGTGCATGTGCAATGTCACCAGTGCATGTGTACTTCACTGCTGCACATTGTTGGAGGTCGAGGGGTGTGGTCTTGAGTGTGTGCAGATGGGAGTCGTTGCCCAGCTAGTCCCCTGCCTCCATGTTGGCCTTGGCTTACTGGCCATGCTGATTGATTTGTGCTTGTGTAGGTGTGATGGTAGTTTGTTGCTCAGGACACCTGACTGTGGTTCACAGTGTGAACGACATTTAGCTTTGTCATCACAGTGGGATTTTTATTCAGCCCAGGGTCACCACATTGTGGGGGCCCTGGGGGTGGTGCTGTGGTGTGTCTGTGTCTTGCTGTGTCAGTTGTTGTTCCTACGTGCCTGTGTGACATGTGTGTTTTGTGCTCCCTCTCATCTGACAATGCCTGCTTGCCCACATAGGGGATTTGGATCCATGAGTTACCTTAGTGTGGCAGTGTATGCACATCTGTATGATTGGTATTCAGCTCTCCTCATGTGTTGTGTGGTTGCCTGGGGACACTGGCACCCCCACCCCTCACCTGCTGTGTATGATGACAGTGTTGGTCTGCCTGTTTGTGTTTGTGCATCTGCACCACTGCATTGGCATATCTTGGGTGTGCCATTGGCTGTATGTTGTTTGGTGTGTTTCCCCTGCTGTCCCTGGGACTCCTAGGTCATCGGTCAGCACAGTGATCATGGTTTGTGTGTCCCATTGCTGCCATGGTATGGTATCTGTTCACCTCACATCTGCTGTCTCCACAGGATATCTGCATTTGTGTGCCCATTGGTGCAAATATGTGGTTCTGCATTCTGATGGTCACTTCTGTCATTGTGTCATTGATGAATGTTGACGGTGTCAGCCCCCATGGGTGTTGTTTGTCTGCACATGGCCAAAGGAATGTCTCATTTGCACTGCAGTATTTGGCTCACCCAATTTATGTTGCAATGGGACACATACACTACTTTGCCACAGATGAGTTTTTGGTTCTGTGACCAGGAATGATCCATGCAGTTTGGCAGTTGCAGCTCTTTCTTTGTCAACACTTACCTTTTGGTCACTGTGATGATGGGGGTGTAGACCCCATTGCCACAATGGTCAAAATGTGCTTCAGCTATGGACCCCACACTTGCCTTTTGGTCACTGTGATGATGGGGGTTTAGACCCCATTGCCACAATGGTCAAAATGTGCTTTGGCTATGGACCCCACACTTACCTTTTGGTCACTGTGATGATGGGGGTTTAGGCCCCATTGCCACAATGGTCATGGGCTGCTTGCATTGTGGGTGCCACACACATATATGTGTGGCACATGTGCTAGGGGGTCACATTGTATGTTCAAAGTCATGTTCGGTGTTGTAGGCATTTGACACAGCCTACACACGCTTGTCATGGTGGTGGGGGGATGTCTTTATCTTGCATTCCCTAGGTTGTGGTGTGCTTGTTGTGTCATGCATTGTCCATCCTATGAGTGGGGGTGGTAGTAGTGGTAGGCATCCTGCCCCCCTGGCTAAGGGTGGTAGTAGTGGTAGGCATCCTGCCCCCCTGGCTAAGGGTGGTAGTAGTGGTAGGCATCCTGCCCCCCTGGCTAAGGGTGGTAGTAGTGGTAGGCATCAAGCCCCCTGGCTAAGGGTGGTAGTAGTGGTAGGCATCCTGCCCCCCTGGCTAAGGGTGGTAGTAGTGGTAGGCATCCTGCCCCCCTGGCTAAGGGTGGTAGTAGTGGTACGCATCAAGCCCCCCTGGCTAAGGGTGGTAGTAGTGGTAGGCATCCTGCCCCCTGGCTAAGGGTGGTAGTAGTGGTAGGCATCCTGCCCCCCTGGCTAAGGGTGGTAGTAGTGGTAGGCATCAAGCCCCCCTGGCTAAGGGTGGTAGTAGTGGTAGGCATCCAGCCCCCCTGGCTAAGGGTGGTAGTAGTGGTGGGCATCAAGCCCCCCTGGCTAAGGGTGGTAGTAGTGGTAGGCATCAAGCCCCCTGGCTAAGGGTGGTAGTAGTGGTAGGCATCCTGCCCCCCTGGCTAAGGGTGGTAGTAGTGGTAGGCATCCTGCCCCCTTGGCTAAGGGTGGTAGTAGTGGTAGGCATCAAGCCCCCCTGGCTAAGGGTGGTAGTAGTGGTAGGCATCAAGCCCCCCTGGCTAAGGGTGGTAGTAGTGGTAGGCATCCTGCCCCCTGGCTAAGGGTGGTAGTAGTGGTAGGCATCCTGCCCCCTGGCTAAGGGTAGTAGTAGTGGTAGGCATCCAGCCCCCTGGCTAAGGGTGGTAGTAGTGGTAGGCATCAAGCCCCCCTGGCTAAGGGTGGTAGTAGTGGTAGGCATCCAGCCCCCCTGGCTAAGGGTGGTAGTAGTGGTAGGCATCCAGCCCCCCTGGGTAGGGGTGGTGGTGCGCATTCAGGCCCCTGTGTGCATATGTGGCATTGGTGATGGGCATCCCGCCCCTATGGTGCTGCTGTTGCTGGTGTAAGTATATTCAGCATCCCCGTGTGTGTGAGTGATGTGTCGTGTACGTGTTGTATGTGTTTTGTGGTTGGTGTCTGGCTTACCTTCTGCGCCGTACTCGTCCGTGCCTGTTCCGGTAGTAGATGTAGAATATTGGTATGATCGGGACGAAGGGATTCATGGTTGGTTCGTGTCATTCGTCCTTCTCGTTGCTTTGCGTCGTCCTCGTCACTTCGCCTCGTCCTCGTCGGTGCCGTGTTCGTCTCGTAGCCGTGGATCGTGTTGTGGCGCGAATCGGAGCTTATGTGCGCCTCTCCCGGATGCTTTGACGTGCCGTGCGTAGCGACGGGTTCGGCGCGTACGGGAAGCGCATCGTACTTGTCCGGCCGGACGGGGCTGCATTTTTCCTTCCGTGCGACTCGATTCGGCGTTTCCGGATTCGCCTCGGTCGGAGAACAGGACCTGGTTTGGGTGAGTACGGCTCGGCCGGATTTTTTGCTCTTGTGCGCATTGTACTTGCTCGTTCGGTGTACTGTACGGATCGGTCGGGAAACAGGTTTTCGCATGGCTTTTTTCCCGACCGAATGGTGTTGGGTACGCCTCCGACCGAGATCGGAATCGGCCCCTTAATCTTTGCCTCTTCAACTCTTCTTGAGGGTCCTTAATGCTCTCATGGCCAGGGAGTAGATTTCCTATATCAATTGGGTTAGTATAGACAGAAAACTGAATTTGCTAATCATTTTGCAAATGCATTTTGTCTCTGAACCTTTTGTCTCTTCGCCTTTCCACTCCTTTATGCGCTGTCGAATTGAGATGTGTTTTTATTTCTCTGATATTGTTGCTCTGTGATGATCTATGATTTGTACTGTATTTTGGTATTGATGAGCATTTATTTCACATTATTTAGATAAACATTATAAATATACAAATGTGTCTGTCTTTATTAGAGGTGTTTTTCTAGTTTATGAGTATTCTAGAATCAAGTATTGGTTTGCCAAGCCCTGTCAACTATATAAAGATCGCATCCCCATAATTGGTATAATAGAAATAGAAACATTAATTGGATTTTGGTAATTTTGGTAATTTGTTTAGTAATTCACTAACCCAGCGTGAAGGGACTTGTTGGGTAATGAAATTGGGCCTAGTCTGTGGAAAATTATTAGTCCCAGATCGCTGGATCAGTTTTGGTAGCAGAGGATGGTTTATATTGATTATTTTGGCAAATTAATGGTTGAATTACTGATTTTGGTTTCTAATATGAAAAGTTAGCGTCTTTGTTTTATGTAGTCTGGAAGTACGGGTATGGAGTTGCCTAAGATCCCGGGATGTTGATTTAGCCTCCGGGGCAGAGGAAGAGTGTGGAAAAGTATCACACTGCAGAAGTACTTTGTTGTTGTAATATCGAACAGTGAAAGGCTGTTGATATTATTCTAAAGGACCTATTCTAAAGTATGTAAGTAAGCTGGATGTTATAGTGAAGTCCTCTTCCGAAACTTTAGAAAGTACACCTAAAGGAGTAGCAAGACCTAACTTCGCTTGACTGTAATTGTGAAAGTCCTCTTCCGAAACTTTAGGAAACCCACCTAAAGGAGTACCAAGACCTCCTTTTACTTGATTGAGAGTAGAGTGACGCTGGTCGTTATTCTGCTGGTTGTAAAAGGTTCTCTTGAACGACCGAACTTTCTTTCATTTAGTGGAGCAGACAAAGTAGCAGCATTTTGTGTCGTTTCTAATGAGAATTTATTTAGAAAGACTTTGTAATACATTGCCGTATTATTTTGTAAAGGGAGGGTCAGTCGCAGGAGTTATACTGATGTCACAAAAAGCCGCGCTGGCATTGGTCAGATAGCGGGCGTGTATTGTGCTATGATTGGTTGGTTGTTGTGAGTCGCGCTGGTATTGGACGAGTGTGAGCGAATAAAGTGAGCGGAATTACGGAAGTATTTTTCTTGATTTCTAAAGTATTTTGCTGAAAAAGAGAGAGTTGAAAATGAATTTGATAAAAATTATACAAGATTTGTTTAAAAAAGACAAGCCAATAGTTACTAGAGAGGGAATTCCTGTACCTCCTGCAAGTACGCCTGCTTCTTTTATGATGTTAGAGCATGGATATCATACGTGTACATGGTTAGAAAATTGGGTGAGTTATACGGAGGATGATGGAATTTTAGCTTTCCCAGAGCATGGTACTTTCAATGTAAAAGTTTTGGAAAATTTGAGAAGACGAATGAATTTGTTAAAACCAAATCCTGGACCTTTGCAGTATGAGGCGCTTGAGGAATGGGAATATGAGGCTTACAGAAGGGAGAGAGATAGGAATAGGATGAAATATAGGAATACAATGAGATGGTATTCAGAAGCTAAATGGGATGCACAGATGAAAAGGTGGAGGAGACATGTAATCATAGATGGATTATATCCTGTAATGGTTGCTGAGGGACAAGCTAGTGGAAAGTGCAAGGAGAAAAAGAATAATGAAGAGACTTCAGAACTAGATACAGATCTGAATGAAATTGATGATGAGTTATTAGATGAGATGCTATTGAAGAGACCTTCACCATATCAGGGGAGTCCGAATGGGATTACTCCAAGAGCACCATTAATTGAAATAGAAGTTCCACAAGTTTCACAGGTACCACAAGCTTCACAAGTTCCATTAGTTTTACAGTCTTCATCAGCTACTGGAGTCTCACAGGAGAGAGATATCAAAATGCTAAATAGAGCAAAAGAAGAATTGACTCAGAAAATTAATCAGATGAGTTTAAATGCAGAAGCGACAGCAGTTCCGGTAACAATTGGTCCTATATTTCCATTGTATAGTGAGGGTCAAAACATTTTGAGAGTGCATGCATTAACAGTTCCAGTGAATAGTGCTAAGGATGTTAGTGGACAAGAATAAAATGAGATGAGTACGTCACTGATTGATATTCCAGTAAATGGAAATGTGACTGAAACGCCAAAAAGGAGTGTACAGATTGATCCTAGAAAATTAATGCCAAATGTGAGAGAAACGACTTCAGTATCAGGGAGTTCAGTGGGACCTTCGCCAGAAGAGTTGGATGATTGGTTTAGAGGAATGGCACCTAGTAAGTCCAAACAGAATATAGATATAAGTAAGTTAAGAGTAGATCTGGAAGAAATGATTATTGGTACAATAAGTCCAGAGAGATTGAGTAAATATAAGGATGATGAGTTGTTATTCTTGTGTAAGAATATTACATTGAAAGCGAGAAATTTGCATGAGAAGATGGCAGAAGCAGCACAGGAATATGGAATGGATATTGAGAAATCAAAAGCTTTACAAAAGACATATAGGTTGGGTTTTAGTGATAAGGATCTGGAGGGTTTGAATGCATCTGGTAAATGATTGCAAATAAAGTGGTTGATTAATACCCTTAAAAGATGGGGTGAATTGGAACGATGGAAAGGTAGATGGGCGAGAAAGAAAGAAGAAGCACTTGCAAGTAAGGGTGTGACTGCATCTCCTTTGCTTCCATTAAGAGTGACAGAACCTGCTGAAATGATATGTTCAATGAGAGAAGTTCCGGGTGGTGGATATGTTCATATTCCTTGGTCAAGACAGGACATATTGTCTTTTACAAATGACTTCCCAAAGTTGAGAGAAAAGCCTGTTGAGTGGTATAAACAAGTAGAGAGATTTGTAAAGGTTTTGTTGAAAGATTTGGATGGTTTGTTTGATATTGTAGTTCCAGCTGATTTATGGACTGAGTGTAAGATTGCAATTGATTGGCCGAAAGAGGAATATCCTAGAGATGTTAAAACTGGAGCGCCTTCAGAAGAGGTGATGAAGAAATATAATCAGGTGATTACTTATTTGAAGAGTAAGATTTCCCCAAAGAAAACAGTTTGGGATAAGATTGAAAGGACGACACAGGAGTCAAAAGAAACAGTGCATGCCTACTACTAGAGACTTTTACAGGTGTTTAAACAGTATAGTGGTTTTGAAAGCATAACTGACAAAGATATGGGACATTTTGTGTATAAGTTTGTGTTTGGATTGAAACCTGAAATTAGTAATATGATTCAGCAGCATTTGATTTGTTGGAAAAATAAGACAGTGGATGAGATACTGAGGTATGCAAAGTATTGTAGTGATGATATTGTCTCAAACAGGTTTCCAAATGAAAGGACAGAATCAGAATTTTCAAAATGGTCAGGTACCTGGTATGAATGTTGCACCGAATGGTGGTGTTCAAGTGCAATTAACGGGAAAGGGTAGAGGTAGAAATAATAAGGAAGAGATGAAGAGGAAATTTCCTTGTCATGCGTGCGGAAGGTTAGGACATTGGAAGAACAAGTGTAAGTTCCTGTTAGAAAATAATGGAATTGTTCAAAATTTTAATCCACAGATGCAGAATGAGGTGGTTGTGAATCAACAACAGCTGCAACAGGTAGTTACACCACAGGTACAACAGGTACAACAGGTACAAGTGCCTCAAGCTCCTATGCCAAATAATGTGAATGCTCAGGTACAGAGAAACAGTGTGAATGCTGGATTTCACGCGAGTGAACAAATTGGTAAGAAACAAAATGTACAGATGGTTTTGCAATATTGGTTGCAATGTCCTGAGAGTGATTCAGATTCATCTCAATATCGGTGCCTGAGGGGGGAGGAAGAGTGCGCGCATCTCTAGAGGTAGATCAATCAGGTCCTTTTGTGGATGGGAAAGTGGAAGGTAATGATATTACATTCCTTGTGGAGACTGGTGCTACCTGTTCTACTGTGAGAGCAGCAGAAGTTCCAAACCTACCCCTCTCAGGAGAAACTATCTAAGTTGCAGGAGTTTCAAATAAGTATATTAGAACTCCAGTGACCAAACCAATGGAGGTTCATTTTGGAGAATTTAGAGATTTGCATCGGTTTGTGGTGTGCAATACGAATCCGGTGAACCTTTTAGGTAGGGACTTATTGTGTAAGAGGAATTGCACCATCTATTGTACACCAGATGGTATTGCTTTTCAAACACCAGATGAGGATGTTGGTTTCAAAGTGATGTTAGCAAGGCAAGGGACAGAAGTGAATGATTTGTATCCTTTATTTACAGCAAAGGATTTGCCTGTTGAATTGAGAGATACTGTGATGACTGATGTGTGGGATTTTACAAGGAAAGACATCAGATTGATGAAGGGTGTTGATACAATTAAAATTTTGGTCAAACAAGGTGCAGAATTTCCGAAAACACCACAGTATAAAATGAGTCCTGAGACCATTGCAGGAGTTACTCCTGTAATTGAGCAAATGATTCAACAAGATATTCTGAGAGAGATTCTAGGGAGTCCTTGTAATTCACCTATTATGGGAATTAAAAAACCGAGTGGCAAGTATAGAATTGTGCAAGATTTGAGGAAAATTATTAAGATTGTAGTACCTTGTTGTCCGATAGTGCCAAACCCAGCAGTAATTCTTTACCAATTTCCCTGTGATGCGGAATGGTTCACAGTGATTGACTTGTGCCAAGCATTTTTCACGATACCCTTGCATCAGGATAGCCAATATCTTTTTGCTTTCCGGTTCGGAGACCGTGTCTTGGCATGGTGCCGAGTCCCTCAAGGGTATACAGAGAGTCCTTCAATTTTCAATCAGATTTTGAAAAAGTGTCTGGAGTCATTGGTTATGCCAGAAGACTAAGTATTGGTGCAATACATTGATGATCTATTGGTGGCATCAAAGACACGAGAAGCATGTGTGACAGATACAATTGCTCTACTGAACCATTTGGCAGTACGTGGGCATAAAGTGTCACCAGCAAAATTGCAATTTTGTCAAAAAGAGGTCCAATATTTGGGACACAAAATTGAGAAAGGAGTCAGGAAAGTATCACAAGATCGAATTGCTGTGATCTTGCAAATGGGCCCTCCCAGAACACAGAAAGAAGTTCAAATGTTTCTGGGCATGATTGGATACTGCAGACAGTGGATCAGTGTTTTTTCTCTGATAGCCAAGCTATTACAGAGATTGACTCACAAAGATGTAGTCGATCCGATCAAACTGGATGAAGAAAGCATGAAGGCTTTTGGTGAGTTGCGAGATAATCTTTCTCGAGCACCTGCATTGGGAATGCCAGATTATTCTAAAGATTTTGCATTGGTCTGTTGTGAGAAGGATGGATGTGCACTTTCAGTTTTGACGCAGACACATGGAATGGCGCATCGTCCAGTGGCATATTTTTCTGCTACTTTGGACTCAGTGGCTGCAGCGTTGCCAGGTTGTTTGAAAGCAGTGGCTGCTACTTGTGTGAGTCTGGATCAGAGTGAATTAATTGTGATGGGACATCCATTGAGAGTGTATGTGCCACATTCTGTTGAGATTTTGCTGACAAGGACGAGAACACAACACATGACAAGTAGTCATTTGACTAGATATGAGAGAGTGATCTTGGGTGCTGAGAATGTGACAGTAACAAGATGCACGACACTGAACCCAGCAACTTTGTTGCCGAGTTCAAGTTGTGAAGAAGTAAAAGATGAAGCAGATCATGATTGTTTGGATGTGACAGAGTTGTGTATGAAACCAAGGCCTGACATAAAAGACACACCATTGCCAGAATCAGATTGTGTGATGTTTGTAGATGGTTCATGTCTGAGAGATGAAAAGGGTGCATTGCGTGCTTCATATGCAGTATGTACAGTGGCCATGGTTCTTGAAGCATCTTGTCTAAGAGGGATACATTCAGCTCAAATTTCTGAATTAGTCGCTTTGACCAGGGCTTGTATAATTGGCAAAAATTTTAGGATAACCATATTTACGGATAGTCAATATGGTTCTGTGGTGGTGCACGATTTTGGTCAATTGTAGATGCAACGTGGAATTCTGACATCATCAGGATCCCAGATCAGAAATAGCAAAGATGTAGAAGATTTGCTGAATGCATTACAATTGCCTAAAGAGTTTGCAGTGGTCAAATGCCAGGCACATAAATCAGGAAATGATTATGTGACTAGTGGCAACAGATACGCAGACCAAGTGGCTCGTTTCTGTGCACAAAATTTGGTTTTGATTAATAAAGGAGCAGAAAAAAAGAATACAAATTGTCACTTGATGTTCTCTTCTGTATAAACATGGGATGAAGTTAGACAATTGCAAGAAGAAGCTAGTGAGGAAGAGAACAAGTAATGCCAGATTGTTTACTTTCACATTTTGCAAGGATGTACCATGGAGTAACACATGTGGGAAGAGATGCTATGATAGACTCTTCAAGCAGTCATGGTACAATCCTAAGTTCAGGGTTATTGCAGAGAGTCTTTGCCAGAGATGTGTAGTGTGCTAGCAGCAAAATCCAGGTAGAAAGACTGTTGTCAGTTGGGGGCGGATTGGAAAAGCAGCAGGCCCTTTTACTAGATTACAGGCTAATTTTATTGAGCTGCCTCCTTGTAATGGACTGAAATATGTGTTAGTTGTTGTTTGTCTGTTTTCTCGTTGGGTAGAAGCAAATCCAACAAGAAGAAATGATAGTTTAACAGTTGCTAAATTGCTTTTGAGAGAGATCATTCCTAGATTTGGATTTCCAGTCTCTTTAGAAACGGATAGAGGTACACAATAACAAAATAATTCGGATGATTTGTGCAGCATTACAAATTGAGCAAAAGCTGCATTGTGCCTATCGACCAGAAGCCTCAAGTGTGGTCGAGCAAATTAATGGCACTATTAAATCAAGACTGTCAAAATGTGTGCATCCACAGCACTGAAATGGCCAGATGCTTTACCCTTGGTATTAATGAGTCTGAGAAGCATTCCTGATAAAAAGACTGGATTATCCCCTCATGAAGTTATAATGGGGAGAGCAATGAGACAGACGATTGTACCAGCAAATCAACTGATGAATATAACTGATGATTTGGTGCTTGATTATTGCAAAGGATTGGCTGATGTGGTGCGTTCATTGTCTCATCAGGTTGGAGAAAGTGCAACCACAACACAGCAAGAGCAAGCATATGATTTAAGTCCAGGAGAGTGGATCCTGGTGAAGAAGCATGTGAGAAAGTCGTGTCTGGAACCTAGATGGCATGGCCCATACCAGGTAATACTGATGACAACAACAGCAGTGAAGAGTGGAGGCTTGCCAAATTGGATACACGCAAGTCACACAAGGAGAGTCCCAAGTCCACTTGAAAGACAAGAAGAAGAACAGAGACTGGCAGAGAGTCAAGAAGAGTCAGAAGCTGTAGAACGTGAAACCATAGAGTCTGAAGCTACAGATTCTGAAGGTGTTGAACACGTGATTGATAGGGAACAAAGTCGAATAAAGTGGGCACCAGCTACTGGGTCTCGTAAGACTGCTGTTGAAAATGATGATGGAGAAGTGTTAAATGAGAATCAAGAGCAAGTGCAACAGAGAAAAGAACTGAATAAAATAACTTGCAAACTTGGCACTGAAGAGGAAGGAACTGTGCAAGTTAAGAAAGCAAGAAAGGGTGATGTGTGGCCAAAAGGAGTGAAAAGACTGAAATACACTCTGAAAAAGAAAATACCAGACACGATAGCTGAAGTACCAAATAAAACAGAACAAAGTAATTCAGAAGAAGAATTCGTTTGGAAAACTAAAAGAGTAAGAGTTCCGAACAAGAAATATACAGCTCCAGAATGGACATATGTGGTATTAGAAGAAATTGAGCATACAGATCAGAGCAAAGAAGACACTGGTACAAAACAGAGTGAAGCAAATGGTTTTGAACCACCTTAAAAGAACTGTGTAAGTGCAGAGAATTAAAGAATTGATTCGGAGAAGAAAAGAGAACTAAAGAAGAAATTGAATCAAATGCTGTGAAGAAATAAAAAAGAAAAAAAAAGAGGGGGTGAAGGAAGAAGAAGAAGGCTTGAAGTGTTTGGATACACTACTTAGATAGTTTTATAGTTTTTCTAGTTTTTCTTTTTTCTTTTTGAATTGATACAAATTTTTCCTTAAAATGGCAAAAATAGCAGAGACTGGATATCAAAATCATAGGTTTAAACGTAGATGAATTAATGCTTGCTTATTTATTATTTTATTACTAATGTTGGTGTGGTTAACACTAATTGTTATTATGCCTGTCTTAATGGTAACTAACCATCAAAATAATGGTGTGAAGAGTGAAAAAGTAGATTCTAAAAGTCTTAAAGAAATCTCACATACTAATATACAAAAGATGGAAGGTGATAGCATTTACCATCAAGATAAATCAATTAATGACTTTTCGTTAAATGTTTTTACTAAGTTGTTGTATGAGTATGTTCATATGATGGATGCGAGAGATTGTTATGTGTGCATGCAATTACCATTGTCTGTCTCAGAGTGGGTGACTTACCATCACCTACCTTTAACATATGGAGTATCTTGTAGTGTTCTAACGGGTCTCTTTTACGAGAAAGGTAGCTTACAATATTATTATTCTAACATGGATTTAGTGTTTACAGAAATTCCTATTAGAAAGTACATGAATAGAGTAAGTAGTGCTGAAAATGCAGAATATATAGGGGAATTTTATCATCAACAAAAACAATAGATATAGTATATGCACTTAGACATAACTTAACATGTAGATTGCGGTTTGAGGAAATAGAATTCATTAACATGGTAGAGGATAGAAGGCAGGATTTAAAGAGAAAAGCTGCTGAGCAAAAGTCTCATGTACCTCTATGGGCTTTCAGAGAAGGAGATTATAAAAAGGGTGAGACATACGCTGCCATGACCCTGGACTGGCATCATAGAGGGAAGCTTTGCTTGCTTAGATTAAAAACTGATTATAACAATTATTTCATTGGTTCTAGTGAGTGTGATCATACTTTCCTAATTACAGGAGGATGGGGAATAAAAGGAGGAGCTGATCCTGTCTTTCCAGGAATCTATTATGTGTGTAGTAAGAATGCCTACTATAGGTTGCCTGCACATTGGTATGGATGTTGTTATATTGGGATAGTATTTCAAAAAGTGTATCACTTGGATAAAAATGATAGAATCAATGAAATAAAGAATGGATTAATACGTAATAAGAGAGGAGCGAGCTTTTCAGAAATAGTGGGAGATATTTTTGGAGCATTGATACCTTCAGTTGGAGTCATATTAAACTCACATAAAATTAGAAAATTGTCCACAGTGGTTGATCGTTTATCAACAGATACTGCTGGTGGTTTCTTGATGGTTGATACTGAGATGGTTGCAATTAGGTCTATGGTTTTACAAAATCGACTTGCCCTTGATGTCTTAATGGCCAAGGAGGGTGGAGTCTGTAATATGTTGAAAATTCAACAATGTTGTACTTATATCCTTGATAAAAGTAAAAGTTTGGAGGGGTATATTAAGGACATTACAAATCTTAAAGAAGATTTGGCTGAACTGAAGGTTGACGGTGCTTGGGAGTAACTTAGTAAGAGTTTTTCCTCTATGGGTAATTGGTTTGCTACTTTTGGCAATAGTGTATTAGGAAGAATACAAAAGCCTTGCAGTAGCTACAGCAGTACTAATGATTTTTCTGATTTATAAATGCTGTAAATACAAAAAGGAGACATCTGATGTGAAACAAAGAGCAGGAAAGAGAAAGATAGAATTAGAGGACAAGAAAGGGAATTATTATGAAATAACAAAGAATTTAGATGGAATAATGGTAAAGCGAGAGAGAACAACTGCTTTCTAAAAGTGTTAATTTGTACTGGTGGGTATTTGGTGATGGCTCAAAACGCCTTCAAAGGGGGGATTGATGGAGCAGGGATTTTGCAAAATAAAACCTGCTCGAATTGAACCCTCAGTAACATATACTAACCGAGTGCGGTGAAAAAAAAACTAATGTGGAAAAGAGCCTAACATGAGGGAAAATGCTACTGTGCAAGCGCGTACTAAAGCACTGGAGTAGGCCGCAAATGCTTCTCGACAAACGAAAAATAAAAAGACTAATGCTGCTTTTGTGCACATTCTTAACGTTTGCTAGAAAAATAATATTAACATGGGTTGCACATGGATAGATGCAGCACGGGGTGGATGCGTAATGAAAAGCATTATAAGTGATTAATAATGCCTGTGTTTGTTTTTCATAGAAGCATGGTTTTCTGTTCTGCGGGAAAACACTTTGCTGTCTCCTATTCTTGAGCTGGCTGTTCCTGTCTGCTGATTCCTGACTTAATCTTTTCCTCTTCAACTCTTCTTGAGGGGCCTTACTGCTCTCATGGCCAGGGAGTAGATTTCCTATATCAATTGGGTTAGTATAAACAGAAAACTGAATTTGCATAATCATTTTGCAAATGTATTTTGTCTCTGAACGTTTTTTCTCTTCGTCTTTCCATTCCTTTATGCGCTGTCGAATTGAGATGTGTTTTTATTTCTCTGATATTGTTGCTTTGTGATGATCTATAATTTGTACTGTATTTTGGTATTGATGAGCATTTATTTCACATTATTTAGATAAACATTATAAATATACAAATGTGTCTGTCTTTATTAGAGGTGTTTTTCTAGTTTATGAGTATTCTAGGATCCAGTATTGGTTTGCCAAACCCTGTCAACTATATAAAGATCGCATCCACATAATTGGTATAATAGAAATGGAATCACAAATTGGATTTTGGTAATTTTGGTAAGTTGTTTAGTAATTCACTAACCCATCATGAAGGGACTTGTTGGGTAATGAAATTGGGCCTAGTCTGTGGAAAATTATTAGTCCCAGATCGCTGGATCAAGAGTTAAGATCCAATTCTACTCTGCCCCCTCGTACTGCACATTCACGCAGCGGGAATTTGAATTCTATGTGATGTGTCCTGACCCAGCTCTCGAGCGTGGCATCGCTCCGTTCACTGTTATTAAAGGGTCATTCAGTGCGTCACAATGCCTTCCAGAAATCTCCATACGTTGTTCGGAAATGGTATACAAGGAATGTGTGTGTATTCATACGTCCATTGTGAACTTTGGCCCTTCCGAGGCACAAAACATTTAAGAATAATTCTTGTGTGAAGAAATGTGAATTTTATTTGCAAGTAAACTGACTTTTTAACAAAATTGAGAGGAGATTTTGTTTCTAGGGACTTGGTATGGTTGGAATTCCAAAGGCCTTCAGATCTGCTCAAAGGTGAAGAGTTTTTGCTCAGTATAGATATTTATTATACGCACATCGTAGGCACAATACTTCACTTATCCACATCGGTTCCTGGTATGTGATCTTGAGACGGCAAATGAACACAATTTGAAGCTTTCGCTCATAGGTGCCATTGAAGTGGTAAAAAAATACTGTGCATTTTGAGTTTGTTACATGCTAATTGTAATTGCATTCATATAGCACTTATTACCCCTGATGAGGTATCAAAGCTCTTTTCTGTGAGTAGCACGCTACTCCGGAACCTAAAAAGGATTAGTGGTGCATTAGTATGGTGAAAAATGAGTTAATATGAGTGGTGGACATGTGACCTTCGACACCGTCTCCCACCCCTCACTCACCGCCAGACTCCATGATGCCGGCATATAGGGAACCGCCCTCGACTGGCTCCGCTCCTTCCTCACCGGCAGAACCCAAAGAATCAGACTTCCACCCTTCCTCTCCGAACCCATAGAGATCAACTGCAGAGTACCCCAAGGATCATTGCTCAGCCCTACACTCTTCAACATCTACATGACCTCCCTCGCCGCCATCGTCAGACAGCACAGACTCAGCATAGTATCCTACGCCGATGACACCCAGCTCATCCTCTCCCTCACCAAGGACCCCATCACCACCAGACTCAACTTCCAGGAAGGAATGAAGGACGTCACATCCTGGATGAGAAGCAGCTGTCTGAAGCTCAATTTGGGAAGACAGAGGTCCTCATCCTCAGACCCCCCCCCTCTGCATGGGACAACACCTGGTGGCCCACCACCCTCGGCAGCCCTCCCACCCCGGCGGCCCACGCCCGGAACCACAGCATCATACTCGACTCCTCCCTCTCCATGACTTGACAGGTAAAAGCAGCCGCCTCCACCTGCTTCAACACCCTCCGCATCCTCCGGAAGACCTTCAAATAGATCCCCCCGAATCAAGGAAGACCGTCACCCACGCTCTCATAACCAGCAGACTGGACTACGAAAAAGCCCTCCACACCGTGATCAACAAGTCTCCGCTCCGCAAACTACAGACCATACAGAACACCGCAGCCAGACTCGTCCTCGGCATCCCTCGACACAAACACATCACCCAACACCTGCGAAACCTCCACTGGCTCCCCGTCGAGAAGAGAGTAACTTTCAAGATACTCACCCATGCCTACAAATGCCTCTACGACACAGGACCCCAATATCTCAACGATAGAATCTCCTTCCACCTACCCAAGAGAAACGTCTGATCTGCCGACCTCGCCAAAGTCCCGCACATCCGCAGAGCAAGAACGGGTGGAAGAACCTTCTCCTACATCGCGGCCAAGACCTGGAACGAGCTCCATGGCGACATCAGACGCCCCCCACCCTGCACATCTTCAGGAAGACCATCAAGACCTGGCTCTTCAACTGACCGGAGCTGTTCCCCCCAGCACCTTGAGACCCTCACGGGTGAGTAGCATGCTTAAAATCCCCTGATTGATTGTTGTATGTCAGTAGTGGAATGTTTGAATTGTTATATTATGTTTAAATATTGTTAATTTGTTTTGCCATATTATCAGGTTTATTTGATAAGAATTTCAGTTCCTCAAGAGATCATATGACTGCTGATGAGTCTATAACATTTGGAGCATGGAGGGCACGTTATGCTGGGATCAAGAAAATTACAAATTGATTCCGGAAAATGGGCAGAATTTATGCATGAGATAAGGCCGCAGGAACATGAGGAGCCTCAAATGCATTACAACAGGCCTGCCCACCGATTTGCACAATGGTCTCTTTGGAGACAACTACAGAGACCAATGTCACAGAGCACAGGGGGACCATCAACGGGACCTAGCACAAGTGGACCAAGAACCACCTGGAAAGGACTTACTTCATATCGGGTGAGACCATTAAAATGTATGCAGCGCATAGACAAGAGACTAGCCAAGCAAAATAAATTGCTGCTGCAAAAGACTAGAATGTTGTGAGGGTGCCAATATGCTCTGTACACCATTGCACAGCAAATGTGAAAGTGACAATACAGACTCTCCCTTCATCAATCCCTTTCCCTGTTATGATGAATAATGCTTTTATTTTTTTAGTGTGTTATTAGATATCTAGGGTACTGATTAGCTGTAGTGCCAAGTTATATTTAGTGTAGATAGTTTGTAAATTGTTGTTTGTTGTGTAGTAATATTTGACATTTAGTAAGTTGGTGGAGGGATGCCGTTACATATATATAAAAAAAAAAGAAAAGTGAAATGATATATATTTGTTTACAGATTAAGATATAGGTAGTGTATATTTTGGAATTATCATACGGTCAGCCCACATGTGTTTCGAGGGATAACCCACTTCTCCAGGACCGTAAAAATAAATTATACAACATTATATTAAAATTCTGTGTCTGATACGTATTAAAATCATAAAGCATGCCACAGATACCTGGGCATGTTCCATTGGAAATTATACAGTATAGCTATTCCAATGTCTGACGCAAGTTGGAACTTATTCAAACCAAAAATTATAAATATTTCAGAAAATTTCTCATTTCACTCCACATCAATAGTAATAATTTCCGGATTTGTGCATGTATCATACACAGAATTTAATACACTGTTTAATTAATTTTTACAGCCCTGAAGAAGAGGGCTATCCCTCGAAACATGCGTTGGTTGACTGGACGATAATAAAGATCGATTTTGCAAAAATTATACAATAATGACTAAGGTGGATTATTTTTTTGAAATATGGGATATTGAGTGAAATTATAAAAATATTTAAGATTATTTTATACCTCCACAAGGCTGAATTTAGACTTGTATTAAGGCCATTGGGTTTGGTCTTGGAGGGGTAGGCACCGGGCCCGTTATACTTTAACTCTAGAATATTTTTTATTATTATGTTTGGAAATTAATGTCTGTATAGCTTAAGGTATAATTAGAAGGATGGGGGGGTTGATGTTTAACCTGTCATGTTTCACTTATAGTTAAGTTAGGTTAAGCTGTAGATTAAGTAGGTTAAGTTAGGTTTAGTTAGTTTTAATGATAAATAGAGTAGAAAAGTTAGAGGTAGGTAGTTACTTTTTTGTGTGATAAGCTGTTTTAATAATAAATGTTTGTTTCAAAACAAGTTTGCCTGTTTTCGTAATGCATTTTAAACTGAGAATGCATGTGTTACGTTTACTTAATAATTGCAGCCAATATGGAAACAATTGCTATGTTACTTTTCTGTGTGACAAATGATGCTGGTTATCCACATCATGTTTGAATACATGCTCAAACATTCTCAACAAGCAATGGTAATGTTCAATGTTATACAACAAAGCCACAGGACTGACATTACTCAACTGCATTATGTGACTGTTACAATAGATGGCATTTATTATCAATGTTAGGGAGGTATATTATGGTCATAATACATTTTGTAGATTGTGTGTCAGATTTCTCACAATATCACGCAATGCAAATCATCTTGCTGCACTGTATGAAAGAGAGAGGGCCAGAATGTAGAATTTTTAGATTATATTAGACATTTATATCCTCTCCTTGCGCTGGTGCACTTATGACTGCAATGTATCAACACAGGCATGCCTGCATCATTGTCCAATGGTACCTGCATGCCAGACAGAATGTCTTTGTGTAGGAAGGGACACCTTCCTGTTCAAATAATAATCCTGTGAAACTTTCTCCTCTCGTAAGTGGCTGCAGAAAACAGCTCACATAGACGGGCGAACAAACAATATGTAATATTTATCATTCTCATTGTTGTTACTCCCCTAGGACGGCGTGGTATAATGACACATTACCAGGTCTACCATTATTGGTTTATCTGGGAATGGTTCAGAATGCATGGGTGGATGCTTGCTAACACCCATCCTCCACCCATGGAATGGTTCCCTGGTACAGAGTAACTCAAGCCAGCATGTTGTGCTGCCTGGCACTGCTTCAGATTTGGCGAGGCATGGAGGGCAACATAAGATAGCCTTGGGTACCTTGATAAATCTCATTATTGGTTTTGCATCACCATGAATCCCCTTGTGTGAACCTTGGGCAATGCTAAACCTTAATACATCTGGGTATAGATTCAATACATACCCAGCAGCACAGACATACATCCAATACTTACATTATGACAAGGTTATATTTTTACCCTTTCTATGACATGCGTAGAAGTATGAACATCACAAGATTAATTTTTATGCAAACATCTCTTCATTGTCTAAGGATGTGCATATTGCAGATTGTCCAGATATCACTATCCTATACTACAACTATGTTTTCAGACTGTGTGCTTGATGAAGGATGGTAAAGAATAAATCAGTGATCCCTCTAGAGGCTAAAGAAAGATAATTAGATCGTGCCCTGCCATTTGTTATTATTATTGTCCTGTTTACTTCATTTCTTTGCTAAAAAAACATAATTGGAATATGTGTGACCATTCATTTAGTTTGAACTGAGGTACAACTAACAGTTAAGTATTCCATTTAAATGCATTTTCAGGTTATGTGGCACACTCAGAGACAGCATGGTAGTTTGAATTGTCTCACCTCTGATGATGTATTACATCATAATGTTCACCTTTTTGCTAAATATTATTTCTACACAATTGAGAATTTACACTACAAATCATGTCAGGATATGAGAACCCTTCTTTAATATAGCTGTTTCTCACACCCATGCTATTTTATGTTGAAAGTCAACTTCCAGAAATTATAAGCAGAGGAGGAAAATCAAGGTAATGTGAAGAATAAATATAGCAATAACATTGTGTTCTCACTTCCGTGCGTAACATATGAAAAGTGCATCTGTGCAGATTGCCATTAGCAAAGACAGATGCGATGTGAGAAGAATAGTAGAACAAGATCAACTACATTTTAACAATAGGGGGCTGAAGCTGTTTGCAAATAAGGTCAAACAATATCCAACACAAGACATGTTGACAAACTGATCACAAGACACTCACTTTTGTTTAACGGGAAGTTCTTATTCTGACACTGGGAAAATTAACAACTTCAGCTTCCAGTTGTGGTTGTGGGGATGGAATAGAAGGCTAAGGAGTGATGTTGCAATTTTCAGAAGAACATATATCAGAGGTTGAAGATGTTACCCCCAATTTGCCAATAGGATTAGTGAATGCCACTAAGGCAGCATGGTAGTCCCTGACAATGGTCTGCTGGTTATTCAAGACAGCAATGACATTGTCATTGAAGGCACTTTTTTTTTTGATGCTATGAAGGAGTACATCTCGGCCTCCAAACGATGACTTAATGCCTTGTTAACAATGAATATTTATCTGTGAACCTCAGTTCTGCCATTCTATAGTGTAGTTTAGAGTGTGGGATGAAGCAAGGTTAACCTTTTTCCAAGTTATTGACAGCTGATGTTGCTTAAATATACTATTCATGTGCCAAACATTATTTTTATGCCAAGTACGTCAGAAAACAGGAAAGTACAAATCATTTCTCATGATTTGTATGCTAAATATTGCTAACACTGCTGATAAAATAAGTGTCAGTTGACAAAGTT
The DNA here is from genome assembly GCA_963921515.1 of Calotriton arnoldi. NCBI lineage: Eukaryota > Metazoa > Chordata > Amphibia > Caudata > Salamandridae > Calotriton > Calotriton arnoldi. Next base: position 248,048 of record CAWUFW010008633.1, on the reverse strand, counting down.
GTGCAAGAACACATTAATCATGCAGGATGGTCCACCGCGGGACTGTATGCCAAACATAGATTTGTGGAAATTAGCTTTGGTCAGCTTCACTTTGTGTATCTTCATATAATATATGGAAATGTGCAAACAGACAATTATTAATAACACTGCATCTTGAGACAAATGAGTCATTGACAACCCGAGTTTGGAAAATATGTGTTCACAGTTTCAATATGATCCTATTGAGACATAAATGTATAAAAAGGTAATGCTGTGATTTGTTCTGAGACAGTGTCCTGTGAAACAGCTTGTTGTTGCATCTCTCCCACTCGAGTGTATTTCTAATAAATGCTGTTTAACTTAGAAGCTGTGCTGGACTCATTTCTCTTCAGGCGGTGTCCTATGGGAACAAAAGTATGCTGAATGCCTCACGTCTTCTTTCCAAAGACTGGATAGAGTAATTGATGGCTCCAAGCTGGTTGACTAAATCATTGGTGTTAGATGTTGAAGGCTGGTCTTGTTTTCCCTTCAGCATTATGACACCGGCGATATCAGCTAAGGAGGCATCAATTCCATATACCCAAGAATAGGTGTCTACTATAGCTTTTGACAACCCCATTTTGTGGCAGAGACACGTCTGAACTCCTTCAAGAGTGACCGCTAAAGTCTCCAGGCCCAATTTGACTTTGTCTGTCAAATCGCTACTGGACCCCTACCACTCTCCATTGCAAATTCACATAGGAGTCATAGGAGTCCTCTCTGGCAAAATGTTGGAGAGATGGTGTTCTTAGGGTGGTCTTTTCCAGATTTTTTGCCATTTACCTCCTGTTTTTGCTGATTCTTTTTGTTGGCCTTTGGACTCTGAGCAATTTACCACTGCTAACCTGTGCTAAAGTGCATGTGCTTCTCCCTTAAACATGGTGACATTGGTGTATACCTGACTGGCATATTTGATTTACTATAACATATACTCAGGGCCTGTAAGTCAAATGCTACTAGTGGGCCTGCAGCACTGATTGTGCAACCTCTCAAACCTGATTCAGGCTTTCCATTGCAGTGCCTGTGTGGGTGGTTTACTGTAACTTTGACTTGACATTTATAACTACTTGCCAAGCCCCAAATTCCCCTTTTATTACATAAACGCCACCCTAAAGTAGGCCATAAGTACCACTAAGGGCAGGGTGCCATGTAAGTAAAAGGTAGAACATGTGTGTTTAATCTTTACATGTCCAAGTAGTGACAAACACCCAAATTCATTTTTCACTACTGTGAGGCCTTGCCCTCTCATAGGCTGGCATTGGGAATTCCTTACTAAACTTTTAAGGTGTAATTCCTGATCAGAGAGGAGTAGCTTTTTCATGTTTTATATCTTTGACATGGTATTGATAAATCTTCCTTAATGGTGAAGTTGGATTTAACATTACTGTTTTAGGAATGCCACTTTTAGAAATAAATGTCTGGGGTGGGAGACAGCTACACTTTGTGCATTCCCTCTAGCAAACCACAACACAGGAAGGATTGGAGTGTTTGAGCACCCATCTTCATACATCTGTATTCTGATGGCCTTGCCTGGCCTGGATGGAAGGGAGGGGCTAACACTTCACTTGAATAGGCAGTGTCCTGCCCCTACACAAAGGACGGATTACCCACGACAGATGGCCTGGTAGACAGGACTGTATAGAAAGGGATGCTTATGCACTTCAGAGAGCTGCTTTGAAGTCACCCCCACATCAAAGGCACTTTTAGGTATATCTACTGGGGTTTGTGATTCCCTAAAGTCAGACAATACCGGACTTGTAACTGAAGCTCTGCCAGAAGAACTGCTGTGCTGCTTAAAGGACACAACTGGACTGCTGATTGGAAAGGCTTGCTTTTCTGTTTGTTGCCCTTCTGCCTGCTGCTCTTTTACTCTGCAGAAGGAGAGCTAGACCCTACCTTCACTGCAACTAATCTCCAAGGGTTTGTTGGCTTGCCTCCTGTTGCTTGAGACTCAGGGATATCAAACTCTCTACCCCTGCTCCTGTTCCTGGCTCACTGGAAGTGGCCCAGATACTTGCAACCCAGATTTTGATGCATCTCCTGGCTGCATGCAGCAGAACTGGCCCATCAACCGGGTTGCGGGAAAAAATAGCCACATTGCATCTGAACCAGCTATTTGCCTCCTGAGAATGACGCATCGGGCAGTATATCGCCGCCTGTGTAGCTTGGTGAGATTGGCGCATCCCCTCGACTGCGTGGCAGAATCCAGTACATCGCTCAATGCCTTTTGACTCCGGCACCCGTCTTTGGAACTGACACATCACCTTCACTGCATGGAGAATATCGACACATCCTGCACCTGCGGGCCTCAAAATCATCGACGCATGTCGTCCTGCATCTCGCTGTTGTGACCAGGAAAGGTATGTTGTTCACCAGGCCCTGCGTGGGTTCAGTACCTGGCCTGCGCTTCCACAATGATGTCCAGAGCTTTGACTTTACCCCGGTCTAGCATGACCTACAGTAAACCTTTTAGCGCTACTTGCTTCTAAGAGCTTTACTACATTTCTTCTTTTAAAATTCAATATCTCAACTTCTATAGATTGGATTTTTTGTTCAAACAATAATAATATATTTTTCTAAACCTGTGTGGAGTCTTTTTGTGGTGTATTGATTGTATTACTGTATGTGTGTGTGTTACACAAATACTTTGCTCATTGCCTCTTAAGATAAGCCTGACTGCTCTTTGCCAAGCAACCAGAAGGTGATCACAGGTTATCTTTTAGTGTGTGCCTAGCTTACCCTGTCTAGAGTGGTGGCTTACCCTGTCTAGAATGGTGGTTCCTGCCTGGGTGCATACCTCAACTATACAGGAATCCCATTTCTAACAGATGATACATGGACAGTCAGGGTTGGTTCATGTGGTGACACTACAACGTTGTCCCTTTCCAAACTGCTGTACAGGAGATATATTGAAGTAGGGTTTTTAGTAAGACAGGAAGATTGGCGCTCTGGCTAATATGCGTAGTGTGTAAGTGGAGGGGAGTAAGTACGGTGCTGCCAGGTCGGAGGAACTACCCTGTAACCCCCGTGGATGAGTGGGACATGGAACCCACCCCAGAAATTGAGAAAAAGAGTCCCGGGCACACGTGATGAGAGTAACAATATCCTGATGGTAGAAATGTCTGGTTTTAGCGAATCAGTGGTCAACACCAGTGGATTGATAAGAATGTTCTTTAATGAAGCAAAAAACAAAGAAACGACCAGCCGACACGTGTTTCGTCAAGACGGGAGATGTCCCGTGACTCATCAGGGCCACGTAGCAGAGGTAGAAAGAACAATGAAAAAGACCGGGATGCAATTAGCGGGTCCGCCAGAAGCAAAGAAGAACGGGTGTCAATGGGGACCCAGAGTGGCAGGACCTATGGTAAGAAGGTAAGGAGGTGCCTGGGGGCAGAATCGGAAAACCTAGACACCCAAACGGGGTAGAAATCCTGGGGAAAAGAATCGGGTGCCACTGGGGACCAGGGTAGGAGGTCCTGTGACTGAAGAGTCCCTGGGGGCGGATAAGCCAGGCACCTCGCATGTACGGTGAAAACCAAAGGAAAGATGGGTCCGTTTGAATTCCGGATGCTGTACAGGAGATGTTGTTTGTCCCTCTGGAAATTAAATGTCACATGTTAGCAATCTTCATTACTTGTATATGACATAGACCATGTTACACGCATTATATCAGTCATTTAATTCACTTCCTTCTACACAGGGATATTATGAGTATATATTTCAACATGTGATTAAGCCCATGATGTACTGTTGCCAAAAGTCACATGTAAGACCAAGTCCATTTGTAGCACACCCTAAGTTAGCTATGAATCTATTCAGAATTGTAAAATTAACAACATTACATGTAGGCACACACATATTAGGGATACATACATCTTAATATATATGTCAATGTTTTAGATGTTAGAAGTACCTCATACAAAACTTGTACAGCTCATTCCAATACGAAGTGCTTATAACTTCACATCTGTCTTCATTAATAATCAAAATTTAATCACAAATCTGTATGTTACTAACGGTTTCTAGTATGAGATATAGGCCAGATTTACTATGGTTTTGTGATACCCTTGCACCACGTAAGGTAGCACAATGGCAATGCAAAACCTAGAATGACATTCATCACACCACGCACCAGCACTTTACATGGCCCTGCGGTGCTTGGTAAATATGGAGTAACGCAAAGCAGCGCAAGTCACTGCCTGGCATTACTCTGTCCCAGGGATGCGTTCCATGGGTGGAGTGTGGGTGTTCCCACGCAGCACCCATGGATTTTGGTGCATTCCCAGATTTACCATGAATGGTACACATGGGAATGCATCAAAATGCTACACTTCCTCAGGGGAGGCGTAACGAGGAGAAATATATTTATTTCCGCTTGTTTTTTACCTCTTTCTACGTGTGCTGCATCCTGCAGCACACATAGAAAAAATAAAAAGCCTCAATAGACTGGTTTAGTGCAGGAAGAAGTCCCTTCCTGCACAAAAACAATCATGCTTACAATGCAGGTACCCTTGCACCAATGTGCGTGGGTGCCTGTGTTGGCACTAGGCAACAGTTTGTGCTCCAGAGCAGACAGAGAGCAGGATTGCACCATATTATGATATATTTGGTGCATTCCTGCCCTCTTCCTTTCACACAGCACAGCACAGCAGGGTGTCTTGCTGCGTTGGGTTGTGTGAAAAGAAGATACATAGGGTCCTTTCTGTTTGTGATACCTTTCCAAATAAATCCCAACGTATTCACACCAACTGAAGCAGTAATTGGGCAAGCTTCCCATTTTTTTTATCAGTCAGCACAACACCGGTATGCATTTAAATGGATGATGGTGTTCTAAGATGTAATTGGTGATATTGCACAGTAATAGTAATGTAACTTACATAGCATCCTGCTGTGGCTGGCTGACTCGGATAGCTTCAAGAATGACTCAGAGACTATAACTGCGGAAAAGTCCGGTAAGCACCTGGTAGTGGGTAGCTGGGTCTCCTCCTCCTTCTTAGAGCCCATCAGCTTTGCCTACCAGACTAAAGAATTGTTCATCATGGGAAAGCATCTCAGCAGAATAATCAATCACCGAAAATGGGAGACACCACCCCTTTCCCACAACATGCTGCTCTCCTAAATTCACTCACTGCTCAGCATAGTACCTCAGTGGGTCTGCAGTCGCAAGTTCAGCCTCTGCTAATAGATCCAAGGATGATGCAACTTCTCAAGTACAATCCCAGGTCACGAGTGAAGGCAATCCCAGGATTGATCTATCTAACCCAAGTACCCTGGATCTGCAGCCGTCACCTCAGCCCTTCCTACCAGATCCAAGCAGTATACAATGGCAGGCTACAATGGAAAGCATTTCTAGAACTCAGCTTCCTGTCCTAGCACCGGATACGCAGCAGGTCCAGCAGGTCCAGCAATGGGACTTAAAAACAACACTAAGGGGCCGATTCCGATCTCGGCCGGTAGGGCTCCGAATCGGATTCGGCTTAACCGGATCCGATTCGGAGCCCTATTTCCCGACCGATTCGTACGCGCGTCCGGGTGAGCGAGTACGATGCGAAATCGCCGACCGACTCGTCCGGGCATTCCGACCGACTCGTTCCCGGGTCTAACCGCACCGACCGACTCGCTCGGACTCGACTCACACGCGCAATGGAGACGTTCCCCGGCCGGGTAAGTACGATGCGCGCCGCGAGCAGTCCGACCGAGCCGCGCACTCCGGCTCGAAAGAGCAGTCGGAGCCATACTTTGGGGGTCCGTGTCGGACCCCCCTGTACGCGTAGCCATGCAAGTCGCACACAAGGGGGACCCATGGGTCCCCCCTACCTGTGCGTGTACGGCGCGAGTCGCTTCGCCACGTACACGCTGTAGGGGGCGCCCTTGTCCGCCTCGCACCCATGGAGTCAATGGGAGCCCGCGTACGCGTTGTACGACCGGCTCCCATTGACTTCAATGGGAGTCCGACCGACTCGAGTCCGATGGCATACGTGCGCATCGTACTCGTTCGGTCGGACTGCACAGGTCCGATTCGGTCGGAAATCTCTCCGGGTCCGGCTCGGTCGGAGAGATTTCCGGCCCGAATCGGAATCGGCCCCTAAATCATATACTGAATGAAATACGAGATCTAAAAGCAACACAAGCAATTGAGAACGCATTCCTGCACCTTCGCCTAACAAAAATCGAGGAAGCAGTTGCTAGTTTCCCGGTTAGGATATAGGAAGCTGAATCTAGAATTTTGCAGCTTGAAGATTGAATGGCCATCTTACAGCAGCAGACAGATCTAGTAAGGAAAGACAAATCATCGTTGGAAAATAAGATTGACAAACTGGAAAACCATTCTCGACACTGTAATCTTCAGTTGGTTGGTGTGCCAGAAGGCTGCGACGGGGCCCAAGTGGTGCGATGGGTTGAGGCATTTATCAAAAATCATGTGGCACCAGAAATTTCAGGGGACCTGTCTATCACAAGAGCTCATAGGGTACTGGCACATCCATTTCCAAACCCTAACCTGCCCAGGACAATTTTGGTCAATTTTGCCGTCTATCGAATTAAGGAACAGATACTTTCTAGAGCTATCCAAAAAAAACTATTTTCCTCGAACGAAGTACCATGTTGTTGAATTTTTTCGGGTATGTCTGCTGCAGCTGCACGGCGCTGTAGTGAATTTGTGAAACTCCTCTATCTATTTTAGGCCCAGGGTGTGCAGGCTGGAATTGCCCAACAGTCTAAACTTAGGGTTTTAGTAAGGGCAAACTTCATATGTTTACAAATCTTGAAGAAGCTCACGAAATGTGGCAATCTATTTCTACGGGAGTTTAAGTAAGAGAGAGAAGAAGGGGAGGAGTTGGAAGGGTTTGAGAGAGTGGAGAAAGCGAGGAATCAAAAAAAGACTGAATCAAAGCCGGAGAGATAGATTAGTATCCTTTTTGTGTGGGAGGTGGGGGTGGGTTCCTCACTCAGGGTGCTCCAACATGGCAACTAGCAGGGGTGTCTACTCAGGCGCTCTGATAGGGGGGATTGCGAGGGGTACCATGGCCTATTCCCCTCTGTCAAGGTGGGGATCACTGGGGGGTTGGTGGTGGGGGGGCACGAATATTTAAAAAAAGAACAGAATCATAGGTAAATTAGTATTCCTGGAAAAAAATAGATAAAATGGTAGGGAAACATTCTTTTCTTCTTTATTTTTTAAAGATGGGGTAGAAGTACGTATTATCTCAGTCAATGTAAAAGGGGTTGCAAATTGCAAAACATATGGCGCTTTACTTAAATGGCTTATCTCTTTTTCACCTCAAATATGATTTCTTCAAGAGACCCATTTAAAATCTAATTTTCTGAAATCATACATTCCTAAGAACTATGGGGCTGATTATGATGGCGGGTGGACTTGATCCGCCCACCATCGTAGCAGTGTTTGGAACCGACCGCCATGCATGCGGCGGTCCCGCCTACCCGATTAGGATGGGACCTCCACCGCTGCGGTCTGGTTCTGCACCGTTAACATTGCAGCGGTGGCTGCTGACAGCAGCACCGCCGCAATGTCTAAAAGAGCACATTGTGCATTTCACTGCACTACGTGGCAGGCACTACACTGTGCCTGCCACATGGTGCAGTGAAATGCAGGGGGGTACCATGGGTACCCCCCAGTGCACCCACACCTCCCCCCAACACAAGAGGGGCTTGCAATGGGCCCCCAAACCCAATCCCCACCAGCATTTCCATGGCGGCATTGCCGCCATGGAAAGGCCTACTAAAACCCACATCCTAATATGGTGGATGGTGCCTGCTAGGCACCGCCACCATATTAGTGGCCCTGCTCCGCCCACCAGGCAATCGGTGCGATTGCCACCGGCGGAAAAGCGGCAGACGCACTTTCCGTCCGCCGCGATACCGACCGCCATCCTAATATGGCGTTGGGTAAATCTCAGTTTGATGGCGGAACGATCGCCACCGCCGGCCCGGCGGTGGCGATCGTTCCGCCATCGTAATCAGCCCTTATGTTAAGGCTTATTTTGCTTCTGCTGGGCTGGCTGTGAGGGGTGTGGCAATTTATCTGTGGTGAGGGCTAGACTGGGACATTATTCAGGTCCAGAGGAACCCTTTTGGTAGGTGGATAAGGATTACAGCAGGGGTAGATGGTTATGTCTGTAATCTAGTTAATTATTATGTGCCAACAGTAGACGATCCTAAACTTATTATCAAAATGAATGATTTGATGAGAGGATTGGTGGGTGCGATAATATTTGGGGGCAAGTTTAATTATATACAGGATTTAGCTAAGGATACCTTGCATAAAGCAAAAAAAACTATTGAAGCCTATAACTAAAAGGGTATTGGATATTATGATTCAAGATTATCAATTGATCGATCCTTGGCATAGAGCCCACTTGCAAATGTCACAGAATATATGATGTTACTGCGCAAACAATTACAACGTATACTATTACAACAAATTTTTTCCAACGCAAAGTACTTTTCAACGCAAGTTTTTACCACAAATCTATTACAACGAATTTTAATACAGTAATATTATAATTACGTTTACTACGCAAAATATCACAACATATACCATCACAACGAAAATCAATACATTTTTCATCTTAAGCACGGGATGCAAGGGAAATAGGGGTTTTAGGTGGGGAAGTAATTTAAAATGGGTATTTCTAAAATTAATACGCAAGTATTCATTTTAATTACCTAATTTTTTAAATTATTTTAATATGTCACTTAACCACTGGTGTGGGATGCAAGGGAAATAGGGGTTTAGGGTGGGGAAGTAATTTAAAATGGGCATTAATAAAATTAATACTCGAGTATTAATTATAATTACTTAATTTTTTTAATTATTTTAATTTGTCACAACCACTGGGATGGGATGCTAGGAAATTGTGGTATTGGGTGGGGAAGTAATATAAAACGGAAATTAATAAAATTAGTACTCCATTATTACTTATAATTACTTCTTTTTTTAATTTAATTACATTTGTCACTTTACCACTGTGACGGTATGCGAGGGAAATTGTGGTATTGGGTGGGGAAGTAATATAAAACGGGTATTAATAAAATGAGTACTCCATTATTAATTATAATTACCTATTTTTTTTAATTTATTTTAATTTGTCACTTAACCACTGGGACGGGATGTTTGAGAATTAGGGGTTTTGGGTGGGGGAGTAATTTAAAATGTGTAATAATAAAATTAGTAGTCGAGTGATAATTAATAATACCTCATTTTTTATATTTTAAAAAAATTGGCATATAACCACTGGGACGGAATGCAAATAAAGTAGGTTTTGGAGTGGGTGATTAATTTTAATTACCTTTGAAATTTTGAATGTTCAAGATTTAATATTTATTAGTACTGCAATTTTATTAATACTAATTTAAAAATTGTAATATAAACTCTGTGGTGCAATGTATACACGAGTATTAATTTGAATAACTTCCCCAAATATTTTTTACAAATAGATTAATTGTAAGTGCAATTGCATATCAAGTAAGTGGTGGTTGAAAGTGAATAAAATTAAAGATGATTTTATAAAGAAAATAATTCCCAAAAATGGTGTTATTCTGATAATCTGACTATAAACAAAGCACGTTTAAACTGAGGCAAAAGCTGTCCTTCTACTATTTCCAGTACAGGGGCAGTGTCAGCACCTACACAAAATGGCAACCATTTCAAAACAAGAAATAAAATAAACCTTTTTTCTAAAACGACATTTTAAATTATACATTCAGCCAGCGTATGCACGCATTTTTACAACAAATCCAAAACATGTTTTAAATTTAAAAACAGTTGTGCATGCTAAACCATATAAATTAAGCCATCCACCATTTTGTTTTCAATTTTACACTAACTACCACAGTGTCAACACTGAGCTGCTAGTCACAGAGCCAACTGTATGCATCTCCATTGAAACACTGCCATCTATTAAACACAGTAAGTATCCTTTAAAATAAGAAACACCAATTAATATGAGTAAACGTAATATTGTATGGAAATTAATTATTTGATGTATATCTACTTTCAGACTGTCAAAAAAACTGTCACAACCATTCACAAAACTAGAACCATTGAGAAGTAAGGGGCCCATTACGATGGCGGGCGGAGGCACCACCGCAGTGCTGGCGGTGGCAGAAAAAGCCATTTTTCGTACGCCAGCAGAGGTTTCAACGCCCGCCATATTAGTATGCTCAAACACAGCCCATTTCCCGTCTGCCGCGGTGCGACGCGAACCGCCAGAAAAATGCGCCCGCCACCGCGGCGGTGGGAGCCAATGGAGACCCACCGCCATGCGGAATGACGTCCCGACCGCCGTACAAATTAGGATGCCCCAAACAGCCAGTTGCACCGCAGTGGAGAAACCGGCCAACAAGAGACGGCGGAAGCACGACAGCGGAGAGCGAAACCTGATCCCCGGTCCCAACCGCCCGGTTCCGACCGCAATGGATCCAGCTTTACACGTCTTCCCGGCGCTGTACCTGATACACCACCAGCAACTCATGCACTGTCGCGGACGCCGCCGCAGGTACGCAACAACACAACTCCGCACACAACAACAACACACAATGCATGGGCAGATACAGGGTTCCTGTCCACACCAGATACCCTGGTGGGGCAGGAACTCATCCACAATCGTACCCACACATGTCCTACCTCTCACTAAATCACCCATCCGCATCCAGGTCACCCACCAACCGCGATCGTGATGTAATGTCCCGGTCACGTCACTGCAGCGGTAAAGACGTGGGAAAACATGCGCACAATGCAGAAGGCAGGGCCAGCGACAGGCATGGGCAGTGCACAAAGATCATAGGGCCACACCTCCACCCTCCACACAACAGTCCCCCACCCCAAACATGAAGGGACATGCCATGTGCTCCTCCTGTGCTCCCCCATGCACAATAACCAGCCAGGTGAACCCACACCCTGCACCACACACAAAACAACTAGGGAGACAGCACAGCAGGTGGGGCTGAAGAGAAACACACAGCACAGAAGCACAGTGCCAGGGCAACCCACACACCACACATACACCACACTCATAGCAAGAAAACTGAGTCCAAGCACAAAATGAACACTCATACAGATAAGGAACAATCACTCAACTGGACACACAGCCTGCCAATTCACACAGACATAGCCCACACTGACACACAGCCACATACACAGACCAGATATCAGCAGCAATGGAGGACAACAAATAGGAAATCTAAAGTGAGGTGCACACAAATGGAAGGCCAAGGAGCAAACCCCCAAGCATATGTACACCACATGCAAGAGAAGGAACATATAACAACACCCTCAGCCCATCAAATCACACATGGCTGGCACAGTGAGTGAAGTCAAACCAGTCACCTCAGTGCAACAACTCAGGGAGACAGCAAGGCAACCCATGTACAGGCACAGGGATGACAGGAAGGGTCTGAAGTCAAACAGTGAACAGCCACATATCTGCATCCAACTACCTGAGAGGTGTATGTCAGCAGCGCAACACACAGGGCTCATTGTAACACTCCATGACTGTCAAACACAAGTAGGAACCTTCACACATACCCCACCCTCTCACACCTGCAGCACACAACACCAGTGTCCAACACACAGAAGGGTGCCAATAATGTCCAGTCAATACACTGTCAAACAACCACACTCCCTGGGGGGTATCCACAAACATCACACACACACACCCAGGGATGCCTGAACCAATGCTTGCAAAAAACCAACAGCCAAATACAAACCTACATAACAACACACACATAAGTACAACCAGACCACACCTGACCTGTGCAGCAAAACTGTGGGAAGGCAATGGGAGCCCAGACAGAACAGGAGTACACAACCTCATCAGTCAGGAACAATGCACAGACAACATACCACAACACAGACAAGAAGTGCATCATCACAAAACAATCATGGACACAAACTTTGAGAAATGGGCCTACAATGATACACAGACAGACATACCACACCACCCATAAAGTCAACATGGTGTCATAATGTACCACATGCTTGCACATGCACAATAATGACAACTGACAGCTCAAATATGAGAGGAGAAAACACCAAGGACGCACCCAAAACAAGCCCAGGAACAAGAGTAGCCCTAAGTGCATGTGACAGAAACACAAGGAATGCACAATACGCTGGCAAGACACAACTGACTGAAACACAACACACCAACAAAACACACACACCAACATGCAAATAGAACAACACACACAGAGCATCTGTCAGCTGCAAGAGACAACACAGCCCAAACACTGCCCACATCCACATCAAACACACAACAGATGCACATGCCAATACATCACATTGCAAACACAGCAGGACATCAGGGGATGCACACCAGACAAGGAGAAGGCAACATACAGTCACAGCAATGCATGCACGACAAGCAGTGTGTGCACACTAAACATACCAGTTCCACACAGACATGAGCAACACACCATGAACACCCACAACACCAATCAGCACAGCACACAGACAACATCACACTCAGGAAGTGAAGCAGTACCTCAGCAAACACACATACAGCTAACCCAACACCCACAGTTGCCCAAGTCTGGGACACCCAGGTGAAAACAACATGACCAGAGGACTGTGCAGCACAAACAGTTGAACTGCATATGAGCAACCATGGCTGCAAAACAGTACCAGAAAATCACATATAACCAATAGGAAACTGTCATGAGTGGCACATTGGTCTTGTGTACAGATCAGCAACACAAACCATAGTGTAACAAATGAAGTGATGAGGAGGCACACACACTGTCAACCCAAGGGAACAGCTGACCTGAGAGTGAAGTGTTGTATACGTCAGTAGTGGACATGGCAGGAGTGCACCATACACAAATAGATGGAGTGCAGACTCACAATGGGTAGGCATCAGAAGCACAGATAGGGGATGGTATGACTCCACACACCACATGCCATACTGGAGGCAAAAAAGCACAAAGTGACAGCAATGCATGAGAAAACACCCACAATGTCAGTGTGGCCGAGCAGGTCTGCACAGTGACCACAAAGAGTATCAAGACACATGGCTGATCAACAAAACACAACACTGAATTGCCAGTCACACACTCTGCATACCCATAATTGCCACCAACAACAATTTGGAATCCCACAGAAGTGCAAGGACACACCAACACACTGCACAGTGCACAACCTACAACTCCCACATGTGCACACAATCAGAAGCATAGGGCTGACCAATCAAACAAACAGGCACTCAAATCCTGGCTGACACATGTGTGCAGTTTACATTGCAGGGGCACACACACATCAACACTACCGACAAAGTCACCCCCTACACACTGCACACTTCTTGACCACCCAAGTGCACACATAGAAATCAACCCATCTGACCAGGATGACTGGCCATCACAAGATGACCATACACCAACCCTGCTGTGCACACATCAAGTAAGATCACACATACATGATGACCCTGGCCAGACTGCCTGCAATCCTGTGGATAGAATCCCACCTTGTGCTGGCAGTGCATACAAACATGACATGTGTACAACATAGTACCATGGTGACCACCCGGCCCTGACGCTGTTCTCTTCTTCCGAAGCGCTAAGAGACCTGTCGGTATACACGCGCTATATAAGAATATAATAACATAACATAACATAGCCAACCTGACAAAAGAATGATTATGATAACAGTAGTCCATCACAAACCACCATCATTGCACCCCCAAGCCTCACAGTCAATAAGAACTGAAGTGCCTGTCACCCCTGTAAAACCCTTAAAAAGTGAGAAAAACCATTGGCAATGTTGAAGTGGCATACCGAGCATGTGTCACAGTAAACCATACCCACACATAATTCAGCAAGGACACTGACAAAACAGACAACAGGAGTAACTGTCTTTATTCACATATTACACAGTTAGGCACCAATAGTAGACAAGAGCAAGGCCAGTGGCCAGCACAAAGTGCAGATGAGGTACATGAGAAGCTGCACAGGGAAGGGACAAACAGCAGTGAACATCAAGGCCAGTGGCCAGTCCAAGGTGCAGATGAGGTACATGAGAAGCTGCACAGGGAAGGGGCAAACAGCAGTGAACATCAAGGCCAGTGGCCAGTCCAAGGTTCAGATGAGGTACATGAGAAGCTGCACAGGGAAGAGGCAAACAGCAGTGAACATCAAGGCCAGTGCCCAGCACAAACTGCAGATGAGGTACATGAGAAGATGCACAGGGAAGGGGCAAACAGCAGAGAACATCAAGGCCAGAGGCCAGTCCAAGGTGCAGATGAGGTACATGAGAAGCTGCACAGGGAAGGGGCATACAGCAGTGAACATCAAGGCCAGTGCCCAGCACAAACTGCAGATGAGGTACATGAGAAGATGCACAGGGAAGGGGCAAACAGCAGTGAACCTCAAGGCCAGTGGCCAGCACAAACTGCAGATGAGGTACATGAGAAGCTGCACAGGGAAGGGGCAAAAAGCAGTGAACATCAAGGCCAGTGGCCAGTCCAAGGTGCACATGAGGTACATGAGAAGCTGCACAGGGAAGGGGAAAACAGCAGTGAACATCAAGGCCAGTGCCCAGCCCAAACTGCAGATGAGGTACATGAGAAGATGCACAGGGAAGGGGCAAACAGCAGTGAACATCAAGGACAGTGGCCAGTCCAAGGTCCAGATGAGGTACATGAGAAGCTGCACAGGGAAGGGGCAAACAGCAGTGAACATCAAGGCCAGTGGCCAGTCCAAGGTGCAGATGAGGTACATGAGAAGCTGCACAGGGAAGGGGTAAACAGCAGTGAACATCAAGGCCAGTGCCCAGCACAAACTGCAGATGAGGTACATGAGAAGATGCACAGGGAATGTGTGCAACTGCACCCTGCCATGGTCAGCAACACAGTCAGGGGGCTAACAATGGGCAGTCCAGGCACCGCTGTGTGTGAGACAGGTGTGTGAGGGAGACTTCCACTCAGACTTGGCTGTCAGTTGGACTGGGAGGTGGCTGAGTGTCGGGGACATTTGGAGGACTGGACCGGGGAGAGAGAGTCCCAGCTGAGGTAGAGCCATCAGTGGCTTTAGAAGCTGGAGGGCTGCTTGGACCAGGTGGTGTGGTGGCACGTGGAGGTGGAGTCATGCTGCCGTGAGACATAGTGTGGGTGGGAGATTGTGGAGGGGTGCCTTTCCGCTTCTTGGGGATTCTAAATGGCTTCCCTGTCTTGTTTTTAGTGGTAAGTGGGGCGGACACAACAGGCACACTCACCACCAAAGCTGCATCAGGTGCAGACGGTGGCCCTCCCTCTGGGGACATGCTGGATCCAGCGGTACGCTTGGCCTGGCCTTGCCTTTGCCCCTCCATCCCCTGTTTACCAGGTGTCCCCCCTACAGTGCCCTCCTTCCCCTGCTTCACAGGGCTCTGGATGGGAGTTGAGGTCGTGGGTGAATCAGCCTTGGAGCTCCTCTTATGTGTACTCTTAGCAGGCACCAGCTTTTCTGCGGGCACGGAAACGGTCTGCTTGTCTTTGCGAGACGCTTTTGGTACAGGACAGTCCTTGGCTGGGGATGCCTCTGAGGCATGTGAGCCTGAGGCCTGCTTCTTGGCTTTATGGCCCTGGGTGTCGCCTGATGGGCTTTTGCCTTTGTGCTCTGGGGTGGCTTTAGTTTTCTGTAGGGAGAGTGTCTGCACCCTGGACCGCTTGGGCTGCTGCTGCTGTGTGCTGCGTGTGCTGTATCTTGCCCTAGAGCTCTGTGGTGTGTGGTCACTATCGCCAGATGTAGCCACTGGCAGGGGGGTGGCCAAAGGGACTGGAGCTGGACTCTGTGACTGTGCAAGCTGAATGGCTGTCATCACTACGGAGGACAAAGCTTGGACAGTCTGGTGTAGCCCACCCACGTCTGAATGAATGCCCTCCATGAAAGCAACGACCTGTGCCAATTTGTTTGTCGTGGTCTAGGAAGGCATTGATGAGAGTTGTCTGGCCCACACACAGCTGGCACAAAAGGTCCACAGACTCAACACTGAGGGCAGCAGGGGAGGCAGGGGCAGCGGTGCCTGGGGTGAAGGACACTCTTCCCTTCTTACTGGTGCAAACACAGCCAGCACAAGTGGAAGTAGATGGGAGGGTGGGCACTGGACGCTGTGTGGTGGAAGAGGAGGCAGAGTTCCCAATCCCTGTGCCCGCCAACAGAGATGTATCACCGCTGGCATCAGATGACGTTGAGGTTGGTGTCTCTGACTGTGATCCCTCAAGCAGACTCCTGTCCCCCTCCGAGGCGCTGGTTACATCAGTGTCACTGTGCTCGTGTGTAGCAGTCGTGTTTGATGCCTCACCAATGGTGTCCGTCCCCTGTCCTTCCGTGCCCACGGGAGATGCTGCATGAGAGAGAGAGATGTAGGGTCAGTTCATTGGCATCAACACACCCATCATATGCAAGCAAAACACTAAACAAGATAATGATGTCTCCATGTTGCACACCACCCGGTGCAGTAACATTGTGCAACCTCAATTCTGAATTTGAATTTAGCGTGTTATCAAGAAAACGTGGCATATGTGAGCCATGTGATGACCACACAGACAAATTGCCTGCCGGTGGCTCCATTTAACCAGACACACAGATACCTCTGAGCACACCTAGGGCCCTGAGGGGGGCAAAGATGTACCTCCCAACATGTTGCCACTCACACATCTGGAGGGAGCAGAAGGGGACAACACAGATACAGATTACAACATAACAGGCCACAATGGCCATGAGCACATGCCATCCACCATGTCGTACTTCGGGGCCCAAATACAGTTGCACATTGGTGTCAGATTTTTTGTCCTCAAAAATCTGTGGTCAGGCAATGCACACATTGATGAAAGCACACTCAGATGATGCACACTGCCGTTCCCTTCCATGGTATTTCCCTGTCTACCCCAATGCAGATGATGCCAGAAGGCCACGACTCTGAATGCAATGTCAAGGGCCATTACCCCAATGACAAGAGAAAGTACAGGTAGGGAAACTGCATGACAGCTGCACCCAACACAGAGCCCACTTACAAGCCACTGCATCACACTACCAACATCACCGGGCACAGCGCTGGCCCAGTCTGTGGACACATGCAGCCACTCACAACCAAAGTCACCCTTCCCAGAATACTCACCCCAGCTTGCTGCTGATGCTCCTTCAAATGTGCATCCAGCTCAGGCTGGTCACAACTAAGATGCGGGCCATCAGTGGTGTCATGCTGCTGCGCGCCAACCTGCCAGTCCGAGGGATCAGCCCCAGCGTCATCTCCGCCACGTTCTTGCTCAGCCGGCAGATGTCATCCCACCTCTTGTGACAGTGCGTGCGCCGTCGGCTGGAGACACCCAGAGCCCGCACCTTGCATGCAATGGCCCTCCACACGGCCTTACGCTGGTGGACTTTGAGCTGCAGGCATGGGAGACAAGAGGGGGAAAAAATCAGTGCCACTGTGTCATGTACCACTATCTCACAGTACAGGAGCATGATACTAACTCATCCCAACTTCACAGCTATGTCTAGCAGAGACGATGATGCATCTCACATGGTACATTAGCATGGGAGACTCAGACGCTAATGCATGCAGGTATGAGGGTGGACACAGTACCTGCCCATATCATACACATGCAGGATGCCAACACAGAAAGCCATGTGTAGGCTGCCCACATCTACTGTCCATTTTGAGGGTGAGCAAGACATACATGACATTTCAATGTATGTTCAGGGGAAGACTCACTGTGTCCAACACTGCGCAGCCCTCAATGTCCTTGCCCTGTGAATGGCTCACTGTGTCATGGAGGTCACATTGAGGGACATGATCCTACAAACCCACACCCTTCTCACAAGGCCTGTCGTGAGCAATCTACAGGGCTGAGATGGCTCATTGATGGAGAGTCCTGGAAAAAAACCACACATGTGACACTCTGTACATTCAGTGATGTGTCCTTGTATGCTTGGGCAGTGCCTGTGCAGGCCAGGTGTGATCACAATGAGGTCCAACGTGGGGCATCAGAAATGTCACATGAAGGGACAATTTGAGAGCGTAAACAGTGCCTACCCATGCCAGTCTGTACACATGCTGGTGGAAATGGAAGGGGCTGGGCACAATAGTACGACAATCTGCTGTGTCATAGGTGAATGACCACCAAGAGTGTCACCCTCGGGTATTGAAGTCCTGAGCATAGTGCTGAACTATAGAGGATGCCAATTTTGAGTCAGACACAATTCCATCACTACCCTCTGGACGAAAAGCCTTGCTAATGCCACAGATGAGCCTGTGAAGGACATCAGTGACCCACACAGCCATTCACACAAGCAAATATGGCCAGACTCCTGCATTACCAACTTGCTGCGTCACTGTATGGCTGACAAGACAATACATGTCCCTCCAATTCTGATGCTCAGGCAGCGAAACGTCAGAAATAGGCTACACACCCCTTTCCCCTGGTGACAGCATGCTAGGCAGTGCATGACACAACCCCACACTCTCAGGCACATACTGCACCACATCAACGTCATGTGTGCACCCCTTGCACTCTCACTTCCACTCTGAAACACTTACCACGACATTTGGAGCACCATATAGCCTCCCATACTGTGTGAGCTCCTCGGTGGTGAAGGGACTGGCACAGATCTTCTCAGTCCTCGCCATCACTGTGTCCAGGAGACAGGAGCAGCAGCAGTTGGTGGTGAGGGGTGGCAGGCAGCATGCTCTGGAGACAGGAGCAGCAGCAGTTGGTGGTGAGGGGTGGCAAACAGCAGGCTCTGGAGACAGGAGCATCAGCAGTTGGTGATGAGGGGTGGCAGGCAGCAGGCTCTGGAGACAGGAGCAGCAGCAGTAGGTGGTGAGGGGTGGCAGGCAGCAGGCTCTGGAGACAAGAGCAGCAGAAGTAGGTGGTGAGGGGTGGCAGGCGGCATGCTCTGAAAGCTGTGGAAATGTGAGGCTCTCACCCACACATATATAGCCCCCTGGGGTAGTTTCAGTGGTTCTAAGCTGCTGCAGTTGGTGTTTCAGATCAGCCTTTTTCAAATGCATCCAATGACCGCCTCCGTGGTGGCGGAGCCCGCCTACCGCGATTTTCAAAATAGCATTAGGCTACCGCGATTGCGGTTCCCATTGGCTGTAAGGGCATGGTCCATGGCAGTGACACACCGCAGGGGCCAGGCTGGCACTACCGCGGTCGTACATCTTTCAATTGCATCCAATGACCGCCTCCGCAGTGGCGGAGCACGCCTACTGCGATTTTCAAAATAGCATTAGGCTACCGCGATTGCGGTTCCCATTGGCTGTAAGGGCATGGTCCATGGCGGTGACACACCGCAAGGGACAGGCGGTAGCCACCGCGATATGTGTGCCATGCCTTGCTGAGAATGACGGGATTTGGGTGGCGGAGCATGCCAACCTACACAAAATAAGAGTACCAACCTGCACTCCTGTTATGCAATGTATAAACTAATGTACTCAAATAATACTAAGCGTGCTGCTGTGTGCTATAGGTCCAGCCTAAATAGACCTGTGATACTCAAATGCAAAGAAGGTATGTTAACAGTGATCGTTGATTTGTCCTTTTTGTTCCAGCTGGTGGTCACAAGACAGAACGTGGAATTACAAAACTTTTGTTTGTGTAGCATTATGCCCCTGACGAAGGGTTACACCCGAAATGCAATGGGTTTTCTTTATTTGTTAACGGTTCTAATATTTTGCAAATGAATTGTAGCAACCATTCATATTGTGATTATATTGAGTTGATGTTTTGAAACAAAGATATTGCATAATGATATGCAATTCAGTAAAATAAATCAAACCATGATGTTATTGATTATATGCAAAATTGTGTGATTTGAACCTATTGCACTTCTAATTGAATTTATTGAACTTTTGCACAACACAGTAGAAGCCCTAGGGACTTTTTAAATAGTGCACTGAGTGATTGGTACGGAGATTCTCCATACCTTCTTTACATTGGAGCATGCCAACCGCCATTTGGTCATGTGTATATGCCAGACACTACCACGAGTGTGGCTGGGGCATTGGCGGTGACACACCGCAGGGGACAGGCGGTAGCCACCGCGATATGTGTGCCATGCCTTGCTGAGAATGACCGGGATTTGGGTGGCGGAGCATGCCAACCGCCATTTGGCCATGTGTATATGCCAGACACTACCGCGATTGTGGCTGGGGCATTGGCGGTGACACACCGCAGGGGACAGGCGGTAGCCACCGCGATATGTGTGCCATGCCTTGCTAAGAATGACCGGGATTTGGGCGGCGGAGCATGCCAACCGCCATTTGGCCTTGTGTATATGCCAGACACTAACGCAATTGTGGCTGGGGCATTGGCGGTGACACACCACAGGGGACAGGCGGTAGCCACCGCGATATGTGTGCCATGCCTTGCTGAGAATGACCGGGATTTGGGTGGCGGAGCATGCCAACCACCATTTGGCCATGTGTATATGCCAGACACTACCACGATTGTGGCTGGGGCATTGGCGGTGACACACCGCAGGGGACAGGCGGTAGCCACCGCGATATGTGTGCCATGCCTTGCTGAGAATGACCGGAATTTGGGTGGCGGAGCATGCCAACCGCCATTTGGCCATGTGTATATGCCAGACACTACCGCGATTGTGGCTGGGGCATTAGGGGTGACACACCGCAGGGGACAGGCAGTAGCTACCGCGATATGTGTGCCATGCATTTGAGCCAGTGACCGTGATTTGGGTGTCAGATCACCTTGACAGCACTTATGGACACGTCATGCAGTGTGAATGGCCAAAGGCAAGTCCTCCACAGTGCACAGTAGACACATGATTCATGGCACAAGATTGTGCACTCAATGCCAATTTGACCTTTACCCCACTGCTGACTGCACATGCCATGTTGTTGTATATGATTTGGAACATTGGCATGTACTCACTCACATGTCACTTGTGATTTTCTGGGCATGTACACAGAACTGTGTTGTGATGAACTCTACAATGGGTACACATGTCAATGTGTGAAAGGGCTGAGCAACTTATAGTGATGAATGTCTCACTACAGATTGTGCAGATTTGACTGTCTACTTTTCCTGGCTCATGCACATACTTGTCAATAAACGCACAGTTTTGGGTCATTGTGTGGTTGATGTGTGCCCTGTGTGACTTACACAAGAAAGTGTGGCAGTTACAGCAGCTATGTAGGAGACAGTAGTGTTGCAGTTTCACACATATGCTTTTGGTACTACTCTCTGGGATGCCCATGCAAGATGTGGCCATGTCCCTCTGTGCATTCACATAGTCGGATATTGTTTGTGAGATGCTAGCTGTGTGAAAAGTGGACGGGTGTACGGATGGTGTATCTGAAGGTATCCCTACAAGTAAGTTGTTTTGTAAGGTGTACTGTGATGCTAGTCATTGTTTCCGTTGTGTCAGTCAAAACGTAAGATGTCAGACTCATCTCCTGGTGTATTGCGTTGACATGTGTCCTCTTTCATCTCACCTAGGAGGAGACCAAATCTGCATCGTCCCTTCACAGTGCTGGCAGACATGGAGGATGAGGAGGTCATACGGAAATTCCGGCTGGATCGAGACACCCTCCAAGACCTATGTGCTATGTTGGAGTCCCACCTGCAGCCTCGCAGGACATATCCGGGTGCTTTCACACCTACGTCTAAGGTGATGGCGGCCCTGCATTTTTTTGCTACTGGATCTTTTCAGCACACGGTGTCCAGCGCAGGTGGGATGTCACAACCTATGTTCAGTATGGTGCTACGGGATGTCCTGTCCGCTATGATGATCTACAAGGACAGATATATTCATTTCCCCAGGAGGCATGAATTGGCGGCTGTGAAGGGCGATTTTTATGCACTTGGGCACATCCCCAATGTTGTTGGTGCCATTGACTGCACACATGTTGGCCTAGTTCCACCACAGGCACGGGAGCACATCTACAGGAATAGGAAACATTTCCATTCCATCAATGTGCAGGTGGTGTGCCAGGCCGATATGATCATCTCACACGTCTGTGCCAAATTTCCTGGCTCCGCCCATGACTCCTACATCATGCGTAACAGCATTGTGCCACAGCTGATGGTTAACCTGCTGCCGGAGCGTGCATGGATTGTGGGTGAGTACGCAGTGTCAAGTAGCGTGCTGTGTGTGTGACATGCTGTCCTCTGCCACAGTTGTATTACAAAGTTGGTCTGTGTATCTCCCACCTAGGTGATTCTACATATCCCAACCGTCCTTGGTTGCTGAGCCCACTGCGAAATCCCAGGACCCCAAGTGAAGTCCGCTACAATGATGCCCATGGGAGGACACGTCGTGTGGTGGAACGTACTTTTGGTCTCCTAAAGTCACGGTTTCGCTGCCTGGACAGTACCGGAGGTGCATTGATGTACTCGCCCAAAAAGGTGTGTCAGATTGTAGCTGCATGCTCCACAACCTGGCCTTGCGCAAGGAGATCCCCCTGCTCCTGGACCCTGATGATCAGCCGAGGCCCCCGCCTGCAAACCAACCCATGTCCAGTGACGAGGATAGTGGAGAGGAGGAAGGTGTCGACCTGTGTCAACAGCTCATCAACCGCTACTTCACTTGAAGGTGAGTGACAATGTGCAACAGACCCATTGTCTGCTGATGTTGTTGTTGGTGAAAAGGTCTGTGAGCTTTGTGACTGCAGCCTGTTGTTGACTCAGTGCTGGCTGCCAACGTTTTTTGGACAGGGTAGTTTGACACAGTTCCAGGATGTCTATGTCGGTACTGTTGCTCATTGTAATGTGTGCATATTGGAGTACCTTGATGACAGATGTTGTGTGATGGCTATGATGCCACCGCGTGACTAGTGAATATTGTTATGTTGTGTTTTTCCAGGTCCCATCAGCCTCTCCTTGCCTACAAACAATCCGTGCTCCTGGTACATTGTACTCATGGTGAACATTGCACATCCTGTGATTAAAACACAGAGCAGACACAACAACATTGGTGTGTAAGGAGTGTTTATTTACAATGGGTACATGTGACAGTGGAGTGCATATTTACCTAAAGGTGAATGGTGAAGCAATGAGTTGTCAGTGATGGAAGATGAGACAATCAAGTAGTCACCACATAGATGTGGTGACCCAGTCCAACGGACGGATGGCATTCACATGGCAGTGTGGGGAAGGACAGTCTACGAAGTCTATGGCAGGGTGAAGAGGGGTGCCATCATGGCTGGCTCCTTGACTGGCGTTTGGCAGGTGCTTTGCCACAGGATACTCCCAGGGATTTATTAGGACGGCCCCTTGATCATTTGGCAGGGGGTGCCTCTGCTGCAGGGCCAGTGGGGTCTGAGGAGTCCCCCCTCTCCGGGGCGGCAGGGGAGGATGTGGAATTGGCATCCTGCGGGCCACCGGAGGGAGGTGGAGGTGTTGTTTGTGCCGCAGGCCTGGCCCTCAGTCCCGCCACTAGCTGGCCCAAGAGGTCCACGATTTGGCCCATGCGGGTGTCTATGGACCTCAGCAGCAGGCGGAGCTTGCGGGAATCTTCCTGAGCCTGGCCCGTTTGTCCCTGGGCCCGTTCATAGGCCCCAATGACTCTGGTGATGTTGTCCAGGGCTTCGGTCCCAGTGTCCGTTTGGCTCAGACTCCTCCTTGGCCTCCCATCTGCCCTGCACTCCTCTGTTGTTGGGGTGGGGTGGTCATCCTCTGGGGCAGGGCGAGTGTTGCAGGCAGCACTGGTGGTTGTGGTGGTGGAGGCCGCACAGGTCATTCCAGCAGGGGTCAGCGTGGTTGTTGTAGCTGATGTGGTGGTGGGGGGACAGTGGGGTCCTGGGACCTGTTGCGCCCTGGCATGCCAGATGGGCCGGCTTCAAGCTCCGCATCCTTGAAATCCAGGGAGTCATCATCAGTGAGTCCATGTTCCGGGGGTGGAGGCTGGCTCTGCAGGTTGGTGTTGTCATTCTCTGCAGTCAGTTCTTGGTCACCTGTGGGACAGAGGGGAAATGGTCACTGACGGGCACCCCTCAGGCTTGTTGTGCAATGTATCTTATTTACAGGTCATGCATCACACAGTTTACTAGTTTGCACATTGCATGTCTGCACAGTAAGGTGCATCTTGACATGATGTGGCGGTACATACATTAATATTCAACAGTGTGACATGTCACTGGATACCATGCCCCACGTGCAAATTTTGTGATTACGAGGACATGTTGTCATCTGTCAACTGGTGGCTATACGACTTGATGTGCGGCATCTTTGCTGATTACTCTGCCTGGCATGCGTTACATCTGTGCATGAACTAGCCATTGTCATCTCATGCATACCTTTGTCATGTCCTGTGCTTTGATTTATTTGTTCTACAGACCATGCTTGCTTTGTTTTCATATGGTCCTTCAAGCTCAGCCCACATGGATCTTACAGGTAGCATTCAGTGCTGTACATGTCTGGGCCCTGATTCACTTCAACATGGTATTTGGTGAGTCAAACTTTTGTTTCTGTGACAGTTACATACGCTTAGCTGTCTGCACACTGTAATTTGATATTGTATCTGTGTCAATTTTGTTGGGATGTGAGGGCTGGTGTTGTCATATGGCTCCATGCTTTTGGGAAGGAATGGTGGTGTGCATGCACTGTCTACTTACCTGTTCTGTTGTCACATTGGGGTAGACTTTCTAACACATCTCTCTGGCTGTGTGTTTAAGTGCTACTTCCTGCTCAGGGGTGGGACAGGGGGCCTGGTGGGAGTTGTTGTGCAGACCTCCCAAACCCAAACAGCCCTCCCTGGGAAGATGGCTACCTACCTGTTAGGTCAAGGTGAACAATGCAATGGCTGCCACATGCTTCTGGGTGTGGGGGGAGTGCTACATCCTGCTCAGGGGTGGGACAGGGGGCCTGGTGGGAGTTGTAGTGCAGGCCTCCCACCCCCAAACAGCCCTCCATGGGAAGATGGCTACCTACCTGTTAGATGAAGGTGAACAATGCAATGGCTGCCACATGCTTCTGGATGTGGGGGGAGTGCTCCATCCTGCTCAGGGGTGGGACAGGGGGCCTGGTGGGAGTTCTTGTGCAGGCCTCACAACCCCAAACAGCCCTCCCTGGGAAGATGGCTACCTACCTGTTAGGTCAAGGTGAACAATGCAAAGGCTGCCACATGCTTCTGGGTGTGGGGGGAGTGCTCCATCCTGCTCAGGGGTGGGACAGGGGGCCTGGTGGGAGTTGTTGTGCAGGCCTCCCAACCCCAAACAGCCCTCCCTGGGAAGATGGCTACCTACCTGTTAGGTCAAGGTGAACAATGCAATGGCTGCCACATGCTTCTGGGTGTGGGGGGAGTGCTACATCCTGCTCACGGGTGGGACAGGGGTGCCTGGTGGGAGTTGTAGTGCAGGCCTCCCACCCCCAAACAGCCCTCCCTGGGAAGATGGCTACCTACCTGTTAGATGAAGGTGAGCAATGCAATGGCTGCCACATGCTTCTGGGTGTAGGGGAAGTGCTACATCCTGCTCAGGGGTGGGACAGGGGGCTGGTGGGAGTTTTTGTGCAGGCCTCCCAACACCAAACAGCCCTCCCTGGGAAGATGGCTACCTACCTGTTAGGTCAAGGTGAACAATGCAATGGCTGCCACATGCTTCTGGGTGTGGGGGAGTGCTACATCCTGCTCAGGGGTGGGACAGGGGTGCCTTGTGGGAGTTGTAGTGCAGGCCTCCCACCCCCAAACAGCCCTCCCTGGGAAGATGGCTACCTACCTGTTAGATGAAGGTGAACAATGCAATGGCTGCCACATGCTTCTGGGTGTGGGGAGAGTGCTCCATCCTGCTCAAGGGTGGGACAGGGGGCCTGGTGGGAGTTGTTGTGCAGGCCTCCCAAACCCAAACAGCCCTCCCTGGGAAGATGGCTACCTACCTGTTAGGTCAAGGTGAACAATGCAATGGCTGCCACATGCTTCTGGGTGTGGGGGAGTGCTACATCCTGCTCAGGGGTGGGACAGGGGTGCCTGGTGGGAGTTGTAGTGCAGGCCTCCCACCCTCAAACAGCACTCCCTGGGAAGATGGCTACCTTCCTGTTATGTGAGGGGGAACCTTACAATGGCTGCCACATACTTCTGGGTGGGTGTGGAGTGCTCCATCCTGCTCAGTGGTGGGACAGGGGGCCTGGTGGGAGTTGTTGTGCAGGCCTCCCACCCCTAAATAGCCCTCCCTGGGAAGATGGCTAACTACCTGGTAGGTGAGGGGGAACCATACAATGGCTGACACATGCTTCTAGGGGGGATAGTGCTACATCCTGCTCAGGGGTGGGTAATGGAGACCTTGTGGGAGTTGTTGTGCTGGTTGCCTGGTCACATACAACCCAGTCAATATTGGCTGCCTTTGGGGTGATTAATCAATCAGAGCATTTATAAAGTGCACTACTCACCCGTGAGGGTCTCAAGGCGCTGGGGGGGGGGGAGGTAGGGTGCTGCTACTGCTCGAACAGCCAGGTCATGAGTAGCCTCCTGAAGGTAAGTAGGTCCTGCGTCTGTCGCAGGTGGATGGGGAGGGTGTTCCAGGTCTTCGCGGGGAGGTGGGAGAACGATCTGCCGCCGGTGGTCGCTCTTCAGATGCGGGGGATGGTTGCGAGTGTGAGATCGGCGGAGCGGAGTTGGCGGTTCGGGGTGTAGAAGGTGAGTCGTCTGTTGAGGTATGCCGGTCCGGTGTTGTGGAGTGCCTTGTGTGCGTGGGTGAGGAGCTTGAAGGTGATCCTCTTGTTGACGGGGAGCCAGTGCAGGTTTCTTAGGTGGGGTGTAATGTGGCTGTGGTGAGGGATGTCGAGGATCAGGCGTGCAGAGGCGTTCTGTATGCGTTGTAGTCGTTTCAGGAGTTTAGCTGAGGTTCCTGCGTAGAGGGCGTTTCCGTAGTCCAGTCTGCTGCTGACGAGGGCCTGGGTGACCATTAAGATGGTGTGCATGTTACATCTGTGAGAGCTGTGTTGGGTATTGTGGTGCACATGAATGCATTTGGGCCTGGGAGGTGTCGCTTTGGGAAAATGACCTTTACAACGCGGTCAAAACACCTCAATACATTTACATTGCTGTTTTTAAAACGCAAGTCGTTACAACGACTTGCACTGGAGGGCGCTCTAGACTAAGGAATAGTGTAATTTACTATTTCAACACCTTCCCTACTGTACGTAGACTGGAGTTGGAATAGAAAATCACGCTATTCCTAAGTCCAGCGCCCTCCAGCGCAAGTCGTTGTAACGACTTGCGTTGTAAAAACAGCGATGTAATGTACCGCGATCTAAATGATCGCGTTGTATCATCATACATCCGTCACTTTGTAGTTGTGCAAGACAGTACATGGCAGTGTAATGTGAGACATTTGTTGGTACTTACCAGCCTCCACTCCCCCGGCTATTCCTGTGAGACTCTCTGGATGCAGTATGGGAAGCACCTTCTCCTCCCATGCAGTGAATGTTCTTGGTGGAATGGGAGGGCCACCACCAGTCCTCTGAGCCAGCTGATGGTTCTTGTTCCTCTTCTTTTTGACGACACTCTTCAGGTCATGCCACCGCTTCATGATTTCCTGTTTGTTGCGTGGGGTGGTCCCTACTGCATTGATCTTGTCAACTATCCTTACCCACATTTGCGTTCTGGTGGCTAATGGTGTCTGTTGGACGAGGTTACCAAACAATTGTGGTTCTACTCAGATTATCTCATCTACCATGACTGTCAACTCACTGTCTGTGAATTTGGGCATTTTCTGTGGTAACATGGTGTGTGATGTGCAAAGGGGTTAGAGGTGCAGGTGTGTAAGTGGTGGTGGTGGTGATGTATATGGTGTGTGATGTGCAAAGGGGTTGGAGGTGCAGGTGTGGAAGTGGTGGTGGTGATGTATGTGGTGTGTGTGTGTAGTGATGGTGTGTTGATTTGCCTCTCCTTTCAGCTGTGGTGTTTGGCCCTTCGCTTCTGGAGTATTGCAAAGGATTGTTGTCAGGGAAGGGGCTGGTTTTATACTCAGCTATGTGGGTGTGTCAGAATGGGGTATTGCTTTCAGGTGTGTTGTGTGGGTTGTCCTGGGATTTGTAGTTTGGGAGTTGCCATGAGGGTGGGTCATTGGGGTGTGTTATGTGTCTTTTGGGGGCAGGGCAAGTTTCCTGTGTGCACTTGCTGGCCTTGTTGTGGGTTTCTTCTGTTGACCGACATTTTTGTCACGGAGTGTCCGCAGCGGTGGCTATGCTACAGCCCTTCCCCCGGCTCTCCCATTCATCACTGTTTGCGACCACGGCGGTCGGGAACTGCGGAAAGTACCGCTGTCACATCGGGGGAATCCTAATTTCACGGGCGGTTACTCCGCGTGCCTGGCGGCGGTTTTGGGTGTTTCTGCAGCGAATCCGACTGTCACGGACGGTTTTTCACCGGCTCCGCCCGCTGCGGGCGGGTTTTTGTTGCCTCTTTCCGCCGCGGTCGGGATTTTTGGGCAGTCGATCCTAATCTGACCGCCGGTTTTGCCGCGGTACCAGCGGGCGGTTGATTTCTGCTACCACGGAGGTCGGGGTGGTTTTCCGACCGCCATCCTAATAGACCCCTAAGTTTTTTTAAATGTACTCAAATGTTTTGTTTTCAAAGTAGTTACAGAATTAATTTAATTATATTATAATAAGAGTGGGGAGTATACCAAAATGAAATTCTTTTATTTGAAAAAGTGCAGTTAAATGGTAATGTGCTAAACTAAAAAACAACATCACACAAGACATGGGCAAAAGAAAATAGAAATACTACATATATTAAAATAAAAGTTATTTTTAAATAAAACGATCAGCTTTCCCAAATTCCGGATGAACATTCTTATAATCACAATATTTTTTGTTTACAGTATCATTCAACATCTGAGTAAAATCGCTGGAAAAAGGGGTACATTTTTAAAACGGATTGTCACAGGTAAAGACCTCCTCCCCCACCCTATGAAAGATTTATAAATGATATGTAAAACATAACATCACAGTTGCAAAAATATTTTCCACAAATAGTGAATGATCAGCATAAAATGTTTTATAATAAAAATAATAGAATGTGTAAAACAGTGAAGTTATGTAAATATTTGATTTGAAGTCCAAAATATACTTGGAGCAGGGAATGTGCTGGACAGTGAAGGACTGTTTAATAAACTAATGTAACTCCAAAGAGTGCCATCAGCTGCAAAAGTGCTATACAGTGGGTGAGGGTAAAAATACAAATCTAAAAAAAAAGTGTATTTTCACCATGGAAAGTACTTGACTGAACAAACTGACTAAAAAATTAATGTAACCACAAAAGAATTTAGAATTTTTAAAAATACTGTCAGTCGATGTGTTCCAAAAGTGGTGTTTACAGCATGGACACGGCTTCTGAGTTAACTTGGCACAAAAGGTTATGTAAAACCAAAGGGTGTTTACAACATGCAAAGTGCTGAACAGTTGAATTTGCCCAAAAACTTTTCTAACTCTAAATCATTTTTACAGCTTGAAAAGTGCTGTGCAGTGTATGGCTGCAAAACAGTTATTATAAATCCAAAGTGTGTTTGCAGCAGGGAAAATGCATAACAGTGAAATAGGAAAAAAAAGTAGTCTAACACAAAAAGGGTGTTTTCAGTAGTGAAACTGCAGATCAGTGTTTGGGTGTCAAAAAGCTATTCTAACTCCAAAGGGTGTTTTCAGCAGGGAAAGTGCTTGACAGTGTTTGGGTGCCAAAAAGGTATTCTAACTCAAAAGGGTGTTTGCATCAGGGAAAGTGCAGGTCAGTTTTGGGGTGGCAAAAAGCTATTCTAACTCCAAAGGGTGTTTGCAGCAGGGAAAGTGCTTGACACTGAAGGAAGGGCAAAAAAACTATTCTAACTACAAAGAGTGTTTGCAGTAGGGAAAGTTCTCGTCATTGTATGGGTGCCAAAAAGCTATTCTAACTCCAAAGGGTGTTTGCAGCAGGAAAAGTGCTGGTCAGTGTTTGGGTGGCAAAAAGCTATTCTAACTCCAAATGGTGTTTGCAGCAGTGAAAGTGATTGACAGTGTTTGGGTGCCAAAAAGGTATTCTAACTCCAAAGGGTGTTTGCAGCAGGGAAAGTGCAGGTCAGTGTTTGGGTGGCAAAAAGCTATTCTAGCTTCAAAGGGTGTTTGCAGCAGGGAAAGTGTTTGGGTGGCGAAAAAACTATTCTAACACCAAAGGGTGTTTGCAGTAGGGAAAGTGCTCGTCATTGTATGGGTCCCAAAAAGCTATTCTAACTCCAAATGGTGTTTGCAGCAGGAAAAGTGCTGGTCAGTGTTTGGGTGGGTAAAAGCTATTCTAACTCCAAAGGGTGTTTGCAGCAGGGAAAGTGCTTGACACTGAAGGAATGGCAAAAAAACTATTCTAACTCCAAAGGGTGTTTGCAGTAGGGAAAGTGCTGGACATTGTATGGGTGGCAAAAAGCTATTGTAACTCCAAAGAGTGTATGCAGTATGGAAAGTGCTGGTCAGTGTATGGGTGCCAAAAAGCTATTTTAACTCCAAAGGGTGTTTGCAGCAGGGAAAGTGCTGGTCAGTGTTTGGGTGGCAAAAAGCTATTCTAAATCCAAAGGGTGTTTTCAGCAGGGAAAATGCTTGACAGTGTTTGGGTGGCAAAAAGGTAATCTAACTCCAAAGGGTGTTTGCAGTAGGGAAAGTGCAGGTCAGTGTTTGGGTGACAAAAAGGCTATTCTAGCTCCAAAGGGTGTTTGCAGCAGGGAAAGTACTTGACAGTGTTTGGGTGCCAAAAAGTTATTCTAACTCCAAAGGGTGTTTGCAGCAGGGAAAGTGCTTGACACTGAAGGAAGGGCAAAAAAACTATTCTAACTCCAAAGGGTGTTTGCAGTAGGGAAAGTGAAGGTCAGTGTATGGGTGCCAAAATGCTATTCTAACTCCAAAGGGTGTTTGCAGCAGGGAAAGTGCTGGTCAGTGTTTGGGTGGCAAAGAGCTATTCTAACTCCAAAGGGTGTTTGCAGCAGGGAAAGTGCTGGACACTGAAGGAAGGGCAAAAGAAACTATTCTAACTCCAAAGGGTGTTTGCGGTAGGGAAAGTGCTGGACAGTGTATGGGTGGCAAAAATCTTTTCTAACTCCAAAGGGTGTTTGCAGCAGGGAAAGTGCTTGACAGTGTTTGGGTGGCAAAAAGCTATTCTAACTCCAAACGGTGTTTGCAGCAGGGAAAGTGCTTGACAGTGTTTGGGTGGCAAAAAGCTATTCTAACTCCAAAGGGTGATTGCAGCAAGGAAAGTGCTGGTCAGTGTTTGGGTGGCAAAAAGCTATTCTAAATCCAAAGGGTGTTTTCAGCAGGGAAAATGCTTGACAGTGTTTGGGTGGCAAAAAGGTAATCTAACTCCAAAGGGTGTTTGCAGTAGGGAAAGTGCAGGTCAGTGTTTGGGTGACAAAAAGGCTATTCTAGCTCCAAAGGGTGTTTGCAGCAGGGAATGTACTTGACAGTGTTTGGGTGCCAAAAAGTATTCTAACTCCAAAGGGTGTTTGCAGCAGGGAAAGTGCTTGACACTGAAGGAAGGGCAAAAAAACTATTCTAACTCCAAAGGGTGTTTGCAGTAGGGAAAGTGAAGGTCAGTGTATGGGTGCCAAAACGCTATTCTAACTCCAAAGGGTGTTTGCAGCAGGGAAAGTGCTGGTCAGTGTTTGGGTGGCAAAGAGATATTCTAACTCCAAAGGGTGTTTGCAGCAGGGAAAGTGCTGGACACTGAAGGAAGGGCAAAAGAAACTATTCTAATTCCAAAGGGTGTTTGCGGTAGGGAAAGTGCTGGACAGTGTATGGGTGGCAAAAATCTTTTCTAACTCCAAAGGGTGTTTGCAGCATGGAAAGTGCTTGACAGTGTTTGGGTGGCAAAAAGCTATTCTAACTCCAAACGGTGTTTGCAGCCGGGAAAGTGCTTGACAGTGTTTGGGTGGCAAAAAGCTATTCTAACTCCAAAGGGTGATTGCAGCAAGGAAAGTGCTTGACAGTGTTTGGGTGGCAAAAAGCTATTCTAACTCCAAAGGGTGTTTGCAGCAGTGAAAGTGCTTGACACTGAAGGAATGGCAAAAAAACTATTCTAACTCCAAAGGGGGTCTGCAGCAGGGAAAGTGCTTGCCATTCAATAAAACAATATAATGAACAGAAAATGAGGAACAAATAAGCAGAGAAATAATTGCACTATAAACACAATCTAGAAATGTACGTGAATCAGCATTCCATCAAAAATCCATTAGCTCAATATTATACCATAACACCGTCTTGTTTTTATATCTCACAGATTCAAATTCTTCAAAGCAAGAAAAACCAAAAACCTGTCTTCATCTACTACAAAGGATCTTCAATTGAAATTTTAAAACCAGGTCAGTTACCAGTAATACATAGGGGCCGATTCCGATCTCGGCCGGTAGGGCACCGAATCGGATTCGGCTTAACCGGATCCGATTCGGAGCCCTCTTTCCCGACCGATTCGTACGTGCGTCCAGCCGAGCGAGTACGATGCGAGCGCACGCGAAATCACCGACCGACTCGTACGCGGGTCCGAACCGCTCCGACCGACTCGCACGGACACGACTCGCACCGCGCAATGGAGACGTTCCCCGGCCGGGCAAGTATGATGCGCGCCGCGAGCAGTCCGACCAACTCGCACCGTCCGGCTCGAAAGAGCAGTCGGAGCCAGACTTTGGGGGTCCGTGTCGGACCCCCCTGTATGCGTAGCCGCGTGAGTCGCACACAGGGGGGACCCATGGGTCCCCCCTACCTGTGCATGTATGCCGCGAGTCGCATCGACCCGTACCCGCTGTAGGGGGCGCCCTTGTTTGCCTCGCACCCATTGAGTCAATGGGAGCCCGCGTACGCGTTGTACGTCCGGCTCCCATTGACTTCAATGGGAGTCCGACCGACTCGAGTCCGATTGCATGCGTGCGCATCGTACTCGTTCGGTCGGACTGCCAGAGTCCGATTCGGTCAGAAATCTCTCCGGGTCCGGCTCGGTCGGAGTGATTTCCGGCCTGAATCGGAATTGGCCCCTTAATATACCATCCTAGGCAGTAACTATTTCTTTTGGCCAAATAAAATGAAAACACAATACCAAAATAACTATTTAAAATCAACTTTTCTTTTTACATCAACCCAACAGAATTCAAAAGATTGAAAAGTCTATCTTCAATAAGTGCAAGACTTCTACCTAAACTTCCTCCAAAAGGGCCGAAGAAGACTACTAATTAATCTAACTAAGGTGAGACATAGCAGATTAAGCATAAAACTCTTCATTTTTAATGTTACAGGTACCTACACATTTTACCATCAAATTTGAAAGACATGTTGAGAAATTCAATCAACATTTATTTTTTTATGAGAAGACACAAATTCCAGATTTTTAGACAGGTTTTAAATATTTATACCACTACAATGCAAATTAAACTATATTTGCAAAATCAAATATGAATTAATTTTTGGTGTATAAAAACTAACCACATTCTCACCACAGGATAAAAAATTTTCAGCAAAACTTCTCACTTTAAAAATCATTCTCTCCCTTCTGTTTCAGACATATTAACAATGGCAGAGAGCAGAGAAGCAAAATATGTGACATCAGCAAGAGACAATAGACTACTAAATCACGCTGGCTACCTTTATTGTAAGAATAGACTTTGGAGTCATTGGAGGTGTGTGCAATATTACTCATTACTCTGGGGGACACTGTTGAGAAAACCACAGAGCATAACCACTCTGCCTCTGCAATGGAGATTGAGATTAGAGAAATTATAAATGAGATGAAGCAGCTTGCATGCACATCCAATGAACTCTGTGGTTCAGTTCTGAGGGAGGTCTCACAACATATTCCTATGCATGTTGCTAGTTCTATGCCTACTATTCCAAATTTAAGAAGAATTATACAACGCAAAAAACAGGCAAGTAACCCGCAACGCATAGCTCCCCAAACCGTTTCAGATATTAACATTCCTCCCAAACTAAAACTCACTGTTACTAAGGAAAACTTTATCTTATACGACATCAAAAACCCTAAAAAACGTATTCTAATTTTTAGCACTCCCCGTAACCTTTTAAAATTGGAGCGTAGTAATATTTGGATGATGGATGGCACGTTTAAATCCACGCCCCATTCATTTTCTCAAATGTACACTATCCATGCCTATATTAACCACACAGTAGTTCCCTTAGTATACAGTTTACTCCCAGATAAACAATCCTCAACATATACTGAATTGTTAACAGTTATAAAATCAAAAACACAAAACAAAAGTCTGAGAAAAGTAATAATTGAATTATCAATGATTAACACCATTACCAAAACCTACCCGGAAACCCAAATTCAAGGATGTTTTTTTCACTTTTCTCAGGCCTATTGGCGCAAAATTCAAAAAACATCCTTAATTGAGGATTACATATCTGACAGTAAACTTCAATTTGAATTGAGAAAACTCACTGCATTGTGCTTTATTCCACCTGACTGTGTAGAAGAGTACTACACATCAATAACAGAATCAGAGTATTTTGTAACTAATGAGGATCAATTGGCCCCCATTCTAAATTACTTCGAGGATACTTGAATTGGCCATCTAGGCAGATCGGGTCGCAGAGGAACCCGAGGTTTCCTATCCAAATTTGGAACTGTTACACGACCTGCTTAGAGGGTGGAGCATAGACCAAAAATGCCATAGAGGGATGGCACAACTCCTTCAATAAATCTATAGGTAAATCGCACCCTAACTTTTATCATTTTTAAGAAATTTTGAGGAAGGAGCAATCTTTGTCTGGTAGTCTGAACCCACGAACTTCTAAAAGAACTAAAGAAATGTCTGAAAGACTATTGGGACAAATTCAACAATTTTCATTGATTGTGGCTTCAGACTACCTAGAAAATATTGCACACATCCTATACTACTAATCGAAACCTACACCTATTGCAAGTTACTTGCCTGTTTTTAAAATATTTTTTTTGTAACAATTCATGTTTCTTACGATATTTTTTTTAATTAAATGAAAAAGTTTTCCTACCTTATGACGTTTTCTTTCATCCAAACATGTTGATGACTCCAAATCCAGTCTCATCCATGATGCTCCAGCAGTAAAAATTCCATTTTGCTTTGCATTAATCTGGAATCCATTCACCAGACCCGAGCATTACTCACAAAAATATTTACACAAATTGGCATTGCCATTTTTAAAAGCACATTATTGTGCTGAATAATCTGTGCACCCTAAAAATAATGCATCCCAATGTAAAAATCCCGAAAAATGTAATTCTGCTGGCAAAAAAATGCAACAAATAATCCAAAGAAGCAATCCTCTCTTTTGACATTTTTTTGAAGATTCAAGCCGTAAATCCACCCAAAGTGATCCAAAGTTCCAAAATTGAGGTCCATCCAAAAAAACCATACAAGCAAAAACTCCTCTTTCGATACATGCGTTCCTATTTTTAAAAAAAACGCTACGCATGAAATTAAACGTAAACAGTTATAATTTGATTGATTTAAACAACCTTTTCTTTTCAAAAGGGCAAGTATAATTAATTAAAAAAAAAAAAAAGTTAATCAAAAACAAGTGCCCGAGGTAAGCCTAGAACAGCTACATGCATAGGAATATTACAACGTTAACATAACATTCAAATCTTTTTCAAAACACTTCAAACTAACTAAAAACCTCCCTCCTCTATCCTTACACTAAAGGCTGCCTGCTAAAGTCTTTAAAAAATAAATGAATTGTGACTTACGCTTGCGCAGATCTATCTTGCATCCATACTTGCTCGCAATGCTCGACGAAGTGAAGAAAGATACGCCCAACAGCAAACGATGTCGGCATCTGTAAAAACAAAAAAAGGACAATTTCTCCAATTGGAATCTATGTGAAACCGTGGGAAAATGTAACAAATAATTCTTATTTACTGCTTTCTTTTTAAAATGACTTTGTTTAATGCAATGACATTTTTTAAACTATTTTCTGCATTTCATATATTTTAATACATTTTAAATTTGACTGAATTTCGAAGCTACTAATAAAATATATTTTGTAAAAACATTAATCTTTGTCTTTTTGTGTTTAATGTTATAATTGTATAATTAGCTGACATTTTTAAAATTATTTTTATTATTAAAATATTAACTTTGTAAAATAAAAAAATGATTCACAAATCTATTTTTTAAGCAATAAATTTTTTTAAATAATATTTCCATGTTTTTTAAATAAACTAAATTGTTTATTTTTAAAAATAATTAAAATAAACTTCTAAATTAATATCTCATTTTCCTAATTCATATGTTAAAATTCTCATTGCATATAAATGTATAGTTATCAAAAATTCTAAAATAAATTTATAAATGTTGACATACATACACTATATCAAAAATATTTAAAATAATACATTAATTAATAAACTTAAGCTTACAAACTTATAAACATTTAAATTCAAATTTT
The DNA here is from genome assembly GCA_963921515.1 of Calotriton arnoldi. Classification (NCBI taxonomy): domain Eukaryota; kingdom Metazoa; phylum Chordata; class Amphibia; order Caudata; family Salamandridae; genus Calotriton; species Calotriton arnoldi. The sequence continues at coordinate 211,692 of CAWUFW010008633.1, read as the reverse complement.
AATCATATATTATAAATGAATATTTAATTATTTCTCATTTGTTTTAAATACTACCATAATGCATAAATGAATATTTAAAAAAATTGTCAAGTATTAATATAGTTCCTCATTTTGGATACTTTTTTGACAATAAAATATAAATATTATGCGTAGCCATTTTATTGACATTTTCTTTATTTTTTTAACTTCATACACTAAATAAATACTTTACAATAATCTATTAATTAATATACTAAACTTAATATTTTATCAAATTAATATAATAACATTACTATCCATCTTTTTAAATGAATATTCAATTAATTCTCAATTCTTTATAATTATACTATATTACTGAAAATCCAATGTAAGTTAATACTGAAGTATTAACTTGTTACTCAAGTATAAATTAATTTATATACTTTATTTCAAATTAATACTCCTAAAAATAATTACTATTAATTTATTTATATTTAGTATTCTAGTATTTTAAATGAATATTTAAATAATTCTCATTTGTTTTTAATTATACTATATTTCAATAAATAAATTTAAAATTAATACTCTAGTATTAATGTATTTATTTCCTCTATATTAAAGCATATCCTTTTTATTTATTTTTATGATATGAATAGACATGCATACACTATATAAAGACAAATAAAAAATTTAATTAATTAAAAAACTTAAAATAAAAATTAATAATAGTAATGTAACTTACCTTATACGTAGTAAAGACATGCGTTGTAATGGTATATGCGTTGTAAGAGCATGCGGGGTGAAACCAAGCTTTGTAATGTATGATGTATTGTAATGGTATGCACGGTAAAAGCGTTAGTTGTAAAACGTGCGTTGTAATTGATATTTACTGTCTAGACTCTCACATATGGCCAAACTCTTTTTCTGATCACTCTGCCATTACGTTTAAGATAGAATTAGACACTAGGCGGGGGAAAGATTCAGGCAGCAGATGGATCGCCTCCTCCTTTCCAACCAGGAACGGCTAATAAATATGAAAACATGGATTAAAGGATTTGTCCTCATTAATAAGGATACCGCAACACTTTTCTCTGTTTGGGGTGCCTTTAAGGTGGCTACCTGTGGTCAGATGATAGCACTGACAGCCACTCAATCCAAGAGGCAGAGGGCACTTATTTTGGAACTGCAACTTGCAGTTGATACTGCAGCTCAGTTAAGGCCAAACTCTTTGTCCGAGCAAACTGCTATCGAGCAACAGCTGTCTAGCGCCGAACAAGAACTGAGGGAATTCTTTGTTCTGGAAGAGATAAACAATTCTTGGTCATATCAACAACGAGTTTATGAAGAAAGCCATATGGTGGGAAGATTCTTGGCTTGGTCATCCAGGCTGAAGCAGGAAGCTGCTTTAGTTACCGAACTGCTCCAACCCAGCTCGGGGGCTCTGCCATCTGATAAGGAGGAGGGTGCAAAAATATTCCTTCCCCACTATGAAAAACTCTACGCCACTAAATATATATGGTTTCTCCGGAAGCCATACATCAGTATTTTTTAGATATCAATCTACCGGAAATGTCAACTAATCAGGCCGAGGAATTAGTGGCGGATATAGCAGCACTAGAAATTCTTCAAGTGATTGCCGAAATGCCATCTGGAAAGGCCTGCGGGAATTATGGTTTTCCACTCGAGTTTTCTAAAATCATTCAGGAACCATTAATATCATTTCTAGTGGAGCTCTTCAATGCAGTGGAAAATGGTGAAGAGGTCCCCCAAATATTTAAGGAATCAGTTATTGGTAGTTTTGTTAAAAAAGGGAAGAATCCCCGTGATGTCAACTCATATAGACCTATCAGTCTCTTAAATTCAGATTATAACATTTTAATGAAAGTCTGGGCTAATAGAATCATGCCTGTCGCTCAGAAAAGTATTCATAAAGACCAGACTGGCTTTTTGCCAGGGCAGCAAATGTCTGCTTATACTACTTTTTTAGTACATGCTATTGGTTTTGTCAGTGTTAATCAAATATCTGCATCTATAATGATGGTCGATTCCGAAAAAGCTTTCGACCTTGTGAACTGGGATACCCCTTTCTTTGCTCTTAAAAGGGTTTGGTTTCCTAGAGTAATTATTAATTTGTTATATAATATATACCAGAGTGCACAGGCCCGAATTGTCTTGAATTCCAGTATGCTCGGTATTCTAGATATAAATCGGGGAACTCATCAGGGATGTCCGTTATCGCCGGTATTATTTACATTTTTATCAAACCATTGGCAGTCAGGATAAGGGCCAGTCGGGGAATTAAAGTCCCAATTGAAGGTATGGCCAAGCTCAAATTATTCGCTGACGACATAATTTTGTTTCTCAGGCCTGAAGAATTGAATTTAAATACAGTTATAGGCGAAATTGAGCAGTTCCAAGCCATTGGAGTTTACAAAATTAATCATAACAAAACAGAAGCTTTGATGTTTAACACCTCAGGTTATAATCTTCATGATTGGCTACATTGTTCAGTGGTTTCAATCAAACCAATTCGCTATATAGGAGTGTACATATATAAATTGAACTATGACGTTACCTTAATAAAAATCAGGGATTTACTTGATAGATGGTCTCTTCTCCCGTTTACTCTTACTGGCCGGAGCGCCCAAATCAAAATGTCAAATTTGCCTTTATTACTTTTTCATTTACGAATGTTCCGATAAAAATCAACTCGGCTTATTTCAAAGAGCTGGAAACTCTTTTTAGACAGTTTATCTGGAACAAAAAGTCACCCAGAGTTAAATATCCAGTCTTACAACTGGGAATAAATCAGGGCGGGTTTGCATTGCCTCAGATACGTGTATACTATGAAGCTTCTCTTCTTTGATTTTTTAGTTTGTATATCTGTTTCAAGGGCACTATTAGATCAATGTTTTATTGATAGAATGGTAAAGGAAGCAGGATCACAGCTTCCGGTCTTTATAAAATCAGCCAAACTTACAAAAATAAAGAGTTACAAGACGTTACAAGACCTCTGCACTAGACTCAAGTCTGTTTATATAGCCAAAGCGTCACAGGCTGGGTACAAATATCTGCAGCTAAATGAGTGCAATGTTATAGGCTTACATATCCAGTCCAGTCATATAAGGTTTTGGAATACTTATGGCTTCAAAGAGCTGGGTCATTTTCTGCTGGGAGGGAGGTGTTACACCTGGCAGGAATTTCTAGCTAGTTATGGAGATCGTAGTAGACCATTTTTGGGGGAGATCTATACAAATTATTAATTTAGTGAGGAAATAGTGTCTTGTTACCCGTCCCGGTTCATCAACACTACTTGCTGCTCTTTTCAAAGCTAGGCTGACTGGGGTGGGTAATTGGAATAGACTTCTGAAGAATCAAGGAGAAAACCATCTAATAAAGAATTTTCTGGCAAAAAGTTCTGTGACAATGCAATGTTTTTTTTTCTGAGGTCGAGTGGCAGACAATTACTCTACTTGGGGCCCGATTCCGATGTCGGATGGACTCAGGTCCGTCCGACATCGGTCAGGAGCCCGTAACCGACCGACCTGCTGTCGTCGGTTCACGGCCCTGCAAATGCGATGCGACCGAACCCTGTTCGGTCGCACTCATATACTTCACAATGGGAGCATGCATTCCGAGCGGAATGCATGCTTGCATTGTGAAAAGCAGGGTGAAACCCCAAGGTTCCTGCCACCGGGTGCAGGGATCAACAGAGGGGCACCATAGGTGCCCCCAGGCCGCCATTCGGCGGCCTCGCACCCATGGGGGCCCTACTGGGGGTCCCCAAAGACTGTTTCCGACTGCCTTTTCGTGCCGGAAAGACTGGCACGAAAAGGCAGTGAAAAACTGCCATCGTACTCCCTTGGTCGTGAAGAGGCGGCCGGAGGAGTACTGAAGGATTTCCGGATGGCAGACGGGCTCTCCGAGCCCGTCGGAAGCCATACAGAAATCCGAGTCGGATTCCTTTCCGACCGAGTCCATCGGAATGGCTTGGTCGGAAACGAATCCGGCCGGCGCGTTCCGATTCGGTCGGAAGGGCTCCGGCCATCGTTCGGTGCCCTTCCGGCCGAAATCGGAATCGGCCCCTTGGTAGTAAAGCCTTAAGGGCCCCAAATTTCAAGCGTATGTCTTTTCTCTCGCAATGGATGTCGTTCTACACTCCTAAAGCCCTCTGTAGAATATACCCAGAATTGAAAGATAGATGTTTTAGGTGCTAGCAGTTAGGTGGTGGACATTGGCTTCATACTTTCCTCGTTTGTCCATTGCTGGCTCAATTTTGCAGAAAAAATATTCGCCTTCCTTAGCACAAGTTTACAGAACAAACTCGACCCAGAGCCCGTAGTGGCACTTCTTGGTTTCTCACAACAGACGTTAATAGCTTCCAACATATTTGGAATGGCATAAGAAAATGATCCGTACAGGTAAATTTGAACAGGCCTATGCTAAAAGGGTTGGTACATTCAAAAGGTATACAAGGGTCTGGAAATTCATGGAACAGCTTGAGAAGGAAATGGTTATGTAGAGCTGTTTGGATAGAGCTTTCTCCCGGAATCTCTTTCAGCAGGGTTTTTTTTCCCTGTCATATTCCAACCCCCACCTAAAATGTACGGTGATCGACCCTCGTTGTTTTTCCTGTTATCATTTTACTGTGAAGTTTATTGCTTTTAGTATTTAAATAACATGATTAGATCTTTATTTATGATGCAATGAACTACAATACCATTCTTTCCTGAAATGTTGGGATAGGCTTAGCCGATTGACGAAGAACACCTCGCTCTTTGCTAATGTTTTAACTTGGTCAAAATCAACTGCTGGCACACTGCACTTTATCATTTTTTCGGGAAGACCGGAGATGACCTGATCATCATTATTGATTAATTCCTTTGTCATTTATGTATCAATTTTTTTTTGTGTATTTATTGTGACATGCAACTGCATTGATGTTATGTTTGTGTCATGGCCTCTGTCTTTCTTAGATACATGTTCAACATTTTCATGATATAAGCAACTCCTACATACACATACAGTCATGTTGTTATAACAATTTTTTTTAATGTAGGTGTGTAAGAAGTGATATTGATACACACAACGGAAGACATATCTATCACCTTTCAGGATAATTACCATGTGGAGTTTTATAAATGGACAATATGGAATCCCTCTCAGAATGGCCACCACTCATGTTTGATTTGCTTCCCTACTTTATTGGTCCATTATTTAACTCAGTCCTATGTCTGGATGATAGTTGATTAGTGGTATTGACATATGACATTGTGATATGTAAATGTATGACAGACACATCACAAGCTGTCATATGTGATTGCCTACATACATTTACAAAAATTGTCATTCCTAATAATTGTTCTACAGCTGGTTGTATAGCATTGTGCATTACATGCACTATCTGATGATGTTGGTACATTTCTGACACCAAGTTGTCATATGTTTGTGGACATATAACATTTCTTTTAAATTGGTCCATATTTTCATGAACTCATATTTTGCCTTACACTCCACTAGGAAAAACAGGTATAAATCTAAAACACGTACTTAAATATTATGGGGCATATTAATCAAGGGATTTGCATTGCCCTTGCGCCACACAAGGGTGTACAAGGCAACCCAATACCTGTGTTGAGATTTCGCTAGCCACACAAGGTCACCTTGCGTAACCCTGCTTAGTTTGGTAAAGAGTAACAGAAGGCAGCACAAGAAGTTGCCTTGTATTACTCAGCCCCAGGGAGGCACTCCATAGGGGTGGAGCATATGTGTTCATTCTCATCCACCCATGGATTTTGTAGCATTTCCTTCTTTACAATGAGTGGTAGACCTGGAAATGATCAAAGAAAGGGCAACCCAGTATTCCCTTGTGGGCTTAGGTATATACAATAGGATAAGTAAAAGTGCCAACAAGGAAATTATTTGAAAAACAATTACCTATTCCTGGTCTTTGTGGATGTCTTCAAATGACACCAGAGCAGAATTAATCACAAGCCATTCAAGAAACCAAGAATATATGGAATAAATCACAGAGTCTGTATGCTTTAACATGTATTCAAAATCAACATATAAAGACTTAACTGGCATATAAAACAAAACAGGGGGTTCTATTCCTAGAATCTTGCCTAATACATCGAAAATGAAATATATGCAACTTGTCAATAATAGACATCTGTCAATGTATTAATCCACCACTCTCTTAAGTTAATATATGCAGATACATCAATATGTCAAAACTAGTTGATGAGTTTAAAAGAGAGATGAGTTGTGAGTCGACATTTCGGTCTCATTTGCGTCACAATCTTCAGGTCAATGCTGTCGCAATTGAAGATAATTACAGGACCCCGCTCTAAACAATGAATGAATCAAAGCTATAATACACAAAAACAACCATATATCTAAAAAGCACAGATACACCTGTAGTGAAATGGAGAACTACTGCTCCAAGAAGAATGAAGTGAAACTATCATCTGATTAAAAAGAATAGTGTGAAACCGACATGCACTAGAAAAGAGATTCCCAGATAGAGAGAAGGGTGGTGACTAGATCAGCAGTAATGAGAACCACGCCCTATAACATTTCATGTGTAAAAACTATAACCACATATAGGTGCAAGATAGTGTAATGAGCTACATGCCCAGTCGTCAACCTTACATTTAAATGGGTCAGAGCAATGCTACTCAGTTGTAGGAGAGACCTCGGGCCTTATGTGCTGTAAGAGCAGGACCAAAAATGAAGAATTACTATTTAAAGGCCACACCAGAAATAAGTGAGATGAATAATCCCCGCTGTCTTAGTTCCTAAGATGAGTATGACTTGATTGGATCCGCAGGGTGAAGTCTCACCAATTCTCAAAAAAGGAAAAATGGTGTCTTAATTAAGCATGTGTGTCTGAGGGCATCACTTATGTGAAAGTGATGTTTTTACTTGTGTGAAAGTGATGTTCATGAATCAGACTAATGAGTGTACGATCATGAATAATGGACGATTGTATGTTGTTTACAAAAATGAATGTCCTACTGTGGCATGTCAAAATGGACGCCGCTAAAACACTTAAATACATGGGGGCAGATTTACAAGCCCCTTTTGCCACTTTTGCGTCATTTTTAACATGGGAAAAATGACGCAAAAGTGGCGCAAGGGGCTTGTAAATCTGCCCCATGGAGTCTACGGCGGTGACCAATTTAGTGTGCCTCACCTGTTGAAAAAACCGGACTGGGGCATGACATGTATCCACGCTGAGTGGTTAGTGTACGAAGCACAAAAACGAGAGGCATGACAATTTAAGTATATGTCGCGGCCATATCGTACCTAGGGGCTCATTACGATGGCGGGCGGACATCAGTCCGCCCGCTATCGCTGCGGAGCTGGGACCGCCCGCCGGTAAGGCGGCGGTCCCGCTGAGTGCATTAGGATGTGCCCGCCACTATGGTGGGCGCATCCAGGCCCCTGATCATTGCGGACGGTGCTGCTGGCTGCAGCACCGTTCGCAATGCACAAATGGCACGTAGTGCATTTCCGTGCACAACGTGGCAGGCACCATGCGGTGCCTGCCACCTTGTGCATGGAAATGTAGGGGGGTACCACGGGTACCCCGCCCAGTGCACATAGACCCTCCCCCCACACAGAGGGGGCTCGCAACGGGCCCCAGAACCCAGCCTCCACCAGCCTTTCAAGGCTGGCTGATGCCTGCACTGTAATCTGGCAGGCGGTGCTGACCGCTCCGCCAGGCAATCGTGACGATTGCCGTGGGGGAAGCGTGGAGGGCGGTCATTGTGACCGCTGCGGTCAGTAAGCGATTCGCCCCGCCATCCTAATGTGGCGGGGGGAAATGGGAGCCAGATGGCGGAGGGACCGCCACCGCCGGCCCGGCAGTGGCGGTCCCTCCGCCATCGTAATGAGCCCCCTAATGCAGCGATAATTAAGAAACATGACGATTTTATTTTTCATGGCAGTGCACAAAACAACCATGAAATATTTGGTGAGGCGATATGTAAAAATAGGTTGAACTGTTGCTAATTGACCTCGGGCTTATTTACAAGGCCCTTGCGCCACTTTTGCATCATGTTTAACATGGGAAAAGTGACGCAAAAGTGGCGCAAGGGGCTTGTAAATCTGCCCCCTCATCTTTACATAAAGATAAGGTGGAGTCGTAGAATCGTGAGCTGACCTACATGCTATTTTTATGCAGCACAATTGGCGCAAAACATTCTGAAATTTCAAGCAAAGTAACAAAGGAACAATTGGAACATGACCAGTTAACCTCATCGGAAACGTTTTACCGGGGAGAGTTCTACTTATAGGGAAATATGACTATTCCGCTCATCTCACTACGGCGTGCACAGACTGCCGGCGCAGAGTTTGAGTAACAAAGTCGGGGTTTATACAGTCACATAATGCATGTGAGCAATGTCAGTCCTAAGGCTTTGTTGTATAACAGTAGAACACTATGATTGCTTGTTGAGAATGTGTGAGCATGTATGTCAGTATCCTGCCCTTCCTCTTTCACAAATCACAGCAAGGTGTTTTGCTTCATTGCATGGAGAAATTCCAAATATGGGCCAAGGTGTCTTGCAGCGCTGCTTTGCATTACATTGTAATGTATCTGTCCCTTACAATGGTTGGGAGGCGTTCTGTTACACTTCAATTAAAATGTCCCTTTTATTTAAAATTACAATACTGTCATTTTACACAAATCTATTACATTACATGCATTGAGCCTGATTCACAGAACTAACTTACGTCAAAAACGTAAACGTAAACGTAAACGTAAAGTTAGTACTTTTTAGGTATTCACAGAATAACTTACTCATTTTGGTATTCACAGAATGAACTTACTCATTTCGGTATTCACAGAAGTTAGTAGTCCTAACTTTAGGACTACTAACTTCCGTGAATACCGAAATGAGTAAGTTCATTCTGTGAATACCAAATGAGTAAGTGTATTCTGTGAATACCTAAAAAGTACTAACTTTACGTTTACGTTTACATTTTTGACGTAAGTTAGTTCTGTGAATCAGGCCCACTGTGTTTTCATTAGGGGTGGGTGATATATACTGCTCTGTTGGTGAAATTGGTGGAATTTTGGCCACTCCGTGGAGTCCTGGCCAAATTCCGCCAACCACTGCTTGGTGGAGCTTTTTCTCACACGCGGCTTGCCAACAGTAAGTTGGTAGCACAAGCGAGATTTGGTGAGCACAAGCAAGATTTGGCATCTCCTTGTACAATGTTTGGTCGCTTGGAGTGCACCCGGAGAGATTTCTCTAACGTGGGCGGTTGCAACCCCACACGGTCAGAAAGCTGCTGCTGGAATAGAAAATATACTCAAGCACCAGCAAAATCATCTCAAGAAGCTGTGCCTTCTTCCGCGCCGCATGGTGCCATTCGCGCTGTTTTTTCAGTGCGGAACGAGCTCAAGGATCTAAATCACAGCACAAGCAGCACAACATGCCTATTTCCGCCCATTTGGGGAATTCCTTGGAGTCTCACAAGCTTTTTTGTAACTCTGTGAGTTCCGCCCAGTCTTCACTCACCCTGCACATCTTGCTGGTCTTCCTTGTCAGTGCTGTCCTGACCCTTAACTCCAGTAACTAACTCAGTCAGAATGAGGGATTCCCCCTGCTCCTCCAATGGGTCCAACTGCTCTTGGACATCTGGTCCTCCTCCGTACCTCTTGGCTGCCTTAAGGTTCCTGGCCAGTTTTTCTTTTGTCCTGTCTTTGTAGTCATGCCACCTTTTCTTGCACTCCACGTCAGTCCTTCTTGTTTGACCAATGGAATTGATCTTGTTCACTATTGATTGCCATATAGCATCATTCTTGGTTAATGGCAATTTGGAGGTGACAGATAAAATCTTTTTGTAACCTAAGTAACCAGTATTTGGTTTTCCTCCTCTGTGAAATTGCACTTCCTCTTCTGTTTCCCCTGGGTTGCTAGCAGTTCTTCAGGGTTGGGGTTGGTGCCTTTCTGGGTTCCTGAGACTCCTTCCATGTCTACTGATGTCGGGGAGATAAGTTGTGGGAATAGCGTGGTGTTGTTGTCTCTTTGCTAGCGTTCCAACAAAGCAATGCAATCCTGCATTGCGCAATACTGATTTGCTGCATGTAAAGGTGTTTTATGGCACACAAATCAAATTTGTGTCACATAGGTAGTAGTTGTGTTACAGCACATTGCAGGGTAATCAATTACTTTGTGTCACAATGCGTGATGCAACTCTGGACTCTGCAACATGGTGCTCGGTATGGTAAATACCAAATGTCCATGGAGCAGGAATCTGCCGTAACACAGTGCATTTCAGTCTGAAGCAATGCTATGCCACAAAGCGTTGCATCAGTAATGATAAATATGCCCCTCGGTATGTAGGAGGCTTTCTGCCCCCCAAATTCCCCAGCAGTAAGATTGGTGGTTTCCCTCCAATCGGCCCCTTCAGTGTTAGGAAAAATTGTTGGGCTCCTTAAGAGGTGGGACGCATGACCCGATGCCTAACCAGGCCATTGTACCTCATTTAAAAAAAATAATATTCTTGCTGTTGACTGTTCTTCTAAACCGCCAATTGCCCCACAAGGGGGCAAAAAAACTTTTATTTTTATTTTTGGGGATTATAGGCCCATGGGTACCGCTCCCCACTAAGATTACCCGAGGGGTCTTGTGGGTGGATCCCTACTTGATGATCGCTCTCCTGAAACAATGCCAAAGCAGGGACAACATTATGGAGAGGTATGGCAAGATTGAGGACATGGCCCTTTACAATGGTAACACCCCTGCTTGGTTCAGGGAGCTGGGATATGTCCCCCAGCATGATCAAAGTAACACCAGTCACCTTCTAATGGTGCCAACTGTTTTCGTTTTCAATCAGCATGACATCAGCCCGTTGCATATACTAAATGTAACACATTTCCCTCAAGTCCTGACATTTAAAAAAAAGGAAAATCCTTACATTTGTGTCTTGACCACCGCAGTTAGGCAGCTAAACACAATTGTTCACCAATTCATCCTCACCCAGTGAGCACACTCCCTCTCAACATACATATCCCAGATAAGATAAAGGCAAAAAGAGCCCAGGTAAGAGACACTGCACAGACTTTACTGGGAGGGAGCTGATAGGCAACCCCTCCCAAAAGTCAGGCCCAACTGTAGATTAATGATGATACCACTGGCAGTCAAAATTAGACTGGGTAGAGAGTGCAGTAGCCACTCTCTGTAAAAGAGGGGTACACTTTGCTTTCCCCTAGTCCTCAAAGCCAGGCTCTAGTGTCTCATTTATATAAACAGCGAGATCTTCAGAGACTATGAATGAAAGTCAGGTTCAGGGAGGTAAAAATAAAAATACCTACTACAACTTTCCAGTGAATCCTCAGGAGATCAGTACAGGGCAGAAATACATGCTCTCCAGAGCCATTCAGAAAAAAATACCATAACAACACCCTTACTGACTCCCTAAAGAATGGAAAAATGAAAGGACAGGGATCATGAATGAGATCCCAAAAAGGCTAGCACTGGAAATATACGGGATAATCACATCAGACATCTTCGTCCTTTCTCTGAAAGTATGTGGCACATTACATTGAGCATTGAATAGACAGGTTCTCAGGGCCCAGTCCTTGATCTTAACAAATATGTTTACATGTCCTAATTTGAACAAATTATGTCATTGCACAAAAAGGAGCATAAGAGGGAAAAAGAACCAGGACGCCCTCCACTTCACAACTTTAATATGCATTCTTCTTTAATTCTTAGTTCCCTTCATTCCTCCCCACTATCTCTCTTCACCTGCTTATCTCAGTTAAATTCTATGCTACCTCCCACATTACTTCTTAATGATTTTTCCTCTCATTGCTGCTTACACCTGCTAAACTTCCCTCAGCTTCTATTGTCCATCATTCTTCTGCATTATGATGCTTACTTCATTATATAGCTCACAATGAAGCCTCCCCTTAGTTTTCATTCAATTGTTGTTTTTTCTCAAAGTTTGTTATATATCACAGTTTGATTTCTATCTGCTATTGCCCTCACTTCTTTATATGGGTTTTTTCACAATTCTTTTTGTAGTTCATCCCACATTTTCTTGCAAACTTTGGCTTTCTGTTTATTATGCTCTATAATGCCTTGGTGTATCATTTGCTCTATGTAACTATGCACAAATAAAAAAAACATGACTTAAAATTACCACAAAATGAAATCAGGATTATGAGCCCGTTTATTATTTTTCTGGTGGGTTCCTAACCCACAACTATACATAATATTCTGCCTTAACCACTCAGTTGTGAATTCAGCAATTCTGCAATACTGGTGCATTTTCCCCATTCCCAATTGCACCAGCTCTGGTTCTGTAGATCAGGAATTACATAAAAGTCTGCTAATCGGCCCTTTTGTCTTCTAGTGCCTCAAAAAAAAAAATATATATATAGATATTTATATATATAGAGAGAGAGCTTAGATTTGCAGCAAGATATTAACTAGTAGGTACTAACCACATAACAGAAAACAAGCTCTTTGCAAAATGCTCTGCTGCTTTGTGGGGCAAGTCTTCCACTATATCAAGAGCCTTAAATAGATAAATGCAAAGAGAAAAAGGTCAAACAACAGCATATTGTCATCTCCACAATATACATACATATAGTTTTGGCCAAGAAAATGGTTCTTTCGTAAAGGTCCATAAAGTGGGTCAATTCTTCTTCAGATGGATACAAATTGTTTTGTCTTTGTAGGTTTGGTACATAATAAATTCGCAAAACAAAGGTCTGGTTATATGCTAACACATGTATATTCAATTTTTAAATGAGCATCACACCGTTCTTCTCCGGTGAAGCAAGGCTGGTTATCTAGTCATGCCCACCCATATGTGTTATTTTATTTTTATTTTTTTAAACAACCATCTGCATCAAGTCGGGAGCCCACCAATCTATGGCCCGGGGACCGACTAACAAGTATTAAAAAAAAAAGTGTGAGGTGGGTCAGAAAGTGCCTCACGTAAGCAACACCCATGGAGCTACTTGTAGGTACTCACCAGTTGGCTCACTCTGTCATCATTGGCACTTTCCTGACAGAAAAGAACGAGACCTAACTCTAAATAATGTGAAAAGTAAAAGAGAAAGGTGTATCAATGAACGTGATATCTAGCTTAACATCTGAAAGCACCACAGTGCAAGGAAGACCATCAATACTCTACCCCAGGTTGACCCCTGAATTATCGTTTTTGTTTTTACAAATTTAGTACTCTTTTTCAGTGTATATTGACATTTACTTGTATTGGTATGCAGAAGGAAACAGGATACAAACTGATCTTGTGGTTTTCTGAAATTTAATGGAATCATAGACGTGCAGAGAGAAATCCAACAATGCTTATTAAGTATATTGTTCTGTTATTACCTCCGTTCATAAAAGAGGTTTATTTTCACGGACATGGGCAGAAAAGTAAGGTTTCAATGTACAACAGTATGGTGTGTTAGCTTTCTTCACCTTTATCTCACCCCATCTTTAGGGCGCTTCAACATTTTTAACAACCAACAATTAATTCATTGCTCAATGATGACTAGAGGATTTGTCTTTCACTGCTGCTCTTTTACCACCATATGAAAGTTGTATTAGAGGTAGCCCATGATAGCAATACCAACCCACATCTCTTGATGTACGTTGGTGTAGTACGGCCTAATTCTGGACCACCATGTTGTCAGCACTTGTCCCGACATCTTGTGCTGGCTCAGACCGGCAGCTTTACCGTGAATACCGTTGAAGAGAAAGGTCACACCAGTACTGCTGCAAAACCGGCCCCCAGTAACAAAAACGCCCCCCACCCCCTCCGAAATTGGCCCGCCCTTTCGGCCCACTGGGAAAACGCTGGGTGCCCGCTACGGCCGGTCCGGCCCTGGGTAAAATGTACTTCTGTGGTCATAGAGTAGTCTTATCTCAGTTCACCAATTGAATGAACTTCCACATATTTTCAAGGCTTTCGTTGCAGAAAAAGCGAACATAGTGAAACTGTGAACGAACTAGTACACAAACTTGGGGTCACATCGTTAAAAATAAATCAGAAACACACACCTGGTAGTTTACTACCGCGTATTATTGGACATTATTGAATGTTTGGAATACACAAATGCTTTCATGAGTACTCCCGGAAACATGCAGCATTCATTCGTTTCTAGGGGTGCACTTGGAAACGGTTTGCAATTTTCTCTAGTTTTCTTATGAATGTATTTCCCTTATACATTTGCACAATGGATGCAACTGTACATGTGAAAATTCCTTCATGTGAGTGCAATCCACCCTGGAACGCCCACCTTTAAGCCCCAGCAGGAGACTTTATTACAAACGACCCTCTTGAGAATATATTTTAAGTGTAAATAATTTTGTGACCGTAAAACATTAATTTATTAGTTGCAAAATGGCTGTTTGCAGGTGTAATGCAATCTTACACGTAGCATTCGCCTTATGACTCCGTCAACAAGTGGGAATGAAGTGTACACATTTTAGGCCTCATCATATGATTAAAGTGGACCTTATCACTGAAACAGCTGCTGCATTTATTAGCATTGGTTCTTCTGGTTCTAGAAGTGCAAGATACAAGGCTGCTGTCACTTCAGGGAGTCACCGTGAACTCACATACAGTGGACCAATGAACAACCATCAGCCTTTCGAACCAAGCACTCCAAAAGGACTCCTAGGCACCTGATGCAAGTCAGGGCGCTTCACTATAACATCAGGAGTATGAAGCACTATAAAAATGTTACAATTCAAATCAAAGCAGATAGCTATAGATAGGTGTTCTACTCATCCTCATTCCTAAAATGAGATATCCCATTGTAGCGGCTATCTGTTCACTAGTTAGTGATCTGATTCATTTACCACGTGTTAAATGAAGAAAAAAGAAAGATAAAACATATAGGTGAAGTAAAATCTAAGCAGTCAATTACTAAGTGCCATACAATGGTGAACAAGTCAAGTCAATTACTTTTTCACAGGAAGGTCTGAATACATGTATCATATTTAATTCCGCTCGCACATATAAAGAACGCTACATCATGATGTAGTAACAGTTCACAAATCGGCTACCTCACCAATCATTTGCTTACTGGATCCTTGCCTGTGACTATGTATGGGACAGTAAATAGGGCCGGGCACCAAAATAAAACAGGCCGTATTTTGAATTAGATAGCTAAAAAAGTGGACCATGTTTGAAAATTGGGCCAGATTTGAACTTGGAAAGACATGCTGCATAAGTGTTTTAAAAGGTATGGAGGCTGCATGGTTGTTTGCTTGTTGCAGGCAATGTTTGTTTTGATATCAGGAAAATCAACAGTAAAAACCTATCAAGCAGAACATGATAAGACCCACGAAGAGCAAAAAAATACGGCCCACGAACAGACCTGTCAGACCAGCCTGTTAGACACTGTCTGGTTGCCCTATAGACCAGTACAAACCATTGTCTTTTGACTAGGCTTGCACTATACAGCACACCATAGATACGTAAACTAGATACTATTTTAGATGACATCTTGAATCATTCTAATGATCATAAAAATAGTCATTATTGGCTCAAGCACTGGCCCTTTGTAATCTAGTGTGTGTAATGCAGAAAATGTAAACAATTCTGCTTCTAAAACAGATCTACCTATGAAAGGAAGTAGAGGGCATGCACACTTCTGTACTTAATGTACATAATTATTGAGGTCTGATTACATCTTATGCTTTATTATAGGTGCAAGAAATAATTTACACATCTCTCACACAAATGTGGAACTGATGAGAGAGGAAAGGTTTGTGCTTAAATTTATGCTCGGTTTATTACCAGTGAGATTTGTCACCATCCTGTCTCCATGTTATTTCTAATTGCTTCTACCAAGTGATTTCATTCAGACACGAGAAATTGGTACGGTATAGTTGGCACAATATTAATTGGTGAGGGCGCAGAGGACTAAATATCACAGAGGCAGGCAATGTTCTCAAGGAAGCCACCTTCCCCCGTTCCCAGTTTCAGATTTCGGGAAGCCATAGAAACAGTTATCTGTGTCAGAAACTGCTAAAAACGGTAGCTTGGAGTTTTTTTGCATACTAACCTTATCATGGAACACAATTGTGATGTAATAAGAGAAATTATATTACAAGGATACAGGTGCTAAACTAATGTTGTTGGTTAGTGACCGCCAAGTGTTTATCATTTTTAGGGTTTGATTCTCTTTCAAATGTACCATAAAGCTGTTCATGTTACTTAAGAAACAGTTCTTGGCTTTGACAAAATAGCAGGTTTCATTCATTGTAATTCCTGGCTTACAGCTTGAAGCTAGGCTTATGGCCTTATTTAGAGTTTGGTGGATGGGATACTCCGTCACAAATGTATATTATAGGGTATACATATATATATATATATATTCACTGAAAAAACCATAGGTTTTAGGGAAAGTTATAGTTAGTTGGACATTGCACTCGTACAAAACCCGTGAAATTCCCCCGTTATAGTTAGTTCAGCTAACTATAACTCGCGGCCCCGCAATTCACTGCTGATGACGTCACATATTACATCACTCATGACATGGTCAGTGACATCACTGATGACATCACTGATGACATCATCCAGTGACTGTGTGTTTCTGTAAAGTTTAAATATTTTTAATATATATAGGGAATTGAAGAATGAGTGGGTGTATAAGTGTCTGAATGGATGATTTAGTAGGTGCGTGACTAACTCTATAAGTGAGTGATTAAACATATCTTACTGAATGCATGGGTTAGTGACTAAACTGGGTGAATGTCTGTATCCGTCTGTCTGTTGCTGTGTAAGTGGCTGCATGGGTTTGTGAATAGCTACATGAGTGTCTATATGAGTTATTGATTGGTTGTCTGAGTATCTGTATGGGTGCCTGTGTGTTTGTGTGGGTGGGGTGTGTGCGACTCTGTGCATAGATGTGTGAGTGGGTGATTCACTGGGTGGATGGTTTCAAGAGTGCATCTGTGATAGACTGTATGGGTGGGTGAGTGTGTGTAAGAGTGTGTTAGTGTCATGGTCACCAGGTTATCCTCAGGATCGGATTGAAGCATAAGGGGTCCACCTCTCGACAGCCCCAAGTCCGGATAGAATTAATCCTCTCGGACTAGTGGGATGGTCAAGCGAGGGAAGGAAAGGGTAGGAACAGCGGGGAGGGAGACCTGAGAACAGACAAAGAAAGAAAACAGCTTTTACTATAAAGGATACTGTTTTAACTTTACCCACTATGTCCCCGAAGACCCTACAAAAGGAGAACTCGCTCTACCTGTAAAGAAAACAAGGAGTGCCTTCTGCCGGGCGAGATGTTAGGGTGAGTACGAGGTAACAGCACATTCCTATTCTAATGAAGGAACAGGGTTAGTTAACAACATGTCACACAGTGAATGGAGAAATGCACCCTCTGTTGTACTCAAGATTTTCTGAATGAAAGGCTAATACCTTTGCATAGAATGTGCTTGGCCCCCACTGGACTATTTCAGTTCAGTACTGGACACCCCCAACAGATCTCCCCTAAAGAACGAAAATATAACACAAAAAACCAAAGTTAACGGCAAACAAACATGAGTGTAGCGTTTCTGGTTTTTCATTCACTAATTCCAAGAGGTAGCCAGCAATTCCCTTCAGCTACCATTGAAGAAGACAATTTCCTATGAGTGGGAAGCCCTCAGCATAAACCAGTGATAGGAGGAACTTCAGTCATTACTATGATATGGAGGAATAACGTAAAAGAATCATGCGCTCCCGCTTTTGCCTCAAAGTGAGAGCGTTGATAATGCCTAATCTCTGGTTTCACACAAGCAGAGTTACAGAATTTCCTCCCGCATGAGACCGTAGGAAATAACGCGTCTCTCCAACGGGAGGAACAGAGTATATGTGCTCCGGAAAGCTTCCGTAGCACCAAACAGCAGAACACAAGAACAACAGTTGGTGCGAGTTCGCACCCTTACCCGACCGTACTTCTTGGTACTCGGGGAACCACAGGATAATTGGCGTCTTCGTGAAGGTGCCATCTCCTATTATCCAAATCTGCTGACGGCACGTCTCACAGCGTGCAACGTCAGCACGTACGTTGATAGCGCTGGCGGATGACGGGAATAGTAGTTTCCTGTCTCGTTCGTCTCCGCTTCCGTAGTCAGTGCGCTCACGCTCTGTGTGCCCTGACAGTACATCCCCCCTTCGGTGAGCACTGACAGGAGCAAGGTTTATCCGGGAACCTCCTATGAAACGCCGCTACCAGCCGGGGAGCATGTACAGAGGAGGCCGGTTCCCAAGAGTCCTCCTCGGAACCATAACCTTTCCAGGACACCAAGTACCACAGTCTCTTCCGGGTGATCCTGGAGTCCACAACACCCTTGACCTCATACTCCTTGTCATGATCCACCCACAACGGAACAGGCTGCCGTTTAACCGGGCAGAAGGAAGGCTTCAGGAGAGAGACATGAAAGACTGGATGTATCTGGAAGTGCGCCGGCAAACGTAGTTTTACAGCCACTGGCCCTACCTGCTTGAGGACCCTGTAGGGGCCAATGAACTTGGGATTTAGGAAGCTATGCCTCTTGAATCTTATGTTTCTCGTAGAAAGCCAGACCAATTCCCCCTTCTTGTATTCCGGAGCGAGCCTCCGATGCTTATCTGCCTGTTTTTTGTACAGTACTTTAGCATGCTGGAGATAGTGGGTGGTGTCAAGCAATGTTTGTCTGATGTGCCCTAACCTCTGTTGTACTTCGGGGAGTTTAAGTGTGCGACTGGGTGCTACGAAAGGGATAAAACAAGGGTGGAAACCGTAAGAACTGTAAAAAGGTGAGTGACTTGTAGAGCTGTGTATTGCGTTATTATAAGCGATCTCGGCTATCCATAACCAGTCCACCCAAGCTTCCGTGTTTGTGTCTATGTAGCATCGCAGGAATTGTTTAAGGGTCTGGTTCAACCGTTCCGTCTGGCCATCAGTTTGCGGATGGAAACTGGTGGACAGAGCGGGCGAAATGTTCAACCTAGAACACCAGAACCTCCAGAAACGTGCTGTAAATTGTGAGCCCCTGTCTGACACGATAGTACGCGGTAGCCCATGTAACCTAACTACGTTGACTAACAGTAGGGTAGCTAATTGCCCTGCAGTGGGGAGCTGTTTGCAGGCTATAAAGTGTCCCATTTTGGTCAAGTAGTCCACAACCACCAAGATGACTGTATGCCCTTGGTCTCTAGGTAACCCGACTATGAAGTCCACCGACCATTGTTCCCATGGGTTTTCCGGAGTGTGCAAAGGCTGTAACAGGCCTTGAGATCTGCGTTTATCGGTCTTCATTTGAGCGTAGACATCACACCCCTTGACCCAAAGTATTATGTCCCTGCGAAGAGAGGGCCACCAAAATTGACGTAGCGTGTGTTCAATGGTTTTTTGGCCACCGCAATGTCCAGCACACGGGAGGATATGGCACCAGCGAAAGACTTGCTGTCTTACTTCCTTGGTGGGTACTAAGACTTGATTTCCTTTCATGGGAATGCCTTGTCGCATTCTCCATTCGGGATGATGTCTGAGCCAGTCTCTTCAAGTGGCGGTCTGTGCTCCTCTCTTTATCTTCTGTAGGAAGTCATTTGTATGGGTTGCATAGACTACTTGGTCAGGTGCGATGATTGCTCTTTCTGGGTTCATCATACCTTCGGTTTGAGTGGTTTGTCGGGTCAGGGCGTCTGCTTTCTTGTTGTCTCTGCCGGGCCTAAAGGTGATGACAAAGTGGTATTCAGCGAAGAACATCATCCACCTTAGCTGACGGGGAGTAAGCTGCCTGGAAGATTTCATGAACTGCAAATTGCGGTGATCTGTGTAAACGGTGACTTGGTGTTTTGCTCCTTTTATCCAATGCCTCCATTCCAAAAAGGCGTCCTTAATGGCCAATAGTTCCTTTTCGGCGACCGTATAGTTTCTCTCCGCACTGTTCAGCTTCCGAGACATGAAGGCGACTGGATGCAACTGCCCTGTGGAAGGATGTCTTTGTGAAAGGACGGCTCCTACTGCTACGTCGGAGGCATCGGCTTCTATGACGAATGGCAAATTGGGATCAGCGTGGGCCAAGATAGGAGCGGAGGAAAAGGCTGCCTTCAGTGCATCAAAGGCGGTTTGAGCTTCTTCGTCCCACCGGAAGGACACGTTCTTCCTTAGCAGGCGTGTAACTGGGGCCACCATAGTAGAGAAATGATTAATAAAACGCCTATAAAAATTAGCGAAGCCCAAAAACCATTGTACGTCACGTACATTTGTTGGACTGGGCCATTCAATAACGGCTGTCACCTTCCTCTCAGCCATGATTTGGCCTGCCGGGGTGAGCATGACCCCCAAGAACTCCACGGTGGTGACATGAAATTCACACTTACAGATCTTACAAAAGAGGTGGTTTCTTTGCAAGGCCTGTAAGACAATCCTGACGTGTTCCTTATGCTCCTCAGGGTTCATAGAGAAGACAAGAATGTCGTCTATATAGACAACCACGAATCGATCCAGATACTCCCGGAGAACGTCGTTCAGGAAAAACTGGAAAGCGGCTGGGGCGTTACAAAGGCCGAAAGGCATAACAAGATATTCGTAAAGCCCGTACCGAGTCTTGAACGCTGTCTTCCATTCGCCCCCCTCTCGCATCCGTACCAGATGGTAGGCTCCTCGGAGGTCGAGATTCGTGTAGATCGTAGCCCCCTTTACTTGTTCTAGCAATACCAACACAAGGGGGAGAGGGTACTGGTTCTTCACCGTGATGGCATTCAACGCTCTGAAGTCGATGCATGTCCTGAGCTCCCCATTGGCCTTAGGTATAAAAAAAAGGGGGGAAGCTGCAGGAGACCGAGAGTGACGGATAAAACCCAAAGAAAGGTATTTCTCTAAGTACTGCCTTAGATGTAGATTCTCGGGTTCAGTCAAGGTGTATATCCTGCTACAAGGAATCACTGCACCCGGTATAAGATCGATCTGGCAGTCGTAGATCCTGTGTGGGGGTAATACCTCAGCCATGTTGTCACAAAACACCGTAGCGTACTCCTGATAGCATTCGGGCAGATCCACTTCTTTCTCCACGGCCGTGGCGATGTGGTGGCATAACGCTAAAGCCTTGGATGGAACCGTAGGGGGATATATGCAGTGGGTGCCGCAGTACCCGGAATCCATCTTCAGAGTCAAGCGAGGCCAATCAATAGATGGGTCATGTTTTTGGAGCCAGGGTAACCCCAAAATCACCCCGTATTTGGGTGCTTGGATGACGTTGAAGGTAATGAACTCGCAGTGGTCATCCTTGTACCATACCTTGAGCTCCTTCGTATGAAACCGAATGGGACCGGATTCCAATTGTTTGCCATCCACTGCAAACACACGTTCAGGAGTGCTCTTCGTAACCAATTCCACTCCTAATCTGAGGGCTGCCTCTTCGTCCATAAAGCAGCCAATGGCCCCAGAATCCACCATGACTTGGATATGTTTCTTTTCTTGACCCACAACAATATCCATGTTAACGAAGAAGTGTTCTGGGCTGTCACTGGAATCGTGCTTCACTGAAGGGATTTCACTGAAGCTCAAGGGTTCCCCTTCCTTACTCCTCAAGCATATCAGTTTTCCGACGACTTGTCTGCTGCAACTGCGGCCACTTGTCCAAACCTAGGACGGCTGTTTCTCGGCTTAACAGGGCACTCTCGGAGGTAATGCCCTTTCTTCCCGCAGTATAAGCATAGTCCCTGTTTCCGCCGGTATTCTCGTTCGTTAGGGGTGAGAGAGGCCCGGATCGCCCCTATCTCCATAGGTTCGGAAGGAGTCAATCCGTGCTCGGAGGTCTTTGGCTGGTCCCTTCTTCTGTGGTCGCCTCTGCGTTCCTTCAAGCGATGATCCAAACGCAATGTCAGTTCGATTAGCGCAGGACAGGTTCTAGGTTGAGGGTCCACTTGCGCTATAACGTCCTTTAGATCGTCCCGAAGCCCTTGATAGAACAGTGTGGCTTGTTTCAACTCTGGCCACTCCGTCTCAGCCACCAATCGTCGGAAGGAGTTCAGGTATACAACAGATCAAGCAACTCCTTATCTGCCGAAAAGGTTTCAGTCCTGCGATCGAATGTCTTCTCAAACTCCTCCTTGAAAGTATCCCAGTCATGGAGGAGAGGGTCGTCTCGTCGGACTATAGGGACTGCCCATTGTGCTGCGTCCCCTGCTAAGTAAGAGATCAGGAAGGCGACTCGTGCTTGGTTAGTCGCAAACATCTTGGGTTTGCAATGGAAATGGAGCATTAACTGGGTTAGGAATACCTGCACTTTTTGCATATCCCCGTAATATCTCTCAGGAGGGGCCAACGGGATTTGTGAGGGTACTTCCATTATCACTGCACTAGTCTGAGGAAGGGAAGAATTGCTAGCATCAAAAGGATTCCTCTGCATGCGCTCTACCCTCGCTTGTAAAGCGGCGGTCTCAGTACGTGAAGCCGCCAGCTCTGACTTCACCAATACTAGTGCAGCTAGGACGTCCTCAAGCGTCGCCATCCCAGATTCCACCCGACCAGGAGGATAAGTAAACGTGGGCCGATTATTCTGTCACGGTCACCAGGTTATCCTCAGAATCGGATTGAAGCATAAAGGGGTCCACCTCTCGACAGCCCCAAGTCCGGATAGAATTAATCCTCTCGGACTAGTGGGATGGTCAAGCGAGGGAAGGAAAGGGTAGGAACAGCGGGGAGGGAGACCTGAGAACAGACAAAGAAAGAAAACAGCTTTTACTATAAAGGATACTGTTTTAACTTTACCCACTATGTCCCAGAAGACCCTACAAAAGGAGAACTCGCTCTACCTGTAAAGAAAACAAGGAGTGCCTTCTGCCGGGCGAGATGTGAGGGTGAGTACGAGGTAACAGCACATTCCTATTCTAATGAAGGAACAGGGTTAGTTAACAACATGTCACACAGTGAATGGAGAAATGCACCCTCTGTTGTACTCAAGATTTTCTGAATGAAAGGCTAATACCTTTGCATAGAACGTGCTTGGCCCCCACCGGACTATTTCAGTTCAGTACTGGACACCCCCAACAGATCTCCCCTAAAGAACAAAAATATAACACAAAAAGCCAAAGTTAACGGCAAACAAACATGAGTGTAGCGTTTCTGGTTTTTCATTCACTAATTCCAAGAGGTAGCCGGCAATTCCCTTCCGCTACCATTGAAGAAGACAATTTCCTATGAGTGGGAAGCCCTCAGCATAAACCAGTGATAGGAGGAACTTCAGTCATTACTATGATATGGAGGAATAACGTAAAAGAATCATGCGCTCCCGCTTTTGCCTCAAAGTGAGAGCGTTGATAATGCCTAATCTCTGGTTTCACACAAGCAGAGTTACAGCATTTCCTCCCGCATGAGACCGTAGGAAATAACGCGTCTCTCCAAGGGGAGGAACAGAGTATATGTGCTCCGGAAAGCTTCCGTAGCACCAAACAGCAGAACACAAGAACAACAGTTGGTGCGAGTTCGCACCCTTACCCGACCGTACTGCTTGGTACTCGGGGAACCACAGGATAATCGGCGTCTTTGTGAAGGCGCCATCTCCTATTATCCAAATCTGCTGACGGCACGTCTCACAGCGTGCAACGTCAGCGCGTACGTTGATAGCGCTGGCGGATGACGGGAATAGTAGTTTCCTGTCTCGTTCTTCTCCGCTTCCGTAGTCAGTGCGCTCACGCTCTGTGTGCCCTGACAGTTAGTGAGTGAATGTATGTCTCAGTGGTACATGTGTGAGTAACTACATATGTGAAAGGCAGTATATATGTGTGTTGGAGTATATAAATAGCTATAAGTGAGAGTGTGTGATTGTGAGAGTGACTGTATGGAAGAGTGTGTGCTTGTATCAGTGATTGTATAAGAGCGTAAGAATGTGCTAGTATTTGTATGAGTAAGTGAGCTGGTGTGTGTATAACTGTATAGGTGAGTAAATGGCAGTGTGTTTAATTATTTGCATGACTGACTAGGTGTGTGAGTACCTCTATGGATGAGTGGCGGTGTTTGAGTGTCTATATAGGAGTATGAGTGCATATGATAGTCCTGTACTGAGTGACCGTAAGTATGAGTGACTGTACGGGTGAGTGACTGGATGTGTGTGTAGACCTAAGAATCAGTGAGTGGGTATGTAGTTATTGGTGCTGGAGTGTGTATGGTTTTGAGAATGGCAGTCTGTAATTTAGAGTGGGTGTGTCAAAAGTTATATTAGGGTGTGAGAAGATGCATGAAATTATCACATGGATGATGTCATCAGTGATGTCATTTGAGATGTCATCAGTGATGTCATCAGTGATGTCACTGACCATGTCATGAGTGATGTAATATGTGACGTCATCAGCAGTGCATTGCGGGGGCACGAGTTATAGTTAGCTGAACTAACTATAACGGGGGAATTTCACGGGTTTTGTACGAGTGCAATGCCCAACTAACTATAACTTTCCCTAAAACCTATGGTTTTTTCAGTGAATTTCAAAGGTTTTTAAATGCTAATTTCTAACTATAACGTGTCTGAAACCTATGGTTTTTTCAGTGAATTTCAAAGGTTTTTTAAATGCTAATTTCTAACTATAACGTGCCTGAAACCTATGGTTTTTTAAGTGAATTTCAAAGGTTTTTAAATGCTAGTTTCTTACTATGCCTACAGAGGTAGGACATGTGAAGAAAGAAGAAAATACGCACAGAAAGAAGCAAAAGAAATGCAGAAAGAAGCAACAGAAGTCCACAAAGAAGAAGAAAAGTGCAGGAAGAAGCAAAAGATGTGCAGAAAGAACCAACAGAGGAGCAGAAAGAGGCATTGTTGCAAAATCATCCTGTGCCCACAACTTTTTCAGACGGGTACTGGTGGTAACTGACTCTGACTAACCAGAGCCAGTGCTATGCTAAAAGACACTTAGAATACAGTGAAAACACCTACATACACTAGGGAACACTATGCGTTGGGGTACCCCTGTGATTAGCATGACCTCCTCTGTAAGTCCCTAGTACATAATAGGGCAGGGGGATTAAAACTACCTCTTAAAACGCGCTACAGGGCGCGTTTGCACAGTGGTGAAGGGAGGGGGGGCCTGAGGTGACATGTGTGCAAACGCGCCCCGTGGCATGTTTTAAGTTGTGGGATTAAGTCCCCTTGAATCCTGAGGGTCCCTGGGGCCCAACTAGCCCCCCAGGTACCTACAGTTAGGACCACAGAGCTGAGTTGCAGAGAGGCGTTCCGAGGCCACGCACCTTTTTTCACCTCTCTGCAACGCAACTCAGTTGTGCTTACTGAAGGTACCTGGTGGGCTAGTTGGCCCCCAGGGTCCCTCAGGATTCAAGGGGAATTAATTCCCCAACTTAAAACGCACCACAGGGCGTGTTTGCGCACATGTCACCTGAGGCCCCACCCCCTCCCGTCACCACTGTGCAAACGCGCCCCGTGGCGCGTTTTAAGTTGGGGGATTAGGTCACATTGAATCCTGAGGGTCCCTGGGGCCCAACTAGCCCACCAGGTACTTCCAGTAAGCACCACAGGCCTGCGTTGCAGAGAGGCGGTCAGAGGCCATGCCCCTTTTTACACCTCTCTGCAACGCAGCTCTGTGGCGCTTACTGGAGGTACCTGGTGGGCTAGTGGGACCCTCAGGATTCAAGGGGACTTAATCCCCCCGTGGCGCATTTTAAGTCGGGGGAATAACTCCCCTTGAATCCTGAGGGTCCCTGGGGTGCAACTAGTCCACCAGCTACCTCCATTAAGCACCACAGAGCAGCGTTGCAGAGAGGTGTAAAAAGGGGCGTGGCCTCAGAACACCTCTCTGCAACGCAGCCCCCTGGCGCATACTGGAGGTTCCTGGTGGGCCAGTTGGCCCCAGGGACCCCAGTATTCAAGGGGAATTCGTTCCCCATCTGCAAACGCGCCAGGGGCGCGTTTGCAGAGTGCTGCAAGGAGGGGCGTGGCCTCCGGCGCGATGCCGGTCTTTCTTTATTTTTTATTTTTAAGAAGGGGGGCTGTGTGGCCCCCCTTCTTTTTGTAATATATTTGCCCTGGGGACCCCATCCCCCAGGGCCTGCCCCCTCATTTTTTTTTTTTTTTAAACCCAAAAATTTGGAAGGGGCCGCGTGGCCCCCTCCCAAGGCCTTAATCGGCCCCGGGGACCCCATCCCCGGGGCTTGGCCTTATTTAAAAAAAAATCTTTTGGAGGGGGCTGCGTTGCCCCCTCCTCAGGCCACTTATGGCCCCGGGGACCCCATCCCACGGGGCCGGCCTTTGTTTTTTTTATATATTTTTTTTAATTTCAATTTTGGGGATGGGGGCCGCGTGGCCCCCCTCCCGGGCCACTTGTAGCCCCGGGGACCCCATCCCCCGGGGCTGGCCCTCTCTGTTGGGGACCGTGGGGGGGTCCCCAATCCCCCACGGTCCTGCCGGCTCCCCGCGTCCCTCGGGAGCCGGCATTGCTTTTCCACATGGCGAGCTGCTAAGATGCAGCTCCCCGTGTGGAAAAGCAATCGTCTTTGTTTTTTGAAGAGAGAGCAGGTTTCCTGCTCTCTCTTCCAAAAACCAAAGCAGTTTGCTATGAGGCTCACGCCCTGCCATAGCAAACTACAGTGTCCCGGGGGTGAGCACCCCGGGACACTGCAGGAGCCGGCCCTGGGGGGTGGCGGTCCCCAGGGCCATCAAGGGCTCCAGGTGGGGGGCCGCGCGGCCCCCCTCCCATCACTTGCACAGCCCCGGGGAGGTGGTGGTCCCCGGGGTTCGGGGGTCTGAAACGGACCCCCACATTCAAATTCTTAGTTCCCCGGGGAGGAGGCGGTCCCCGGGGTGTGTGGGGGGCTCGAGCCCCCCCACACAGGTAATTTTAATTTTAAAAAAAGAAGCCCCGGGGGGTGGCGGTCCCCGGGGCTTGGGGGGGCCTTAGAGGCCCCCACTCATTATTTTTATAAACCCCGCATGCCCCCGGGACTTGGCTCACCCGGGGCCAAATACCAACGAAGCGCGGGAGGCCGCGCTGTCGTTTTTTTTCACGGCGGGATCTGCGCATCCTAAGCGCATCCCGCAAATTTAAAAAAAACTAAATTTTTTTTTTGGGCCCTGGGGGTCCTTGTGGGACACCCTAAGCAGGCCTAGGGGGTCAGGGTGTTTCTACCCTGCCCCCTTTTGCATTTTGCGCACTTGTTTCTGTGCCTCGGTTCTACCGAGGAACAAGATGGCTGCCAACACTTCCTGGTTTGGAGTGTTGACAGCCAATTAGCATACAGCTCGTGATCGGGAGGGTGCGCGGACCCTCCGCGGCCATAGATATATATGTGATTTTACTTTTGATTTTCTCAGGAACTACTGAACGGATTTACACCATTTAACCAAAAGGCACGACTCTGAACCAAGGGCTACCTTTTTGCCAAATTTGGTGTAATTCCGTTCAGCAGTTCAGGCTGTAGCTGCGACTAAAGGTTCCTATGGAAAATTGCATGGGGAAAACACGTTTTGGGACCCCCCTTTTTTCTCGGCCCCCACTTGACGAATCACCCCGAGACTTTCAGGATAGGAGTTTTGAAAATTTCGTGAAGATTCGTCAACCGGCGCCAAAGTTATTGGGAATAGAATGTTGCGGATTTCCTATGGAAAATAGGTCCTAACTATAACTATCTACTGGCGACCGCCAGTATATTATATATATATATATATATATATATATATATATATATATATATATATATATATATATATATATATATTCACTGAAAAAACCATAGGTTTTAGGGACAGTTATAGTTAGTTGGACATTGCACTCGTACAAAACCCGTGAAATTCCCCCGTTATAGTTAGTTCAGGTAACTATAACTCGCGCCCCCGCAATGCACTGCTGATGACGTCAAATATTAAATCACTCATGACATGGTCAGTGACATCACTGATGACATCACTGATGACATCTCAAATGACATCACTGATGACATCATCCAGTGACTGTGTGTTTCTGTAAAGTTTAAATATGTTTAATATATATAGGGAAAGGCGTATTGAAGAATGAGTGGGTGTATAAGTGTCTGAATGGATGATTTAGTAGGTGCGTGACTAACTCTATAAGTGAGTGATTAAACGTATCTTACTGAATGCATGGGTTAGTGACTAAACTGGGTGAATGTCTGTATCCGTCTGTCTGTTGCTGTGTAAGTGGCTGCATGGGTTTGTGAATAGCTACATGAGTGTCTATATGAGTTATTGATTGGTTGTCTGAGTATCTGTATGGGTGCCTGAGTGTTTGTGTGGGTGGGGTGTGTGCGACTCTGTGCATAGATGTGTGAGTGGGTGATTCACTGGGTGGATGGTTTCAAGAGTGCATCTGTGATAGACTGTATGGGTGGGTAAGTGTGTGTAAGAGTGTGTTAGTGAGTGAATGTATGTCCCAGTGGTACATGTGTGAGTAACTACATATGTGAAAGGCAGTATATATGTGTGTTGGAGTATATAAATAGCTATAAGCGAGAGTGTGTAATTGTGAGAGTGACTGTATGGATGAGTGTGTGCTTGTATCAGAGATTGTATAAGAGCGTAAGAATGTGCTAGTATTTGTATGAGTAAGTGAGCTGGTGTGTGTATAACTGTATAGGTGAGTAAATGGGTGTGTGCTTAATTTTTTGCATGACTGACTAGGTGTGTGAGTACCTCTATCGATGAGTGGCGGTGTGTGAGTGTTTATATAGGTGTATGAGTGCATATAATAGTCCTGTACTGAGTGACTATAAGTATGAGTGACTGTACGGGTGAGTGAGTAGATGTGTGTGTGTAGACCTAAGAATCAGTGAGTGTGTATATAGTAATTGGTGTTGGAGTGTCTATGGTTTTGACAATGGCAGTCTGTAATTTACAGTGGGTGTATCAAAAGTTATATTAGGGTGTGAGAAGAGGCATCAAATTATCACATGGATGATGTCATCAGTGATGTCATCAGTGATGTCATTTGAGATGTCATCAGTGATGTCATCAGTGATGTCACTGACCATGTCATGAGTGATGTAATATGTGACATCATCAGCAGTGCATTGCGGGGCGCGAGTTATAGTTACCTGAACTAACTATAACGGGGAATTTCACGGGTTTTGTACGAGTGCAATGTCCAACTAACTATAACTGTCCCTAAAACCTATGGTTTTTTCAGTGAATTTGTAAGGTTTTTTAAATGCTAATTTCTAACTATAACGTGCCTGAAACCTATGGTTTTTTCAGTGAATTTCAAAGGTTTTTTAAATGCTAATTCCTAACTATAACATGTCTGAAACCTATGGTTTTTTTCAGTGAATTTCAAAGGTTTTGTAAATGACAATTTTTAAATGTATTAATTGCTATATTTATTTTTTTGATACTGATTTACTACATTTTTTTAAACTATTTATTTTTAGATATTTTATTTTTTAAATTACATTGTAATTACATTATACATTACATTACAAAATATACTTTCTCAGAATGAATTACTTTAGTTTAAATACTTTGCAAATAGGCAATAGACTTTTAAGTACAGTAGTTACAGTTGTTGCAATGGGCAACACAATTTCAAACACAATGCAACATTGAGCTCAATGTGAATTTCTAGTTAAATGCAATTAGTTACTTTATGGATTACTTTTCTAACCACAGGACTGGATCCTAGATTCAGTCCTGGGACATCTCCTGTAAACAGTTGAGTAAAAGCGTTTTGGTTACAGTAGTGTTTTTAAGGAATATTATTGTATTTTAAAAGTTGACACTTAGAAACTTTTTCACATAGAATCACCAATGTTATCCTATGGGAGGAAATTCACTTAGCAGGTAAGTAGTGTTATCGTTACTTTTTCTTACTCAGTGGTGGATCCTGGATCCAGCACTGGTGCATCTCCTGTAAACAGTTGAAAGAATGCGTTTAAGTTATACAGGCGATTTTTAAGGAATATTTGTAGTTTGTCAAAATCGACACTTTGAAACTTTTCTGCTGAAAACCAGACAATGGATTCCTATGGAAGGAAATACAAGTTACTGGTAAGTACGGTTAGAATTACTTTTCAGGGTCAGTGCTGGGCTAAAAGATGCAGCACTGGGTTCTCTCCTGATAACAGGTGAGTAAATCGGAATTCGTAGTTCGGCTGATTTTAGAGGAATAGTATAAAGTTCCAAAACTCCACACACAGAAGAATTTCCAAGTGAAACCAGTCAATGTTAGCCTATGGAAGGAAATTCAAGTTACTGGTAAGTACGGTTAAAATTACTTTTCAGGATCAGTACTGGGCTCAAAGATGCAGCACTGAGGTCTCTCCTGATAACCGGTGAGTAAATCGGAATTCGTAGTTCGGCTGATTTTAGAGGAATATTTGTATGTTTCAAAAATCGACACAGAAACTTTTTCAGCAAAAAGCAGGCAATGATATCCTATGGAAGGAAATTCAAGTTACTGGTAAGTACGGTTAAAATTACTTTTCAGGATCAGTACTGGGCTCAAGGTGCAGCACTGAGGTCTCTCCTGATAACCAGTGAGTAAATCGGAATTCGTAGTTCGGCTGATTTTAGAGGAATATTTGTATGTTTCAAAAATCGACACTTAGAAACTTTTTCAGCAAAAAGCAGGCAATGATATCCTATGGAAGGAAATTCAAGTTACTGGTAAGTACGGTTAAAATTACTTTTCAGGATCAGTACTGGGCTCAAAGATGCAGCACTGAGGTCTCTCCTGATAACAGGTGAGTAAATCGGAATTCGTAGTTCTGCTGATTTTAGAGGAATATTATAAAGTTCCAAAACTCCACACAGAAGAATTTCCAAGTGAAACCAGTCAATGTTAGCCTATGGAAGGAAATTCAAGTTACTGGCAAGTATTGTTAAAATTTCTTTTCAGGATCAGTACTGGGCTCAAAGATGCAGCACTGAGGTCTCTCCTGATAACAGGTGAGTAAATCGGAATTCGTAGTTCGGCTGATTTTAGAGGAATATTTGCACAATGGTGAAGGAAGGGGGTGGGGCCTGAAGTGACATGTCTGCAAACACGCCCTGTGGCGCGTTTTAAGTTGGAGAATTAATTCCTCCTCAATCCCGAGGGTCCCTAGGGGCCAACTGGCCCACCAGATACCTCCAGTATGCGCCAGAGAGCTGCGTTGCAGAGAGGTGTTCAGAGGCCACGCCCCTTTTTACAACACTCTGCAACGCAGCTCCGTGGTGCTTACTGGAGGTACCTGGTGGGCTAGTTGGCCCCCAGGGACCCTCAGGACTGAAGAGGATTTAATTCCCCATCTTAAAACGCGCCCCAGGGCCTGTTTGCACACATGTCACCTGAAGCCACGCCCCCTCCCTTCACCACTGTGCAAACACGCCCCGTGGCGCGTTTTAAGTTGGGGGATTAAGTCCCCTTGAATAGTGAGGGTCCCTGGAGTCCAACTAGCCCACCATGTACCTCCAAAAAGTGCCACAGAGCTGCGTTGCAGAGAGGTGTAAAAAGGGGCGTGGCCTCTGTACAGCCCCCTGGCGCATACCAGAGGTTCCTGGTGGGCTAGTTGGCCCCCAGGGACCCCCAGTATTCAAGGGGAATTACTTCCCCTTCTTAAAATGCGCCAGGGGGCGCGTTTGCAGACTGCTGCAGGGAGGGGGCTGGGCCTCCGCACAATGCCGGTCTTTTTTTTTTTTTTTGCTTTTTTCTGTCCAGGGGGTCCTTGTGGGACCACCTGAGCAGACCTAGGGGGTCAGGGTGTTTCTACCCTGCCCCCTTTGTGCGTTTTGCGCACTTGTTTCTTGTGTTTTTTTTTTTAATCGGCGGGATCCGCGCACCCTAAGCGCATCCCGCCGATTTAAAAAAAAAAATGCTTTTCTGCCCAGGGGTCCTTGTGGGACCCCCTGAGCAGACCTAGGGGTCAGGGTGTTTCTACCCTGCCCCCTTTGTGCGTTTTGCACACTTGTTTCTTGTGCTTTTTTTTAATCGGCGGGATCCGCGCACCCTAAGCGCATCCCGCCGTTTAAAAAAAAATGCTTTTTCTGCCCCTGAGCAGACCTAGGGGTCAGGGTGTTTCTACCCTGCTCCCTTTGCGCTTGCGCACTTGTTTCTGTCCCTCGGTTCTATCGAGGGACAAAATGGCTGCCAACACTTCCTGATTTGGAGTGTTGACAGCCACTTGACAGCCAATTAGCATGCAGCTCGTGATCGGGAGGGTACGCGGACCCTACTCTGCCATAGATATATATGTGACTTTACTTTTGATTTTCTCAGGAACTACTGAACGGATTTACACCATTTAAGCAAAAGGGACGACACTGAACCAAGGGCTACCTCTTTGAAAAATTTGGTGTAATTCCGTTCAGCAGTTCGGGCTGTAGCCGCGATGAATGGTTCCTATGGAAAAATGAATGGGGAAAATGCGTTTTGGGACCCCCCTTTTTTCTCGGCCCTCGCTTGACGAATCACCCCGAGACTTTCAGGATAGGAGCGGACCGGAGCGCCCCAACAAGTTGGAAGCTTTCGCGAAGATTCGTCAACCGGCGCCAACGTTATTTCAAATAGAATGTTGCGGATTTCGTATGGAAAATAGGTCCTAACTATAACTATCTACTGGCGACCGCCAGTAGATTATATATATATATATATATATATATATATATATATATATATATATATATATATATATATATATATATATATATATATATATATATATATATATATATATTTGGCCGTTATAGTTACCTGGGCTAACTATAACTCGCGCCCCGCAATGCACTGCTGATGATATCACATATTACATCACTCATGACGTGGTCAGTGACATCACTGATGACATCTCAAATTACATCACTGATGACATCACTGATGACATCATCCAGTAACTGATTGTTTTTAAAAAGTTTAAGAATTTTATATATATATATGCCAAGGTGTATCGAAGAATGAGTGGGTGTATGAGTGACTGAATGGATAATTTAGTGGGTGCGTGACTGACTGTATAAGTGAGTGATTAAAGGTGTCTTAGTGAATGCATGGGTGAATGACTAAACTGTGTAAATGTCTGTGTCAGTCTGTCAGTTGGTGTGTAAGTGGCTGTATGAGTTGGTGAGTAGCTATATGAGTGTCTATATGGGTTATTGACTGGTAGTCTGAGTACCTGTATGGGTGATTGACTGTCTGTGGGGATGGGGGTGTGTGTGACTTCCTGCATGGATGTGTGAGTGGGTGATTCAATGGGTGTATGGGTTCATGAGTGCATCTGCAAGGGGCTGTATGGGTGAGTGAGTATCCGTATGGCTGTGTTGGTGAGTGACTGGCTGTCTCAGTGGTATATGTGTAAGTAACTACATATGTGAAATGCAGTATATATGAGTGTTGGAGTATATAAGTGACTAAATGTGAGAGTGAGTGATTGTGAGAGTGGCTGTATGGATGAGTGTGTGCTTGTGTCAGTGATTGTAGAAGAGAGTAAGTATGTGTTACTATCTGTATGAATAAGTGAGGTGGTGTGTGTGTATAACTGTATAGGTGAGTAAATGGCAGTGTGATTGATTCTTTGGGTGACTGACTAGGTGTTTGAGTAACTCTATGGGTGAGTGGCGGTGTGTGAGTGTCTGAATCGGTGTATGAGTGCATATATCAGTGGCTGTATTGATGAGTGACTGCGTGTATGAGTGACTGTAGGGGCTAGTGAGTGGATGTGTGTGTGACGTATGAATCAGTGGGTGGGTATGTACTAACTGGTACTGGTGTGTATGGTTTCGAGAATGGTAGTCTGTATTTCAGAGTGGGTGTATCAAAGGTTATATTAGGGTGTGAGGAGGTGCATCAGATATTATGTGGAAGATGTCATCAGTGATGTCATCAGTGATGTAATTTGAGATGTCATCAGTGATGTCATCATTGATGTCACTGACCATGTCATGAGTGATGTAATATGGAACGTCATCAGCAGTGCATTGTGGGGGCGTGACTTATACGTAGCTCAGCTAACTATAACGGCCGAATTTCTCTGTTTTTGTACGAGTGAAATGTCAGCCTAACTATAACGTCCCTGAAACCTGTGGTTTTTTTCAGTGAATTTCTAAGGTTTTTTAAATGCTAATCCCTAACTATAACGTCCCTAAAATCTGTGTTTTTTTTCAGTGAATTTCTAAGGTTTTTTAAATGCTAATACTAACTATAACGTCCCTGAAACCTGTGGTATTTTCAGTGAATTTCTAAGGTTTTTTAAATTCTAATTTCTAACTATGCCTACATAGGTAGAACATGTACAGAAAGAGGAAGAAACGCACAGAAAGAAGCAAGAGAAGTGCAGAAAGAGGGAAGAGAGATGTAGAAAGAGGAAGAAAGGTGAAGAAAGAAGCAAGAAAAATGCAGAAAGAGGCAAGAGAAGTCCAGAAAGAGGAAGAAAGGTGCAAAAAGAAGCAAACAGAAGTGCAGAAAGAAGCAACAGAGGTGCAGAAAGAGGCCTACTTCGACTGTACCTTTCCAAAGACTCATACAAAGTAGCCTAATCACTAATCCTTCTCCCAAGATGTCTTAAACCTCACTTTACTCTTGAAGGTTCACTATTTATCGACTGTTCAGAATGTTAGGCCTACCAAATGTAAAACAGCAATCCTAACCATATCACTGTTGTAAGTCATGTAGGAAGGTGGAATCTGACTATATGGTTGCCCCCACTTTTTTTTATGGTGTTTTGCTGGTTTATGACTTAGTTGGGCTGGGATCCTGCTATTCAGGGCCCCAGTCTATCTGCTTTCTCTGTGAAAAGGTTTCCATTTGCCTTAGGCACATCTCTGATTGGAATCTGGAGTGCCCTTATAAGACCCTAGTATATGGTATACTATGTACCCAGGGCATAGGTACCTCAGAGGCCTACCAGGGGCTGCAGCATGTATTATGCCACCCCTGGAAGGCCATCCAAACTGACACCACAGGTCTGCTACTGCAGCCTGGGTAAGGTGGTGCATGCACTCCTTACTGTGATATAGGCTACCTATATCACTATATACATACACACATATAAACCTATAAGTCACTCCTATGGCAGGCCTTATCAATCCTGAAGGCAGAGTGTGTGGTTCCTATGTGAGAGGGTGCCCCTGCATGAGCAGGGCCCCTCTGCAGCGTTCGGAGACCCTTCTCTGATGCTGTTTGTAGTGCAGCCTGACCATATACTCTTAAGCGCATTATAACCTCGCGTTAAATGCGAACTTTGGAATGGCTGCACCGAAACATGTCGTGTTTGGTGTCAAACATCTTGGAATACTACCCCCCGCCAATTCTGGCAGCGGGGTAGCATTCCACCCTTCTAGAGGGAGAGACATGTTAACCCTGGCTTGGCCGGTAACTTCTTTCTAAAGCCCTGGCATCACAAAATGGATGCTGCTGCCACAGACACAAGTCTGGCCTCCTGCTGCTGACCGAAACTCCGGCAGGGGAGGCCTGGACAATAGGTTTCCTGTCCCAGGGAGGTGTGACCACCTCCCCAGACAGGATAGTGTGTATTGGGGCTGGGCGGGAGCACTCTTGGGTGCTTTGAAGTCCTGCACTGGGGGCACATTTGGTGTCCCTCTGCATACCCCAGTTCAAACCGGATCAGGGGCTTGCAGCCCCTGCTTTGGCGCGAACTGGACAAAGGGAAAGGGGTGTAGCCACCCCTCTGCCCTGACCCACCCATAGGTGGGGCCACAGAGTAAGTCCAACCCCTAAACTTAGTATAAGTATAGGAACCCAGTCCTTAGGACTTTAGATTATCCCTGGACGAAACTCTGACACAGAATCCTGGACCTTCGATGCTCTACTCAAGACTAGAGGACAGAAGAATCTCCCTTGGGGTCAAGGAGTGACTCCCCTGCTTGGCAGGCACCAAAGACGCAATTGTCCGGTCTGCATCGCCTAAGCTCCCGTCGGACACCGAAGTCTTTTCATCACCAGAGGTGGATTTCCAGACTTCCCCGAGGCTGCCCTGAGTCCCCAGCAAAGCTGAGGCCCGTAGCTGTCGTGGGTAACGTGGAACCGTGACCCCTAGACACCGCATGCATTTGCTAGTGCATCCTCTTCTGGGTCTCCCACGAAGTCGTGCTTTGAGCTCAAAGTAGCCCTTGCCTCCAGCACCAACTGCACCGAAGATCACTGGCCTCCACTCCACGAGTGTCCTGTGAGCCAGCTCCACTTGCACCGTCTCAAGGCTCCTTTGCGGTCGCTAGCCCGTTGGCTAGTAGCCCTTCACAAAGGCCAATCCTTTTTTTCTTGGGCTCCCTGGTTGCTCCAGGCTTGCCCTCACTTACCCTCGCTGGGTGAGTTCCTCAGACCTTGCTGGTCTGCATCATCGTCATTCTTCATCTACATCGAGACTTGCCGTTACCAAGGCTTGTTGGGTCCAATCCGGTTGCCGACACCTCAGTACTCGACAAACATCGTGTACCAGCCCGAATCCTGCTCCTGGTTGCCAACAACGCCTCCTGGACCTCGTGGCTGAAGAGTCAAGATGACCGTCAACCTACCTGAGGCACTCGACATCAGTGGGCATCCGCTCATCGCCTCCCTGGCCACTGGCTAGTGACCCAGACTCTGTCCCCTCTGCTTTCAGGTTCTTCAGATCTCCGATCCACTCTTGGATCCACCCGGACACTTTCCACTTGGTCGCCAGCAGCACTTTGCAGCAGATCGCCATTCAAATCGACGACGAAACCCGACCCCGAAAGGCACCTATGCACCCTGCTTCCCTGGGTGAGGTAACAAGAGTACTCCGGTGCTCCCGTGGGTAGAGACTCTAGAACGACCTAGTTCTCAAAGGGTTTGCTCCAAGTCCTTCTTTAAGTGTCCCTTTTCTTTAATTTCCCAATCACGACTTTCTCCATAGAAGTTAACGGCGTCTCGCGGCTGTGTATTTACACTGCACGCGTCCCCCGTGGGTCCCCTGTGTCACTACCTTGGGTGGTTCCTTGTGGTCCAAGCACTTCTAGAGGCTCTAGGCCTAGTGTCTAGCTCAGTCGTGGTTCTTATACCACTTTATTGGTATATGGTTTGGTACGCCCCTAGGGCCCAAACGTGAATTTGTGCTATTACTGTGTTTAAATAACTTATAACTTATGTATTTCGAACTCTAGCCTCATAAAGAGACTAGAGGGGTGTGTTTAGCAATAAATACATATATTTTGAATATATACCTGGTGTGGTGCTCTTTCATTTGGTCACTCAAGAGAATATAGACTGGTAAAACAAGCTGCTTTACATTCCTTCAAGACTTAGCCTGAAGGCTGCTCTCCATAGCTACCACTAGGATAGCTTTCAATAAGGTTGTCTTTAACCTATCTCCAATAAGGGGTTGTTTGGACTGGTGCAAGGTGCCCACTATAATTAGTGGACAGCATATGCCAGGCCAACTTCTCACATTGGTGTGCAGCGTGTGGGATTCCAGCTTGCTATTGTTTTACCAGATAATCTCAATTGAATTGATCAACTGAAAACCACTAAAGGTACCTAAGGTACATATAAATTAAGCTTAGTATACAGTAAGTTCTACTGAACTTAGAGTTGGGTGTCAAGGGATAGCACACCCTTTCTACAACTCAAGAGAGTTTAGTAGGCCACACTAGAGTAGGTAGTGCATACACCACACCTCACTAGTGATGTCTTCAAAGCCAGGACCCAGTGAGTCCTTGCCAGAAGCCAATGGGCTTCTTACCTCCAAGTATGATACACTCCCATTCTTGGAATTGAGAGCAATATGCAATGTGAGGAAACTGAAGACAGGCCAAAGTCCCACCACCCAACATCTGAGAGAGATGTTAATGGCTGATGATCTCAACAGGCCCTTAGGGACTGAAGGGGTAGGTGCAGAGGGTGGGGCAGAAGATGAGGATGGGGCCAGGGGTAGCAACACCCCCAGCCCCCCCTCTGGAACTGACCAGGAGGGTGACAATGACCCTGACCTGGAAAACTAAATTCCTCCTGTGGATGAGGAGGAGGCTCAGGATGACCTCCACTTTGTCCCCCCAGGAAGGATTGTGAGTGTGCCTAGGAGGTCTAGATCTCCTTCTCAGGAGTCTAACCACTCTAGCACCTCAGTAGGGACCTCTGTCTCCTCTCATAAGTGTGAATCCTCTCATGAGAGGAGAAAAAGACTGATTCAGTATGAGCAAGCCCAGCTTGAACTCAGAAAACAGCAGTTGGCTATAGACAGGGAGTCCCTAGATCTCCTTAGAGAGAGAAAACAGTTGGGACTAGAGACCCATGGTGGCAGCAATATCCCTAGAGATAGGGAAAGGTCTTATGACCATAGAAACCTAAGCAAGATTGTCCCTCCCTACCAGAGTGGGGATGACATCCACAAATGGATAACTGCACTGGAGAGGGCCTGTAAAGTTCAGAAGGTCCCCCAGAAGCAGTGGGCAACAATCTTGTGGCTCTCCTTTGCAGACAAAGGTAGAGACAAGCTCCTCACTGTAAGAGAAGAGGATGCTGACAATTACAAAGTCTTGAAGAGTGCTCTGATAGATGGGTTTGGCCTAACCACTGAACAGTATAGGTTGAAGTTCAGAGACACCCAAAAGCTCAGACTCAAGACTGGGTTGATTTTGTAGATTGTGCTACTAAGGCTCTGGAAGGTTGGATACATGGCAACAAGGTGCATGACTTTTTAGGATTGTACAATTTGATTATGAGGGAGCAGATCCTTAATAATTGTCAAAACCAGCTTTTGCACCAGTATCTGGTGGACTCTGATCTGACCTCTCCCCAAGAATTGGGAAAGAAGGCAGACAAATGGGTCAGAACCAGAGTAAAAACTAAAAATCAGGGTGGTGACCAGAAGAAAGATTCTACTAAGTCCCAAGAGAAAGGTGGGGATAAATCTAAGGATAAGTCCCCTACAGGGCCCCAAAATTCCTCTTCTGGGGGTGGGTCCCAAACTCCTTCTTCTCCTGAAAAGAAACCATATTGCCATGTCTGTAAAAAGCCTGGGCACTGGAAAACTGATCCCAGTTGCCCCAGGATTGGCAATAAAGAAAATGTTCCTCCAACAACTACTAGCACCCCTCCTGGTACTACCAGTAGTAATCCTCCAGTTGGGAGTAGTGCACCCAAAAAGTTAGGTGCTTTTGCAAGAGGAACAGAGGTGGGCCCTAGTTTAGACAGGACCCCCTCAAAAGACTCCTCTGACTCTGATGGTGGTATAGGATTTGCCACCTTTACCATGGGGCCCACAGCATTGGGCAGGTACAGACTGGAGCCAATAATTAATGGTCAGAAAGCTGTGGCATTTAGGGACACAGGGGCTAGTGTCACCATGGTGGCAGGGAAACTAGTCCCCCCTCACCAGCTTTTACCTGAGTTTAAATACCAGGTAACCAACATTGATGGTGTCAGAATAGATCACCCCATGGCCATAGTCAATCTCAGCTGGGAAGGGGTCACAGGCCCAAAAAGAGTGGCAGTGTCCCCAACCTTACCTGTAGATTGCCTGATGGGCAATGATCTGGAAATTTCAGCCTGGGCTGAAGTTGAACACCAAACCCATCTAAGGATGCTGGGCGTCCCTGTAAAGGTTAGTGGGGCTGTGATGGCCACAGCCCCAGTCCAAGATTTTGGAGAGATGGAGCCTGGAAGAATGGCCCACTCTCCCCCAAAAGAGAGCACAAGGGTTGAAGAAAAGTCTTCTTCCCTCCAGTAGGTAAGGGTCAGCCTCCTCAGCCTCCTCAGGGAACTGACCCTACCCCTAGGGAAGGAACTGCCCCAGAGGTAGTCAGGCATGGCCTGGCCACACCCCTGATGGCAGAGGACCCTTCCAAGGTGGTACCCAGTCTGGAGCAGGTAACCTGCCCCTCTCTACCCTGCCTCAGCCAGCCCAGGGCTGCAGAGGTCAGGGAGGTCAGTGGACCCCCAGGGCCCCCTGTCCAGAGGAACCCCCATCAGCAGATTAGGGGCACCCAGTCTAGTAGCCCTAGCCAGGTGAAAATTCCTCTACACACTGAGGGATCCCCCATACCTTTATGTAGGGACCTCCCCAGAAGGACTCTGGTAGGCAAGGGCAAACCTGGGACCAGAAGGTTCCAAACCTGCCATGTCCCTCCAGTAGTGCATCCAAAGGGACCCAAACCCCAGCTGTAGGCAGCCAAAGGTTGACCCTTAGAGCAAAGTGCAACTCAGTCATGGAAAGACAGGCATACATGGTGA
The DNA here is from genome assembly GCA_963921515.1 of Calotriton arnoldi. NCBI lineage: Eukaryota > Metazoa > Chordata > Amphibia > Caudata > Salamandridae > Calotriton > Calotriton arnoldi. The sequence continues at coordinate 171,639 of CAWUFW010008633.1, read as the reverse complement.
CCAGTGATCTGAGGAAGCTGAGGCCAACATTCCTAGGGCCTCACTTCCCTACTCAGACACCTCACCAGCCTTGGACTTTACCTAAGCACACCACAGGTAGGGATTCCCCATGGTGGAGACCCTCTCATACCCTTAGGGTGAGGGATTGCTTAGTGGACCATAAGACAGGGGGCAACCATGCTAGTGCAGGTGCTTCCTTATATGACTACTTAGTCAATAAAGGCTCAACTGGCCAAGGTTAGCCTTATCTCCTTTTGTTTGGGGGGGGGGTTATGTAGGAAGGTGGAATCTGACTATATGGTTGCCCCCACTTTTTTTTATGGTGTTTTGCTGGTTTATGACTTAGTTGGGCTGGGATCCTGCTATTCAGGGCCCCAGTCTATCTGCTTTCTCTGTGAAAAGGTTTCCATTTGCCTTAGGCACATCTCTGATTGGAATCTGGAGTGCCCTTATAAGTCCCTAGTATATGGTATACTATGTACCCAGGGCATAGGTACCTCAGAGGCCTACCAGGGGCTGCAGCATGTATTATGCCACCCCTGGAAGGCCATCCAAACTGACACCACAGGTCTGCTACTGCAGCCTGGGTAAGGTGGTGCATGCACCCCTTACTGTGATATAGGCTACCTATATCACTATATACATACACACATATAAACCTATAAGTCACTCCTATGGCAGGCCTTATCAATCCTGAAGGCAGAGTGCGTGGTTCCTATGTGAGAGGGTGCCCCTGCATGAGCAGGGCCCATCTTCAGCGTTCGGAGACCCTTCTCTGATGCTGTTTGTAGTGCAGCCTGACCATATACTCTTAAGCGCATTATAACCTCGCGTTAAATGCTAACTTTGGAATGGCTGCACCGAAACATGTCGTGTTTGGTGTCAAACATCTTGGAATACTACCCCCCCGCCAATTCTGGCAGCGGGGGTAGCATTCCACCCTTCTAGAGGGAGAGACATGTTAACCCTGGCTTGGCCGGTAACTTCTTTCTAAAGCCCTGGCATCACAAAATGGATGCTGCTGCCACAGACACAAGTCTGGCCTCCTGCTGCTGACCGAAACTCCGGCAGGGGAGGCCTGGACAATAGGTTTCCTGTCCCAGGGAGGTGTGACCACCTCCCCAGACAGGGTAGTGTGTATTGGGGCTGGGCGGGAGCACTCTCGGGTGCTTTGAAGTCCTGCACTGGGGGCACATTTGGTGTCCCTGTGCATACCCCAGTTCAAACCGGATCAGGGGCTTGCAGCCCCTGCTTTGGCGCAAACTGGACAAAGGGAAAGGGGTGTAGCCACCCCTCTGCCCTGACCCACCCATAGGTGGGGCCACAGAGTAAGTCCAACCCCTAAACTTAGTATAAGTATAGGAACCCAGTCCTTAGGACTTTAGATTATCCCTGGACGAAACTCTGACACAGAATCCTGGACCTTCGACGCTCTACTCAAGACCAGAGGACAGAAGAATCTCCCTTGGGGTCAAGGAGTGACTCCCCTGCTTGGCAGGCACCAAAGAAGCAATTGTCTGGTCTGCATCGCCTAAGCTCCCGTCGGACGCCGAAGTCCTTGCATCACCAGAGGTAGATTTCCACACTTCCCCGAGGCTGCCCTGAGTCCCCAGGAAAGCTGAGGCCCATAGCTGTCGTGGGTAACGTGGAACCGTGACCCCTGGACAACGCACGCATTTGCTAGTGCATCCTCTTCTGGGTCTCCCACGAAGTCGTGCTTTGGGCTCCTAGAAGCCCTAGCCTCCAGCACCAACTGCACTGAAGATCACTGGCCTCCACTCCACGAGTGTCCTGTGAGCCAGCTCCACGTGCACCGTCTTGAGGCTCCTTCGCAGTTGCTAGCCCATTGGCTAGTAGCCCTTCACGATGGCCAATCCTTTTCTTCTTGGGCTCCCTGATTGCTGTAGGCTTGCCCTCACTTACCCTCACTGGGTGAGTTCCTCAGACCTTGCTGGTCTGCATCATCGTCATTCTTCATCTACATCGAGACTTGCCGTTGCCAAGGCTTGTTGGGTCCAATCCGGTCGCCGACACCTCAGCACTCAACAGACATCATGTACCAGCCCGAATCCTGCTCCTGGTTGCCGACAACGCCTCCTGGACCTCGTGGCTGAAGAGTCAAGACGACCGTCAACCTACCTGAGGCACTCGACATCGGTGGGCATCCGCTCATCGCCTCCCTGGTCACTGGCAAGTGACCCAGACTCTGTCCCCTCTGCTTTCAGGTTCTTCAGATCTCCGATCCACTCTTGGATCCACCCGGACACTTTCCACTTGGTCGCCAGCAGCACTTTGCAGCAGATCGCCATTCAAATCGACGACGAAACCCGACCCCGAAAGGCACCTATGCACCCGGCTTCCCTGGGTGAGGTAACAAGAGTACTCCGGTGCTCCCGTGGGTAGAGACTCTAGAACGACCTAGTTCTCAAAGGGTTTGCTCCAAGTCCTTCTTTAAGTGTCCCTTTTCTTTAATTTCCCAATCACGACTTTCTCCATAGAAGTTAACGGCATCTCGCGGCTGTGTATTTACACTGCACGCGTCCCCCGTGGGTCCCCTGTGTCACTACCTTGGGTGGTTTCTTGTAGTCCAAGCACTTATAGAGGCTCTAGGCCTAGTGTCTAGCTCAGTCGTGGTTCTTATACCACTTTATTGGTATATGGTTTGGTACGCCCCTAGGGCCCAAACGTGTATTTGTGCGATTACTGTGTTTAAATAACTTATAACTTATGTACTTCGAACTCTAGCCTCATAAAGAGACTAGAGGGGTGTGTTTAGCAATAAATACATATATTTTGAATATATACCTGGTGTGGTGCTCTTTCATTTGGTCACTCAAGAGATTATAGACTGGTAAAACAAGCTGCTTTACATTCCTTCAAGACTTAGCCTGAAGGCTGCTCTCCATAGCTACCACTAGGATAGCTTTCAATAAGGTTGTCTTTAACCTATATCCAATAAGGGGTTGTTTGGACTGGTGCAAGGTGCCCACTATAATTAGTGGTCAGCATATGCCAGGCCAACTTCTCACAAGTCAGACCAAGTTTGTGAAGACATGCATGCGTGTGTCTCTGCTTTTACCAGGTGACATGTTACATAAAAATAAACATGCAAATACTTGAATATCCGTGTTTCAAACAGCATACTACTTGTACATTTGTGTACAAGATGGTGCATGTATTTTTTTCTGCTCTTAATACAGGGCACATGCGTATTCAATAGTACATTTGAGGGGCTCTGTAACACCTATATACATAAGAAATATCTGCCTGTGCAACCGAATGACAGAGCAGAACTAAGAAGATTTGACCACCTATAAGAGAAGCTACCCACTTTTTAAGCTACCATCCTCAGACCCATAACACATGTGAGAATACATGTACAAGTAGACATATACCTCAGTCACGAGAGCACACTGAACTTTAAACTTGACAGCTTGCACTTCCCATTTCAATATAGAAACAGGCGAGAGAAGTACAGAAAGAAGCAAGAGAATTGCAGAAAAAAACAAGAGGTGCAGAAAGAGTAAGAAATGTGCAGAAAGAGGCAAGAGAAGTACAGAAAGAGGCAAGACAAGTGTAGAAAGAGACAAGAGAAGTGCAGAAAGAGGCAAGAGAGGAGCAGAAAGAGGCAAGAGAGGTGCAGAAACAGGAAAGAGAACTGCAGAAAGAGGCAAGAGAGTTATAGAAACAGGCAAGAGAGGTGCAGAAAGAGGGAACAGGGGTGCAGAAAGAGGCATAGGTGCAGAAACAGGCAAGAGAGGTGCAGAAAGAGGGAACAGGGGTGCAGAAAGAAGCAAGAGAAGTGCTGAAAGAAGTAACAGAGGTGCAGAAAGAGGCAAGAGAAGTGCTGAAAGAAGGAACAGAAATACAGAAAGAGGCAAGAGAAGTGCAGAAAGAAGCAACAGAGGTACAGAAAGAGGCAGGAGAAGTGGAAAAAGAGGCAAGAGAGGTACAGAAAGAGACAATAGAGGTGCACAAAGAGACAAGAGAGGTGCAGAAAGAGGGAACACAAGTGCAGAAAGAGGCAACAGGGGTTCAGAAAGAAGCAAGAGAGGTACAGAAAGAAGCAAAAGAACTGCAGAAAGACGCAACAGAGGTGCATAAAGAAGCAAGAGAATTGCAGAAAGAGGCAAGAGAAGTCCAGAAAGAAACAACAGAAATGTAGAAAGAGGCAAGGGAAGTGCAGAAAGAAGCAAGAGAAGTGCAGAAAGCGACAAGAGAAGTGCAGAAAGAAGCAAGAAAAGCCCAGAAAGAAGCAAGAGAAGTGCAGAAAGAGGCAAGAGAAGTGCAGAAAGAGGCAAGAGACATGCAGAAAAAGGCAAGAGAGGTGCAGAAAGAGGCAAGAGAACTGCAGAAAGAACCAACAGAGGTGCAGAAAGAGGCAAGAGGTGTGCTGGAAGAGGCAAGAGGGGTGCAGAAAGAGAGAAGAGGGGTGCAGAAAGACGCAAGAGGGGTGCAGAAAGTTGCAAGAGAGGTGTAGAAAGAAGCAAGAGAAGTGCAGAAAGAAGCAACAGAGGTGCAGAAAGAAGCAAGGGAACAGCAGAAAGAAGCAAGTGAGGTGCAGAAAGAGGCAAGAGAAGTGCAGAAACAAGCAAGAGAGGTGCAGAAAGTGGCAAGAGAGGAGCAGAAAGAGGGAAGAGAGATGCAAACAGAGGCAAGAAGGGTGCAGGAATTTGCAAGAGAGGTGCAGAAATTTGCAAGAGATGTGCAGAAACAAGCAAGAGAAGAGCAGAAAGAAGAAAGAGGGGTGCAGAAAGAGGCAAGAGGGATGCAGAAAGAAGCGAGAGAGGTGTAGAAAGAAGCAAGAGAAGTGCAGAAAGAAGCAAATGAGGTGCAGAAAGAGGCAAGAGAGGTGCAGAAACAGGCAAGAGAACTGTAGAAAGAGTCAAGAGAGATGCAGAAGGAGGCAAGAGAGGTGCAGAAAGAGGGAAGAGGGGTGAAGAAAGACACAAGAGGGGTGCAGAAAGAAGCGAGAGAGGTGTAGAAAGAAGCAAAAGTAGTGCAGAAAGAAGCAAGAGAGGTGCAGAAAGAGGCCAGAGTGGTATGGAAACAGGCAGGAGAGGTGCAAAAAGAGGGAACAGGGGTGCAGAAAGAGGCAAGTGATGTGCAGAAAGAGGGACGAGGGATGCAGAAAGAGGCAAGAGGGGTGCAGAAAGAGGCAAGAGAAGTGCTGAAAGAAGCAACAGAGATGCAGAAAGAAGCAAGAGAAGTGATGAAACAGACAAGAGAGTTGCAGAAAGAAAAAAGAAAGGTGCAGAAAAAAGGAAGAGAAGTGCAGAAAGAGGCAAGTGAGATGCAGAAAGAGGCAAGACAGGTGCAGAAAGAGGCAAAAGAGGTGCAGAAAGAGGCAAATGAGGTGCAGAAAGAGGCAAGAGGGGTGTAGAAAGAGGGAAGAGAAGTGCAGAAAGAGGGAGGAGACATGCAGAAAGACGGAAGAGGGGTACAGAAAGAGGCAAGAGGGGTGCAGAAAGAAGCAACAGAGGTGCAGAAAGAGGCAAGAGATGTACAGAATGAGGCAAAAGGCAAGAGACGTGCAGAAACAGGCAGGAGAGGTACAGAAAGAGGGAAGAGGGGTGCAGAAAGAAGCAGCAGAGGTTCAGAAAGAGGCAACAGAAGTGCCAAAAGAGGCAAGAGAGGTGCAGAAACAGGCAAGAGAGGTACAGAAAGATAGATGAGGGGTGCAGAAAGAGGCAAGAGAGATACAGAAAGACGGAAGAGGGGTGCAGAACGGGGGAAGAGGGGTGAAGAAAGAAGCAAGTGAGGTGAAGAAAGAGGCAAGACAGGTGCAGAAAGAGGCAAAAGAGGTGCAGAAAGAGGGAAGAGGGGTGCAGAAAGAAGCAAGAGAGGTGCAGAAAGAAGCAAGAGAAGTGCAGAACGAAGCAACCTAGGTGCAGAAAGAGACAAAAGTGGTGCAGAAAGAAGAAAGAGAGGTGCAGAAAGAAGCAAGGGAACTGCAGAAAGAAGCAAGTGAGGTGCAGAAAGAGGCAAGAGAAGTGCAGAAACAGGCAAGAGAGGTGCAGAAAGTGGCAAGAGAGGAGCAGAAAGAAGGATGCAAAAAGAGGCAAGAGAGGTACAGAAATGTGCAGGAGAGGTGCAGAAAGAAGGAAGAGAGGTGCAGAAAGAAGCAACAGAAGTGCAGAAAGAAGCAAAAGAGGTGCAGAAAGAGGCAATAGAACTGCAGAAAGAGACAAGAGAGGTGCAGAAAGAGGCAAGAGAGGGGCAGAAAGAGGGAGGAGACATGCAGAAAGAGGGAAGAGGGGTACAGAGAGAAGGAAGAGGGGTGCAGAAAGAAGCAAGAGAGGTGCAGAAAGAAGCAAGAGAAGAGCAGAAAGAAGCAACCTAGGTGCAGAAAGAGGCAAAAGGGGTGCAGAAAGAAGAAAGAGAGGTGCAGAAAGAAGCAAGGGAACTGCAGAAAGAAGCAAGTGAGGTGCAGAAAGAGGCAAGAGAAGTGCAGAAACAGGCAAGAGAGGTGCAGAAAGTGGCAAGAGAGGAGCAAAAAGAGGGAAGAAGGATGCAAAAATAGGCAAGAGAGGTACAGAAATTTACAGGAGAGATGCAGAAAGAAGGAAGAGAGGTACAGAAAGAAGCAACAGAAGTCCAGAGAGAAGCGAAAGAGGCAAGAGAACTGCATAAAGAGGCAAGAGATTTGCCGAAAGAGGCAAGAGAGATGCAGAAAGAGGCAAGAGAAGTATAGAAAGAAGCAACAGAGGCGCAGAAAGAGGGAAGAGAGGTGCAGAAAGAGGCAGCAGAGGTGCAGAAAGAGGGAACAGGGGTGCAGAAAGAAGCAACAGAGGCACAGAAAGAGGCAAGAGAAGTCCAGAAAGAGGCAAGAGAGGTGCAGAAACAGGCAGGAGAGGTGCAGAAAGAGGGAAGAGGGGTGCAGAAAGAAGCAGCAGAGGTTCAGAAAGAGGCAAGAGAAGTGCCAAAAGAGGCACGAGAGGTGCCGAAACAGGCAAGAGAGGTATAGAAAGATGGAAAAGGGATGGAGAAAGAGGCAAGAGGGGTGCAGAAAGCTGCAAGTGAGGTGTAGAAAGAAGCAATAGAAGTGATGAAAGAAGCAACAGAGGTGCAGAAAGAGGCAAGAGGGGTGCAGAAAGAGGCAAGGGAGGTACAGAAAGAAGGAAGAGGGGTGCACAAAGAGGCAAGAGGGGTGCAGAAAGAAGCAACAGAGGTGCAGCAAGAAGCAAGAGAAGTGATAAAAAAGACAAGAGAGTTGCAGAAAGAAACAAGAAAAGGTGCAGAAAAATGGAAGAGAAGTGCAGAAAGAGGCAAGTGAGATGCAGAAAGAGGCAAGACAGGTGCAGAAAGAGGCAAGAAAGGTGCAGAAAGAGGCAAGGGAGGTGCAGAAAGATGCAAGAGGGGTGCAGAAAGAGGGAAGAGAAGGGCAGAAAGAGGGAGGAGATGTGCAGAAAGAGGGAAGAGGGATACAGAAAGAGGCAAGAGGGATGAAGAAAGAAGCAACAGAGGTACAGAAAGAGGCAAGAGAAGTCCAGAAAGAGGCAAGAGAGGTGCAGAAACAGGCAGGAGAGGTGCAGAAGGAGGGAAGAGGGGTGCAGAAAGAAGCAGCAGAGGTTCAGAAAGAGGCAAGAGAAGTGCCAAAAGAGGAAAGAGAGGTGCCGAAACAGGCAAGAGAGGTACAGAAAGATGGAAAAGGGATGCAGAAAGAGGCAAGAGAGGTACAGAAAGACGTAAGAGGGGTGCAGAAAGGAGGAAAAGGGGTAAAGAAAGAAGTAAGTGAGGTGCAGAAAGAGGCAAGAGAGGTGCAGAAAGAGGCAAGAGAGGTGCAGAAATAGGCAAGAGATGTGCAGAATGAGGCAACAGAGGTGCAGAAAGAGGAAAAAGAGGTGCAGAAAGGGGGAAGAGGGGTGCAGAAAGAAGCAAGAGAGGTGCAGAAAGAAGTAAGAGAAGTGCAGAGAGAAGCAACCTGGGTGTAGAAAGAGACAAAAGGGGTGCAGAAAGAAGAAAGAGAGGTGCAGAAAGAAGCAAGGGAACTGCAGAAAGAAGCAAGTGAGATGCAGAAAGAGGCAAGAGAAGTGCAGAAACAGGCAAGAGAGGTGCAGAAAGTAGCAAGAGAGGAGCAGAAAGAGGGAATAGGGATGCAAAAAGAGGCAAGAGAGGTACAGAAATTTGCAGGAGAGTGCAGAAAGAAGGAAGAGAGGTGCAGAAAGAAGCAACAGAGGTGCAGAAAGAGGCAAGAGAGGTGCAGAAAGAGGCAAGAGAAGTATAGAAAGAAGCAACAGAGGTGCAGAAAGAGGCAACAGAGGTGCTGAAACAGGCAGCAGAGGTGCATAAAGAGGGAACAGGGGTGCAGAAAGAAGGAAGAGAGGTGCAGAAAGAGGGAAGAGGGGTGCAGAAAGAGGCAAGAGGGGTGCAGAAAGCTGCATGAGAGGTGTAGAAAGAAGCAAGAGAAGTGATGAAAGAAACAACAGAGGTTCAGAAAGAGGCAAGAGGGGTGTAGAAAGAGGCAAGAGAGGTATAGAAACAGGCAAGAGAGGTGTATGAAGAGGGGACAGGGGTGGAGAAAGAGGCAAGGGATGTACAGAAAGAGGGAAGAGGGGTGCACAAAGAGGCAAAGGGGGTGCAGAAAGAAGCAACAGAGGTGCAGAAAGAAGCAAGAGAGGTGATGAAAGAGACAAGAGAGTTGCAGAAACAGTAAAAAGTGCAGAAAGAGGCAAGAGAAGTGCTGAAAGAAGCAACAGAGGTGCAGAAAGAAGCAAGAGAAGTGATGAAACAGACAAGAGAGTTGGAGAAAGAAACAAGACAGGTGCAGAAAAAAGGAAGTGAAGTGCAGAAAGAGGCAAGACAGGTGCAGAAAGAGGCAAGAAAGGTGCAGAAAGAGGCAAGGGAGGTGCAGAAAGAGGCAGGAGGGGTGCAGAAAGAGGGAAGAGAAGTGCAGAAAGAGGGAGGAGACGTGCAGAAAGAGGGAAGAGGGGTACAGAAAGGGGCAAGAGGGTACAGAAAGAAGCAACAGAGGTGCCCAAAGAGGCAAGAGAAGTACAGAAAGAGGCAAGAGAGGTGCAGAAACAGGTAGGAGAGGTGCAGAAAGAGGGAAGAGGGGTGTAGAAAGAAGCAACAGAGGTGCAGAAAGAGGCAAGAGAAGTGCAGAAATTGGCAAGAGAGGTGCAGAAACAGGCAGGAGAGGTGCAGAAAGAGGGAAGAGGGGTGTAGAAAGAGGCAAGAGAGGTACAGAATGACGGAAGAGGGGTGCAGAAAGAGGCAAGAGGGGTGCAGAAAGAAGCAAGTGAGGTGCAGCAAGAGGCAAGAGAGGTGCAGAAAGAGGCAAGAGAAGTACAGAAAGAGGCAAGAGAGGTGCAGAAAGAGGCAACAGAGGTGCAGAAAGAGGGAAGAGGGGTGCAGAAATAGGGAAAAGGGGTGCAGAAAGAAGCAAGAGAAGTGCAGAAAGAAGCAATAGAGCTGCAGAAAGAGGCAAGATGGGTGCAGAAAGAGGCAAGAGAAGAGCAGAAAGAAGCAAGGGAAGTGCAGAAAGAAGCAACTTGGGTGCAGAAAGAGGCAAAAGGGGTGCATAAAGAAGCAAGAGAGGTGCAGAAAGAAGCAAGGGAACTGCAGAATGAAGCAAGTGAGGGGCAGAAAGAGGCAAGAGAACTGCTGAAAGAGGCAAGAGAGTTGCAGAAACAGGCAAAAGAGGTGCAGAAAGAGGGAACAGTGGTGCAGAAATTTGCAAGAGGGGTGCAGAAATTTGCAATAGCAGCGCAGAAAGAACCAACAGAGGTACAGAAAGAGGCAAGAGGGGTGCAGAAAGAGGCAAGAGAAGTGCAGAAAGAAGCAAAAGAGGTGCAGAAAGAGGCAAGAGAGGTGCACAAAGAATTTAATTGAATTGAATAAGCATTTATAAAGTGCAACTGTCACTCCGAAAGGAGCATCCTGGCGCTAAGTGGAAGATAGTCAGGGTAAGCAAGAACAACCACTATATGAGTGAGCGGCAATGTTCATCTGAGGATCCAAAGATCCAGGTCTTCAAAGCCTTTTTAAACTGGCTTTCTGTTTTCATCAACCTTAGGTGTAAAGGTATGAGGTTCCAGGCTCTGGTTCCCAATGCTGCTACAGATTTTCCTCCTTTCGTTTTGCACCTAAAGCAGGGGGGCTTGAGAAGATTTGCAAATGAGGATCTGAGTGTCCTAGCCGTAGTGTAGGGGTTGAACCTGACCGAAAGATATGTAGGCCCTGTTATGCCCTGCATAGTTTACTCATATCTTGTAGTTTACCAATCTTCCTGCTGCTCAGCCAGTGTGTATGTTTACTGTAGAATGTTGGGAATTCAGTGATGCACGGAATGTTGGGTGTCTGTGTGAGTGAGGAATGACAGTTGGAGATGGGCTGAGCAGCAGACAGGCTGCTACTGGTGGGGTTTGCTGTTACATGGGACTAAGGTTTGACTACAGGCTAACCTACATCACCATCACCTGTTTACCTGGACTACCTGTCAGATGTACTTGTATACCATCTGGATGTACTTGGACCAGCTACTGAATAAAGGTACTTATGAACTCTACTTGGCTACCAGTGTTTACTTGTGTCACAGGACACAACATAGGCCCTAGGTCCTTGGATGCTCTGAAGGTGATTAAAAGTACATTGAATAGGATTCTCTTACGCATGGGTAGCCAGTGAAGTGTTTTAAGGGCTGCTGAGGTGGAAGATCTGCATGGTAGTTTTAGCACTAAACGAGCTGCAGCATGTTGTACCACTTGTAATCTCCTGAGTACATGCTTATTTACTCCAGGGAGTAGGCTGTTGCAGCAGTCTAATCGTGACAAGATCAGTGTCACTGCAACTGTCTTCCTCGCAGGAAGGGGAATAAAATCAAAGAATTTTTTGAGCGTTTTGATTATGTTGAAGCAAGTCCCTGCCACCGTCAGGGAGTGAGGTCGAAAGGACAGTGAAGAATCGAATTTCACTTTCATATTTTTTGCTACGTCAACTGTGTTTGGGGGTGCTGATGCGTCTTTCGGCCACCACATACTCGGCTTGAAGGGATTGTCCTTTCCTATCAGTAGGATCCCCGTTTTATCTGTGTTGCATTTGAGATGGTTAAGCTTCATCCAGTGGATGACCTCTGTCAGTAATAATTTAAAATTAAGTTCTGCCTTATTGGAATCTTGGTCCAGGGTCAAGATCAATTGCATATCATCAGCGTACGATGTTACTTTGATGCCAAAGGAGCTTATCAGTGAGATGAGAGGAGCCATATATATGTTGAACAACAGAGGTCTAAGAGAAGATCCCTGTGGGACGCGTGATGTAATGGGACGTTCGGAAGAGAAGAACGTTCCTAGGGCCATGGATTGCCTGTGATTAGTAAGGAAGGATCTAATCCAGGCTAATGCTGTGTTGGAAATGCCACTATTTTTTAGCCGAGTAAGAAGGATATCATGTGAGATGGTGTCAAAAGCGGCTGACAAATCAAGTAAAATCAGCACCGCCTTCCTGCCTTTATCTAAAGTAGATTTTAATGTGTCAACTATTTCCAACAACGCAGATTCCGTCGAATGTTTAGGGCGGAAACCCGATTGACGAGGACGTAGGATCTTAGCAGTACCGAGAAAATTGGATAGGTCTCTGTTACCAAGTCTTTCTGTGATCTTACCCAATGTGGGTAGTAACGATATAGGTCGAAGATTTGAGAGAATTGATGAATCACTATTCAGTTTTTTTTCCAATGGTTTAACTATGGTCAATTTCCATTCATCTGGGACTGTCCCTGTTTCTAGCGAAGAGTTAACTATCTTGTTAATCACAGGATTAACAGTATCTATAATTTTATGAAGGACCATGGGTGGGCAAGCATCAAGAAGGGAGTCTGATTTGCAGGCAATTATTGCTTTACGTGTCTGCTCGAGGGAGAATATTCCAAAGGCCTGAAATAAGGGTCCAATGTGAGTAGGGTCAGGCTCTAAGTCCAAGTGCTGCGATGGGATTGTGGTAAAGTCTTTCTGTATATTGTGGATTTTTTCTTCAAAAAAGACCGAAATCTGGTCACATAAGGTCTGTGATGGAGGGATTTCCCTACTTAATGTTTTTGGGTCAGTGAAGGACTTTATGATCGAGAAAATTGTTTTCTGGTCTTGGTGCGCCTCTAATATTTTATTCAGGAAATACACCTTTTTTTGCTGATTTAATGTGCATATGATATTTTTTCCTACTTAATTTAAAGAAGTTTAAGTCTGCTGGGTTGTAGGCTCTTCTCCACTTACGTTCCAGTTGTTTACACTGGAGATTTAATTCTGCTAGAGTTGGCGTGTACCAAAGAGCTGTAGTTTTGGCTTTCCGCTTATTTGTAGGTTGTTCCAACGGGGCTAGTTCGCCGCTAATTGATGTTATCCACTTATGTAAGAGTTGTGTATCTTCCGAAATGTCTCCTGTTAGAGTAGGTGTGGATGCATGAGCAAGAGTTGGTAGCTTTGGATTTGTGACTAGTTTAGCCCATTTTCGCCTTGGCTGAGGGAAGGGTATTTGCGTTGGCAGGCTCATTAAGTACTGGAGCCTGCCAACCACTAGAGCGCAACCGACCAAAGATGACGGCTCTAAACGGGCCTTTTCTCCTCCCGGAAGGGGAGGCGAGAGAGAAATGCAAGTGTGAACAAGCCACGGAGCGTCCAAAAAAGGCGGACTCCGTGTGCTATGCGAGAATGAATTCACAGTCAGATTCAATTACAGGTGGGCAGACCCTAACAAGTTGTAAAATCAGCTAGAATCATCTAACATCCCCCCACAATTCAAATAATGTCAAGCTTATTATAAAATTGTACATATACTTAAAAACAGGCCGGCATTAAAAGGATAAATGGTTATTTAAAAGCGGGGCAGAGGTAGACTAACCTTGTGCAGAAAGAACCAACAGAGGTGCAGAAAGAGGCAAGAGTGGTGCAGAAAGATGCAAGAGAAGTGCAGAAAGAAGCAGAAGAGGTGCAGAAAGAAGCAAAAGAGGTGCAGAAAGAAGAAAGAGAAGTGCAGAAAGAAGCAACAGACATGCAGAAACAGGCAGGAAAGGTGCAGAAAGAGGGAACAGAGGTGCAGAAAGAGGCAAGAGAGGTACATAAAGGGGGAAGAAGGGTGCAGAAAGAGGCAAGAGGGTACAGAAAGAAGCAAGAGAGGTGCAAAAAGAAACAAAAGAAATGCAGAAAGAAGGAACAGAGGTGCAGAAAGAGGCAAGAGGGGTGCAGAAAGAGGAAAGAGAGGTGCAGAAAGAGGTAAGAGAGTTGCACAAAGAGGGAAGAAGGGTGCAGAAAGAGGCAAGAGTGGTACAGAAATAAGCAAGAGAGGTGCAGAAAGAAGCAAGAGAAGCACAGAAAGAAGCAACAGAGGTGCAGACAGAAGCAAGAGGGGTGCAGAAAGAGGCAAGATGAGTGCAGAAAGAAGCAACAGAGGTGCAGAAAGAGGCAAGATAAGTGCAGGAAGAAGCAACAGAGATGCAGAAACAGGCAGTAGAGGTGTAGAAAGAGGGAACAGGGGTGCAAAAAGAGGCAACAGAGGTACAGAAAGGGGCAAGAGAGGTGCAGAAAGTGGAATAGATGTGCAGAAAGAGGCAAGAGAACTGCAGAAAAAGAAAGAAAGGTTTAGAAAGAAACAACAGAAATGCAGAAAGAGGCAAAATAAGTGTAGAAAGAAGCAAGAGTGGTTTGCACACCATTAGTAGCAATTTAACACCCACACTTAGCAATAAGAAACAGGTGACCATTCTAGGTTTGCAAAGGGCCTTCCACCATGCTGTAACACTTGTCGCTGCATTTTTGATAACGTTTGAGCCGTTTGAGCTAGAAACGTAGGGCCTGATTCACAGAACTAACTTACGTCAAAAACGTAAAGTTAGTTCTTTTTGGTATTCACAGAATACACTTACTCATTTTGGTATTCACAGAATGAACTTACTCATTTCGGTATTCACAGAAGTTAGTAGTCCTAACTTTAAGACTCCTAAACTGAGAAAAATCCTAACTTTAAGACTTACGGTACTCACAGAAGGCATTTAGGAGTCCTAACTCGAGCCCCCCACACTTTGTTTTTAAATTAAGCCCCAGGGAGGTGGCGGTCCTCGGGGCTTGGGGGGCCTGTGAGGCCCCCCCACCCTAATTAATTAAAGCCCCGGAGAGGTGGCGGTCCCTGGGCAGAATAGGGGGGCAGGAGCCTCCCCACGCATTTATTTTTCAAAAAAGCCCCGGGGAGGTGGTGGTCCCCGGGGCTGTGGGGGGTCTGCGTGCCCCCCCATACTATTAATCAGCCCTGGGGAGGTGGCAGTCCCTGGGGCTGCAGGGGCCCCCACGGGCCCCCGCATATATTTTCCTTATTGCTCCCAGGACCTGGCTCACCCAGGGGCTTATTAAAATGAAGCGCAGGAGCCTGCGCTTCATTATTTTTTTGGGGGGCTGAAAAAATAAAAATAAAAATGCTTTTTTTGGCCTTGGGGGTCCCTGTGGGACCCCCTGAGCAGGCCTAGGGATCAGGGTGTTTCTACCCTGCCCCCTTTTCTTCATTTTAAACTTTTTTTCTTGTGACTCGGTTCAACCGAGTCACAAGATGGGTGCCAACACTTTTTGGTTTGGAGTGTTGGCAGCCAATCAGAATCAAGCTTGTGCTCGGGAGGGTTCGCGGATCCACCGCGGTCACCAGATATCGATATATTTATTTATTTTTGAATTTCCCAGAAACTACTGAACGGATTTACACCATTTAAAAAAGAACGCTTTCTGAACCAAGAGCTACCTTTTTGCCAAATTTGGAGTAATTCCGTTCAGCAGTTCGGGCTGTAGCCTTCTCCAAAATTTCCTATGGAAAATAACATGGAGAAAACGCGTTTTGGGACCCCCCTTTTTCTGGCCTCGCTTGACGTAATCACCCCGAAACATTCAAGACAGGAGCTGACCAGAACGCCCCATTAATTTTGAAAATTTCGCGAAGATTCGGCAACCGGCGCCAAAGATACTGGCAAATCAAAAATGCTTTTCCTATGGAAACTAGGTCTTAACTATAACTACCTACTGGCGACCGCCAGTAGTTAATACATATATATATAAGCAAGAGGAGATACAGGTGTTCTACAAAGAGTTGGAGGGCAGACTCACTAAGTATGAGGATGAAATAAAAACAAAAAAGAAATGGAAATTTACCAGGGACAAGAATGACTACGCCGCAGGCCGAATACTCACTTTTGGAAGAAAGTACGATGGTGTAAGAAAAGAGTTTAGACGCACATATGCTTTACGACAGCAGGAGGCAGCAACCTCAGAATCAAGCTCGGATGTCTCAGACCTGGACAAGAGGCAAGCAACCTTTGGCAGTGGCATCGCTCCTTTCTCCACACTGGAGGAATACAGTTTTTTGAGGCAAAGCCAGGGGCCAAGGCGCAAACCACCAAAAGAAAAAGAAAAAGGAGAAAGCAATGCCAGAGTAAAAATCTGGAGAGGCGGAGGAGGCAAAAGAAATCGAGAAACCACGTGGGAAGGGAGTCCGGTTCAGCAAGAGGAACAAATAATGGGTGAGCCTTCTTTCACTGTTATCAATCTTTCTTCCCATAACCTCACTCCAGATGAACAGTCCCTCCTGGAGTTAGGTCTCTCTTTCTGCCCCACCAACAACTTTGACTACCCCCGCACCCGCATTGATGTTTTCTTATTTGCCAGGAAACTGAAATTTCTTAAAATACATACTCTCAAAGGCTCAAGGGGTGTGCGAGATGTGGCGATGACTGGCAGTGATCCTGCCATATCAAACACACCAGCCAATCTCCTCTCCATTGGGGACATTGGGGGCCTGGCCTCTCTGAGGGAACTTGAACTGGGGGACAGGGATTGGACATCAGAGTGGGAACTCTTGGAGGTGCTGGACCTGGAAACCGGCAGGAGAAGTCGCAGTAATTTTAAACCCAAATCCAGGTTCAACCCCAACACCCCACACGATAACATTGATTCCTTCCAGGAGGCGGTAGTACGGGACATGCTCAAACTCAAAACTGGGAATATCAATGGGGCAATGACGAACTTAACTAAAGGCCAACAAGCGGCGCTTGAATCCCTGAAGCAAGCAACCAGCTTTGTTATCAAGCCTTCAGACAAAGGCGGGAATGTCGTTTTGTGGGATGTCAAAAAGTATATGGCTGAAGCCAAGAAACAGCTTGATTTCTCTGGCAGCTACATGAAAACATCGGCAGGCCAATACCTTTCCACTATTGATTGTTTCCACAACATGTTTTCCAAATGGCACACCCTTGGGCTTTTGAACAATGATGAATTATTGTTTTTAACTGTTAAAAAACCTGTCTCCCCATGCTTTTACATGTTACCGAAAGTGCATAAACAGCCCACTAATCCACCCGGGAGGCCGATTATTTCTGCTAATGACAGCCTCCTTGAGAACACTTCAATCTTTCTAGATCATTCTTTATTTCCCTATGTGTGTAGCCTGCCCTCTTACTGCCGTGACAGTATGGATTTTATATCCAAGGTCAAGGACATCCCGTGGCAATCAAGTTACATCATGGCCACTGTGGATGTGGTGTCTTTGTACACCTGTATCAACCATGACCTAGGCATCACAGCTTGCAAACACTATTTTAGGGACAGACCTGTTGCCACGTATGATCACACCAATATGCTGCTTGAGATGCTCCATTTCTGTCTAGAGAATAACTATTTCTTACATGGTCAGCAGTGGTACAGGCAACTGTCCGGGACTGCCATGGACAGTTGCTTTGCGCCGACCTACGCCTGTATCTTTATGGGGTGGTGGGAGTGTGAATGTGTCTGGGCAAATGACTTTGCTGAATACACCAAGTATCTGGTCCTTTGGACCAGATACATTGATGACATCTTTCTGATTTGGGATGGTCCTCAGAATGCCCTTGACAAATTCCTTCTGGCTATCTCCAACAATGAGCTGAACTTAAAGTTTACAAGCACCACAAGTAGGAGCCGGTTAGACTTCCTTGATGTCAGTGTAGAGGTACTGGATGATACATACAGACAAGCCTACACAGGAAAGCAACAGCCGGGAATAGCATCCTCCATGCCAAAAGTCACCATCCACCCAAGCTGAAGAATAGTATCCCCTACGGTGAACTGCTCAGAGCCAGACATAATTGCAGCACACCAGAAGCATACACTCGAGAGGAAGGCATAATGGTAGAAAGATTCCTGCAGAGGGGGTACACACGGAAAGTTGTGGATGAGGCTAGAAGAAAGGTGAGTGGAATAGGGAGAGAAACCCTACTCAAACCCAGGCAAAGGAAGGAAACCGAACCAGTGATTAGACTGATCACCACTTTTAATTCGGACTGTGCCAAGGTCCAGGCTATCATCAGGAGACACTGGCACCTATTCAAACTGGACCCCATTATTGGCAAATTGGTCACCCCGAGCGCCAATATCACATACCGCAGAAGTAACTCTCTGAGGGATATGTTGGTCCACAGTTTAATGGAACCCAGTCAGAAACACAGCAGCACTTGGTTGAGGGAACTCCCAGGATTCCATAAATGTGGGAAGTGCAAGGCGTGCACCAATAGTACCAATGTCAAGACAGTACCCCTACCCAATAGCAAGCAACACAGAATTCGACCATTCATCAACTGCAACACGGAATTTGTTGTCTATGTTCTGTTGTGTGTATGCGGTTTGAGGTATGTTGGGAGCACGATCTTTCCGGTGAAAAAAAGTATCTTAGAGCACCTAAGGGCCATTAGAAATAATGATGTAACATATCCCATGGCCAGACACTGCAACACTGTACATAGCTCCAAAAAAACTGAGAACTTGAAAATCTCATATTTTGGAATTGACAGGATTCCCGTGAAGAGTCGGGGTGGAGACAGGGAACGAGCACTAAGGAGACTCGAATCCAAATACATAATTAGCCTCAACACCAAACACCCGGGAGGTTTGACACAGGACGAAGAGCTTCATGTTCATTTAGGATAATGCCATCTGTCCCCGGGTAGCCCATCATTTACTGCCTTTCACTCCATCTCTAGGGCTCTGTGTGCCTTTTCTTGCGACGGCTGTATGACCTTCCACACTACCTAAGCCCTCTCCTGTTTTCCTCTAGCCGCTCTCCATCTATCATCTTTTTCTATCTCTTTTTTACCTGAAGCCACTGGACTACCCAGGTCACTGGACCACTTACTGTAATGAAATGAAATGTCGAATCATAACATTTTTCTCTCTCTCTCACCTAATGCCACCTGATTTCCATGGTCACTGGACCAATGAACAATTGTAAAATGTTAAAGCATGACTCTTGTGGGGAGGTTTTCTTTCTGGGCATTGGAAGGGATTATGTATTGATCTGATCCACTTGCACTTGCAATTCCCTTCTTACGGCATGTTTTCTATTTTTTCACCTTACATATTTATGTATATATATATTTATATATTTTTCTGTTAGGGTGAGGCAATCTCTATTCAATTTTGGAACAAAACGATTTTTTTATTTTTCTTTAAAAAAGTTTTTGACTTGCATAGTCTTTTTACTTTGTGACTGATGAGATGGCAAAATTCTTTTTGTGCCCAAAGTCTTTTTCCTATGTTTAATTTTCCCTCCACTGTGTCTCACTGTATGCCATAAATACAATGCTACAATGTGTATTCCCCAGCTTTGACAAAGACCTCCTGGTCGAAACGCGTCAGCTATCCAAATAAATCTTACTTGGACTTACCTGGAGTGTGGGCACTTTTCTTGTGGCGCGGCGTGGCTGCGTCAGCAAGGACCTTCACATATATATATATATATATATATATATATATATATATATATATATATATATATATATATATATATATATATATATATATATATATATATAATATACATAGCCTATGACACACATATGGATATCTAGCACATTTTGACAGAGTAGTCCCATTGGCCAAACTCCAAATAAGCCCCTTTATTTCAACATAGATGTGTTAATTTATCAATGTCTTCTCTTCACCCATCTACAATGTGATCACACATAGATTTTAAGGCAATCATCCTGTGAATGATGTCAGAATAGAAATCAAAACCCAAGCATTCATCAAAAGAAACATTGTATAATACCTATAGTTGGTGATTGTTAGTGAGGCAGGGATGGGTAAAGAGATCTATTTTTTCTACACACTGAATGGCCCCTGTAAACGATTTGCACTCTACTGTATACACATTGATAAAAAATTACAGAATATGCCAAAACCAAATTTCAGACACACAAAGAGATAACACAAAAAGATTTATTCACAGATCCGGAGATTCACATACTTTATGATTTATGGACGGTGCTAGACAAGATAGTGTGGGACGTCTTGAAGTCTTCCTCAGAAGCTGGTACAAAACTGTAAGAACAAAATAACGAACATCTATGGTTTTTTAAAATTTAAAACATACACCTACATGTGTGTGTTTATAACTATAAATAAAAAGATGGATGGGTGGATGGATGGATCAGGTGTAGGATTTTTGTAGGTGTAATTACGTATGGTATGTTAGGGAGTTTGAATGTTCAAGGCGTGCTGAGTTTCTTAGGGTTTACAATGTTTTTGAAATGGCTGCATATAACAGAATCAGTGCTTTAGAGTGCAAAATTAAAAAGTCAGAGGCTACACTTACATATTTATAAATTTAAAAAAAGGTTAACAAAGATAAGGACTTACAAAAAATAATTATATTAAAAAAGAAATAATGGAATCGAAATGATGGTATGTAACCGTATTAGTCCGAAATTATGGTAATCCAAAATAACAAAATACGAATGGGAAATAGTACCAAACAGCCATGCAACTCAGCTGTTCTGATAGTGCATTCCCCTTGCTAATGCCATTATTTAGCTGCGGCGAGAGGTTTGAATTCCAATGGTTTGGCTAAACATATCGCCCTTTGAGGTTGATAAATTGAACACATTTGTCCTTTCTAAGCATACACATCATGTGTTTGTGGTAAATGCATGCTTTACAAATGTACTATATGCTGCTACAGTCATTATGGTCTACTTTTAACTCAGGCAGTCTTTGCAGTGACTCGCTAAACACAACCTGGCTGCCAGTAGCATATTGTAAAGCATACTGCCTAAAAAAATGTGGGCCTTATTTATCAAATTTACATGCAGCGCAGCAATCCACTTTGCTGTGCTGCGTTGTGTGAAAGGGAAAGGGCAGGAATGCACCATATTTAACATTATATGGCGCATTCCAGTCCTTTCCTTGTGCTGTCGCACTTTTGGCTCCCTTGGGTCAATGCAGGCACCCTTGCCTGATGGTGCAAGGGTGCCTGCGTAGCTGGCAGGATTATTTTTGTGCAGGAAGGGACACCTTCCTGCACAAAAAAAATCCTCAGAGGCCTTTTACTCTTTCTATGTTCTACAGCACATGTAGGAGGAGGGAAAAATTAGAAGAAATAAGAATATTTCTCCTGGTTACATCTCCCTGGGGAGACGTAACATTTGGACGCATTCCCAGGTCTACTACTAATGGTAAATCTGGGACTGAGCCAAAATACATGGGTGGATGCATGTGAACACCCATGCTCCACCCGTGGAACAAGTCCCAGGGGCACAGTAATGCAAGGCAGTGATTTGCGCTACCATGCGTTACTCCAGATTTATCAAGCCATGCCGGGCCATGCAAAATGGCCCGGCATGGCTTGATAAATCTGACTTTAGTTAGTTTAGCATTACCTTTGCGCCTCCTTGCGTGGCACAAGGGCTGACACAGCACTATAATAAATTGGTATAATGATAATAAATCTAGCCCTTTATATTCATCACAGTTATCATTATTTTTGCAATAAAATCAATATGATGTCAGGCATTAGGAACTCTTTATTCATCTCCTTGATCCAAACTCTGATCTTTAATCTTTCAATCTGCGCCCACCAACAGTATCAGCAAAAGTGGAAGAATAGTCAAATTTCCAATGTTTTCCCTAATCCGTTCTCTTTCTTAACATTTTCAGCATTCTTTCTGATGTGTAGTGTCATCTGAGGATGAATTTGCGTTCCACAACTACTGTTTGAGAACGTATTCTGTACTTTAATGATGTTTCATAGACTTTAGTCACATTTTTTCATTGAGAGCTTTCCCATTTCCATTTCTGATAATGTGCAGTTGTAAAGGGTGGCTCTAAACCTGGAAATTGCCTGGAGCAGACATTCACCAATCTCCCGCTGCATGTCTCTGGTGGTGTGCAATTTGAAAAAGGAAACCACATGCTTGTCTGTTTTTAGGTCTGCAAACTCTAGTCCTTGAAACTGTTTTTCTCTTAGTCTGAAATTGACGAAGGTTATTAGATTTCTCATGGGCTTCTATCAATTAGGATTAATAATGAATAGGTTCCTATAAACCCTCTGTGAATCAGTCTCTCGAAAAAAGTATCATGATCCATTGTGAGTGTATCCCTTAACATTTTAATAATGACTATCATCATCTCCAAAGATCCGTCTACAGCCTCAAGAACATTAAAATCAGGAGTGTTAGATACCTGGTGCTATTCTGAATGGCCTTCATTCTTTCACCACATCAGAGCCTGGGCATGGCGGTGGTAATATCAATACTAGACACATTTGTCTTCTGAACTTTCTGTCATTTCTTGAACATGCAACTCTACAGCATACATGCCAACATTTTCAACAAATAAAGAGGGAGATTTTGAAAAACAAATTGTGTGGCTTAATTTTTCCCATTGATGTACATTGAAGCAAAGGCGATTTCATGTGGGAGATAGCTAAAGTCAAGCTGTTTTTTGGCTTAACAAATCTGGATCGCCCTCCTGAATTGCGTCTGCTAGCATTTATACTGGAGTGATAAGTCAAATTTAGGCAGCATTTCTTTCCTCAGAAAGCAAACAGCCTGTAAATACGTCCTTGACCTGGATTCCTTTTCATGAAGGTGGTCAGGGTCCTCCTCATTACACCTAATTATTGCATGCTTGCCTAGGACTGAACACCTGTGGCTCATGCTCAAACGTTTCCGCAAATGCCATAGTTTTTAATCCACCACTTGTTGTTTACCCCACCTTTGCATATTGAATCTGGCTCATCCTGGCAGTGCAGTGGACAACTGTGTTACATTGAGGGGTCTCCTGATATATGCTTCAAAGGTCAAGGATACTATTTATATCCTGTTCAAAGCTTAAAGTTGCCACATCTTGTGACCCTGCCCAGGATGCTTTTGCTCTTCATTATTCCCAATACGTCTTTGATGTTCTTATCAGTTCAGAAGGAATTGGTAAATTGTGAACTTAACAAAATACTTTCAGACGTAGAGGTTGATATCCACCCTCCTCCTGGCGTACATTACTACTTTGGATACCCATGCACTCACAGAGCGACTTCATATTTTTTATGGCCGATTTCCTTTTACTGTCTCAGTAAGCCAGGAAAGCTGTCTGACTGAAACAGAGGAGACCGAGTATTGCTTAGATATTTTTTTTAAATATATTTTTATTATTTTCAAACATTGAAAGTCACATATTTTGGTTAGTCTACAATACAGCCATCTGCCAAGCATGTTCATAACATCAAAAGAATATGCAAAATTCAGTCACAGTATTTCCAAAGATTGCGCCATATTCTGTTGCAGTTCCATTTCCACAGTTGGGGAAATACACAGGTCCCCCAGATACTCATTCCACTTGCCCCATTTTTTATCCCATTTCTTGGGGCACCCTCTTGATTTAAAAACCTCCTTCTCGGCTATCATGCACTTGTCTAATTCCTTTGCCCATATCCGGTGAGATGGTCTTTCCGCCATTCCCCACTTTTTGGCAATTTCACGTTTCACTAGAGTATAGCCCAATGTGGTCAGTTGTTGTTCCACTTCCGTGAGGTCAGTATCTTCCCATATATTAAGCAGGCCCAGTTGTGGTGTAAGGGTGAGTGCCTTCTCAAGTGTGTCTTGGATGTGTGTTGTGGCCCCTTCCCATATGGGTCGTATAATCGGGCAGTCCCAAACAGTATAAAAAAAGGTTGCTTCTTGGTGGCAGCCACGAAGGCATAGCGTGTCCGATCTCGAACCTATTTTCGCTAGCGTAACCCCGGTGAGATGGGATCTGTGCAAGATTTTTAGTTGGATCAGGCGGAAACGGAGAGTAATAGCCGCCTTCCTCGGGAACGTCAGCGCCGCCTGCCAGTCCTCATCATCAATGGGCCCTAAGTCTGTCTGCCATTTTCCTCGGAGTATGTGGAATGGGTGTGGTAAGTTATTACACAATTTCCTGTATGTTAATGATATGGCTTTATTTAAAATGGGTTCATCCAGTAGCCGATCCTCCAAAGGGGACGACTTTGGTATCTTACTCATGTCTGGGAGTGCTGTAGTGAGGGCATGTCTGATCTGCAAGTATAGGAAAATCTCCCCTTGAGCTAGGTCATACTTCTCCCTCAATTCCCCAAATTTAAGGATTTTGCCCTTTTCACCAGGGCCCCTATAGTGGAAATTCCGATGGTGTCCCACTTATCAAACCCAGGCTGATGACATAGTAGTCCTAATTGCTGGGTGAACCATAATGGTGTGGCTTGGATCATCACATTCGTCCATCCAAGGCGGTTAGTCGCCTGGTGCCATATCGCTACTGTATGGGCCATTGGGCCGATGTATCTTCCTTTTCGGGCTTTCGTATATAGCGCCCCCATACAACCCTCTCTGCCCATCTGATATCTATCCAGCATGTAGGCCGGATCCATCGGGGAACGATATACCCAGTGGTTTACCACCACTAATTGTGAGGCCCAGTAGTAGAGTCTCACATCAGGGAGGGCGATCCCCCCATCGTACCATCCCTTAGTCAACTTTCGCATCGCTATACGAGGCGAACCTCCGTTCCACAGTAGCGTTCTGACCTCACTTTCCACACTTAAGAAATAGGCGTCCGGAACCTTGTTCGGACAATTTTGAAGGATATATAAAAAGCGCGGAAGGGCTAACATCTTAAACAGGTCAGCTTGGCCCAGTAAAGATAGGGGCAGGGATCTCCAGTGTTTGACATCATTGCGCAACCTGTCCAAAGGTGGCGCTAGGTTTCGATCATAGAAGAGTTGGGGATCCGGGGTTATGAAAACTCCGAGGTATCGAAATCCATCCAGGGCCCCTTCTACTTTGCATCCCGGGGGGAGGCAGGGAACCGGGCCCGGAAGGACGAATAGTACCGACTTACTCCAGTTGATCGCATACCCAGAGTATTTCCCAAAGTTCGTAAAAATATTTAAAACTCTGTGTAGGGACGTGCATGGGGATGCGAGATATAGCAGGATATTGTCAGCATAGAGCGATATTCGGTCATCGTGCCCTTCCACCCATTTTAACCCTCTCAGCATTACATCCCCTCTCACCCAGGATGCCAGTGGTTCCAGCATCAAGGAGAAAATTAGGGGGGACAGGGGGCAACCCTATCCTCGGCGGGTTTCCCCGGCTTACCGATAACTGCTATCGAGGCCAGCTGTTGATCTTCTGGCAAGACCCCTTTATCGTAGTTTTCGTCATACATGTCCCGCAGGTGAGGCGCGGCGTGGGAGGCGACCATTTTCAGAAATTCTATAGGTATCCCATTCGGTCCCATCGCCTTCCCTGACTGAATATTGTTAATGGCCTTCCGAATTTCGTCATCTGTAAGCTCTTCGTCTAGAGAAACTCTGTCTTCTTCTGAGAGTGTAGGCAAGTGAATATCTACTAGCAGTTGATGGGAGTCCTCTGCCATGTATGTTGTTGATGGAGTGTATATCTTTTCTAAATAATCTGCAAATGCGTTTGCTATATCTTGTGGGTTTGAGATCTGCTTTGTTCCATTGAGGGTCAGCCTGGGTACCCATCTCTCCCCTTGCTCCCTTTTCTCCAGCCAGGCTAACAGTTTCCCAGCCCTGTCCCCCATTTCATATAGCTTCTGTTGGGTATGTAAGAGTTTGGTCTTCATATGTTCCTTCACTAGAGTCCTATATTTGAACTGTTTACTAGTAAGTCGGTGTATAGCCGTATCTGTGGGAGATCTAATGCTATCTTCTTCCAGCTGTTGGAGTTCGCTTTCCAATTGTAAAATCTGTTGCTGTCGTTTTTTACTGTAGCCCACTTTGAGCGCCAGTGCCTGCCCCTTCAGTACCGCCTTGAAGGCCTCCCATATGGTCTGTGCTGAGTCTACTGACCCAACATTTTCTTTGAAGTAATTAACGGTCTGTGTGAGTAGATTCGCTCTGATATCTGGGATTTTAAGCAGCCATGGACTAAGGACTATGGTGGCCCGCGGACATTGGCTGAAGTATGTAAGTTCGACCCACACCGGGGAATGATCAGAGATGCCTCACGGTAGAGCATGAGGATTGCGGAAGTGACCGATATCTACAGAACGCGTCAAAAAATAGTCAATGCGGGACATGCTCTTGTGTGCGTTAGAGTAGTAAGTGTATTGGGTCCTGTCTGGCTGTAGAGATCGTCATATGTTAGTGAGGCCCATGGCCTTCGTGAACTCAGCCATGCGTGTATGGGGTCATGCCTGAGGTCGTTGTGGATGTCTATCCCTTTGGTCGTCCATTGTCATGTTAAAATCGCCCCCCAAGATCAGGGTGCCCACGGGAAGGTCCACTATAATTTTCCCCAGGTCTACCAATGCTGCTTTCCCTAGTGCCGGCAGGAGGTACCCCGAGACTACATTAAGGGCTTCCCCTACCCATTGCGCCTCCAGGACTGCAAATCTGTCCCACGGATCCGCCCACGTACGTATTGGTATAAGTGCCAGACTTTTTTTAACCAGGATACCCGTCCCTCGGGATCCTGAAGAATAGTCTGCATGAATCAGGAGCTTGTAGCCCCACCGTGTGAGAGCTTTGCATTTATTACCTACTAAGTGTGTCTCCTGCAGCAACATGAGATTGGGGGCTTGTCGTTTAAGATAGTGTTGCACTATACCCCGTTTAATTTTGTCCCCCATCCCATTCACATTCCATGTCAGCACAGAGAGTGATGTTTCTATCCTAGCCGCTGTCATACGGGTGGTGGGTAAAAAGACAGGAGCACTCGGCTTCACCCCAGGGCTCGTCCCTTGTATTTCGCTGTCCTAGCAACACATGCATGCATTTTCCCAAATAGTTGGGTGCACAAACAACAGAGAAAGCCGTGACTTTTCTTCCTGTATAGCTAATCGCAATGACTGTAATTAAGTATGACTTTTTACACTTTGTGACTCGTGAACACACATAAACCTTTACCCCCATCCCTCCTCCCACAACTCCAGTGCCACCCCCCTCCCTGCCCCCCTGCCAGTGGATTTCGAACTACCCACAACCCAACCAGGCAGAGTGCCGATTGCCCGACCCCCAAATACTAGTAGGTGCTGGCAGTCAGCCCTCCCTCCCCCGCCCTAAGCTGAAATGGAATTTGTTTCATCTCGTCTGAGGGTGTGAGTCCGGCCCCCCTCGCATCAGTACCCGTCCCCTTGTTTCGTAGTAGTTCTCAGACAGACGGCAGAGACACCAAAGCACTATATGCCCCAAACCTTTGAGTGGAGGGGAAACTTCCGGGTGTCCCTGTTGCACGTTTCACACTCTCTGAGTCACTTATCTGTGGTCCGTACGTCTCCTTCCATGTTCGGGAAGTCATCTTTTCAGCTGCGCATTGTCGATTCCATCCCCGCACGGGAGGGATCTTCACCTTGTTCAGTCCCTTGGTTGGATCTATTTGGTCGGAGGCCACCATTCCTTTCTTTGTGCGGTTTTTCAACTCGGCGCCATCCCTCCAGCCAGTCCCATGCGACGTCTGGTGAGGAAAAGAACCACGTCTTGCCCTCCGATTCTATTCGGAGTTTTGCTGGAAAAAGCATGGCGTACTTCACCTCCCTGTCTCGCAATGCTCTCTTCACTGCTAGGAAGCTACAACGCTGGTTTTGGACTTTCGTGGTGAAGTCAGGGAAGAATGTGACCACATTATTTTCCAGCTTGAGCGGAGGTTTGGCCCGCGCAGTTTGAAGTATTATATCCCGGTCTCTATAGTTAAAGACTCGGGCTATAATTGGTCGTGGGGGTGCCCCCGGTTTAGGTCGCCCTCCCGGGACATGATGGGCCCGCTCAATGGAGAAGTAGCTCAAAAGTCTCTTGGGCTGCAGGTGCTTCAGGATCAGATCCTCAACAAAGAGATCTGTCACCGGCCCCTCCACTCGTTCCGGAACACCAAGGATGCGTACATTATTTCTATGTGCTCTGCCTTCGTACTCATCCAGTTGTCTCTCCATCGCGGTGTGCTGGTCCTGTAGTTTGCTCACTTGCTACTGGAGCAGGGAGGTGTCTTTATGAAGTTCCATAGTGGTATCTTCCAGGTTTTTCACCTTGGCATCCATTTTGCGTAGATCTGCTCGGATGAGGGATACTTCTATGTTTACTGTGTCAATACGGGCTTCCAAGGATGTACGCACTCCTGTTATTGCCTCCATAATGTCATGGAGCGTTAGATCCTGTTGCTGGTTTATCTGCTTGTCTGGAGCTTCTAGGTGCACTGTTTCCTGCCCCTCTCCCAGTTTAGTCCAGGCGAATTTGGGCAGTTTGTTTTGGGCCGTTGGTTTGGTCCCCTTTCCGCTCGCCATTTCCAGGCAGCGCTGTGACGGTGTGTTCAGGCCCTCCGAGCCCAGTCCCAGTAGCCCCTGCCACCAGCCCAGAGGGGATTCCCGTCCCTCTAGCGGCCTGTCGGGTTTCCTGGGTTCCGGTCCCTGGTATCTCAGCCACCTCTCCACTCCCGGCACGTCGTTTGGCTGCAGGCCTCTTGGGGTATGGATTCTCGCCTCTTAATGCCCGGGCTTTTATCTTCCTCCCCAGACTCTGTTGTGCCGCTAAGTTGGACCTTGGAGGCCTTACAGAGCTCCCCCTGGAGCAAAGGAGTCTCTCGTGCTGATCTCCGCCTCCCACTGTGGGCTTAGGGGCACCACTCTCATGGAATCAATGAGTAGAGCCCATCAAGTCCCCAAGAGCTGGATCACTATACAAGCACCAGCCGGCTCTTTGTGTCGGGATTCCGGTCCCTTAGTGCTCGATTGCATGCTGTGGTTCTAACGCTTTGTGAGGCCTTGCCGCAACATTAGGAGAACTCTGTCGGCGCTCCTGCCGCCTCAGCCCGCTGTAGCCTTGTCCGCCCCAGGCGTCCTGGCACGGTAGTGTCTCTCGCTCTAGCCTGGGCGGGGGATAAATGCACGGCAATGCCTGCTGCTAGCGAGCGTCTGGGGCGTCCGCGCCTGGAGCGCCGGTTCACGGGGCCCCGCAGGCCTTTAAAGCTGGGGCCTCGATTGTTACTCATTGCGGCTCACCTCACTCCCGCACGTCGCTCCGAGCCCTTTTCTGTGGTGCTGGCGGTCTGAAGCTCTTCTCACGATCAGCGCATCCGCCCACGCACCATGTCTTTGCCCCGCAGGAGAGCTAGGGAAGCCAGGGAGTCCCTGTGGTGATCGCGGTGCCTTCTCTTCGTCACTTAGACCGCTGCAATGTTCTTCGGCGTTCCGGTCACGGCAGCCCGGCTCCACTTCTTTTGCCATTTCGCGAGACGTTTTTCTGCAACACTCGTCGCCTCCGAAGTCAGAAGCCGGGGGTCCACCTCATTTTTGGAAATGTGCAGCTTAGCTAACAGGATAACTGCAGGATATACGGGGAGGGTCCCGGAGCCTCGCTAGTGTGCGGCCATTCCTGTCGGCTGCTAGCCACACCCTTGCTTAGATATTTTTAACATTTATGAATCTCTAATATCATTTTGTAAAGGAGGGGAGAACCATGATCTCCCCTAACATGCTTGTGTGGCTGAATCTACCTGTTTCATTAACAGTTTTTTCTATTTTTCAGTCAAAAGCAGAGCATTTAGCTGACAAGTTAGTTTTTTTCATGGTGGGGGCATGAATTAGGGGTTGTGTAACTAATCATAAGTAGACAGTTTCAGGTCTTTTTGGTTTTATTTCTATAATATAATTACACTTTAACTGTGTTTTGTAATGGAATTTCAAAGGTTTTCAAAATGATACATTGAGGTGTTGTGTCCTTTAATGAATATTAATGACGTTTTCCAGTGAATTTAAATTTTTGGGTGATATACTACATTCATTTTCTCTGAAACCAAACTCTGCAGTGCATGGCCAACAGCAAAGTGCAGCAGAGGTTGGCTACTGTGATTAGCCATTGACCAGGCCTGGTAGCTAACCCTCTGGTGGCAGTCAACCCCACCTACAGCCTGGCCGCAAACCATCCCCAATAGAAAATCTGCTCCCTTTTATTGTCCAGTGCCTTCCTTGAGGTAGCCCTCGCAGGAGTTAGAATAGTAAATCTGCCCCCTTTTATGGACAAGCACCTTCCCAGAGATGGCCATCGCTGGAGTTAGAATAGAAAATCTGCCCCTTTTAGTGTCTAGCACCTTCACCGAGATGACCCTCACTGGAGTTACAATAGTAAATTTGCCCCACACATTGTCCAACACATTTCTTGAGGTGGCCCTCACTGGAGTGTGAATAGTCTTCAGTGTTCAACACCTTCCCAGAGCTAGTGAATTGTAATTTTATTGTAAAAAATAACATTTATTTCTCATAAGAGTAATTTATTTTTAAACTAAACCTATGTTAGCATAACACTTATGACCTTCGAGATGTAGAATGCTTTTTGAGAACAAGTATACTCCTCTGTCACTATGAGTTTGAAGGCCTACAAAAAATAAATACAGAATAAAAAATATATTATATCCGTGGAGATAATGTGTACATTACGTTTAGTATTAGTTTAGTAATACTTACATTTTAAGATGGGTGGCAGTGTCTGTTGCAGCTCTGGTAGACTCTCCTCTTTACTCTAGTGTGTGTGGTCACCTCAGAGGTCAGTGTACCTGTTAGATCTGGCCCTCTCTGCAGGGTCATCCCCAAATCTTTTGCCTTTACCCTCCACTTTTTTTGCAGAATTATTTTTTGTTGCCCTTAGGACTCTGTGCACTTTGCCATTGCTAACCAGTGCTAAAATGCTTGTGCTTGTTGCTCGGATATGAATTTACCTTGAAGAAATGAAGAGACAAGAGATGTTTGGAAAAACAGTAACAAGTTGGTTTAATTAAACGCAGCGACCGGCAGAGTCTCAACAGAGTGCGTCTGAAGAAAGTCTTTTGTTGTACAAAGTTTCGGCTGACAATATATACGTCTCGTGAGGTACAATAAAACAATTCTGTATTCTTGAAAAAGCATCTCAGTCATAAATTAATAAGTTTGGGCATCTGATAATGACACAGATGCTCTCGACCTCCGGGAGAGCTAGTGTGGGCCAGTGTGTATGCGTCAAGATGTCTGTAGTGGGGAGCGCATGATCAATATGAGTGGTGTGCATGTCGTGTCCTGATTGGCTGAGCATTTCTATCTACATGTGGCATTTAGCTTTGTGCTATTTTTAGGGAACGCGTGCCTTTGGCTAAATGTGTTTTATTGGGGCATATTTCCTTGGTCCTGTTTGTGGTGCAAATATCTATCTGTAGGATCGATCAGAGTTATCCCTCAGTGTGCCTTTATCTGTGGGCTAAGTGAGACCCCACTTGTGACTTTTCACTCAATAGGCATTGGTTCGGGTTGCAGGGCCTGTCTTACCACATATCTCTTATTTGTGGTTGATGGGCAGGGCAGGTCACCTTGGGTGAATCTGACAGCAATGATACAAGTTCATTGGAACTTCTGAAAATAATATGATCATTGATATCATTTTTACCAACATTCTCAACATTGTGCGCACAGTTGTCGGAGCGTACATCGACATTGTCTTTATTTATATTGACTACTGGAAACAACATTGTTATGCCTGCATGGATTATGGCATACATTGACATTATTACTGCCGGCATTGACACTGTTGTTTGGGCATAGATCATG
The DNA here is from genome assembly GCA_963921515.1 of Calotriton arnoldi. Classification (NCBI taxonomy): domain Eukaryota; kingdom Metazoa; phylum Chordata; class Amphibia; order Caudata; family Salamandridae; genus Calotriton; species Calotriton arnoldi. The sequence continues at coordinate 140,818 of CAWUFW010008633.1, read as the reverse complement.
GCATACATTAACATTGCATTTATGTGTGTTGACATTGTTATGCGGGCACAGGTTATGGAATACTTTGACATTACTTTTATTGGTATTGCCATTGTTGGGCCTGCATATTTCATGGCATTCATTGACATTGTATTCACTCATTCCAACATCCCCCCTCTAACTGAATTTTCAAATACTCTATCCTCCTCATTTGTCATGACTGTTATATTCTTCAAAACTGTGTGTATGTCTGTAATGTCTTTTACTTTTTCCCTAGCTATGTGCATACTACCTAATTTGAGGACTGTGTTTTTACAGCAGGAAACCCCCACTTTTAAGAAACCACACAACAGAAGTACAACAACAAAAACTGGAATAAGTGACAGGAACAGTATGGACACCCAGAGGGGTATCCATGAAAAGATATTATGCACCCTTTCCCACCCTCCAGTCCAGCATATTGCATCACCATAAGGCGGATGGCTGTCAGTTCTTCCTTGATAACTTTTAGCCAAGCTCGGTATCATTGATCATCTTCAGCAACTCACACCTGATTATTTGTAACCAGAGGGTGTTTGCCTTTGTTTGCAGTTTACAGTGTAAGTTTCTGTACAATTTGGGGTTGCACCTTCCCCTCCAACCATATGTACCTATTAATCTCGGTATCCCAGATTTCCTGGCACTGGATGTCTATGCTAGCATTGGAACTCCTCCCATGGGACTCATTTCTACCAGTGTAATCGAGGTGAGCGGTCCTGCACTAGAATTTCATGGTCGGGGTCCACTTGTCATTAAAGAAGGTGGCCCCAAAGATGTTAAGGACCACTCTGGGACCGCAGACGGAGGCATGAGAGGGCATATTTGTGTATTGATGCAGTGGTCTTGCTACCTCCAGGAACCTCTTTTCAATAAAGTCCGGGGCCAAATAATGTCCTCCCCTGTAGTGCCCCTTCTGCGCTTCCTGTCCACCTTGGTTTGGGTGTCTCTAGGTTAGGTAAAAAGGTACAGTGCTGTGGGGTTGGTCTCATATCGAGTGATGTTTACTATTGCCGTGCAGGGTTCTATTCTACCGGGTGGAATCTTAGCCCTGATCCTACATAGGTACAGATGGACGAGGCATTTTGCTTTTTTAGGTGCTATCTCCTGGCATATGTAAAGCCTGTCTGTGCCTATGGCGTGGGGTATCAGTGAACATATGTAGTATGACCTGTTCATAGTTTGAGTGCCTACGGCGGTCATATGTTGGTACCAGGTGTTGTGTAGGAGTGTGCTGTGTAGTGTGTGAGGAATGTTAGTGTTTGGTTCAGTATAGGTGCATGTGAGGTAAGAGAGGCCCCTGCACATGCGTTGCAAGAATATAGAAGTAGAGGTTATGAGATTAGGCATACAACTAATTCCTGAGGGTCTTGGGAGCACCTCGGCTAAATAGAGCGTGTACAAAAATATAAAAATACGTAACTTAAAAAACATTTGTAGGTTGTAGGATCTTCTTCGGGGGAGATGTCTGTCATCTGGGCACCCAGAGGCGTCTTGTGTTGGTTCAGTACAAAAATGTCTCTTTTAAAATGGTTGCAAAAGTCAATTTGTAGTCTGTGTTACTTGATTGGTTGACCTTGTGAAAATCCTTTTGAAAGCTTTGATCGAAAGGGTGGTGGACTGCAGCAATGATGGTTCACTTGCAGCTCGATTGCAGACCTGTAGGATAAGAGCAGTGCATTGTAGGTTACCTTCGGAAAACACATTGTTAGGCAGTTGTTGGGAAAATGTCTGCGTTTCCATTTTACCGATACACTCAATGGTTTTAGTGTTAGCGAATTTTTCCTAGTGGGGTACTGAAAGAAGGTATTAGGATTTTAGAGGAATGGTGAGTTTAAGCTGATTTAATGCTGTTTGTATTGTTGGTTCCACTCTCTCCTTGCTACGGTTGGGACAGTACTCTTTCCCTGTGGGCTGCTCTGTATAAAGATGTGACTTTTTAATTGGTGTAGTGGTGTCCTTTTTGACCTGCATGTGCTATGTACAATTGTGAGGGGAATTAGATGTTTGAATTTTAGGCCAATATTTCCATTGACACATGTGCATCCCTTGGGTCTCTGCACATGGCTTGGAACAAGGTTTTTCTCTAATTTGGTTGAGTTGCTGGGTTTACACCCTTCTTCTGGAAGGGTTGAGAATTTTGGGCTGTTCTTAGGCTGTTTTGTGTGGTTTCCAGTGGATGTTTAACTGTGTTTTGGACCTTGCTATTTTTAACAAGGGATACAGGAGGAAGTTGGAAGGTTGTGTGTGGACCCCCGTAGGGCCCTGCAGGGAAATGACTGGAATTGTGTTTGTTTGCTGTGTTTGAGTCGGGGTCTCATTGGAACTTTATGTGCTCGGTTTGATGGAGTTTTCCTATGTGCTGGGGTCGTGTGATCTCTGGGAAGACTTTCTCTGGCTCCTATGATCTGGATGCGGCCATGATTGGGATTGGGCCTATTGTTTCCTTGGACAATGTTCCATGAAGCCCTGTGAATGTCCTTCGATCAGCGGGGGCAAGGTTGGTGAGCCTATCCCTGCACCTGGTGTGCAGGCAGCAAAGGTGATTTGTGAAGACCCTCTCACTGGAATCTAGGATGTTTCGGACCTGCCACCTTCGGCAGGAATCAGGGGCTTCTTGTCTGATGTTACGCGACTTCCACTGCTTTGGAGGGGCATGTTCTGATGAGCAGACCTTATTATTATTATTATTAAGAAGTTTGTAAAGCGCAATGGTTACTCCCAATGGAGTGTCCCCGCGCTAGGACAACTGAGAGCCCCAACCCATGCCACACCAATCGACTACCTACATAACATCTAAGCAAGGAAGGCAGCAGAGTTATTGACGACCGCCCCCTGAATCACGGAAGAGCCAGGTTTTCAATTTCTTACGGAACCAAGGTTCTGACTCAGATATCCTCAAGTCCACAGGAAGCTTATTCCAGGCCTTAGCTGCCAGGAACCCAAAAGATCTTCCCCCAGCCCTGGCCCTCCGCACCTTAGGCACAGTCATTCTCATACTGCCAAGAGATCTCAAATTCCGAGATGGTTGGTAAGCCGTCAGAAGGGGGGTCAGAAAGCGCGGCCCTTTTTTCCTAAGGATCCTATGGCTGATACAGAGAGCCTTAAATGTAACTCTAGCCTGTATTGGGAGCCAGTGTAGTTTTTTTAAAGCTTCTCCTACCGGAGCCCTCCTGGGAATATTCAGGATCAGCCTAGCTGCGGCATTTTGGACCTTCTGCAAGATGTTCAGATTTTTAGCAGTCACCCCTAGATACAGAACATTGCAATAGTCAAGACGAGATGTGACCAAAGCCTGTACAATAGTTCTTTTAGCATCCAGGGGGAGAAGGTCCAGAATCTTCCGCAGCATTTTCAGAATGCCAAAGCAGGTTCCGGCCACAGCAGAGATTTGCTGAGTAAAGGAAAGTGCTTCGTCGAACCACACCCCCAAATTTTTCACCATAGCTTTCGGCACCGGGCAAGGTCCCAGTTCCTCAGGCCACCAATGCTGTGACCAGAAAGAGGGCTGTTTTCCCACAACCAACACCTCTGTCTTCCCTGCATTCAACTGGAGGCAACTCAGTCTCATCCAGTCCATAAGCTCCCTCAAACATATTTTGAAATCAGCAGCCCTTCCTGATTCTTGTTGTTCTAGGGTCACGGCTAGCTGAGTGTCGTCAGCATAGGATACCAATTAATTCCATGTCTCATCACAATATCTGCCAGCGGGCGCATATATATATTGAACAGGGTGGGGCTCAGCGCAGAACCCTGCGGCACCCCCTGGTTTAAAGGACAGACTCTGGACTTGAATGGATGTCGCAGAACCTGAAAGGTTCTGTTCTCCAAAAAGTTCTTCAGCCACATCCACGTGACACCCCGGACCCCGACCTCTCCTAGCCTCTCCAGCAGGAGGCCGTGGGACACCGTGTCGAACGCGGCACTCAAGTCCAGCAAAACCAGAGCAGTTGTTCTCCCTTCATCAGCTGCAGTCCTCAACACTTCAGCTGCTAGAAGAAGAGCAGACTCCGTGCCATGCATTGGCCTAAAACCGGCCTGGGTGTCATGAAGAACCTGCCTCGCTTCTAAAAACCTCGACAATTGGCTATTCAGATGTTTCTCTGCAATTTTTGCCACATAAGGAAGAAGAGATATGGGTCTTAAATTTTCGGGGATAGCTGGGTCCAGTGATGGTTTCTTCAGCAGAGGGACCACCATAGCGTGTTTCCATCTGCTAGGAACCAGTCCAGTACTAAAGGACAGGTTTATAAGTGAGGTAAAAACAGGGGCAATTATATTTTTCCCTAATTGGAGAAATTTAGGGGGGATCGGGTCCAAAGGTGATCCCGATTTCACAGCCTCCATCAACCCCAAAACCTCGTTTTCCACCAGAGGACAGAGGATAAACTTATCCTTGGTCAAAGGTGCCTCCGTATTAAACACACGAGCATAGCTCCTACTACTATCTGGGAAGGAAGCAGATATCCTGTCGATCTTATCAATAAAATAATTGGCGACCTTATCACAATACTCCGTGGAGGCAGGGAGTGCAACAGTCACTCGTTCTAGAGAGGACAGTTGTTTCACTACCTGAAAGATGGTCTTAGAAGAGTGTTTGGCTAACTCAATTTGCCCTGTATAATATTCCCTCCGCACTCTCTTAATATGGCGATGGTAGAGCTTCAAGGCATCAAGATATTTCTGTCTATTTACATCCTGATAGTTCTTCCTCCACTGGCGCTCGAGATGCTTACATCTGGTTTTCATTAGTGCCAACTCTTCCGAAAACCACTTCGCCGAAACGGATGTACGGGCATTTTTACATTGTTTGAGCGGTATCAAGGAGTCAACCGCCTTCGTCATCCAGCTAAAAATAGAGTCATCGGCTACCTGGCTGTTAGCCCCTAATTCAGGAGGACAACTCGCCAGAGCATCTTCAAAGGCAACCTGGGTAAGTGCAGACCATTTCCGAACCATTATAGGTTTACAGCCCCTGCCCTGCAAGTAAGGGGTCTGACCTAATATCGGTATATTAAAAAACAATAAAAAGTGGTCTGACCAGGCTACGGGGAGGGGTGGTAGAGCAGCTGACTCTGTGCAGTTAGTGAAAATGTTATCTAACGTGTGGCCTTTGTTATGAGTAGGGGAATGTACCAATTGAGTAAGGCCGAGTGCCTGAAGACCCGATACAAACTCAGCCGATTCTTTACAGCCATTGTTTTCAAGATACAAATTAAAATCTCCGACTAGAAAAAAGTTAGAGTGACGAAGGGCATACTGAGGTAGTATTTCCAAAAGCTCATCAATAAAAATTCTCCCCGAGCCGGGAGGTCTATAGATGTGTTCGAAAGAATTAGGGGACAGGAGGAGGTGGCAGAATGTTCTGCCTGCGATGGGAGTCAGATATGCAGCTGGAGCGTGCTGTGAGTAAGTGAATTGAAATGGCTGATCACCTAGGTAGATTTTTCTATTCACTTGGCGCAAAGTTTGTGCAAGGTTGATGGAGTTCTATGGTCATCGAATCCCCCTTCCCCAAGTGCATGGAAACCCTGGCTTCTGTCACTGGAGCATCTGCCTCGTTTTGGAACTATGGGGGGGCTACATTCGCAGGAGGCCTTAAAAATGTTGAAGAATTGAGTCTTTTGATGGGGGCGTGCCCAAGTGACTTGGGTCAAGGGACCTGGGTGCCTGGTTCTCTGTACCAGTGAGGGTCACCTTGCTTCCTCGTCAGACTGTCTTTCTCACAGGGGCCTGTTCAGGCAACCCCTCCATGGGGATCAACAGCAGTGGGGGCACAGAATGGCAAATTCTAGCATGGAGCCCCGGTCGACATAGTATGGCCGCCCTGAGATTTTCTTGTGTGTGAGTAAAGGCTTGAGTCTTTCCTAATGCTGTGTCACTTATTGTTGTAGTGAGCTTCTTGGAGTGGGTAGTGAGTGGGTGCTGTACTTAGGTTTTTAAGAGAAAACGTTTATTTAGTAATTAAGCAAGTATAATAAAATAAAATACAGGCATATATATTAAGCATATAATGTATGAGCTATGAAAAACATTTGAATTTTAGGAAGTATTTATAGGGTAGGGAAGTTAGAAAGATAGTTAAAGAAAAAGTAACATAATCATTTACTATCGAGAATAGAGTAAAAACTGTATAATAACATTACTAGAATCAAAGAATGAAAAAATAACAATTAATAATAATGATAGTTAAGAATCATGGAGGCTTAGGCCCTTCTTTGGGATTATGTAAACATGTATTGTTTGCAGAAAAATCTAGAAAATTCGTTACAGGTAATCAGAGAAGATCTCTGTTGATGGCAAGGGTAACAGGATGGACAAGCCTATGATTATAACGGACTCCATACCACCATGCCTGTAAAAATATGGTAGTGGAATCGTTCCATGCCCTGGTGATCTGTTGGTATGCAACTGAAAGGAGTAAATCAATTATATGAATAGTGTCAGAGTGAGAAGAGCAATCATCTGAAATACGCCCTGAAAAATATTAGCAAAAGTGATTGGAACTTGTGTGTGAAAAATATCATTGATCTGCTGACAAACGTGTATCCAAAATGTGTGAATATAAGGACATTCAAATAACATATGTGTGAGGTCAGCTAAAGTTGCTGTGCATGACCAACAAGAAGAGGAGAGAGTAGGGTCAATCTTATGTAGTGTAGCAGGAGTAATCAATTGTCTATTATAGATAAAAAATAGAGTTTGAATAGCGTTAGCTGCTCTAGATGATTTCCTTATTTTAGTCCAAATGTTGTTCCATAGGAAAATTGAAAAAGGGGTTTGTAAGTCAGATTCGCATTGGAGTTCCACCTATGTTTTGTCTCAATCATCTGGTAAAAAGGTATATGTTTATATATTTGGGACGCTGAGCGAGATTTGTACAGAATCAAGGTTATAGTAGGTTCTTGAGAAGTAGATATGTGATCATCTAGGAATTGATTATATGGGGATAGAACCACAGAGATTTAACATATGTTTAGTTTGATATGAAGAGGTAAAGGAAAAGCATGTTTGAGCTATCGTGAAAGGAACACAGACATCATTATGAAAGAGTTGATAAATCCATTTAAATCCTTTAGCATGCCAAGCTTTCCAAAAGATAGTGCTATTGTTTATTTGAATATGCTTATTATACTAAATAGATGACTGTAGAAACTGTTCTTTAGGGTTCTGATGAGAAATAAGTAAAGGTTGGATGGGAGGGATAATGATACAGGTTTGTGTGTAAAAAATAAAGATTCGTTGAAAGAAAAGGTATGAAAAAGGTTTTTTCAAGGTCAACCCATAAGGGGGAAATTTGGGAATTATCTTCATGTAGCAAGGAAGATGTTTAAGGGAGAAAGCTGTTTGACATGTGAGGAACTCAGGAAAATTAACCCCCTCCCCATATATTTGTGTCGCTAGTTTATGGAGAGATATCCGAGATTGTTTTTTATTCCATAAAAAGTTTAGACAAAATAGAATATACTTTTTTTTAAATGAGAATTAAGAATATGTATAGGAATATTAGAAAGATAAAATAATATTATGGGAACTAACATCATATTTATAGCGTCCAACGAGTCCCACAAAGACAGAAATAAAAGGTTCCACCAAGATGTAGAAAAAGTTAGTGTTGCTTGCATTTCTTTCAAATGTAGGTATACAGTTTCTTTCATGGAAGCTTTAAACCATAGACCAAGGTATTTGATTTTATCTGAATTCCAATAAAAGGAAGAAGAAGTGAAATCGGCATGAAAACATAATTTATTTAAAGGAAGAATTTCACACTTATTCACATTTAATTTATGACCTCAAATGGATGCAACATTTTCCACTTCTGTTAGGAAAGCTGGTAAAGAAATCTGTGGTTGAGAGATAAAAAGTAGAATATCATCAGCGTAGACTGAAAGTTTTAACTGATTGTCCCCATACTAGGAGCATTTAATTTTTTATTTTAAGCAAGCTTTCAATAGAAAGGGTTCTAGGGCAAGAATAAACATTAGGGGACAAAGAGGACAACCTTGTTGAACACCCCAGTAAAGGGAAAAAGATGGAGAGATGAGGCCATTAGCTAAGATGGAGGCTTTAGGAGAAAAATATAACAAGGAAATATAATTAATAAATGTAGTACTAAAGCCAAACCAGGCAAGAGTAGAAAAAACAAAAGGCCAGCTAACTCGATCAAACGCCTTTTTGGCATCAAAGGAAATAGCTATTAAAAAATGCATGTATGAGTTGGATTTGCTTAGGATATTGAAAAAAAATCTAAGTGCTGTCTGAAATATGTCTGCCATGTAATAAAACTACATTGTTACTTTCCAATGTACTGAGGTAACAAGATATCCAGACGAAGGACAAGAATATTTGCAAATATATTCAAATCTAAATTAATAAGGGAAATGAGTCTATAATTTTTACATAATGTTGGGTCTTGGGTTACCTTGGGGAGGAGACATATTAAAGCATCCTGAAAAGGGCCCCCAGAATTTTTAGAAGATATTAAATAAAGAAACATTTGATGTAATTTGAGAATAAGAAGCTTGGAATAATGTGACTAAAACTATAGTGAAGCTGTCAGGCCCTGTTGCTTTACCGTGTGTGATAGAACGAATTGCGGTAAGAATATCTTGAGTATGAATATTATCATCTAGCGAAGAAAAGTCTATGTTAGGATTAGAGGAAGGGTTGATAGAAGATAAGTATTGAACGATATCTTCTTGATTAGTATGTAATTCTGGAGTGTATAGGGTCTGAAAGAAATTAGTATATTCCGAAAGTATACCTTTATTCTTATGAAGAGTACGGTTAGTAGAGGTCAACAGAGAGTCGATTTTGGCATGCTCTTTTTTAATTTTGAATTAGCGAGAAGATTCTCAGCCTTATTTTGACCTCCATAATATTTGTCTATGGAATTAAGTAAAATGAATTGCCATTCCCTGTGGAGATTTTAGTAAAAGCAAATGTAGTTTTAACTAGTTAATTGAGAGAAATTTTATAATTAGAAATGTAATGAGTATTCTAATTGGGTTACAAAAGAAATAATGAAATCTCTAGAAGCAGCTATAAAGATGTCCCGTATGATCTAAGGGGAAATATCTAGATTCTCATTTTCAAGAAAAAAGGTGGTGGCAAAATTTTCAAATGTTATTGTAAATTTGGGATCTAAAAGAAGGGAATTATTGACTCTCCATCTCTAAGTATCCTGAATAGCTCGAAGAAGATCTAAGTCTAGAGTGAAGGGGCATGTTCAGAAATTAATATGGAGCCAATGTCTGAATGTATAATATGTTGTGCAAGTAGCTAGGAAATAAATAAATAGTGAATTTGGGAATGAGAAGAAAGTACAGAAAAGAAAAAAGTATACTCTTGAAGTGTAGGATTATATAGTCACCAAGCATCAACATGGGATCTTTGTTTTATAGTGGATGCAAATTGAGAATGTATATATGTGTGGATAAATCTAGATTTAGAGTGTCAATCAATAATGGGGTCAAAAATTCATATTACAATCTCCACCTACTAATAATAGTAGTCATTATAAGACATCAATTTAGACAATATCTTGGGCCAGAAAGATTTGTCTGGAGTAGTGGGTGCATAAAGATTAAAATAGTCATAGGTATTTCATTACCAACTATCGAGACAGAAACCCATCTGCCCATAGTATCAGAATCCTGAGATATGACTTGTATATCTAAGAGTTTATAGCAAACACAAGGAGATGATGGACGGAGCGCTCAAACTTTTTAGACACTCACCCCCAGTCACAGATCTGGATTGAATCCATCATTGTTTTTTAACTCACTTTGCCACCCTAGTTTAGACCCAGCCATATGCAAATCAGTCTTGACCCTGGTCCTCATGGGAACATTCCAGCCTGAAATGCCAAGCCAGGTCTTCCCTGGACTCGAAACAAGCATCCTGGGACCGGTTTCGGGGTAACATCCCTCATCAGCCAGGTTAGCTTGAATCCAGTGGCAAAGTGAGCAAGGGACCCACGTCTAGGCATACCCTGCCAACTTAGGGTGAACAAAGGAAACACAAGGAGATGATGGACAGAGCGATTAAACTTTTCAGACACTCACCCCAGTCACAGATCTGGGTTGAATCCATTTTCTCTTTTCAGCTCATTTCACCACCCCAGTTCAGACCCAGCCATATGAAATCAGTCTTGACCCTGTTCCAAATCAGAACAGTCCAGCCCGAACTGCCAAGCCAGGTCTTCCCTGGATCGGACACAAGCATCCCAGCATCGGTTTCGGGGTAAAACAACTCATCTGCCAGGCTAGCTTGAATCCAGTGGCAAAGTGAGCAAGGGACCTTTCCCACCCCATCTTTTAGATGTTTCCATTTTATGCATTTATTGATGTTGTGGTGCTGGTAAATCTTGCAATATGAATGTTCATATATTATGTCATGTTAGTAAGACTATGCTTTATGAAATAGTAACCATTTTTTCCCAGTTCAGAATTTTACGTACGCCAGTTTACTGCTGCAAATCAACTCATACTGCTCTGAACTAACAATTGCAGTTTTGTTACAGGTTGTTACTATTTCATTGCATTTGTCTTTGTTTATTGTAAATGGTCTTTTTCTCCGATGCATCAATTTTTATAGAGCTCGCAACAAGTAGATTGTTTTTGGTACCACCCTGTGCACACTGTTCCCCCGCGATTAGAGTAGAACTGTAATTATTTAAAAAATTTGAGACAATCAAAAACTTGCAAAAATCCTTAAAACAAGTTCCCCAATACATCATGGAAACCCCACTATGCTGCATGCAAGTGAAGTTCCCCAACCAGCCTTGGAGACTAGAGAGACACTGTTGTGAGTGGCATGACCATAACAAAGCCCGCACATTTCCCTGGCCTGAGGGGGGAACATTCAATACCAACATCATAGAACACACCAAGACTGACATTCAGGCCAGACATGTGGGCCGAGAAAGAGATATGAAAATAGTACTATTAGGAATACGGTGGCATCAACACACAACACATCCAACCGCAGAGCTAGCATCCTCAGGAAGGAAAGCTCCAATTCCTCTGAATCTGACAGCGAGGGTGAAAGCATTGGGTGGGGCCTGCCAACACATGTGAAAGGCAGGGAGCTCATGCCAAGGACCACCCATCTACTTAAAGACACCCTCAACCCACTGACAGCCCAGGACAACCCTGAGGAGGGCCCCCTGGTCACGATGCTAATAAGTGAGACACTATACCACTTATTGGTGGATACAGGGGTGGCAAGGTCAAGCTTATGGGAAGGAGCAGCCCCTATATCAAAGATCATCTTCAAAGTGCAGGGAATCTCGTGTTCTGTGTCCAAGGTCTCCCTCACAGAACAACGAGCAGATAATAGAGGGGGAAGGATTTAGGAACAGCTGTTGTGCTATCCGTCCTCCCAGACTAATATATTGAGACAGGACCTATTGTCCAAGCTAGGGATGTCCATCCAGTTCACCGAAGATAGAACTATAACCTGTTCTTCCCCTGGAGCCTCCCTTCTAGGCCACAAACCAACAACATCCTCACACGCCACAGGAACATCAGCCAGGGTGATCCCGTACCATTGAGCCCCCATCAAAAGGGTAGTCCTGGACTATACGGAAAACCTCTTAGAGTTGTATGAACTAGCGGGGCAGCCAACGAACAAAGCACACCACCTCTTGGTAGAAGCTGCCAAAAGATTAGCAGGTAGGGTGCATGGGGAGCCAGAGATCTACGAACAGGACATGCACAGACCCACTTTATCCCCCGAGGCTATGTGGGATGCCGTCCCAAGGCATATAGGGGCAACAGTGGTAGCAACCAGACCATGCACACCCCCGGGCCTACCCAGTCCAGCCTTTGTCATCAACCTTAAATATAATGGGATTTGCCTGTGTCCCTCAGAACCTGGGTATGCAGTCTATAAGCTACAGAGAATTCTGTCGGGTAGCACAATTTTTACAGAAGAATTGTGGAATGTTTAGTAGGTACTGACTATGGAGGTTTGAAGGCGAGCTGCCAGCTGCTTCACGTAATTTAAATCATTATTGAGCATGAAGGGAGCGAGGAATTGGCTAAATAATTCTGAGTGAACCCCGGCCGTGGTCATGGATGGCCTTATACACTTATCGAAGCCAATCCTTTGTTGAGACACAAATTGAATGTGTGTCTTTGGTTGGAATTTGAACTCTTGAAAGCTGTCCCTCATCCTGTTCACTATTGTAGTCCTGAGGAAGACCCGCTGTGATGTCAAATCATTAACACGTTAACATAGGGTCAAAACATCGACGGCATTGATGAATGTCCTACATCATTTATCCTAACATAGAAAATGAGGCCAAAGGATATTGTGAACTTAAGACTTTGGATATCAGACACTAAGGGTCTGATTCGGAGTTTGAAAGTGCGACTGATGAATTGTTGTCACATTGTGATAAATACTGTAGGCATGTATTTTGATGCTTGGACTCTCATTAATTTTCATGATATGCTACACATTTTGGTGTTGGTTACCCTTGCTTGGGAACCCAAGGGGTACATGATTTACATTGTGAGACTCCTTGCCAGGTGTGTTTACATGATGTTTTGTCAATGTGACTTTTGTAATTTTATCGGCAGTATTTTGCTCTCAGTGTATGTGTGTGCGTGTGTTTACCTGTGTGTTAGTGTACATTTTAGGTCTGGGCTGACAGGTTTAGCTTTCTACCTGACTCTTCTAATCAAAAAGGTATACTAAAACAATACGTACATATGCGTGCATACATAGAGAGTCTTTGGGTCAAACCTTTTCAGCCTTTGGTCTGCTTGAGTGTCATTTGCATTTTATTTCCACCCTTGACAGCAAACAGCATAGGTAAGTGGGTCTGCCCACTTTGGGTATTGGCTCTATTGCCCTGTGAATTATGGCATTTGGTATTGGCTCTATTGCCCTGTGAATTATGGCATTTTGCCTGAGCAGAAGTGTGCATATGCTGGAAATGAGAGTGCTTCAGTGCCAGGTGTTTTGGGACAGTCCTATAGTTTTCTATTTTCACCTTTTATAGATCCCCTTTGATTGAGTTCATTCTCCTTTCCTTATCCATTTATACTTTTTAAGGGCCCAGCAACTCCTCAGAAACTGCTACTGGGTCCCTCGTTTGCTGTTCATTTTATTCTGCAGTGTGCTACCTCCTGTGCTACCCCTGCCTATCAACAGGGTGGCAATTTTCCAATGGTACTATTTATAGTGCATCATTATTTTATTGTTTCAAGATGGCTGTCATTTTTAAAAGCAACATGCGGGCCATCTTACAGGGAAAAGCAATGACACACAAAAAGCAATACCATTCCAAGATGGCCACCCTGTGTGACGTTTACAGAGCAGCTATCCTAGAAAGGAATTGTGCTAAGGGTATCATTTATTTACCAATCCAAGATGGTCAACTCATTGCTTTCAAATTTAGCGGTCATGATGTAATTTTAAAACAATGAAACACTATGCACAATATAATTCCATGATAGCCTCCAGCTGCATATGCCTTTAACGTGTATGCAGCTAGAATTCTGATTGTTCTACTTTTGCTCATTCCATTTACCTTGCACGTTGTTTTTGAGTTTGGGTATGTTTTTTATTGTAGATGGATGAGTAGGTCAATGTATGGAAAAGTCAGTGGGGGATGAAAGAATGCAAAGATTCACTTTTGAGTGACAAAGCGCAAGCATCATGGGTTATTGAGTGCTTGAATTAATTCAGCAGAGACTGATGAGTTGCTTTCACTTATAAGCCAAACCTATTGACATTGCCAACCTCGTTTGATGTAGAAGAGAGCACACAAATCCTAGTGGAGGAGAGGGAGAAGCAATTCCTTCTTTCCCTGGAAATATCTGCACTAAACTTGACATACGAAAACGTATCTGTGTGTGCTTTACTCCAAATTCTGAACACATTTACATATATATGAATCATCACCCATAACCCACATTAATCTCCACCTCTCATGATTCTTGGCTCCTATCCAATCTTCCCCAAACTCAGCAATGGTAATAAATAGCATATTACACACTATGGGGCAGATTTACAAGCCCCTTGCAACACTTTTGCACCGCCTTGCGTCACTTTTGTGGCGCAGCGGGGGCGTAGAAAATGCAGCCAATTTACAACGTGACGCATCTAGTGAGATGCGTAACGCTGTAAAGCCCTGCGCCACATTATACCTGCGTCAGGTATAATGTATGCAGAGTGGGCGTTCCCACAAAGGAAAGCCTCATAAAAAGTGACGCAGTGAAATCTACAAGATTTCACTGCATCACTTCTAGGACGCCACAGCGTCAAAACCTTGCACCTGCTTGAAGCAGGCGTAAGGAGTGATGCAGTGTAGTTGGAATAGGCCTCAAAATGCATTGCTGGAGTTGCGTCGTGCTTGCGACACGACTCCAGCAATGCGTGACTTTTGCCCCAACAGATACGTCAGAATTTCTGACGCAGCTGTCAATCCTTGCGCCATGGTGTGCCGTATTGTAAATACGGCGCATCCATGGTAGCGCAAGGGTTTCTCAGGGTGGCACAGGGAAAGTGACGCATCTCTACAGATGCGTCACTTTCTTGTAAATCTGCCCCTATATATCTAAATATGTACTGTATGTTCGATGATGGCTAACAAGAGTTGAAGCACTGGAATCGCACTGACTGTTTTTCTTTGTATTTTTAAGCTGATTCAATTTGATGAATGTGATAACACAATAAAGGAAAGAGATATGTGGTTCCCATAGAGCCAGCTGCATGCATTCTTTGCCCTTACACAGGGATTTCCAGGCATAGGGCCTGATCTATAGTCAAGCCGTGCACCATATCCTGTCACATCCAAACAAGCTGTGCAGAACCGCAACTGATGTACAGCCTGCCCAGGGAGCAAACAATCCATGTACACATTGATTCCCTGTTTCATGCAATTTGGTTCAACTGTTTTAGAGATAAAGATTTGAAGGGATTTAAAGCTGCAAATACTACTTTGAGATAAGCACAAATACATATTTGTTCTGTTACCTTTTAACAAATTTACATACCATTTTAATTGAACGAACTGAGCTGGATATGTCAACTGAGTTACGAATTTTGGGCCAGATGTATGAAAATGCAATTTTGCATTTCCTAAATAGCGACTCCATAGGAATCACTATTTAGGAAATGCAAAATGATATGTATGAAATTATCGATTTCCTAGGAAACCGCATTAGGAAATCCCATGCCATTTGTATCAATGCGCCGGATATGCATTTCCAAAATAGCTATTTCCTAATAAGACATTTTTATTTTGGAAATGCTAAACCAAGGATGGCTATGGGCATAGCCCCCCCCCCCACCGTAATGCACCCTAAAAATAGTGGTGCACATGTAGATCACACATCTGCCCTAGGGGCATGTGTGAGCTCTTTTGCACTTTAAAAAAAGCATCTTGTGGTGCTTTTTTTTAAATTGCACATGGTTATCATCGATTTTGAGTTGATGGTAATTGCATTTCCTAAATGCTCATTTTGCATTTAGAAAAGGTTTTCTACATGTGCTAAGAATTCGCAAATAGGAAATCCCTATTTGCAATTTCCTATTTAAAAATGCAATTTCAACTGGGTAGAAATCACAGTTTGCAATTCCTTTGTGCATAGGAAATGGCTGTTTTGCATTTCTTTATGGACCAAAATTGCGATTCGTCCCATTAGGAAATGCAAAAGGCCTTTGTACATGCGGCCCTATACAGTGGCGTCACTAGAGGGGTGCGGGGGGTGCGGACCGCACCGGGTGACACCATCACATGGGGTGACACCTTTCCCAAATGAGACTATTTACTAAATAGTCTCATTTGGGAAAGGTGTCACCCCATGTGATGGTGTCATGGGGTAAGTCGTGAGGGGGTGACACCATGAAGA
Source organism: Calotriton arnoldi (assembly GCA_963921515.1). NCBI lineage: Eukaryota > Metazoa > Chordata > Amphibia > Caudata > Salamandridae > Calotriton > Calotriton arnoldi. Next base: position 124,931 of record CAWUFW010008633.1, on the reverse strand, counting down.
GGGGGCGACACCATGAGTTACCGCACTGGGTGACACCAACCCTAGTGACGCCGCTGGCCCTATACGTATGACACGGTGTTAGCACTTATTATTTTTCCTAATTGAGGCTAACATTGCAGATAATGTGCCCATGACATGGCTGGCAGGGACTTTAGGTTACTATTCTAAACAGGCGTCTGATGACATTTCTGGTGCGCACTTCTTTGGCATGTGTAGAAAGGAAGTGAGGAGGCATAGATGAGCAGACTTAAACCTAGCACGTAGCAAGTAAAATTTCTTGCAAGGTTCTTTGCGAAAGAACTGCCTTTACCTGATCTAGATGCAACTCAGGTTTATTGTGTTTCCTGATCCCGAAATAGCCAGTGGCTGATGCAGCAGTATATTCCATTCAATAAATAAAGATTGGGCTCCTGCAACTTGTGTTCTCAGTGTCTTGGACAATGCACGCAGTGCATGAGAAAGATTAACAATCTCACTGAATTTGCAAGACTCTTCCTTAATGGTTGAGTGCTGGGGTATTATTGCAAGGTATTTGGACAAAATATTGGATTAGAAATATCGAGTTGCAGAAACATCGTTATATTTTAAGTGTGTGCTGGTAGGTTTGAGGGGGTATAGTGTGGTAAGCTAATTAAGTAATAAATAAATGTCCATTTTTGAAATAGATCATTAGTTTTATCATGTTAAATGTTTAATTGTGTTTATTTTTATATACATATATATATGTATATAAAAATATATATATATGTCATGTGAACAAGGCTCGGACGAGCTGAAACGCGTAGTGGCGATGGGAGAATAAACACAGCCTAAATGCACCTACTAGGGTCCGTGTCCGTTTGTGAAGCTATCTTCATTATGCAGCGGAGAGAAAAGTTATATATATATATATATATATATATATATATATATATATATTTGCTTAGTTAAAAAAGTTCATATTAAGAGTTTTACATTTGTTATAAATTATTAGAGTTATGTTTCATATATGTTATGTCTTTGAAGTGAAGTACTTTCGCTACTGTTGCACAGACTGGCACGGGAATAGTAAATGTTACCACTCCGAAGTCCAACGCTTTCCTTACTGTTGCACAGACTGAAGTTGGAATAGTAAATTTTACCCCTCTGAAGTCAAACGCTTTCCCTACTGTAGCATAGACTGCAGTGGGAATAGTACATTTTACCCCTCCAGAGTCCTAAGCTTTCACTTCTGTTGCACAGACTGGAGTGGGAATAGTACATTTTACCCCTCAGATGTTCAATGCTTTCTCTACTGTTGCACAGACTGGAGTGCAAATTGTAAATTTTACCCCTCTGAAGTGCAACGCTTTCCCTACTGGCGCACAGACTGGAGTGGAAATAACTTTTTTTACCCCTACGAAGTCCAACGCTTTCCTTATTGTTGCACAGACTGGAGTGGGAATAGTAAATTGTACCTCTCCAGAGTCCAACGCTTTGCCTACTGTTGTACAGACTGGAGTGGGAATAGTACATTTAACTCCTCTGGAGTCCAAGCCTTTCCTTACTGTTGTACAGACTGGAGCGAGAATACAACATTTTACCCCTCCAGAGTCCAACATTTACCATACTGTTGTACAGACTTGAGTGGGAATAGTAAATTTAACACCTCCAAAGTCAAATGCTTCCCTACTGTTGCACACACTAGAGTGGGAATAATAAATTTTACCTCTCAGGAGTACAACATACTTTTTCTACTGTTGAACAGACTGAAGTGGAAACGGTACAGCTATTACTACAAAACATTAATTAAAAAAATATACTATATATATATATTCACTGAAAAAACCATAAGGTTTTAGGGACAGTTATAGTTAGTTGGACATTGCACTCGTACAAAACCCGTGAAATTCCCCGTTATAGTTAGTTCAGGTAACTATAACTCGCGCCCGCAATGCACTGCTGATGACGTCACATATTACATCACTCATGACATGGTCAGTGACATCACTGATGACATCACTGATGACATCTCAAATGACATCACTGATGACATCACTGATGACATCATCCAGTGACTGTGTGTTTCTGTAAAGTTTAAATATGTTTAATATATATAGGGAAAGGCGTATTGAAGAATGAGTGGGTGTAGAAGCGCCTGAATGGATGATTTAGTAGGTGCGTGACTGAGTCTATAAGTGAGTGATTAAACGTATCTTACTGGATGCATGGGTTAGTGACTAAACTGTGTGAATGTCTGTATCCGTCTGTCTGTTGTTGTGTAAGCAGCTGCATGGGTTTCTGACTAGCTAAATGAGTGTCTATATGGGTTATGGATTGGTTCTCTGAGTATCTGTATGGGTGCCTCAGTGTTTGTGTGGGTGGGGTGTGTGTGACTCTGTGCATAGATGTGTGAGTGGGTGATTCACTGGGTGCATGGTTTCAAGAGTGCATCTGTTATGGACTGTATGGGTGGGTGAGTGTGTGTATGGGTGTGTTAGTGAGTGAATGTATATCTCAGTGGTACATGTGTGAGTAACTACATATGTGAAAGGCAGTATATATGTGTGTTGGAGTATATAAATGGCTATAAGTGAGAGTGTGTGATTGTGAGAGTGGCTGTATGGATGAGTGTGTACTTGTATCAGTGATTGTATAAGAGCGTAAGAATGTGCTAGTATTTGTATGAGTAAGTGAGCTGGTGTGTGTATAACTGTATAGGTGAGTAAATGGCAGTGTGATTAATTATTTGCATGACTGACTAGGTGTGTGAGTACCTCTATGGATGAGTGGCAGTGTGTGAGTGTCTATGTAGGTGTATGAGTGCATATGATAGTCCTGTACTGAGTGACCGTAAGTATGAGTGACTGTACGGGTGAGTGAGTGGATGTGTGTGTGTAGACCTAAGAATCAGTGAGTGGGTATGTAGTTATTGGTGTTGGAGTGTCTAGGGTTTTGAGAATGGCAGTCTGTAATTTAGAGTGGGTGTTTCAAAGGTTATATGAGGGTGTGAGAAGATGCATCAAATGATCACATGGATGATGTCATCAGTGATGTCATTTGAGATGTCATCAGTGATGTCATCAGTGATGTCACTGACCATGTCATGAGTGATGTAATATGTGACGTCATCAGCAGTGCATTGCGGGGGCGCGAGTTATAGTTAGCTAAACTAACTATAACGGGGGAATTTCTATGGTTTTGTACGAGTGAAATGTCCAACTAACTATAACTGTCCCTAAAACCTATGGTTTTTTCAGTGAATATATATATATATATACATGTGAACAAGACCGCTTGTGCGGTTGAAACGCGTCTTTTTCTGTCCTAAGAAAATAAACATTCTGCAACCTACCGGAGTGGCTCGTGTATCCTCATTTCAAGTGTGGGGATCCTTCGTGGGAAATATATATATACATATATATATATAATTTTCAAAACTAATGGGGTGGTCAGGTCAGCTGCTGTGTTGAAAGTTTCGGGGTGATTCGTCAAGCGATGGCCGAGAAAAAGGGGGGCCCAAAACGGTTTTTCTCCATGTTAATTTCCATAGGAAACTTGATGCAGCTACAGCCCGAACTGCTGAATGAAATTACACCATATTAGGCAGAAAGGTAGCTCTTGGTCCAGAGTGCACTCTTTTGTTAAATGGTGTAAATCCATTCAGTAGCTCCTGAGAAATTTAAAGATTTCTCAGATATTTCAGGTTTCAATCTTTATTTCGGTATAAAAACCATAAAAGGTTTGGCAGTAAAAAAATACAATTCATGGGATCAACACATATCATGACAGACTTAAAATACAGTACTACAAACACACTAGACACTCTATAGAATAGTCGACCATGTTATAACAATAAGATAATATATATAAAATTTCACGATATGACATTTCAGTTTAAAAGTTGATAAAAAAACGGGTACGAGGATTGTTCATATCAGGCTACAAGCGAAATCCAACTATACAATTCAATAAATACATCTAAAATAGTGTATAGAAGAACACTTATTTCGATAATGAATAAAAGACTAGTCTGTAGATTATTATGCAATTCATTTTAAAAATCGTAAAGTGCATGTGCCGAGTCCATTATATTTTCAGTAAATCAACCTAGAGTTTTAGGCCTTCCCTTTTCCTTACTAAGCTTACACCAAACAAATACCTACTGACACTAAAAACCACTGTTTGCGTGGTGTCCAATCGAAATAATCTTTCTGCCTCTTGGCAAGATCTAGTACCAAGGAGTCGACAAATGGGTTTTATCCATTTCCTCCTACATCGTAAGTAGGCTGGGCAGAAGAACAGTAGATGTATTTCATTTTCTATTGAACCTAAATCACACGAAACACATTTACCCTCCTCTGCTTCACCTAACATCCATTTCGCCGTGTTTGCTTTTATCTGCAGGACACCATAACGATATTTTAAATATAAAGATTTAGCTAACTGTGGCTGTATTTCGTCTAGAAAAGGCTCAAACTTCCAAACTGATTTTATTAAAAGAAACTGTGTTGTCAATGAGCCTACGGTAGAACAGTGAGATGGTAAGTTGTGTATAAAAGACCAGTAGGTTTGCTTTAAAAGCTTTTTAGAGGCCAGGGTCAAGCCAAAGGGCTCCTCCCAAAAATGCTTAAGTCCCAGTTTAAAAAACCAATCATGTATGTGCTTCAACCAAATCAAACCAGTACCTCCTTTGAATCTTAGGATTTCCTCAAGCCCCTCTCTATAATGAATAAGTTCCTCGGTAGACCACAGACGAACCCAAAATAACAATGGCCTTAGGTTTGCATAATCGTCCATGCGGTGAAAGTTTAGATCCATCAAGACGGGGGCTAGTGGTGTACGTATTGGAAGACTTAAAACTTTCCTAAGAAACTTATTTTCACCCCCCTTGAATGTGTCCTTCGTCATGGGGCCCCACAGCTCCGCCCCATATAGTGATGCCGATTGCGCCTTATATTTGTATACTTCAAGAGCGGGTGAGACTGCTTTAGACAAACTACTTTCAATTTTTCTTATTATTGGGAAAGTATTTTGGAGTAATATAGTTTTACTTTTTTCTAACTGTGGTCTCCAAGTCATTTTTGAGTCCAAAGTGATACCTAAATAATTAAGATCATTTCTCAGATATACAAATATGGCCGCGGAGGATCCGCGAACCCTCTTGATCTTGAGCCTGCAATCTGATTGGCTGCCAAACCAGGAACTGTTGGCAGCCATCTTCTGACTTGGTTGACCAGAGTCACAAGAAAAAAGTTTTAAAAATGTTAAAATGTTAAAAATCAAGAAAAGGGGTCAGGGTAGAAACACCCTGACCCCCTAGGCCTACGCAGGTAATGCCTCCTTTCTCCACCACTCTGCAAATGTGCCTCCTGGTGTGATATTGGTGGGAGGATGAAGTCCCCTTCGCTGCTGAGGGTCCTTAGGGGGGTCAACTAGCCCACCTGGTACCTCCAGTAAGCTCCACACAGTGGGATTGCTGAGAGGTGGTCGAAGGCCACGCCCCTTTTTACACCACTCTGCAAATGCACCACTTGGTGCACTGCTGGTGGGGGGGTGAGGTCCCTTTGTGTCCTGAGGGCCTCAGGACTAAAGTGGACTTCATCCCCCAAGCAGCAGTGCACTAGGAGGCGCATTTGCAGAGTAGTCGAGAAAGGGGGCATGGCCTCTGATCACCTCTCAGCAATCCAGCTGTGTGGAGCTTACTGGAGGTAACAGGAGGGGAAACATCCTTTACCACGAAACCATTACAACGCGGTATGATTACATCGTGGTTTTCACAACGCAAGTCGTTACATCGACTTGCACTGGAGGGCGCTCTAGACTAAGGAATAGTGTGAATTACTATTCCAACACCTTCCCTACTGTACGTAGACTGTAGTTGGAATAGTAATTCACACTATTCCTAAGTCCAGCGCCCTCCAGCGCAAGTCGATGTAACGACTTGCGTTGTCAAGACCGCGATGTAACATACCGCGTTGTGATGGTACGCGTTGTATCATCATACATTCAACAGGAGGGCTAGTTGGCCCCCAGGGACCCTCAAGAGGCAAGGGGACTTCATCCCCCAACCAAGAGCACGCCAGGAGGTGCGTTTGCAGAGTGGTGGAGAAAGGGAGCATGGCCTGTAACCACCTCTCAGCAATCCCACTGTGTGAGGCTTACTAGAGGTAACAGGTAGGCTAGTTGGCCCCTAAGCACGCCAGCAGGCCAGAGGCCTTCATCCCCCAACCAAGAGCACACCAGGAAGCACGTTTTAAGAGTGGTGGACAAAGGGGGTGTGGCCTGCTATCAGAACTCAGCAATCCTGCTGTGTTGGACTTACTGGAGGTAATAGGAGGAGTTGTTGGCTCCTGGGGACGTCCTTGGGGGCCAACTCCCCCTCCTGTTACCTCCAGTAAGTCCCACACAGTGGGATTGCTAAGAGGTCTTTGGAGGCCACGCCCCCTTTGTCCACCACTCTGCAAACATGCCTCCTGGTGCACTACTGGTTGGGGGATGAAGTTCACTTTACTCCAGAGGGACATTGGGAGCCACAAAGCCCTCCTGGTACCTCCTGTAAGTCTTACGCAACAGAATTCCTGAGAGCTGGTCGGATGCCCAGACCCCTTTTTCCACCACCCTGCAAACGTGACTGCTAGTTAAAAAACCTTAGAAATTCACTGAAAAAAAACACAGGTTTCAGGGACGTTATAGTTAGGAATTAGCATTTAAAAAACCTTAAAAAATTCACAGAAAAAACCACAGGTTTCAGGGACGTTATAGTTAGAAATTACCATTCACGGAAAAAAAGTGAATAGTTAGGCTGACATTTCACTCGTAGAAAGCCAGAGAAATTCAGCCGTTATAGTTAGCTGAGCTAACTAAAACTCGCACCCCCGCAATGCACTGCTTATGACGTCACATATTACATCACTCATGACATTGTAAGTGACATCACTGATCACTCATGACATCTCAAATGACATCACTGATGACATCAGTGATGACATCATCCAGTGACTGAGTGTTTTTTAAAAGTTTGAGTGTTAAATATATATTGTATATAAATACATTATATAAAATATAGTTAATGGTTAGTAAACACTATTAAAACGTTAGCTATATTACTGTCATTGAACCTGTGACCAGAGGATTGGACACATTACTCAGCAGTAGGCACAAGGACACACTGAGCTTCCTTTGTGGGAAAATGACAGGGGTCCAGAATGGACATCCTTGACCTCCAAAACCATAACACTCAACAGTCTTGCATTTTGGAAGGTCGAATCCTTATTTTACTCAGATGTCCCCTACCCATAAATGACAACTTTTTAGTTTTGTCCTCTGAATGCATTTCAATGTTTAGATCAGACTGGACCAACATTTTTATGTCCAAGGACCATCTCAGCATGAAACTGGAGCTCAACAGCTCCAACATGGATGTGGCAAGGGATATGTGGCGAAGGACAGGGGAGAAGATCTGGTCTAATGGTAAAGTTGGAACCGCTCTAATATCAGATCCGCAATTGGGTTTAAACTGTGTGATTTGTGGTGAATAGCTTAATCTCCACATGCCTAAATCATTAACGTGATGGCGCTGCAAATATTAGATATAATTGTCTAATTCAAATGTGCAAGTCTTCAGTTTGATGAACACAACCTTGTATGCCTCCCACACCCCATCTCATTGTACAGTGCTCTTTTTCTCACCAGCTAATTGCATTTGATATAAATACAGGTGCTTACATATATCATGTTACATACAGACAAAAAAGGTATGAGGCTGGACACCAGTACTGAGCGCCAATTACAAGATCATTTGGGCCTGATATAGAACAGCTCTGTGCAGGTGAACAAATGGTAACTATGAAAGAAAACAGACTTCTCTTTCAGTGACTTCTTGACAAAGTGCTGCACTGGACTGGGTCAGCAGTGTACTATATTGTAGTGTAGCACTTAATTAGGGCTTCATCCCTTGTTATGGGTGCCTAAGGCCAGTTCCCCATATTTCCCACCTGGAGGTGGTAGCAGCATGGGGCGGCAACAGCTGCAGCAGGTAAGAACATCCCTTTTGCGCATGCATAATATGTCCCCCTGAACACCTGGGACTGGCAGCATCTGCCTCGAGATGCAGCCAGACACAAAGGGCTACTGCGCCAATTATCACTGTGCACAAGCCGGCTCATCAAAATGTTTGACATATAAGTCTTGCAACAGACATCCATATTAAAATATTATAAAGCACTTTCAAAATTCAAAAAAAGTTTATTTCTACAACACCGGAAGCATTTCACCATCCTATATTAGATTACATTACTGCATGTATAGGCATTTATTAAATGGAAGTTTTTAAACTTGAAGTTAGAAACATTAATGCCTTCTCCCACCCTAACGACAATGACATTAGTGAACTAAGGGGCACGTCAGTTGTCTGGTGCAACATATAGATGTCCTAGATTTGTATTATACTTAGAGCAACATTATAGTTTAATAAATCAAACGCAACAGAGCTTTTTGTAAAATTCAAATTCTGAAGGTTAGCATTTCATGGACATGATGAGTGACGTAATGAAAAAAATGAGGCACAACAAAATCAAATATTTGCCCATAATCATACAATTTTGGAAGCTGGGACTGATCCCAGGTTTTTTGATTTCACAGTGTGCAATTCAGCCACCTGATGGCTATCTCTTTCTCTCGCCTTCTTGAACCAAGGGTTAATGCTTTGTATTTATTGGCGTATGAATTATAACATACCTGCCAACCTGAAGAACAATCTCAATGTGTGAGCAGGGGGCGGGCCTTGAAGGTGCGGGGCTTACTGAGGCTGGTGTCAATGTCCTGGGGTGTTTCACACCCCTTAATGGACATCGGCAGTTCGAAGCCTCGGAGAACGAGCTGGAAAACCACTATTTACAGATATCGGCTCCTCACCAGGAGACTGTGTGATTAGAGTCGATATTGTCTGTCACACTGTGGCATCGTGTGAGTCACTCTATGTAAAACTATAAAAAAGCAATTAGAATAAACCCAGCAATTTATTCATATTATCAGATTCTGCGAGGGCCAGAGCATGATAATTAGAGAGCACTCTTTATATAAAAATATCCATATTATTTTTTATCCTGGCTTTTCTGTCTTTGTTTAGTTTAGCTATTAGTCACAGAAGAGTTATAGCAGCTTTAGAACACATTTTAAAGTGCTTTCACCTTAGGTTGACTGTTTAAAATACATATTGATCACAGGAAAAAACACATACTTTCAGTGATTTTCTTCATGTTCACACCAGCCAGGATATTAAAATACTGGTTATAATGGTAGAAAAACAGCCAGGTAGCAACCATAGCCAGATCAGGTGTTGTGGCCCTTGGGACATTTTATTTCACCTCGCTCACCTGGCCCAAATGCACTGCTTCTCATTTTCACCATTCTTACTGATTCTATAGGCTTTAAAATGCTTAGGTTACCTAACATTTTTCAAAAAATGAGTCCAATGAGACTGATCAAATGATGTTTCATGAATGGGCACATTCAGTGAATGTGGGCCGCTGCTTTTGGTACTGCCCGGGCCTAATTGCAATCCCAATCCGACCCCGGTTATTGGCACTTTAATGCCACTTATGGCCCGTGGATTCCACATTCAGAAAATAAATATTATTGGGTGTGAAATTTTTAGGCATTGTGATTGATAAGGTCACAAAAAATTGAAATGGAGTTCAGATACTGCACCACTAATATAGGATTTCCTCGTTTTATCAGTGTATGCAACCACAACCCATTCAACTAGAGTTGAATTTTTTAATTTCTCATCGATCATTTCCATTTCCTCCAGTTGATCCAAAACATTAAGAAGGGGCTACTGCTTGGAATGGGAATGATTAGAAGAGGGTAAGGAAGAGACAAGGACAGGGAGAGCGAAAAACAGCATGAGATATTCTTTCATTCTTACATGTTTTGAAATATTTCAAGACTACACCTTCAGAATTGCTTATAATCTTTATTTTATTCTCACAAAATTCTTTATTAAAATAACCTTTAAAATATACAATTTGCTACTTCTTTTAAAGGATTTTCTTGAGTGGGGGGAACCTTCCCACCCCCGTCCCAAAACCCCTTATGCCTAGCGGGCTGGCTCACTTAACTTGCTCACCAAGTCCAACTCGTTCCCAACTTTTACGTCCCACCACTTTGAAATGTCACCAGTTGCCACTGCCAGTGAGCCAAACTGGGTCCTGTACCTTGCCAGCCCATCATCAGGGTTGGCTTTATCTTCTAACTGTGTCCTGGTCCGGAACGACCAGATAACCCAATTTGGCGCTGTGCACTTTTTAGTACTACTTTTACATAAGATATTGAAATTGTATATTTCAAGGTCTCCTGATTAAATTTTTGTCGTTACAGTATCATTTTATTTATTAGAAATGTACTCTATATTTCTAGATTGGTGTGTGATTTTTCTTGTGGTTTCCTTTTATTACTGTTTGAGTGCTGCTTAAATACTTAACATATTGTCTCAATGGGCCTGATTATGAGTCTGGCGATGTTGGGACTGCCAGACTCGCAATGGTGGTGGTCCATCCACCGCATTATGACTTGAAAAGTCGTTGCGGCACAGGACCACTGGCTGCGCCAGGGAACAGTCGTACCCTGGAGGTGGCAGTGGTGTTCCACAATGTAACATGCTCAGCGGGACTGGCGCAGTCTCGCTGAGCATATTACGAGTTCCTGCACCGCCAGCCATTTCATGGCAGGGGAACCACCATGAAAATGATGGCGGTGCAGGAACAAAGGGGGCAATACAGCAGCCCCATGCCCCCCCACCCTTTGGGATACATTCAGGGGAACACAACATGTGCCTCCCTGTCTGTATTCCCCCAAAGTTCCAGCACGGCATGGATGTCACCGTCCTTGCCGTGCTGGAACATTTTTGCCGTTCCCATTTCGATGCCTGTTTTCCAGGCACGCCCATGGAAGGGAAAGGCCAAGGACCATACACGAGTTCAACTCATAATACGGCTGGGCGGTCCTTGCACGGATTTGGCGCAGCTGTGCCGGTGGAGAGCTGCCGTAACTGCGCCAAACTTGTTATCAGGCCCTAGGTTGGGCCTGCCTGCTTTTTCACCAAGTTATCAGAGGGTTAAGCAGAAGTTAATTTAGTGTCTTTTGTGTTTCACCCTGACAGGGATTGTGGTTGTAGCTTGAAAAGGGTTCACACCTCCTCAATCAGTTACCTAATTTCTCACAATCACGATCTTGGCAACCACAGAAATTAAATCAAATGACAAACACAATAATGGTTCCAGGTTCTGTCATTCACAGGGAGAGATGGAAGCTGGGATTATGCAGGGTGGTTTTGTTGTTTTCTGTTTAAGCTCTTGCCTAGTCAGCATTTGGATGTAGGGGACAACATATGTAGTAAAACAATCACTAAAAATCACTTAAACATAAAATATCAAACTGGCTATTTAATAAAACCTCAGACTGTGCCCCTAATTGACTTCAGTCTGATAATATGGATGATAAATTATCTTTGCATATTGGAAATTTAGTTTTTTTCCTGAACAATTTCGTCAACCCAGCTATATAAATTTGATGTACCAATGCCCTATAATTCCAGTCGTATCCCAATGTAGTTGAGAGTTTCTATAAACGAAATATATCTTTGCACGATTCATCATGTATTCTATAACATGGCACCATATGGGCATTCTCCTTTCAATAGATTGTTTGCCATTTTTCAAATGTTCAAACAGTTAATACCAATATTAACAATAGCAAAATATATGCCCGGTGGCTAAAGACTAAGGGGCCTATTACCAACAGCGTGCGTTAATTAACGCAAACCACGGTTAGCGTGGTTTTTTTTATCGCTGGATTAGTTTGCGGAGATAACGCGTTATTAGCAACGTTTTATCTCCAATGCGAAACAAATCCAGCGATAGCGGCGATTCCTCAGCATTAGCGCGAGAATTCCTTGCGATAAATTCCCATCGCTAAGGAAAAACTCGCTAATAGGCAGGTGGGGACTTAACCGTAGAATCCACCTCCCATAGACTATAATGGCTAAGTCAGGTTTCTAGCAGGTGTTAAAATCCAGCGCTAATCGGGGTTAACGCACATTTTTTATCGCTTCGCAGGCCTTGCTAATAGTGTGAAGTTGTGTTTGCGACTGTCTGCGTGTATTTTTAGTGAGGAACGCTCACTTTGCATGTCATTAGCGATAAATATCGCTGACATGCAAAGCGGTAAAAAACGGGCGCTAATGCCCGAAAACTGTCGCTAACTGCTGTTAGAGACAGTTTGCTGATAGGGCGATAAAAATATCGCCGCTTTAGTGGCAAAAAGTGCCGCTAAAGCGGCGATAGTGCCCTTGCTAATATGCCCCTAAATATGCCGGTTTCGAATGTAAAAAAAAGTAAGCAAGGGAAATCAGAAAAGAGAGTGACATATACTATAATGAAATACATGTCATTAACATAGAAACAAATAAGGAACATCCTGTCAACAGTGCCTGACTCGGAAGACATTCTAACTTCGTACCGTTTTTTGCATTCTCTGTTCAGTATTTATTTCTTGTTCTCAGTTAAAGGTACTCATTTATTCAGATAATTCGAACTGAGCGCCACCATTCATGAATATCAATAAAAAAACACCCTTCTAGTTCAATAAGAAAGCGTATGAGTTCAGGAGCAATGAAAATGTCAACCAGCACTGTTAGATTTCTGCTCAGCTGAACTGTCAAAGCATCAGATTTAAGAACCTCAACAGGTAGGATTAGAGAGCGAATGTTCCAAAAAGTGTTAAAGTGAAAAAAAAGCTCAAATTGCTCCTGACACCAAGTACCTCGATGCACACTGCATGCCATGATGATACACTGGAGTGGGCAGAACCGCTGTTTTTGTTCCTATGGTTACCACAGTCTCTGTGAATAATAATATATTGCTTTTGAGCGTCAGGAAGAATGATGCAGCACCCAAGTTCGAATGAAAGGTAATTATCTCTGATTCATGTATTGCCCTGTTGATTCCTCCTCCTGCATTTCAAACCCGATTCGATATGCTATCAAGGAAAAATAGCTTAAAAGCACAAGGAAGCTTTAAACTTTGCAGGTGTCATACCCTTACAATCTAACCGGAAATAACACATTGTGAGAAAGAAAGGGGGCTGACTGTGAGAGGATCAATGTATACAATGTAAGTCAATGTAAGACATCGAATTTCTGACACTTCAATTCTGATAAATAGCAGTGAGAAAATATAACTTTACTATTCGTAGATATTCTTTTCATTTTTACATTTCATGAACGAAGTTGGATGAAGACAATCAGCTTGTGTTTTTTTTTTTTTAAATGAGTAATTGTTGTGAAACATTTTGAGGTGGTTCTAAGGTTTACTGAAAGGACAGTCATTCGCCTGGCAAACACATTAGGCATTTGGGTGTTAAGCAGGTCTCTTTACCTGTAATAAACACAAACAATTGAACAATATTTACGATTTAGTTGTTTTTTGCAGATTTGTCATTTGGCTAATTTGATGTAAGTCTAGGCACCATTCAGCAAATACTAATCCTACTTCTTCAAGTCTGCAGTCATATATAATTTTGAAACAGAAACACGAACAGCAAAAGAGTGGGAAGCAGCAGACTCTCCTCTGTACGGTATAATGGGGAGCAAACACTCTCATGGGCATATGTACAAGGAGTTAACGCCACGTTAGCAGCATTTTTTCGCCGTATTCACAAGCTGTCGCGCGACAGAATTCAGGCGAAACCGTCTGTTTCCACCATCGCCACTCATGTTAGCGATAACTAACGCTAATGCATGCTAACCACACTTCGCGATATTTACAATGATCGCCCGGGCCCGCGATACGTTCAGAAAACAGCCGCTAAAGCCCGTTAGCAGCTGGGACTTAAGTCCAGAAAAAAGGTGGTCTTAAAAATGGTGATAAAGAACAGTACATAAGGGAGACTAGCCCAGAGCCTCATATGAAGACCCACTGATGCCCCTGGAGGTACTACTCATGATGCTTGGAGCACCAAGAAGGCCACAACAACCACCGCCACTGCCACCGCCCCCAGGACCACCACGGAGGCAGCGCCGAAGAAGACAGCAGGTCCATAGCCCACGCCTCACCCTCACAGACTGAACGCCAGAGGATGTGATCGTCTACTACAGGCTCAAAAGGTCATCCATCCTCCGCATCCTGACCCCGATAGCCCCCAGGGTGCAGGCACCAACAGAGCGGAGAACCAACATACCTCCGCAGACAAAGCTGCTGGCAGTGCTGCACATGTTGGCCTCTGGTACCTTCCAACCACCAACTGCCAGAGTTGGGGGAGTCTCACAGTCAGCCCTATCAAGGTTCCTCCCAATTGTCTTGGATGGCATCATCAGCCTGACACCCCAGCACCTACGCTTCCCCAACCCTGCACAGGAACAGCTTGAGACCAAGCAAGGCTTTTATGCCATTGCTGGCTTCCCGCTGGTGTTGGGCGCAATTGACTGCAACATGTCCTACTTGTGCCCCCTGCGGACACTGCACTCATATACTGCAACAGGAAGCACACAGATTCCATCAATGTGCAGGCAATTGTGGACAACCGGGGCTTGTTCACCAATGTCGTAGCCAAGTTCTCAGGGAGTGTGCATGATTCCTACATCATCCGCCAGTCCATCATCAACCAGCGGTTTCAGGATGGCACATATGGAAATGCACTGCTTGTTGGTAAGTACTAACTGAACACACCTCAAGTCCACAATCATGTAACTCACAAATGTGAGAATGCACATGTAGCAAATTTCATACAACATGCCTAGTAACATGTTCACCTACCATACACAACAACCCAAGTGACTGCGGTTACTGGGGCTAGCCTTGTAGACAAACTATCCCCACAGGCACAGCTCCTCTGCCGAACATTAGCAAATGCTGGGAGAGGTGGGAACCAAGTAGTTGCAATGGAGGGTCTGGACCTATGAGGAAAGTATGAACACAAGGCCGAGTCTGGCGGCGGTGTCCTGTATAGTCTTGAGCTTGCAGAGCACAGACTTGTCAATGCGGGCATATAGGGCGTTTCCGTAGTCCAGTCTGATGGTAATGACTGTGTGGGTGACTGTCTTTCTTGACTCGGGGGGTTTCCATTTGAAGGTCTCATGGAGGATGCAGCGGATGTAGAAGCAGCTGGAGGCCACGGCGTAGACCTGTTGGTTCATGGAGAGGGAGGAGTCGAGTATGATGCCTAGGTACCTGGGGTCTTTGGTGGGGGGGCCTGCCGAAGGCGGTGGCCCACCAGGTGCTGTCACATGCTGATGGGGTGGTTAAGAGGATGAGTACTTATGTCCCCTACGCGTTGAGTACCAGGCAGCTGTTGATCATCCATGTCGCAACTTCCTGCAATCCTTCCTGGTAGCCCAGTCTGGTGGGTGTGGGTGCCTTGGTGAGGGAGAGTATGAGCTGGTTGTCCTTGTAGGTGTTGAAGTCTTCTAGGTGTCTTGATGTTGCTCCAGTTCTTCTCCAGGCATCTGCAGATGCATCTGGCATCTTGGAGGTCGGTGGTGACCGAGGCGGCTATTCTTGCACGCTAGATGTTGGAGTTGCATAGCAGGGCAAGTTTGTATGCGCAGTTGGAGATCCATGTGTCGAAATCCCTGGCAGCACCATCGGTGTTGGCTGCAGCGGTGTGCGTGTTGCCGTTGATGGTGGAGTGGAGCAGCTCCTCTGTGACTCAGCTCCAGTTCCTTTGTGTGGCGTGGGCTGTGGGATTAAGTGGCTTGGGTTTCTCAACGAGGAAGTGTACGCAGTGGTGGTCACTCCATGGGGCTTGAGTGATGTGAATGAAGTGGACGCTGTTTCCACATGCGAAGATGGGGTCGAGGGGGTGTCCTGCCTTGTGGGTCAGTGTGGTGAAGATTTGGGTCAGTCCGATGTTTGCGAGCTTTGGCCACAGGGTACTGGAGTTGGAGTTGTTGTGGTTTGTGAGGTGGAAGCTCAGGTCGGAAATGAGTACATAGTCCATGGAGTAGATGGCGTGGTGTGTGATGATGTTGATGGTGTGGGCGAAGCAGGCCCGGCCTCCGGGGGCTCTGCAGGCGAGGGTGCCGTGGAGTGTTGCTTTGTGGCTGGTCTGGATCTGGAAGTGCAGGTGTTGGGCGGTGGTAAAGGTCAGGCGGCAGCAGGAGAACTGGACGTGAGTTGTGTCTGGTGTGGCCTATTGGCAGTTGTACTTTCTCCTTGCGTTGACTTTGAGGAGGGCGGGTGAGTCGTAGACCTAGACGGTAGGAGAACCAGGGTCACTGCTGAGGTTTGCGTTTTGCTTGCGGACGGGCGCAGACGTCATTGCCTTTGGCACGCCGTTGGAGTGCCAGTGATGCAACCGTGCAGCGCACACAATAAAATAGGCTAGGGGGTAGGGACGGGCAGCTGTGAGGCAATGTATTTTCCATTGATGCTGGTCAATTGTCTGAAGCTACACATGGCTAACCTGAATTCCATAGTAGCACAAATCACACACCACAAAATATAAACACTGTAAACACAGCATGCACAACATCTTATGGACACATCTCTCCATTACATTTTTCAGGTGATCAAGGATATGCACTCTCCCCATGGCTGATGACACCCCTCCTAGCCACAAACACCCAGGCCCAGAGGCAGTATAATTTGGCCCTTGGACGCACCAGGGCCATTGTGGAGTGCACTTTTTGTGTGCTAAAGCCACGTTTCCAGTGCCTTGACATCACAGGTGGCAGACTTTTGTACAGCGCGGAAATAGTGTGCAAGATAATCATAGCATGTTGTGTGTTGCACAATATATGTGTACGCACCAATGTCCCATTGATCCAAGTGCCAGATGCACCGGACGATGCTGAGGATGATGAAGAAGATGAGGCTGGTGCTGCACAACCCACAGTTTCTGCTGCAGGAACTGCCTGAAGGAACCGAATCATAAACAATTTCTTCACCTGAGCACGTCACATATGACAGTCCTTTGTGAAATTAATATTCAACATGCACCTAAGCACAGTTTGTGCAATAAAACAACACAACACACATACCTTGTGTGCATGTTTATCCTCTGCATAAGTACATCTCCCTGACAAGTGAAAGTCAAACATTTTGCGGTAAGTATTGTACAATTGTAATTTTGAGCGTGGGAATGTCTTTTGTGGTTTGAGATGCTTTTAAGGGTGTAATTTGTGGTAAAATATGCTTTTTAGGGTGTCATTTGGGGTCAGATATGCTTTGTAGGGTGTCATATGGGGTAAAATATGTTTTTAAGGGTGTCATTTGGGGTCAGATATGCTTTTTAGGGTGTTGTTTGGGGTCAGATCTGCTTTTTACGGCGTCATTTGGGGTCAGATATGCTTTTTAGGGTGTCATATGGGGTAAGATATGCTTTTTAGGGTGTCATATGGGATAAAATATGCTTTTTAGGGTGTCATTTGGGGTCTGAGATGAAATTACATCTAATACTGTTTATATGTGTAAAAACTTGCACGTAGCGTGCAAAATCTGGCCTCATTAACGTTAACGCAATATTTTTTTCAGTATTGCGATGGAAAATCTATCGCTACACACATTGAACAACACAAAATATTACCCCTAAGCCAATTTGCGTGCAGATTCTCACAGCAAAGTCAAAAAACAGGCCGCAAACACAAAGGAAGTGATGTCTGCATGCTTCCTGCTTCCTGGAGGAGTGCTGTTCACTTTCACTTTCTCTTTTGAGCACATTGCTGGTGATTGTGGATAGTGTTGGAGGTGTATGGTGTTGTGGGCTGCAGATTTTTGATTGAGAGAGTGTTGCTGTGTCCTGTGAACTGTTGACAGTGTCTCCGTGAAGTTTTGTGTACTTGTTTTTATGTTTTTTTTGCGTCTT
Organism: Calotriton arnoldi; assembly: GCA_963921515.1. Taxonomy (NCBI): domain Eukaryota; kingdom Metazoa; phylum Chordata; class Amphibia; order Caudata; family Salamandridae; genus Calotriton; species Calotriton arnoldi. Next base: position 107,108 of record CAWUFW010008633.1, on the reverse strand, counting down.
GTCCTCAATCTTGTCGGGTGTTTGTCTAAGGGGTAGTTTAAATAATTACTAGTTGTTGGGGCATATATTGGGCATTTTTTTCTTAGTAGTGGGTTTAGGTGTGTGCTGGGAGATGGTGGGTGTGGGTAGTGAGGGCAGGATGACAGAGAGGGGAATTGGGGGGCTTCCTCTGGCTGGTGAAATTTTACCTGCCCTTGATGTTGGAGAGTGGGGGTCGTATCCTTTCTGGATATCCTGTCCATGTGCGGAAGGTCAGGTGGAAGCGCGTGAGAGCACAGATGCTGCGTGTCTTCGGTGTGGACAGGACTGTCCGCCAATGGAAACACAGATGGCAGGATTGTGTGGGCCGTGAGGGTGACCTGTTGGACCACCTGGGAGTCATCATTGGCCTACAGTGTGGTAAGCTCAACTTCAAAATTGATATATGAACACTCATACGAAAAGCCAAAAATGCAGTGTGTGACACAATGGTGTATATGTGCACAAAAGTGGCGGAGTGAGGCGTTAGACGTCATGCCTTCCCGCCTAACGTTGCCACATCAGAAACACAATGCAGCACCATATGAGCATAGTGTGCAGGCTTGCGTTTCCCCCTGCGCTGGCGCAACACTTAGCACTGTAGTGCCAATGCTGGCACCCTTGCACCATAGTGCGTGCAGGGCAAAGATTGTTCATGTACAGGAAGGGTGACTGTACATAAAAAATCCAAAGCATTGTTTTTTGGACATGTGTGCTGCACAAAAGGGAGAGTAATAATGCATTCCTCCTTGTTTTGCAAAGTTAGGTACGCTGCCCTTGTACATAGGCTTCGTGTTACAATGGATGAGATAGGAGCAATTGTTCTAGTGAAATTGGACATCTCCAGAGTGTAATACACCACCAACAGTTGTGACACAGCCTTGTGCGATCTGCAGTGATGCTATCATCCACAGAGCATGTATAACATCATGTTGGTTGGAGAAATGGGGCCTTGGGAATGTGTCACACAAGTAGTATGTGCAAATTTGTCAGTATCATTGTCTTGTTGGCCTAACTCAGCATTCTCAGGTCTTGTGGGAATGACAGGCAAAGTAGACACAATCATGTAGGCAACTTGGACTGCAACAGTACAGTCACAGAGCCTTGTCAGTGTTGGTGATGAATTGTATGATGAATATGACACGTGCGATTTGACGTCTGATACCAACACGTTTCTTTTCATGTCTCACAGGAAGACAAGGATGAGGAAGACAACTCATCACACAGGGGGACATCGACACCTTCAAGGACCCACACGCCACTGGTGAGTTCAGCCATTTAATATTGGCATTGTGAGATGTGATGAATGTCTGGGTGAAATCATTGACGTTGTAGCATGCAGTATGGGTGTGCATCACATGTACCTTGCCTCCAGTGTGATGATGTTTTGTGGAAGTGTGAAGTGTGTACAAATCAGTAAGTGAATATGGAGCAATGCATATGTTTTCCAGATGTAACTTTGCACATCCCCAGTCAGTGATACCCATGCAAGTGACATCTATGGGTTCTGTCACTACAGCACATGCATGTGGATTACAGAGCATACAGATAGGAGAGGAGACATGTGAGTGGTGTTGCTGATGAGTATGACCAGACATGGAATGCATGTACATCCTTGACTGAGATGACTGTGCAAGTGGGCCCGATCATGCCCAAGGAGGCAGTAGTTTTCAGGCCGTGCGTGGTCAGACACAGGTCTGCACAGTCTTATTGTAGGTATGTTGCATACCAGCTTCACAGAAGTAGCAGGGCGTAGCTTTAAGCCAAGGATATCAATGGCACGTTCCCCAAACACCTAGCAAAGATGGCCCTATGTATCTCATTGGCATGTTTTGCCACTGCAATGGTGTTGCCAAGCTGTCTCCCTGGGGTCATTCCCCTGATAGACTCCGGGGCAAATGTACAGGCCCCTCTCGCCAAATTAGTGACATTACTCCGCATGCATTTACACCGCATGCTTTTGCTCTGCAGTTATTTCTGCACAACTGCCTCTACAACGCTATTCGTTAAAACGCATTTCCCATTATAACACAATTACCATTCTGACTCCAGGGCGCCGTTACTTTGGGGAATGCATTGTAACAGTTTGCGTTGTAAAGCCCTGCGTTGTTAAATTGTTAGTGGAGTAAGAATTGCGGATCAAAGACATGCAGATTTATAAAAATTGAGTAAACTACGTTTCCCCCTCTCGCCAGCACCGCGTCACCTATTGTGAAGTTGTGGTGGAGAGAGGGCCTGCGCCTCATGTACAAGTCAGTGTTCAGCCACCTAACTTGTTTCAATGTGTGCTGCTTGATGCAGCACTAATGTAACTGTAAGTAGGGCTGTTCCAGGATTGCTCATGTGCAGGAAGGGTAACCTTCCTACACATAAACAAGACTCCCCTGCACACAGACACCCCTGCACTCTTGTGCAAGGGTGCTTGTGTTGGCGCAGAGTTGAGGAACTTCACGCCGTCGCTGGGGGACACGCAGGGCTGCACATGATTATTGTACATATGATGCAGCACTGTGTTACAGTAGAGGATGAGCGAGGCGCTGCACCCGGAGGGCTAATGCCTCTCTCATACAATTCCTTGTACATTTCACCCTCAGTCAGGGTATGTCAAAGCACCATCATTTGACACTGACAGTCTCATTTGGTTGTGACACTACATGTCACATGCCATGCACTGTCATGTCAGTCTCCCCAGCATGTTGTTACTGATACTAGATTTCACATTGCATTGTCCAGGTCACTTTCTAACTTCACAATGTTACGTTACAGTGTAGGCTCCCATGTTTCACTGACCTTGTGTTTCTGAGTTAAATGGAGAACATTGACATAGTCATCAGGACTCACATCTTGTCATTACTCTTATTTGACAGGCAACATGTCGTCAGAGGAGTCCCTCGCCTTCCAGGTGAGGAAGGACCGGTACCTCCATATCAGAAAGGCCTCAAAGGAATATCGCAACATGGCACGGAGGTACCAAGAAGACCGGGCAGCTGGTAGTTGGAAGTCGGTGCCCGAGGCAATGACCCACGGTAGGCAGAATGTCACACAGGCCATTCCTGGCCCCTCTGGCGACAGGCGTGGCTCCCGGCGTGAACAGGCAGCAACACATCCCCCTTCAACAACACACACACAAGGGACAATGCCACCTGCACCAGCAGATCAGGTGGTGCCGTTCACTGTGCGGGACCAGCGCACATTCATGGACAACAATGTTATCCTGGAAGAAATACGTCGGGAAATGGCGGAGCTTACCAGGCACCTGCAGGACATAAAGGCAGCCCTGGGTCTCCCATATTGAGCGGACATTTTGAGCCCCATCCCCCTCTTCTCCCTTCCCCCAATGTTATTTATTGTTCTTAGTTAGTGTTAGGTAAGTATTTTAAGTGTTAGGTAGTGTAGTTGTAGTGTAGGTATAGTTAGTGTTAGATTTTAAGCTAGTTTTAGATATTTATTCCTTCTATATTATTTGGGGATAAGTTTCCTTTTCCTTTGGGTGGGGGGTTGATGTCTTTGGTGTTATATAAAAAAATAAATTCCCCAAAAATATATATTTGTGTAGGTTAACTGTGTAGTTAGTTTATGTATAGCTTAGATGTCTTTGTCCAGTCTCATGATGTGCTTTAAGGGTGGGAGGGGGTTGATGTCTTAGATATGTTGTTGCGTGTTTAGGAAGAGTTATGGTAGATAGTTTAGGTTATCATTCACTTTGTTCCAGTTAGTTTAGATTCGGTTAGTTGTAGTAGTGATTAGTGTTAGTTTAGGGTAGTTTATTTTGTACTTTCATAATAAATGGTTACTACTTTAGAATTCTGGTTGCACTTATGTCAGGGGTGATTTGGTGGAGTGTTGCATTTTACCTTGTATGCAACTTATTCTATCACACGACAATCATTTGAATGTGTACGTGTGGTCATGACATGTTACTTAGCTGGACGGATAGTGTCAGGATACTTTAGTTATGAGCACAGTAAACTTGCATGGGTAACATGGTGGCAAGTAGGAGTTATGGCCTAGTCTAGGGACACTCTTTGTGAAGTTTGACATCTTAAGTGTGACTCACGGAGTTGGTCAGCACATTGTTGCCCATTTACAACACAACGTAGGGACATGGGCTTGAGCAGATATTGACATTGCAACTCTTATCCATCATGAAGATGGATGTATGCGCCGGGTACCACAGATTCCGTCCACCCCATGCATATCACATGAGCCTGGCGCAGAGTCCATTTACCATGCACAGACATCGGCACACTTGCTGCGTAGTTCAAGTGTGGCAGCATCATTTGAATTGGATGATCCTGTGCATGGAGGCTCAACCTCCTGCCCATGCAGAATGTTGTCATTTAGCAGATCTAATGTGCACGGCATATGGCAGTACAATGGGCCCGATTCACAAAAGTAATCTGAGACAAAATCCTAACTTGACAACTTTCGGTATTCACAAAAGGCATTTAGGAGTAGTAAAGTTAGGAATCCTAACTTTACTACTCCTAAATGCCTTTGTGAATACCGAAAGTCGTCAAGTTAGGATTTTGTTGCAGATTACTTTTGTGAATCGGGCCCACAGTTCTGCTGCACACAGGAGGGGGAATGTAGCATTGCTCCCTGTAGTGCCAGTGTCATAGCCACTTCTCCCAGCTGCTACTTTTGGCATTGGCTCATAGTGATGCCACCCTTGAAATGGTGGTACAGCATCTGACTATATGCTAATTGCAGTGCACTACACATCCCTAGACACATTGCCCTATCCGCTCACAGTGGTCACAGCATGAGAGAGCTCCTTATTGACAATAAGGCATTGTTAGGCCACAGGAAGGGGCTGACTGAGGACTTGCACTTTGGGATAAGTCCCTATTGCCAACACCACTTCACTGAAGCAGACATTGTGGTTCCAATAGCGCTGGTAGGCATATGCCCTAACGATTCTTCATCTATGTGAATATAGTGTGCTCCATCTTGGAATGTGACATGCAATGAGCCCCATCACAACAAGCTTTGTCCACCCCGTAGAGCGTGAGTAGATCTGCAAAGTGAGAATTTGTAGCAATGGTAAAGGGAAACACTACTTGTGGCATGCAACTGACTTGGACAAATTTGCACACATGCCTATTTCAATCATGTACGTAGGGCTAAGTTGGAATCTTGCTGAAATGTATTTGAGCAATGACGGCACGGCTAGTTCACACATACCCAGTCATCTCACTGCCTATCTGGTACACAGTTAAACATGAACATTTCTCATATGTCCCTTGGTGTACGTATTGATGGATTCACTGGGCCACCATTTGTACAGACTTCTATGCTTGAATGGTCATAGACAACACACACAGGTGTAACTGAAATATTTTTCTTTTTTAATGCGCATTGTCTCTGTTGGAGACTGGGCCAGTAATTGGCTCTAACAAACCCCACATTCCAGAGATGGCCAGTGGAGGGCCTGCCAGAGTACTTCAGTGGTGACATGTCCAGAGGAAGAGGTTGAGTTCAGTCAGCAGGATGATTGCAGTGTCATTGGGAACCACACAAATCATGGCAGTCCATACTGAGGTCCAAAGTGAGTGTCGAAGAGTGGATCTGGGGACAGTGGAAGCTGATGTTCCGGGGCATGATGCTAAGCACTGATCCAAGGCAAAACAGTCCATTTGGCACAGATGGATGCTACCGCTTTCTCCTTCGCAATAATGCAGAATCATCCACATCTTCGTACTCTGATGTGTCATGTGCCTCACATGTACGTGGTGGTAGATTGGCTGCAGCACTGTGAGGCACTGACACATCAGGGGGTGGAGATGTGGATGCAGAAGCAGCAGCAGCATTCATCTGTGCCAAACCTTGATGCAGCAATGCAGTGATAATCAGCTGCAGGGCATGGAAGATTCCAGCTACGTCTCCATTGGTGTGCAGCCTTGGCAGCCATTTGTTCCGCTTGCATCCGCTCCATGTTCTCCATTATCATTCGCATGCGGGCCAACTCCTGGCTGGCATCGCTGGAGCCACTCTGACTGGACAGTTGTTCTTGTCTCTGAGTCATGACTCCAGCGATGTCAGCCATGGAATGTCGGAGAGCATGGAGCGGACTGCTGGACCTCTACCGCATGGCGTTGAAATGCCAGAAGTGGGTCCTCAAGGTCCTGGGAGACAGCTGTGCTGGTATGTGCTTGCTGGTGGGTGGTTTGTGCAGGGGGGGAGTTTTCACAACGCAGCTGGATGGCCCTGCCTCTGGGGATGGGGTGCTAAATGAGTCTAGCAGCTGTTGGAGGGTGTCCTGGTTGATGGTGGTGAATTCCTCATCTTCATCAGTGAAGAGTGGGACAGGTTGCTGTAAAGGAGGTGAGGTTTCTCCCTCTGCGATGTAAAGGGGAGATGCAGTTAAATGTGTGTTTCAAGTATGATCATGCATTGGATGAGTTTACAAGCAGGCTGCATGACAATGTCCATTCTGACTGTTTAGGAGGAGATGCCTATTAGATGCCAGATAGTGATTATTTGTACAACATCAAGGATGTGACGTTGTAGTTGTACATTATCATCTCAGAGTTTACAGCTATGCCAAATGTGAATGGCTAATTGCTATGCAAAAGCGGCACCAGTTGTGTCCTCTCTTCAGTAGTGAAAGTGATGCAATTTGTACCACATTGTAGTCAATGTTTATTAGCTCTGATTTATGTGTCTGTGCACTGCATGTGGGAGAGTCACCCCTGCAGCGTTGGTTTTACTGCCCATTATCCCTTTCAGCCAGTGAGCCATTCACTTATGTGCATTTGCAATGATGAGATGTTGCAAGCTGGAGTAAATATGGGTCTTGGACAGAGTTGGGACACTTGTGCATTGTTTGGCAGCAGATGTCTTCTTTACATCAGGGGTTGCATGTACTCGAGGAAGTGTCAGAGTGTGACCTGCTCCTTTAAGGATGAACTCCACACTCAGCCACTTCAGTGACCGTAGCCTGCACCATGTTAAAATGTTTAGGGTCCAGGCATGCAATTCATCATGCACTGTCACTTGCCTTGTCAGTGTGGCTCACAGACAGTCAGCTTTGCTGGGTAGTGCACATGTGCATGGGTTTGGTGCGAGAATGGTTATGTGTGAGGAGGGACCCCTTTAGGCAGTTTGGCAATGATGGGATAATTGCTGTTTCTATGTGTGCTGCACAATGCAGTACACATGTACATCCAGGTAGCTTAGGCTCTTGTGATTTCTCTTGTGTGCATGTCGTCAGTCATGTTTTTCCTTGCATGCATTGCTTACTGCCCTCCTGTTGGCTTACCTGTTGTGAGTATGGTGCAGCGTGAGTTTCTATTGTTGTTGCAGGCTGAACAGACATTGACAACACCCATTACCCTCAATGTTGGCCCACGTGTGGTGTGTACTAGGGCCTAGATTTGATGGATGTGGATTTCCAAAGGCTTATTAGTGGTGCTCAGGCCTTATCACCCCCCCACCCCTCCCATCAGATGCAAATGGCAGGCTGATGTGTGTTTGTGTATTTGCCACGCAGATGGTCACATGGATGATACATGCTGTCCTGCTTCAGATTATTGAATGCCGGGGTTTTCGTGTGGATGATGACAGACATGACTGCATATTTTTTCACTGAAACTGTAGACTTAACAAACAGACAGGTTTACATGCACATCATGGTGTAAAGGGCAACTCACACCAGGACTGATGTGGAATGCTGTTTTCTGTATGGCACATGTGTACACTTGTGATTGGAGGAGTGGATTTTGACCTAAGGGGTGATGGTGCCATTTAGCTACTTTGCTATTCTTGCTTGTTGTCATACTTAGGATGTCACCCATCTTTACAGGGACATTGTAGTTCTGTGAGTATGGCACACAGACAAGTCATGTAGTACATATTTGGGTGACACATTCCTGATATGCATAGTCCATGCACTGTAGTGTTGTAGGCATATCCCCCCAGCTCATAGTATGACAGCCCATTTGGACTCAAGTCTGCTGAATGTGTGCATTGTGGGATATGCACCTTTTAGACAGATGGCTACATGATCACTTTGTTGTGACAATGCATGTGTTTATGGTATGCAGACTCACTAGATGCTTTCTCACTTGCTGTACACAGGACTGCATCTCATGAACAGGCAAGGGGGCACATTGACTGGAGATGTGGCAGGATGTCTAAATGGCCCCCTTGCCTCAACCCCACGCATATGCATGTGCCTGTGTGTCTGAGTTGTGTGCGAGATTGTGTATGTGCAGTAAGCTCCCCCTTGATGCACATGCACATTCTTGCACACGACTCAGACACACAGGCACATGCATATGTGTGGGGTTGAGGCAAGGGGGCCATTTTGACACCCTGCCGCATCTCCAGTCAATGTGCCCCTTTGCTATTTGATGTTGCACTTATTTTGTGGTCTGATGTTAATCTTGGACTCTATTTTTTGGGTACTTTTCTGTGCACATTTCCAGGTCTGTGAGCCCACCAATACGTGTCTTGCAATGTATTGAGTAGGGTGATATGTGTCTATGCCACCAGGGAGAAGGGAATCCGTGACATGATCCGCAGTCATTGTGGGTGTGCACTGAGAGATGTTTAATTGGGCATGAGTGCCATTGGGACCATCCACCCTGTCCCCCAGTACCTGGTTGTTACTCACCCTGTTGCTGATGGGTCTGGTCCTGTTCAGCAGTATCCTGTCCCGGAACTCCAACCACTGTCTCTTCACTGATGATAGCAGACTCCTGTTCCTCCAATGTATCCAACTCCTCCTGTGGCGCTGGACTCCCACCTCCAGTCTGCACTGCTGCTTTGAGATTGACTGCAAGTTTCGCCTTGGTCTTGCGCTTAGCATCATGCCAGCGCTTCTTGCAGTCATCCACTGTCCACCTCACCTCTCCGACAGCATTCACCTTGGCTGCGATGGACTGCCATATTGCATTTTTTGTTCCCAATGACAACGTGGTGCTGACAAAAAGCTCTTGTTGTTTTTCTGTCACCTCCGCAATCAGGACCTGGTTTTCCTGCTGACTGAACTGGGTCTTCCTGTTCCTCTTATCCTAGCCCTTCCCATGGTTCTCTGCCTGCTCCTCCTGGGTGTTTGGGGGGTTGTTGTTTGCTTCGGTACTGGGTCCAGCTTCCTCCATGGTTCTTCAAATCTTTTTTTTTTTTTGTGTATGTTTGGGCTACATAGCGGGCGTTTTATAGTGGTTTTGCGGCCCAAACGTGAAAAAAGTGGCGTCACGCTGATTAGCGTGCAGTTTCTGGCCGCTAATTGGCCTTTTGCCACTTTTTTCACGTTAGTGTCATGATTTTTATTGCCGTGCCGCTGTTCTTTATGCGGGAAAGTTCACACAGTAAGATAAACTATCACCATTTAGCGGCGTGTTGGAAATACGCCGCTAACACGGCGATAGTTAACCGCGGTACACTGCGATAAAAAACGAGCGCTAACTTGGGTTAGCGATAGTTATCGCCAAATCTTGTACATATGCCCCTCAATGTATCTGTGGGATCTGTTCCTATATTCTGGCACTTACTGTTGCTACTCAGGCTTGCATAACCACAATCTAAAATTATGCCAGGCAACCCTACGATACAGGAAAGGAAACATAAAAACACTGAAGGAATAGTCCACCAATATCGAGTGTTAAGAGTTGTGCTATAAAAATACGGTAGCCTGAACACTGACAACCAAAATATTGTGAGTGTAAGCAAATACACTTAAGTATAGCTTTACCGTAGTTAACTCCACAAAATTGTTGCTTGGCAGTATAAATATCTGAAAGGTACATAGATGTGGAGCTAAAAATAGTTAGGGACTGATTCACCAAAGCGTTTGTGTATGGACATTATCCCATGGGAGTAATATTTTAGGTACTCTTACATGCCTTTGTGAATCTGTGCTGAAATGTTCAGTTCTCCATTAGGAAAGGTTGAAATAGGGCACAGTAATTTCTATTTGCACTAATTGTACATTAATATTATCTGAGTATTGTTATTTAATGCCCTTTTTAGTTGTTTCTGTTAAAGTCAAAAAAGACATTTAAGGGTGTGTGAAAGAATTATTTTGGAGTACTTTATGTTCCAATATGCCTTTGTGAATAGGCCCTAATCTATACTTACCTTTTTACACTTACTTTTACAATATTTTGGTTGCTGCTATTCTGCCTGTGATGTTTTTATAACATGATAATTTAATACTTGATATTCTGACATACAACCCCGTTAAAACCCTTATTCACTGTGGAACACATACACGAGAGAATATAGAAGAAAAGCAAAGCAATCCCAATATTTTAGGCTTTTGTGTACTGAAAAGATGTGTGCTAGGTTGAGTAAAACACATAAGAGGCAGCTTAAGGAAGCAGCAATGTCACATACACAGGGGTACCGATTATCAAAGATTTTGCTATGCTTAGGTGTATCTAACTAGTATGGAAATCCTAAATGGCAGGAGTTAACTAGGTGTACTCTTGGCTTATGTCTTGAATTGAAGAATACCCCAGAAGTACTTCAAGAGTAAGTCATGGCAAAATCATTGTGACTCAGCCTAGGGAATCTTGCACTGCTGCTGCACAAGTCAAATGTGTTCTGAGGTGTGTGGAAGCACATGTTGCTGACTCTTTTACGGCAATGTTCTTTGTGTAAGGAAAGAGTGAATAGATCCTACTAAGTCTGTACCTGTGTTGTATTTAAGTGAAGCTTTTTTTATTCCATTTGTTTTTATCGCTCTTTATACTTATAAGTATGCATACATAGGTATAACTGCTGCAATTTGATTGGCTAATTCAGGATATTTCAGATAGAAAATAATTGTTATTCAATTTAGGCATTTCATGCCACTGCCATCGAATAACACAGACATTATTGCTATAAATCTCTATGCACCAATAGGCCCTTATGTTCTAAAGTTGCACAAGGAGTTTGTTTATTCTTGCCTGGTGAAATATGAAGCAAAACTTCCTTTTATAGGTCTCCATTTGAACGGTGGGATGCACACTGATGACTAGGCAACTAAACACAAAAATTCAGCTTGCTTTCTGAGCCCAAATAGAGACCAGGATTACCTCTAACAGAGCAACAATTCTTTCATACTTCAAATAATCTGATTTTTTCCCCTCTGTGTAGGAATCCAAATGCCTGGGCCACAAAGATATACCCCACCATTGGTCAGGAACAGAGACAAAAATAATCGTCCCTGCCCGGTTCAGGTCTTGCAATTGCATTTACGTAGTGCTTACCACCACTGATGAGGCATTGAAACACTTTATGGCAAATAGCATGCTGCTCCAGAGTCCAAGGTTAGTAATAAATCCAGTGGTATTGTTGATATTAGCTTTAGTCATGTGCTCAAAAAAAAAAAGTTCCATGCATTTATTACAGTTATTCTGCGGTAGATTAAAATTAAGACTAGTGAGGCATGATCATTAGTGGGGGTGCCATGTGATTTCAGGCAGATGGTTGGTGAGATATATAGGCTGGCTGAGGCTAGGTTGCAGGGATAGGGATTTAAAGGAGAGGTTATGGTTTAAGAAATGAGGTATGAGCCCTTTGCAGAAATATCATAACAGAGATTAAGACATACAGGCATGTGACTGAGAAACAGCTAAATTCCGTAAAATAAGGCATGGAGTGGATTGAAGGTGGAGAGTGTAATTTTAGGCTTCAACATATATAGGTCTTTTGTATACACTTAAATGCATTTATATGTAACCTATATACTTATTGTGGGCTTAACTTAATTAACATGTGTGAAATACTCAAATACAATTGTAGAATGTAGTCATTTTGGTAGACATTGTTAAAGGTTCACGTAGAGTTGCATTAGTTTGAGCAATAAACAAATGTATTCCTATTTACTTCATATTTACTTTGCTTAAGTTGCCAAAGGTTAATAATGTGATGTGCATCCATTTTGATTTTCAAGGTAACTTTGCTTGAGATTAGGCCTTAACGGAACATGTTTACTTCGAACGTTGCTAGTATGCTGCTTTCTTTCCTCTGCAGGTGTGTTATCATGTTCCTCGATAGCTAAAGAAAAAGCTTATTGTTGTGTATTAGATTGATAGTGAGGCCAGAGAAAAGGGAGTTGTTGGCAGACGAGGAGGATGAGAGTGAAAGGGGCCTTCTGTGCTTGATCCAACATTCAAGGAGGGTAGATGTGTACCTAACTGTGCGAAAACTGGAATTTAGGGGGTATTCTGATTCCCCTCAAATGAAGCTATGGGTTTGGCTCCTGATGGTGGGAATGACATATGGATGTTCAGGAACCTTAAGTTGTGCTTTTACTTGGTGTTTCATAGTTAGTTACTGTTAGAACTGGGGGTCTCTAGTTGGCAGAGGTAGGTACCTTTGACCAAATAGGGACCCTTGCTTCTACGTCAGCGCAAGGGAGTTACACTACTGGATAACTCCTGCTCACCCCCTTGGTAGCTTGGCACGAGCAGACAGGCTTATCTCAGAGGCAGTGTGTTAAGCATTTGGGAACACATACAGTAATACAGTGAAAACACTACAGATGGACACCACACAGGTTTTATAAAAATAAGTATTCTTTATATAGACTTAACACAAGACCACAAACGACAATTATCCATAATACTGTACCTCAAAATAGACTTAAAGATGGTAGAAGTAACTTAGTTCAAGTTGATGGTAAATGCGACAAAGTTCTCACAAAAGTACCTGGATGCGTAACGCAAAACAAACAAAAAGGTTCGCAGGGATGGAGATGCGTCGGTTCCTTGCTTCGAGGGAAACAATGCATTGCGCCTCAATGCTTGCGCAGAGTAGGGGATGCGTCTTGGTCCTTACCGGAGAGGAGGTGATGCGTAGATTCTCGTACTGCGTTCCGGTTGCGATGCGACAAGATGGCGCCTCGATGCGATGATCCGGTGCGATGCGATAAGATGGCGCCCTTGATGCGACGACGTGAAGATGATGCGTGCACGCCCGGCGGCCGTGCGGCGACTCTGTAACTTTGGAGCCGCGACAGGCCCTGCGACACGCTTCTCCAGTGATGCGCCGGCGACCTCTGCGGCGGCGACACGCTTCTCCGGTGATGCGTCGGGTAACAGCTTTGATGAAGGCTCGCTTCTCTGGTGATGTGTGGCGACCTCTGCGGCGGCGACACGCTTCTCCGGCGATGCGACGGCAACAGCTGCGATTGCGACACGCTTCTTCTCGTTGAGTCGCGCTTCCAGCTCCCAGCGACACGCAGGCTTCTGCAGACAGAATTCCCAGCAAGGGAATTCAGAGGGGTGCTGGTGGTGAAGTCTTTTGTCCCTGAGACTTCAGCAGGAGGCAAGCACAAGTTCAAGCCCTTGGAGTAATATTCTGCAAGATGATGAAAGTTCTTTAAAAGTTCCTTCTCCTCTCCTTGGCACTGAAGACACCACTGTAGGCCAACCCAGCAACACAGCACACTGGCAGGGGGGCAGTCCAACTCCTACAGCTTCCTTTGGTTCTTCTCCTTGGCAGAGGTTTGTCTTGTTGTTCCAGAAGTGATCTAAAGTCTTGGGGTCTGGGTCCCCATATTTATACTACCAAATCCTTTGTCCTCTGAAGGCAGAGGGGCCTTTACCTGGTCCAAACCAGTTTTGTGCAGTCCTGGAGCACTTTGTTTACAGGACTCCTTCTTTCCTTTGACAGTGTGGGCCAGGGACATCAGACGCACCACAGGAGGTGGAGCTAGCATTGTGGAAGGCAGGCACAGCCCTATTCAGACCCAGGTGCAACTCCTCCCACCAATCTACATGCAGATAGGTCTATTCAGCCCTGTGCTGACTCACACTGTCTCCTGGAATCCCCCCCAGCCCCTGTCACTCACAAACCAGACACACAATACGCAAGCTAGCAGAGGCAGGCTGGATGGTTAGGTAAGAAAATACCTACTTTCTAAAAGTGGTATTTTCAAACACAGAATGTTAAAACCAACTTTACTAAAAGATGTATTTTATCATTTTGAGTTCAGGCATACTAAACTCGAATTTCTACCATGTTCCATGGGTCAGTTAGGATTATAAGGTGTTATAATCAAACTGCCCATTCTGGCCTATGGGGACTGGTAGCCTTGCAATAGTGAGAAACGAAAATGGCTGTAAATCACTATTAGGACATGCCACACACACCAGGGCATGTCCTAACTTATACTTACAATGCACCCTGCCCTTGGGCCTACCTTAGGGGTGTCTGATATGAAGAAAAGGGAAGGTTTAGGGACTGGCAAGTGGGTGCACTTGCCAAGTCGACATGGCAGTCACAGACTGCACACAGGCTCTGCAATGGCAGGCCTGAGACACACTTTACAAGCTGCTTCTGTGGGTGGCACAACCAGTGCTGTAAGCCCACCAGCAGCATTTGATTTACAGGCCCCGGGCACCCATGGTGCACTATACTAGGGTCTGACAAGTAAATCAAGTAATCCAATCATGGAGTCACTAATCCATACATCAATTTACAATAGGGAGAGCATATGCACTTTAGCACTGATCAGCAGTGGTAAAGTGCCCAGAGTCATAAAACCAACAAAAACAGGTCAGAGAAAATACAGGAGGAAGGCAAAAGTTCAGGGATGACCCTGCAAAAAGGGCCAAGTCCAACACAACCCCTTCCAGCCAAAACGCAGGGTAGACCAATCACTACCTTGATGGGCTTCCTTGCTTTGGGCGATAGAACATGGACCCTGGCCCGCAACAGCAGGGGCATACTCCAGTTCTACACCAATCTGAGCCTATTTGGGTCCCTCTGTCCATACTCTCAGGGCCCACCAAGCTAACCCCTGGGGAACCCGTCCCCTCACCTGTGGACACCATCTGTGCAGCACCTAGCCTTATCTTGCTCACAGGTGTGTCCCACCAGACAGACAGCAAGCCACAGTGGCCACTGACAGTGGTCAGTGATGAGACCCAGGCCTTATGCCTCTCAGGGCTCTCAAACCTCAGTGGCGTCAGAGAGCGGGGGGCAGTAGCCCCAGGTGCTTGGCACCCTTTGTCCACTCTCCCTCCTGTCAGGTCAGGTATGACATCCTGACACAGGCACTGCAATGGCAGGCCTGATACACACTTTACAAGCTGCTTCTGTGGGTGGCACAACCAGTGCTGCAAGCCCACCAGCAGCATTTGATTTACAGGCCCCAGGCACCCATGGTGCACTATACTAGGGTCTGACAAGTAAATCAAGTAATCCAATCATGGAGTCACTAATCCATACATCAATTTACAATAGGGAGAGCATATGCACTTTAGCACTGATCAGCAGTGGTAAAGTGCCCAGAGTCATAAAACCAACAAAAACAGGTCAGAGAAAATACAGGAGGAAGGCAAAAAGTTCAGGGATGACCCTGCAAAAAGGGACAAGTCCAACAGTTAGGCTAGACTATATCCTCACTGTGAGAGAGAGCAGCCTCTAGGTTTCCCTCAGTTGAAAGCTTCATGCTGAAAACTCTTTCATTTTCTTTGAACTTCTACTGACGATCAAAACCATGCTGACACCTTCCATGCTTCCACTTTATAGTTCCCCTGCTTATTTACAAAGCTGAGAATAGTTAGGGAAAGTTTCTTTATGGAACATCTGATTTGGATAATCTGTTTGGTGCTGAGACAGAATATTGAGTTAAAAATATCGAGTTGCACAAATATCGAGTCATTAATATCGTGGTTCAGAAATATCGGCAGCAAGAATATCGTGGTCAAGAATATCATCATCAAAAATCTTTATTTTGGCCGTTATGACCATAAAAGCACAAGTAAAAATACAATACATTTCGTTCAATTAAATAAAAACAATCATTGCTCTAAGTAAAGAACAGAATTACACAGAAAGTGCATGTGCATTGCATTAGTGTTACATAGAACGCTCTGCTATCCCGCATGCCAGCCTCAGGGGTCCTAAAGTTAACCTATAAATTTAGGAACCAATAAAGTGTATGTGCAATACATGAGCAGCATAAGGCCTTTACAGTTTTCAAAAACGAGGGTTCATGATGCTAACATAGCTGCCCTCACATGGTAGCATTTGAAAGTATATACAAATAAAGAGATATAAAAACAACATGTGCAACACATGATGATTAAAAATATTCATTTAAAAAATCATAAAATACTTTCATTCATGTTAAAAAAAGGCCGAAACCCGGTTTATAAAATATATAATAATAATCTGGCAAAATTTATAGGCTCATCTTTAGGATGGCTTTAAGTACACACCACATAGAGAATAAAAAACGTGATATTGAAAATACAATAGGCATGTGGGTGTCATATTTCAATATCCTAAAAACCTCAGTGCAGTGGCTGGTTCCCATGTTTCTGCATAACTGTAGAAGCCATCAACGTCTCTCCTTCTTGTACACGTGGCAGAAAAATATTACATGATATTCTGTCTCCGCTGCATTGCTACAGGCCGGGCAACTTAAATTGGATGAACTCGCCCATGTATTTGTAAAAGCACGCAACGGGAGCACCCCATGCCTAAACTGCAAATATAACTTCTTGGCAAGGACCGGCTGGATGTCATCCGGGGAGGGCTCTAGTCTGTACTTATCTTTTATTTCTAAAAAAACATATAGTCAGAGAGCCAGACATATACCTCCCCTGTATCTGGGCAAGGTTATGCTCCCTGTAGCTCTCTTTCAGGTCCTTCCTTGATGTTGTGGAGCAGATTTCTTCCACATTATTCCACAAGTTGCCCCCTGCCCATGGCCACAAAAGTGTTCTTGATTAATACCAGCCATGGTAATTTGCACGCCCCCTGTAAACTCAATACTTCACTTAGCTCGTCCCTATATGCAGCCAGTTCTGGGGTATTCCACAGACATCGCCAAAATAGAAGAGGTCTAAGAGCGGCTTCGTCTGCGATTGGTCTAATCCCAAGGTCCATGCGAAGCGGTGTAAGCGGGGAACTTGGGGGAAGACCCACTAATTGCCTAGAAAAAGAATTCTCAATTTTTGATATAGAGCCCAATGGGCAGTGACCCCTAAATTTCAGCTCCATACAGGGCGGCGCCCCTGGCTTGGGCTTTTTAGATTTCCACCGCCGGGCCAAAAAATTTGTGGGTGCAACTCCTATATACCTTTGTCAGTCCCCCTGTTGTCTGCACCAGCTTTAAGCTTGCTTTCTTAGTTTGCGCACCCCAGTCCATTTTTTCGGTGAGTGTGATGCCTAGATATTGAAAGACGGACACCCTCTCCAGGGGTTTCCCATCTAGGCGGGGATTTGGCCGGGTGCTATTGCTTGCATTAAATACCATGTATTTGGTTTTCTGTAGGTTGATCTCCAGTCCCCTATTTTTACAAAAAACATAAAAAATGTCTAGAGCCCTCTGAATTCCCATGGGCGACTTTGAGAGCAGGACGTCGGCGAACATCATGGCTGGTATTTTACGGTTCACCAGCTTAGGGGCATCAATCAACGAGTCAACTAAACCATTAATAAAAAGGCAAAAAAGAGTTGGGCCAAGACGCAGCCTTGGCGTACGCCTCTTTCTACAGGTATGGAGGCAGTGAGTTCAACATTTTTGCCATACCTAATTTGGGCAAAATTGTCCTCGTGTAGTCGTTTCAATTAATGGCAAAGATATGCTGGAACCCCCATATCCAATAAAATTGCCCACAGCTTGTCCCTCGGAACCAGGTCGAATCCGGATTTTAGGTCCACAAATATTAAATAGAGACTGCCACCCTCTATACACACTGATTTCCAATGTAGTAATTGTAACCTAAAAATGTGGTCTATTGTAGACATCTTCGCTCTGAACCCGGCTTGGAGGGAACACTGTGCTCCTCCATCCAGCTCTGGATTCACAACAACAATACACGGGCAAATCTCTCTTGGCTAACGTCGATGAGGCTGATAGGTCGATGGTTAACGGGGAGGAGTGGAGATCCCTTTTTGTAGATTGGTATGATTTTAGCCCCCGCCCAGGTGGAGGGTATCGACATTCCCTGCAGGATAGCATTGAACAAAGACCACAGGTAGGGGGCCCAAATAGTAGGTTCACTACGGAAAAGATCCCCGGGGATTTTGTCTAACCCTGGAGCATTGGATGGTGCTATCCTGCTCAATGCATCAGTTATCTCCTTGAGGGAGATTGTAGGGGCATCAAAACATATTGGCTCGGGGGGAGAAATCTCATTACCAGCTGGCCCATCCTCATCCTCTACCCTTAGATATAAGGATTCAAAGAGAGCCTTCCAAACATCTGCCCCTATATTAGGTTCCATGGTCAATTTTCCTTCTGGGGATCCTGAATTTACCACATTCCAAAAGGACCTCATATAATGAGTACTTAGGGCGCTTCTCAGGGTGTCCCATTTATGACATTCCCATCTTCTTTTTGCCTTCTCGATGGTACTTTTATGGGCTGCCCTTTTTTCCCTTTTTAGAAGCCTATCCTTATGTTTTATAGCAGCGATGAGAGCTGACTTGGCCATACGGCAGCTATTACTATAGCAGAGATGTCGTTCTCTTCTATTCCCCCTTATTCTTTTGTTGGAATAGAAAATATTAGCCATAGTGGATACTAGATCTTGGTGGTTATCAAAGATTTTAGAAATGGGGATGCCGTCAATCAAAGTAAGTTGGTTCGCGACCATGAGAAATGGGATTGTGGTTTGGTATAGAAAGGCCAACTTTTCTTGAGATTGGCAGAATTCCCCCCATCGAACTCTCCTCCTGCCATTGGTCAATGTTAGACTGGAGTCGGATGGTGGTTGCGTTTCAGATACACTCTTGGCACAGGGCGAGATCACCTCTATGATAAGAGCATTATGATCAATATCATAACGAGGCACAATCTTAAAATCTAACACCCTATGCAAGATTTTGTATCTACCAGAATGTAGTCTATAATAGAGGCATGTCCTAGTCTATTAAAGGTGTAATTCCCCGGTGTGTCAGATTTTGTACGGCCATTACACGCCCTTAATGAATGATTCAATGTGAGGGTGTTCATCTGTAACACCAGTGGAGTCCATGCCCGAGTTGGTGAAATGTTGGGCTCTGGAATGGCCCGATGCAAATCCTCATCACTGAGGTTGCCTGCAATCAGGCCATTCAGAGTCTCATACTGGCAATTAAAATCACCCCCTAGGATCACCCAGAAAATGTCAGGAATAGTGAGCAGAAAGGCGGTCAGTTGATCAAGAGTCGTTGACTCTTGGCTATAGCCAACCGGCCGGGAATAGACATTTCTCAGGGAAATTCTGACCTTTGTAGGAAAGATCAGAAAAATACAAAGAATGTCACATGAAGATGTTTCTATCTGTTTCACTACACAGCCCAAATGTACACCGACCCAGGTACAGAGTCCCCCAGATGTCCTTCCCCTACCCCCAGAAGTGGCTGCTTTGCTAAATGACGCATAGCCTAATCTATGCGTGTCCACCCTAGCCCAGGTTTCCTGGAACATGCAGATCTCATATTGATCTATGAATGCCCCCCCACTCCGGGTTGTCCAATTTGGTAGTGAGACCTGCAATGTTCCATGAAAGTACCTGCAGCCTAGAAGGGCCCGCACAATTATCTGGGATTTGAGATTGGTCACCAGTCATTGATGTGCAATGTTCTCGTTGGAGTGGGCTGGTCGTCTCCACCCCGATTGGCCTTAAGCCATTGCTAGCAGCAAATTGGTCAGATATGGGAGATGGGGATTTTGAAGTCACCCGCGGTTGGCGATTCAATGCCTGTATGCATTCTTGGGATAGATCAAGCAAGGGTTGGTTAATATGAGCTCCATGCCAAATCAAATCACTACTCTGGGTTGGTGATATATGAGCTAAGATAGGGGCATCCTCCTGATGTGGTTCACTGTGATAAATATCCTGAGTCGACCTAGAGGCCCCCTGTCAGTCACAAGTGTTAAGCCCTTTCAAGGAAGCAAATTTGTTAATTAGCAGAATGGCTGCTAGGTGGTTGAGTCTCTGTTGGATGGGTGAACGTAGAGGAGCAAGTTTGGTATCAGACCCTAAATTAGAACACATGAAACCCCGGGCCTATAGAAATAACCCAACGGCAAAGCATAGATTTGAGTTGATGGCATAGGACCGTTGGGAAGTATACCCAATAAGTAGTTCACAAGACATGGATTGTTAAAATTAAGCACAATACAACCCCCCCCAATTGATTTAGGGGAGTAGCCCACCCAGTGAACTCTTCTGGCCATAATGATATGTCTTGCTAAGTTGGGACATTCGTATGCATCGACATGCTTCAACAGCCAGCTGGTACGAGAAGCTTTTGGAGGCAGATGATAAGGAGTGTCTGCCGCTACACTCAGTGTGGAATGGGGTCTCCTTCGAGTGTGATACGGCAGTAGTGTGCGAATAATCTCTGAAGCTTCTATATAAATTTATAAAACCGGCCAACTTGAAAAGAAATCACGTTTTCACTATCAATCGTTTGTACTGGACTCCAGCTAAGATAGCAAAGTTTGCTCCATCTCCCCCTCCCAAGTGTCCAAGATGCGATCTTCTAGAAGCAAATGATCTCCACATCTTTTTTGAATGCCCAAAGCTGAGAGGCTACTGGAAGGGAATTGAGAACGCTCTTAGCATGATTTTTGGCAGGGAAGTTACTTTGAATGTGGCACTTGTTCTATTCGGCGAAGACGGTAAGATCAGTAAGTTGCTGAAGCAATCACATAGAGGCCTATCGCTTTATCTTATTTTGATAGTCCGGAGAGAAATATGTATAAAATGGAGAGATCCCCTACCCCCCAGGTTGGAAGATTGGGTAAAAGCAGCCACTAAAATGGCCCGACTGGATCAGGGAGCAGGGAAGGAAAACTGCCCTGATATTTGGTTGGACTTTATCTCATGGTGTAGAGACTTGGGACTAGATCAACCCCACACGGTCCAATGATTACACCAAGGTACCAACAAAGGTGCGGGTCTGGATTGGTTTACAGACCAAAGCGAAAGCAGTGGCCGTGCGGTGCACAGATCAGAAGGAGGGCTCTATAAAGTATTGCAGACGCTTTCTGGTGATATGAGGATTAAAACATTTTTTTTTAAATAATACATTTTTTTGTTTGTAAATATTTTCTAGTTTAAAAGAATAATTTTTTATAAATGTATTTATTATTTTATTTCATATATTTGTAGATATGTAATTAATATTATAATATGTGTTCTTTTTATACTTAGTATATTTGATTTTATATTTTTTAAATATTGTTTATTTATTTTTATGATTTTTTTATATATATATATAATTTTTTAACTGTTTGAGTGTGAATAGCAATTTTTGTTTCTTAGCTATCCAGCACTTTCTCTACTGTAGCACTCACTGGAGTGAGAATAGTAATTTTTACCCCTCCTCTATCCAGCACTTTCCCTACAGTTGCACTCACTGGGGTTGGAATAGTAATTTTTACGTCTCCGCTATCCAACACTTTCCCTACTGTTGCACTCTCTGGAGTGGGAATAGTAATTTTTACCCCACCGCTATCCGCTGATGACATGATGATATTGAAGTCCCTTGGCACAATACGCAGACAGCTCATAACATCAGCCAAAGCAAAGCACTATACACACATGATCAGTGAAGCCACCAACAGAAGCAAAACACTTTTAACAATAATGAAGCACTGCATTAAGCCCCAGACAAACCCACTCATTCAACAGAAAAGTGCGCTGCTATCAACATCTTCTTCAGTTAAAAAATACAGATGATCTGATAGCACGTTAATAACATTAAGGCTGCTTCATATCTTAAGCCCACCCCTTACTATAGAAACCCACTATGGTCAATCTTCAAAGCTATATTTCTTGCACACACAAATCCTTAAAGCCACCTTTTATGAAGACGGCATCTTACACTTGTCCTCATCAAAGATCTCTCGGGGGACACTCTCACACCTCCTCGCTATTTTCAATGCCTTTCTCACTCAATTAATCTTCTCAGAAGCTCTGAAGACAGGCTAGCTCCTCCCACTTCCATAGAAACCTACACTAGATCCTGATGATCTCGCCAACTACCAGCCCATCACTCTGATACCATTTTTCTGAAAGATCATTGAAAAAGCAGTCCATATTGTACTCCAAGATCACATTAATGCCAACCATCTCCTGCACAACTGCCAATCTGCCTTCAGATCATGCTTCAGCACAAAGACAGAAACCTTACACATCATAGATGAGGCCCTCCTGACCAAAGTTGAAGATGACTTCTTCCTCCTGATATGGCTGGACCTTTTTGCTGCCTTTGACACAGTCAACTATTCCAGCCTCATATGCACCCTGGAGTCTCAAAGGGATTCACTGGCATTGTCTTTCACTGGTTCCTCCCCTATCTAGAAAAAACACATACATACTTGATTTTTGCTTCTCTGCTTTTGTTAGCATTAGTGATAGCCCCTTGTCATACTTCTCCCCAGTAAACGTTTGGAGACTCTGCTTTGTTGAGCCTTGCTGCTGTCACACACTCCAGAATCGCCAGAGTAGTGCAATCAAGTAGCAAATTATCTATCATCAAAGCTCACTGACATCAGCATCAGTTTTGGTTCAGCTATAATCATACCTCATGTAGGTGTTCTCAAACTAGCAGCAGCGGTATGCAATGGAATACAACTTGTTTAAAAAAAAAAAACTCATCGCACAAAGGTTTCTATGCTTCAAGGTATCCCTTGCATAACTGCAAGCTTCTCTCTTTGCGTTACTGGGAATGACAGCAGAGGCAGCACAGATCAACAGCAGCTGGATTTTTTTTTTTTTTACGCCACTGTGTCCGATGGTTGTATTTATCATAATATACTCAGGTGAAGAGTGCCTTGAGGTAAACGGGGCATTCAAGAAAAGCAAACAAATCGATTGCATTAGAACACTCCAGACAGAGGTAACCTTTTGAACCTGGTATTAACCTAAATAATATTTTAGAGTTTCAGTTTATCACAGACTTCTATGAGCACCAGACTGATAAATGAACAGCTTTAAGCTCTCTTTCTGTATTTTTCAAGACATCGTGGCACAGCTGATTCTGTTTAATTATGCCTTCATGGATGCAAGGAACACATCCTTCAAAGAACGAATGAGTTCCATAATATTTTCTCTCACATTTACCTTACTCCTATCAAGTGGCCTTTACTACTGCGCAGGAACAAACAGTACATCCCGTCTGCACATTTTTCCCTGATTTGTATTACATTTCTGGAGACACGTTTCGCGGAGTGCGTCTGTCAGTCTCATTGGCCTTCCGTCTTAAATAATTTAGAGACCAGGTGTGAAGACTGCAAACCAACTGCCGGCATCTCTCTTAATGGACTCGCAGGCATCAAAAGGAATAGTCAACATGATCAGCTTGAAACTGTTGAAAGCAAGGAAAAGCCGCAGAGCCATCAGGGCTGACCTTTACGTCTTCTTGAAAACCTCACGTACTAATGTTCTCATTTGGTCCTGTACTCTTCTGCTTTCACACATAGGAAGCTGTGGCGGAAAATGGCGGCCAAAAAAGAGATAAAAGGGAATTAGAGTGCAACCAATTAAACACACCTGGCGATAATAAATTTTCCCTGAAGTAGCTCTTAAGCAGTTTCGTTCTTTCTGGCCCTATGAATAATTTGTTTTCTGGTCAGGTGCACTATTGATCATTCTTCAACGAAGCTATTTCTTCCTCATTAGCTTTCCAAACTTTCTTCGCCTCAATTTTCTACAGACACAATGCGGCACAAGATTATGTGAGGCTTGTTGCTTAGCAACAATCCTATCCCTACAGTGATAGCGGCTGAACGGCTCACCATGCCATCTTCCATTGGACGAGGTCACACGTTTTCTCCCCGGTAGTAATTTTGTTTTCTTTTCATTATTAAAATGAAGCCTACTTTCGCAAATTATATTTTACTAACAGGCACGGATTTTGTATGAATCGTAAACTCATTATACAAAAATAGGTCGTACATGACCCGGCTTCAGGAAGCTGCACCAAAGGAGAAGTAAGTAATGGTCTATCTTTTTTCTCAGAACTCTTTTCACACCTCAAAGAAGATATTGCCACTTTTTGCAACAATAATAAGCTCATGCCCTTTGTAGGAGCACAGAGGCCTCGTGAGTGTTGTTTTTTCAGTACAGGAGTAGTACTTGAACAGAATAAGATGTTGCAAGAAAAACATAATCCTTAGCGAATGCATTGAGTGTCCAGCGTTTAGCCCATTGTGATAACAGGAAAAAACTCCTATTAATAGGAATGCTTTTTATCACAATGTCTCAAGTTAGAAATGTAGTGATTTTAGACATTTCAGTTAGGAAAAGCAAGTTAGCAAATGGTTTTATCGCTTCTCATTTAAATATAATTATTTGTAGAGTTGTGATGAAAATATATGAATTAACTACAAAACTCCGTAGCAATGGAACTACAGAATTATGTTGATGCACGCAGTGCTTAATTTGAGCCTACGGCTTCCGGTGCTCGGCACCCGCACTTAATTGTCAACACCAGCACTTAAGACAATCCACCACATCGTGCCCCTGTTTGTCAAACTTAGAGATGAGCAAAACAACAGTTGTTTATTTCTTCAATATACATTAAAAATAACTAATATCAGCCGACCAATCCATTCTTATAACATTGGGGGCCTGGAATAGTCTTAATTGTCACACTTGTAAGAGTGTGATGGCAAGAAGTTATGCTGATTATGTAATTGACAACACTGTCAGGGGCAATGGGTGGTGCAAGCTTTGGTGGCCGCATGATGAGGGCCCTGGAACTTATTTTTATAAAAAAATTAAGCACTGGATGCACACCTAATAAAATAGTATATACCCCACATCTGAGGAACTTCTATAAAGAATATTACCAGTCTACGTTTTTGCAATGCAAATTTTTAACACAAATACAGCCAAAATCCACCACATAGCGCATATTTATTCTGCGCTAGTCATTTAGAGGCAAATAAAGCTTATTATTTCACAGAATGAGGAGGTCCCAATGTACCACAGTGCAAAAAGAGGTGGACTTTCTCCTATTGCTTGTAAGGCTGGTTTGCAAATCATCAAACCTACACAAGTATTATCCACTCTATGTTCCTCCAGGACGACAAAAGTATGACCTACTGAAAGATATGCCCAAGGACCGCTAAATGCTCCTCAACCTTCGGTCGAAAAACAACATAGCTCACAATCCTCACGCTGGTGTGACACCTAAAACTTAGTCCACATCTTTATCAGCCATTGGCACATTCTCCAGCAAAATCTTTGCGGTGTTCATAAAGAACTTTCACAACTGTGCATTAGCTGTGCTACAGCTGTTTTATTCTGCATCTACCCACAAATCTAAAAACAGACATTAAAGCCATCAATATGACTGGCCCGGGAAATGGCCTGAGTCCTTACAAGTTGGACCCTGAGGGTCCCCTTGGAAATGAGGAATTATCATTGAGAGCAGCAATACTGGGTCTGATTCGCCTGGTAATTCCTCATTTTCCTTTGTATTTTCACATGAAAATATTGGCTGCGTAAAGCAAAATAACCATCTCCACAGGAGCACCCCGGGTCTCCTTATTCCAATGGGTCTGGTAACGGTTGTGTGAGAGGTCATTTGTAATGAGAGCCTTAGTGGTAAATAGCACATGTTTGTAGTGACCCCCACCCCCCAGGGGGCTATCTCACTTCATCAACATGTTTCAACCTATTAGGAAGCGAGGTGGGTAATGGTAGTTTATTAATCACACCTTCTTGAAGAGATAATTGTAGGGTTTAGTTCTGGAAACAAACAAATATATGAGTTGGTGCTCACTTGGTATCAGATACCCTACTACACACGGGTATAGTCAACAATAAAATCATAGGGTCTGTCACACATAATGAAGTACAGAAAGATACTGAAGCACTCTTAGGGAAGTCCACAAATCAAGTCCACAAAGTAGGGTGTGTAGGAAATCGAGAGTTTATTCAAAATAATACAAAAAAGTGCGAAGCAAATCCAATGTTCCTTATGATTGTACCATCAAGACAACAACGGACACGTGTTTCATCACAATCGATGACTTTTCCAAGGCTGTCAATGTACAATGTTTTTGTATGACAGGAATTAGTCATCATATTGTTTAGCACTAAGAAGGTTTAAGAAAAAACCATAGGGAGAAAAGGACCAAGAAAAAGCAAAAAAGTCTGTATTGCCATTGTCACATTGCCTATAATTGCCATACAGTCCACACATTCATCAAATTAATGAACAAGCATCCATACACCATTTCAGGTTTTTGAGTATATGCAACAACCATCAGTCACAACAATTTATTTCAAATACATTCTCAGCCATGAACCTTTAATCAATGGAATATACTAGTGCCTGTGTAGTGTAAAACAAATCCCCAAGGTTTCTCTATTCTCTCATCAAGACATTGAACTAGAATGGTGCAATTTCATATCTTTTAGTTTTTTGATTTGCTTGAGTTAAACAGGTTTAGTTCTTCTGTCATAAATAGTGCAGCAAATATGCACATCGCCGTTAAGCCTGTAGGGAGAAGGTAGCCTTAGATATCAATTCACACTGATGGGATCTTACAACAGTAAAAAATTTGTCCTGGGCATGCCTGGCTATTGAAGAAGCTAGGCAGCATATCCGATCACATGCTTCAGCAGAGGTATCTTACCATGGCATCCATCCTGATACTATTTTTGGTTTGTGTACTGGTGCACCCATGATGCTTGTCGGCAGGACCTCAGAATTTGTAAATGTGACCACACCTAAAAGCAACTCGAAGGACACAAGAGGAACGACTGGAGACTAAGGACATGTAGGAGAATGATGAGTGTAGCAGACACAATTAGGTCAATTTTATATTTAAGTGATTCTCAGCATTATTCAGTTTTATCACTTTATAAAAGAGAATAATGTGCCAGTGATCAGTGGGTTTGGAAGATACACAAACAGAATATGCAACAGAGGAAAGCTCTGTTATCCAGAAGAGACAGCACGTTTTTCCCTTGATGTTGATTTATGTTTGGTCAAAATCTGCATTTGCATTACCTTGTTACATGTTATATCTTAAAATCCTTTTTTCATCTTGCCTCTATACTTACATTGGTTTTTTCAACTCAATATGATGTTAACACCCATTGTACTTTTTCAAGTCATTATTGCTGTGCTAACATTGACATTTTCATTAACTAATGAACAAAAAAAGTGGAGGTTGTAGCTTCAGTTTATTAGGTTACTTAGATGGGCTTGCTTTTCAGCACAAGAGAAGTATAAAACATATTGAAAAATAAGACTTAACTTCCCTGTCGAATTTACAAACTAGAAGGAAAGATGGCTCCACTTGTTTTGGCATTTGGCATTTGGAGGAGGAGCATAAGTCGAAGTCCACTGAAGGCTGCAGCATTTGGTTCAAGTTGACCTTTCTGTGAGGGTCCTGTTACGCTCAGTTGGGCTCTCAGCACATCACAGCATGGTGGCAAACATATAGGACATGGAGCCACCCCTTTTTTATTCTCCCTGCCTCTGGCCATGCCTGACCATCGGCGCGTGTGTGTGCATGTCATTAACTTGAGTAGTGGCTGGGTGGCACACTACATCTCATCAAACCTTTTGGACAATTAGACCATACCATTTACACATTACTTGTGAGGGCATAGGACAACAATGTGCTAGTAACTCTAAATCCACAACATCCCAATTATACAATCAGATGGAGAGAGAGAGAGGGGGGAGAGAGAGAGAGAGAGAGAGAGAAATATTAAACATAAAACAAGTTCGTAACAATAACTGAATATCACCCAGTCCACCGGAACCACTTCGGCCAGACCATTGTGTCTTCGCTCGTCATTCTTGGCTCCCTTGCCATTCACAGCAAACACAATCTTTAAGTCTCTGACTAGGTCGAAGGCTGGATCTCAAATGGTATGGACGCCTTCAGCTGTCTCTTCCTACAGACATCACAGCCGCACCACACTCGGCCGGATGCTCTTCTCTCTGTTGACTGGAGTCACTCCTGCTCCTTTCTTCTGATGCTGGATGACCCATATCTTCAAGTCCTTAACTCATGCCACTGGCATCCAATTTACACCACAAATCATTCTACAAAGTCTCTGTCACGACTTCCTGGTGTACTCTCCAGAACCAGGACGCATTCCTAGCGACCTCAGTGTTTCCCTTTTTTACGGTCACCATAGTTCCCTTGATTACTACAATCTCCCATGGTTCTCTCTCAAATGGAGTTCTGAATTTCCACCCTGGGTGATGATCTTTCATGACCACATGGTCTCCAACTCACAATGTTCGTTCTATTGCTTTCCTGTCTCGACTGGCTCAGTCATTGGTAGCCTTTCTTTTATCTTGGGCTGCACCTTCATCGATGAGCACTGGC
The DNA here is from genome assembly GCA_963921515.1 of Calotriton arnoldi. Classification (NCBI taxonomy): domain Eukaryota; kingdom Metazoa; phylum Chordata; class Amphibia; order Caudata; family Salamandridae; genus Calotriton; species Calotriton arnoldi. The sequence continues at coordinate 78,826 of CAWUFW010008633.1, read as the reverse complement.
TGCCAGGACTCGCTTGCAGGCAGCAGACCCTGGGTGTGCCTTTTCATCATCAAGTCACTTGGCGCACATCCTGTGGTGCAATGAGGTGTTTGGCAGAATGCTCTCACAAACTGATGTAAACAGCATTCAAGGTTCTCTTTCTGATCCACCCAAATCCGGAGAGATTTGTTGAGTGTTTGCAGAAACCTCTCCACCTCCCCATTGTCTAGAGGCCAGAGAGGGGTGATACGGCGATGCCAAATGCTGAGGTGTTGTAGATACTCATGAAACTCCAGACCTTGAAAAGGTGGCCCATTGTCCATTTTGATTTCGTCAGGTATTCCCAACAGAGCGAACACTCTCTCAAGTACTGACCTTACGATTTCAAATTCTGTCGACCTTACCAGTTCAACCGCAGGAAATTTGGTGTAACTATCAATGAAGACTGTGGGTCCTGAATCATCACCGGCCCAGATGCACCAGTGGCTCCAGTGATCACTTAAAATGCTCCTACTAAGCCGTGGTTGTCAGTGAACATAGATTTCAGCAGTTTCCCAGACAACCGCATTAAGATTCTTCCGGTTGTCTGGGAAACTTCAGAAATCTAGGCTCACTGACAACCACAGCTTAGTAGGAGCATTTTAAGTGATCACTGGAGCCACTGGTGCATCTGGGCCTGTGATGAATCAGGACCGACAGTTCTGTACTCAATCTTCACCATGCGATCCATCCCCAGAAACCATTCCTTCCATCACAATCTGGCTTTGGTTTTAGCCATACCCTGGTGCCCTTGGTGTGCTAGCTCAATGGTGCAGTCCCACGGATTTCTTGGTATGACTATCTGATGGCCTCTTAACACCAGGCCTTCCTCTCCTTCAATGAGCACATCCAAGCAGCACAACAGGTGCATGTGGGTGCTGCTATTTTCCATCATTAACTCACTCACATCATCAAGAAATTTCCTCTACCTGTGATTCTTGAGGGCCTCCTTCATTCGCATCAGACAGGCATCTTCGCTCATTGCCTCGACTACCTCTGCCATCAAAAGAGCTTTAGGACATGCCATTTCAGTGATTATCCAGAGTAGGTCATCTGACCCTGAGTCTATTTCCAGTGGCTGGCCTGGATCATCCATTAGTGGGTGGCATGACAAGTAGTCCGCGGGATTGTTCACTCCTGGCTGATAAGCAAACTCAAATTAATATTGTTGGAGCTGGACAGCCCATCTTTCAATCCTTGGCGGACCATTGCGAGCTGACCCTGCAAATACAATGGCTTGTGATCAGTTATCACTTGGAAATGGTGTCCACACAGGTATAGATGGAAGTGCTTGCAGACCCTCCTGTGATGGCTAACACCTCCCGTTCTTTCTGGGCATAGCACATCTTCACTGTTGATAGCACTCTTCTGCCATATGCATTGGGAACCCATTTGCATTTTCTTTTTGCATGCAGAAGCCCTGCGCCCAGCCCTACTGGACTGGCATCCAAAATTAGTTCAGTTTTCTGCCAGGAGTCAAAGTATGCCATCATAGCTCCATGCAGGAATGCATTCTTTACATCTTGGAACACGTGTGATGTTTTGCTGCTCCATTCCCAGTTGACATCCTTGTGACTTAAGACTCTCAGTGGTTCAGCTAGCGTGGCCAGGTTTGGGATAAACCTACCGCAGTAGTTGGCCAGCCTGATAAAACTGTGGACCTCCGAGGGATTGTGAGGAATTGCAGCTGCCTTGATCACTTCTATTTTCCTTGGATCCACTTGCAAACCTCCAGTCCATAATTTGTAAACACATTGGTGTAGAACAGACACTTTTGTCAATGTAGCGTCAATCTGCATTCTACCAGTCGCTGCAGGGTGGCCCTAAATTTTTCATGGTGGCCCTTCAGCGTCGTTGAGAATATAAGAATGTCATCACTGGCATTGAGTACCCCAATCAGCACTGAAAGCATGTTCTTTATCGCCTCCTGGAACACTTCGGCAGCTGAATACATACCAAAGCTGAGGTGCTTAAATCTCCAGAGCCCCACGTGAGCAGAAAACGTGGTGATGTACCTGGTTGACTCCTCCAACATGAGTTGGTGGTACCCAGAGTTGAGATCAAGTTTGGAGAACCATTTAGCTACATTCAAATCGGCCACTATCTCGTCAATGGTTGGCGTGATATGCCGTTCTCTGAGTGTGGCCTTGTTGGGTAGCCTCATGCCTACACATAGTCGTAGCATGCCCAGCTCTTTGGGCACAATCACCAACGAGGACACCTACGGAGATGGTTCTTTCACTGTCTCTTTCTCCCCAGCATGTTCCATTTGCTTGAGTTCTCTTCCCACCTAGGGGCGATGATGAAAGGGCACCCTCCTGTGTCGCAGCACCACGGGACGAATTGTGTTGTCAATATGTAGCTTAACCTGGACATCTTTCAGGCACCCCAGCCCATGAAACAGTATAGGAAACTCCTCCATGATGGTATTTGCATTAGATTGGTGGACTTGTTTCGGAAATACTACTAGCCCCAGGTCCTCTGCAGTTTTTTTCACGCCCTCAACCTCAATTTGGCACACTGGTGGCAGTCTCCGTTTTTCATTTGCACGACCTGTGAAGGATACAGTGAACACATTATTATCTTCCTCCTCTTCTACCTGGCCACCTCTGCCTCAGGAATGAGATTGCCATCATCTTTGCCACCAGCGACAGTTGTTGGATGTTCATAGGTCATCCTGGCTTGGCTCCTCTTCCTGACCCTGCAGCCATACTACGACACACCTTTGCAAATTTATTGGGCCAACCACACTTAAGGGACTGTTTTCCTTGTGTAGGGCATCCTCTGGAAGGGTGTCGAACCATGTCACAGTTCCCACATGCTTTGTCACTGGTTTGAAATGCACTACTTGCCCTGGGTTTCAAGGGGTATCGTTGAATGGCATCCACGTGCTCCTTAATTTTCACCCCACTCATGACTAGATTAGCTGGGACGGCGCACGCAAGGGCAGACTCCATGGCTCCTGCCCTGGGGTCAGTAAGCTCATGAGACCTGGCAAGGATGAGGATCTTGTCGCGCGATATGACAGGTTGCTGCAGAATCAATTTCTGAAGATTGGACAGAGAGTTGAGATGGGAAAGAGGTGTGATGCAGTGGCCAGGGCGGCTGACTCCGGAACACGGGGGCTCACGGTCCGAACCCCAGCGTCAGGTTAGCCCAGCACCTTGTGACTCTGGGCAATAGCTCGCTTAATCTTCCCGACGGCCCCCAGCGCCGGGACACCTCTCCGGAGGTAGCTGTGTGCTTTACAAATGCTAGTATTTCATTTATTTCATCTCGTCCTGCTTGTTTATCTCTGTGCACATGCTCGCCATCTTGCAGAGCCTAGCAAAATAAGTGTCCACCGACTCTCCCTCACTCTGAAAGGTCTGGCTCAGTTTGAGCCTCTCAACGTCAGGGTTCATTTGAGCATCAAAGTGTCTATTTAACTCAGCCACCACTGCATCAAAATCCTCCGGCGCTCCTGTGTTCAGCAAGTTTTGGAACAAATCGTAAAGTTCATCCCAGGTTATGTGTAGCATTAGGTACCCCTTCACGGCGCCGTCCGTTTTGTGGGTCGCGCGGAAAATATGTTGCATTCTTCAGACCCAGTGGTGCCATCTTGGTGCTACAGTTGCCGGATCATCTAATTGGCTAAATGGTGGTAGTGCGCACACCAGGGCCAGCGCGCTCTGATGCAATGCATGAGGCATCGGGGATGGGGGTGCGCAGCTACTTGCTCTTGCACACTCATCTCAGGTGCTTGCTGTGAATGCTTTTCGTGTCTGTCTGTGCACTTACTTCCTTGTGTGCCTCCTTGCTGGCAGACTGCTTAGGTCCAGCTGTCCACTCCTTGAGAAAGGGCCTGTCTTCTTCCAGTACCCACGTGTGTCAGCCCTTCCTGCTGGCTCCAGCACATGCAGGGTGCTGTGACAGGCTTCTGTAATGGAGAAATGTGTTGCTGTGCTCTTGCCCTCCCCACTGCTCACTTGCTCGTAGAGCGCACTCTCAGCACGGTGGTTCTCAGGGTCAGTGCAGCCTTCAGCTGCAACATGTGTGTGTTTTTTTTCATTCTTAATGGGTCAGTCTGCTTTACTTCTCGCAGGCGCCTGTGCTTAGCGCCTTGCTGCTACCGACCTCACAGCAGTGTCGTAGGGATGACCCCCCACTCGTTGCCAATGTGGGGGTCCTATTACGTCCAGTCAGGCCCTTGGGGCATCACAGCATGCCAGCACACACATAGCACGAGGATCCTCTGGGGATTCTACGTGTGTGCCCTCTAGTGGTCACTGCCCCTTTTTTACTCTCCCCGCCTCTGGCCGCGCCCGGCCAGCGGCGTGCGTGCACGTCATTAACTTGAGTAGTGGCTCACTACACTATCCTCAGAAGGATAAGGAGGGAGGAGCTATTGAAGGAAGATAAAAGTGCTCTACATGAGCTCACAGAAAGTACTAGCTCCATACAGGCTGGAAGAACAAAGCATCCTCAACATGTTGTATGCCAAATGGGTCAAACATGTACTAAAATTTGCACCCCTGGACCTCCATTTGTGAGTTCCTGCTTGTACAAAATGTTTGTGTCAGCGGTTTCTTTCAGAGTGCACAAGCAATGGCTGCTGACATTTTACAACCACGTTTTACATGCATACCATACCAAATCTTGAATGCAGTGATGGGTGGAGTTCTGTACAAACAATGCAGAGCATGGTGTTGTAAATTATACTTTTTATGTTTTAGCATTTTTCACCATGTTGTTAGAAGTCCATATTTCAACCATGTCAGAACTGTACCACTAAAGTTAAAGGAAAATTATTCTGAATTCGAAAGATGAATTATTTCTGTATTTATGCACTGTGTGATGCCTTTTAAGTATTTCAGAGTTCTGTTGGAAACAGAAGTCCAGCTTGAAGATAGGAATGGAAAGTTAAATACCAATATGGTATGGTGGATAAACAAGTCTTAGGGGTCGATTACGATGTCGGGCGGATTGCCACCACCCGCATGGCGGTGGCGATCCGCCCGCCATAATCGCCCGTCCGCCAACAAATTCCCCCCGCCATATTACCATGGCGGATGGGAGCCCGGCAGACGGTAAGACCGTCCGCATGTTTTCCGCCCGGCCGAACAGTCGACCGGGTGGAAAAGGGTTTAACATGGTGGCGGTGTCTGCAAGACACCGCCATCCATATTATGATGCCGGCGGAGATGAGCCTTTCCATGGTGCCGTCGCCGCCATGGAAAGGCTCGCGGTCTTTGCTGTTGGGGGCCCGTTGTGGGCCCCCAGGGTGTTGGGGGTGGGGGCTGCACATGGGGTGTACCTATGGTACCCCCCTGCATCTGCATGCACAAGGTGGCAGGCACCGCGCGGTGCCTGTCACGTTGTGCATGCAGATGCACAACATGCATTTCCAGCACTGTGGCGGGCGGTGTTGTGAGCACTGCCCGCCACAATGCTGGAAATGGGGGATGCCACCGCCACCGTGGCGGTGGCATCCTAATCACATGTGCGGGACCGCCGCACACATAGCGGGCGGTCCCATTTACCGGGGCGATGGCGGGCGGACAAAGTCCGCCCGCCATCATAATCGGCCCCTAAGTTTCTACTTTTGCAACCTCAATTATAGATAGAGTTACGTTGTATGTGCATTTGCACACGCATATACAAATAACATCTGATGCAGAAAACATAAGCATGTCCTGTTATGCAAATTATCCGGTATCTGCACATGAAGCAGCATACATTATGAAGGACAGCAGTGTACTCGAAGACATGATATGTTTATCACACAGTTGCAGTTATTGGGGAGTATCCTCATTACATATTCGTAGGCATGCAGTTTACATTCGCATCATGAATATTCTCTTAAAGTACTCTTTTGCTAGCATCTCTGAATCTATGGTTACTTGGATCAATTTTATGTTTTCATTCTCAAGTAGTAAAAAAGTATAGAGGAGGACAAATTGAAACCCAGAACACTATAGACGGCTCATTTGGCTTGATGACAAGCAGATTTTTCTGCCTGCAATTCTTGGGGACTTACATCGTGTATAACCCTCAGAAAGTATGGCCTGTCATTGAGATGTTCCTTATCTTCCAAAGCTTTACCATCCAATGTAATCTATAAATTCAGAATATGCAGTGCCTGCAAGTTTTTGTGTATTACTCTACATATTTTTTGGATGATGTACAGATCAATTTTGTCAGGCTCAATAACCTATTGCAGCTGCAGGTAAGCTCAGATTCATTACAGAACCCACATTGTGATCATAATTCAGATTTTCCCCTGCTGGGGTGGGTAGAAAACCATTATTTTAATAAAGACATGCAGGCTAACATTATACATATCCTATTTACTGCTCTCAAACAGTGGCAAGAAAGATAGAACATTGAAATACGAATTAGAACTTTAAAACATTCCAAACATGCATAAATACTTAGAACATGCAGCCATCTTCCTTCGTTTTTGCTGTGGATGAACAAAGTTCTATACCAAGAAACAACCAACCACTCCAAGAACTCTCTTGAAATCTTCTTCAATTTAAACTCTATCTTCTTCTGCATACTGATGTCAATGTCAACGTGTCCTGAAAGAAAACAAAAAAACATAAGGCTGGGATGACACACATGATTTCTACCCTCCCATCTGTTGAAAATCTGAATTTTAAGGCATGGCACGAAGGTCAATATTATGCATGTTCATAGCCTTGCCATAACATTTACTTCTGCTCATTCTACTGGTTTAAAATTAACATTACACACCGAAACAGTTGCCCAATCTACTGAAGAAAAAATGCTACTCAAACTTTCTCCCACCAAAAAAGGCTTGTAAACCATAGCGCCTCTGGTATAATGTGCCCCAAAACTAGAAATATCAATCCCTGCTCTTTTCATAATTTTTTTAAGCCATCTCGCTAAAGTAGGATTGGAAACTGACTTGTGTGAATGTCTAAATGAAACAAATAACTGGGAATATTCCTGATTTCTCATATCTTTAGTACTTGTCTCATACTCTCTCAAACAGTTAACCACACACAAATATTCCCTGTCCACCATGCTGGGATAACAAATAGCTCAAGACATAGGGGCCGATTACGATGGTGGTCGGAAAGGCTCCGAACAGGATTTAGATTCGGAGAATCCGATTCGGAACCTATGTTTCCGACTGAATCAGATACATTTCCGAACGACCGATTACGATGCAAGGAAACTGTTTGGGCTGTCCGAATCGGTTCTGATCGGCATACGGACAGGCCGAGAAGTTCGGAGCCGAATCATACAGCTGTATTGACAGTGTTTCCGTCCAAGCAATTATGATGCCCAATTCTGACAGCCGCTCTGAATCGGTTTGTCCAACACAGAACAGCTGTCGGAAACTGACTTTGGGGGCCCATAGCAGGCCCCACTTCACCCGGAGGCCTCCGGTTGGGGCCTGTGGGGGTACCCAATTTGACCCCTCTTTACAACCATGCACAGTGTAGCAGGAACCGTGGGGTGCCCGTCACAGGGTGCAAGGTTTTCCCCAACCATCCCTTTTTTCAATGGGAGCCTGTGTTCTCGTTCGGAACACAGGCTCCCATTGAAGTAAATGCTAGTCCGAACGAACGATGTTCGGAAGCATCGTAATCGGTCGGTCAGACTCGCAGAACCCAATTCGGTCGGAAACGATTCCGAAACCGATTTGGTCGGAAGAGTTTCCGACCAACATCGTAACTGGCCCCATAGTCTTAGTCCTATTCCAGATAAAAAGAACACATCCTCTCTGGCTGACAACTTCTTGAACAAATCTTCAAAGCCCATACATCAGAAAACCTCCAGAAAGAAACCAGACAAAGTAACATAGCCAACTTTAATGACCGATCTTTAAGGGCAACAGCTCATTGTCACCTCAACATGCCAACTCCTTTAAAATCCAATCAAAATCCCAAAGGGAAGAATATCTTGAACCTGGAGGGATCTTTAATGGAACACTCCTAACTAACCTCCTCACCATATCATGTTGCCCTACCATACACCTTCAACCAACACATGGCTAGCAGAAATTGCTGAACAACTTAAATTCACTATTCTATAAGAACTACCTTCTTTAAACACTTCCCCCAAGAAATAAACCACACTCACTACAGTAGCCAAAATGGGATCCAAATACCTCTCAGAGCACCCCCCCCCCTCTTTTCCTTGCCAACCCATAAGCCTTTCTTGTACCTGGCACCTAAGTTCCCTTGATGAGCTTCAAAGCTTCTGACGATAAGCCTGAGATCTGGCATACTCTTCTGAAATCCTCCATCCCATCATTCAAAGATTCCCCTGTGACAGCAAATCATGATTCTCTCTGACTGGATTCACTAACAGCCCTTTAAAACAAGGAAATAGAATTGGATTGTCTACTAACAAACTTATCAGATCTAGAAGCTACACCTTGCACCCCCAAAAAGGGGCCACCAGAAGCACCTCTGCCCATTTTCTCCTCAGCTTCACTAACAACCTCTAACTCATTTGAAACAGTGGGAACACATATCAGTGAACCACACTCCAACTCTGTAGAAATGCATCCACTTTCTCTGCCTCTGGATGCTGCTTCCAACTGTAGAAAACCAAAGCTGTGCATTCAACCTACTCACAAACAAATCCACTGTTAATGGACTCCATTACCTCTCTAACTTCCTTGTCCAACCTCCAATCTCTTCAATCCCTCAAATTTCTTGAATTCCAATCTGCCACAGAATTGCTCAACCCTGCAATATGCTGAGCTTGAATCATGATAGTTTCACTCAGATAATAATGCCAAAAAACTCTTGCCAAATCTGCTAAAGCAATTTGTGAGGAAATGCCTCTTTTTGCATGTTCACCCTCACATGTTGGGACTGATGCTGCTGTTTTTTGAGTCTGACAGTGCACTGATGTCTGCTAACCAGATATCAGTGCCAGTGTTCTAACTTCTACAAAATGTATGTTGAATTGGTTACCCCTAATTAGCAGAGGCTGACTTACTTCTAAGTCCCAAATATATGGTACCCATGGAATGGAAGACAGATTGTCCACCCAGGAGTGTAGCACTGCTTGTGGCACCCTGTGTGTGACAAAGTACAAAATGCCCCTGGCCTGCCACTGCTGGCTGGAAGGGCAGTGGTAACACTGCTAGTTCGACTTTGCCATTCAAACTAAGGCAAAACCCCACATCCTGTCACAATATATATGTCTCTCTTAAGGAAGACCTATTGATCCCTAAGGCAGGGAGCTGTGTATTATCCTTTGTATAACACATTTTATTGAGTGTATTTTAGTTGATAACAACATCAAAATAAAAAATCAGGCTTAGGCTGCCTGGGTCACAATTAGAGCACCCATGAGTGCACAAAAGAAATGCAGAGTTACACACTGAAACAAGCAGGGAATATGTCACTGAAACAAAAGCATGTATACACTGCACATCAGAGAATGTTCTCAGTCTCAACCAATGTGCCCCTTGTCCTCAGTCCATATCCTCCATATTCAGTCATATTTCTGGGGGAACTACCCACGTCTTATACACCAGTTTTTCCACTGCCGTGCAGGAGTCCATGCCACGGACTTACTCATGTATGGATGACGCCTGCACACCCCTCCAATGCCTGGGAAGGACTCCCTTGGCCACCATATACGCTGTGATCAGAGAGCGGACAGCTCTGTGGTCACCCATGGATTCCATAATTCCCAATAAAACGGTCTTGGGATCAAGCACCAAGGGAATTCCCACCACCCGCCTGACATGTCTGTTGACGGCCGTCCTGTATGCCTGTACCTCTGGACAAGTCCAAATAGTGTGGTAAAGAGTTCCTAGCATAGACCTATACCGCAAACACACTGGGTCACAAGACTGACCGATACACCAAAGTCACTCAGAAGAGTAATACATCCTATAGAAATATCTGAACTGAATCTGATGACAAACCATAGAAATTGCAAATGTCCTCAAAGCCGTCTTTGCCTCCGCCCATTCATCATCTTCAATGGCCTCCCATTGGGCCCTCAGTGTCCCCAGGGGGTCGGGCGTGTTGATAACCAAAGACTTATAAAGTCTATATGGGCCTCCATCACACAAGTCATCAGTTACTATTTTACATTCAATTAGGTTGAATTCTGGGAGTGTAGTAGGCCTGTCTGTAAAGCAAGTCAGAGCATGCCGCAGCTGAAGATAGGGGAAAAACTGGGAATAGTGGAGACTGAATTTCTTCGGTAGCTCCTGAAATTAACGTGTGTGCCCATCCCTGCAGACATCTCTCAGTGTGGAGATACCGATCAGATCCCACAGCAGAAATTCAACCAACCTCGCTGTCTCTACCAGCCACATCCCATGCCAGAGTGGGGTAGTCCCTGTAAGAGTGCTATACCCTTTGGTATGGTGTAGTGCCAACTGCCAACAGCGAAATGGGACCTGAGTAACCAGTGGGAGGGAATGCAGAGGCTCCCAGCTGTATAGTAAGGAGAGCAGACCGTAGGGGTGAAGGAGAGCTGATTCCAACTGTGAGCCGGATCTCCCCTATCCACCTGGAACCAGACGTCAATGTTGACCTATTGCGAGGCCCATTAATATAGCCGAATATCATCCCATCCTAAGCCTGAGACAACTGGGGAGTAGTGTAACTTCATTAAAAGACACCCAAGGTATCTTCCCAGCACATAAAAAAGTGCAATTCTGTAGATAAAGTGGGTGATTTGATGTAAGGATAATGCTGTAGTGAGCAGAGGAAGCGAGGGAGAGCCACCATCTTGAAAAGGCCCAATGCCTGCATTGAGCTTAGCCACTTGTTCATGTCTCTCTGTGCCTGAGATACCAAGGGGGTGATATTGAGGTCCCAATACCTGGATTGAGAAAGAGCAACCGTCATGCCAAAATCACGGAAACATTCCCCTGCTATCCATACTCGAGAATCCATCCAGTCTCTAGACACCTCCCCCAGATGGGCACATGGGTTGATTTGTTCCAGTTAAACCTGAGGCCTCCCCGTAAATTTCAAAAATTTCTATGAGCCATAGGAGGGTATATCAGGACTCCTAAATATGAAGAAGCTTGTTGTCTGCGTACAGCAAAACCCTGTCTTCCACCCCGTCCCCCTAATCAAAGCTACAGACTTTGGTATCTATCCTAATGAGCTCCACCAGGGCCTCCATTGACAGAGTAAATAATAATGCCGGGTGCCCCTCTCAACTGGGAAGCGTATGGAGAGGGCCTTTTTGACCCAAGCTTGTGACCATAAATTGGTGTACAGTATCGACACCCACCGCCAGAACAGGGGACCAAATCCCCTCTTGTGTAGGACCGCAAAGAGGTAGGGTCAATGTACCATGGCAAACTCATGCTCTATGTCCACTAAGAGGAGCACAGCATCTCCCCTTAGTTCCTCCCATTGGGCCAAAGCCACATGCAAGTGCCTTAAACAATGGCAGATGCCCCTGAGTGGCATGAATACATTCTGATCTGCATGGACTATCGAGCGAACCACTGCAGTCAAGCACATGGCCAGCACCTTGGCCAGGATCTTTACTTCCAGATTGATGAGTGATATAGATCTAAAAGACCCACAGTCCTCTGGAGGTTTATCCGGCTTCAAAAGGACCATTAGAGTAGCCGCTCTCAGGTAATAAAGGGTGTCCCACTGAGGAGTGTCCCCTGATACAATTCCAACAAGAGTGGGATCAAGAAAGGCGTATATCACTGGGGCTTTCCCTGAGGGCATGTAAGAAATCATGTTCTGGATTTCTTCAGCAGATAGGGGCTCATTTATGTCCCTGTGCTTCGAGGTCAACAATATCCGCATGGGCATGTCAAGATTCAAGGACAAATCCTGCTCATTGGAGAGTAGCTCCTGGACAGCATGTAAGTCCTTGAAATGGGAAGCAAAGCCTCATGCCAAGCCAGATGCCCCAGTGATGATGTCAACCTCCGCTGACCTTAACTAGGCTATCATGGTGGAAGGGCAGTCAGCTGTTGCAAACCAGTAGATCAATTTGCCCACCTTGTCCCCCATTTTGTAGACCCAACCCAGAGCATGAAGCAAACTCAACTTTGAGGAGTCAAGTAATTTGGAGCGGAGGTCCAGGCGCACCTGCGCCAGCTTGTGCTGTTCACCTGCATAAGGGGAGTGCCAGTCAAACCCCCTAATTCTGTGATCTCATGCTCCAGGTGCAGCAGATCTTCCTCCCTATGCTTTGTGAGGCCCCAATAAATGAAAACACTCGGTCTCCTAGTACCATCTTGAATGACTCCCACAGCATCACCGGAGAGGCTGTGGAACCCTAGTTGAATTCAAAATATTCCACTATGGTGTCTCTAATCTTTTCCGCAAAGTCCTCCTCCCGCAGCCACAATGCATTCAACCGACCCAACCCCCTCTCTCCTTGGTCACTCCCACCCACCATCAGTAATACCGGAGAGTGGTACAATAAGGCTCGGGAAAGGTTGCAGGTCTGCCTAACTAGCCTGACATCAGAAGAGGGGAGGAGGGAGTAGTCCATTCGAGAGGACGTGCCATGTGGAGCGGTGCGCAGACAAAATATCGAAAATAAATATCAGGATGCAAAAATATTGAGTTTTTAATTTTGTGATACACAAATATCATGATGCAGGAATATCATTGACAAGAATATTGATTTTTTTTAAGGTAAGTGATATTGATGTCAAAAATATCTATGTTGATAATATCGTTTACAAAAATATCTATGTTGCTAAGATCGATGTTAAAAATATCTATGGTGTTAATATCATTTAAAAAATATTGTTAATAATATACATTTTTAATTATTTTCAAGTATTTTAGTATATGTTATAATTGTATATGTTTTAACTTGTTTATATAATTATTGCTATTGTTTTTTAATATAGTTTGCAAACTTTAGTTGTTTTTTAAATTAACCGTTTATTGTAATTTTTAGTGCTGTAATGGGTTGTGGGTTTTGAAGGGGTATAGGGTGGGAAGTAATTTAATTATAATAAATTAATAATGCGTTTTAAATTATTATTAATTATTTAATTGATAATTAATTATGTAATTTGTGTAATTAATATTTTTCCAGTTAAGATTTAGGTGTGGGTTGTAGGGTTTTCTAGGGGCATAGGGTGGGAAGTAATTAAATTATAATTAATTATTAATTACATTTTTTAAATATTATTAATTATTCAATTGATAATTAATAATGTTAATTGTTCAATTAATCTATTTTCTAAGTTATGTTTTAGGTGCATGTTGTGGGGTTTGTAGGGGTAGAGGAAAGGAAGTAAATTAATTTAAATTAATTATTAATTTATTTTCAATTTGTAATTGTTTATTTGATAATTAATTATGTAAATTATGTAATTAGTTTATTTTAGAAGTTATGTTTCAGGTGCAGATTGTGTGTTAATAGACATACAGGGTGGGAAGCAAATTAATTACAATTATTATTAATTATTAAATTGATAATTATTTATGTAAATTGTGTAATTAAGATATTTTTTAAATTAGATGTCAGGCGCAAGTTGTTGGGTTTGTAGTTACCCCATGGTGGGAAGTAAACCAAGTATAATTAATTAATAATTATTTAAATTACTATTTAATATCTAAGGGGCCCATTACGATGGCGGGCGGAAGCACTACCGCCGTGCTGGCGGATGCAAAAACCACCAGTTACCGCCGGCACGCAGCAGTCCACACGCCCGCCCAATTACGATGCGAAAAGCAGGCCAAACACCGCCGGCAAGCCAGCAACACCGTCCGCCATCAAAGTGCGCCCGCACACGTAGCGGCGCAGCCCAACTGACACACACCGTCCGACGAAACACGTCCCGCCCGGCGCATAAATTACGATGCCGCAAACAAACGGCTCCCACGGCAAAGAGACACCGCACGTGAAAGAGAGGCGGAAACACGGACGCAGAGCACGGACAACGAAGAAGCGGCACCCCGGGCATGAATCCAGCACTGCAGGCCCTTCCCATGCTTCTGCTGATGCACCACCAAGGACGCAACGTACCGCGGAGACGCAGGTAGGCACACACACAACAAGTGCACGCAAACAGCGCACACAGTGCAAGGGCGGATAAAGCGGACAACCCCCACCAGCGCGTGCACACTACACATCCACCATTGCATCCACATATGACACACAGGCCAAATCCTAACATCGCGGAACACATGTGTACACACCACCTGGGACTAGGAACCAACCACCCCGTCACGGCCCCAAAGCGCCGATGACGCCGCCACACATGCGCACAACGCAGAGGCCAACCGCAGCGCCATGCATGCGTCGCACACAGACACAGGGACACAACCAAGCAGCACACACACCAGCCCCACCCCGAACGCACATGACACGTGACAGGCCGGCCACAGACATGTCCCCAACGCCCAATTCACGGACAACACCCAACGCCACACAACCGACGCACACATGTCAGTTAAGTCACGCAACAGCAGGACACACCCCAGTGTAACAAACATGGCGAAGCACACAGCGGCGGCAACACCAACTAGGAGAAGCAGGGCTCCTTCGGGAAGAGGAACGCCAGTACCACACTGAAAAACCCATACCACCCTGCACATATGAACAAGACACATGAAACGGAACACCAAAGAGCCCGGGGACCGACAACAGGTGGCCCAAGAATTACATCCACACACAAGGCCCAACGCAGAGCGGAAAGGCAGCCTGCCGCCCACACAAGGGAGAGCAGACAGCACTGAATGACCTTCCATTCCAACACCGAAACCACAGCCCTACGACAGAAGCCGGTGAATACAGCCATTGTCCAAGAATAGACCAACACAGGCATGCCGAGGAGACCGACCACACGGCAGATAGCGCATATCACAGAAGCACACAACGGACGGGGAGGAAAGAAGAAAACACTCCCCATGTCGGCCACATGCAAGTTAATTGGAAGGAGTCACACAGCACCGACCTTGAACTGTCTGAGAAGCATGTGGGAAGAGGGCCCGTGTCCTCCAAACAAGCCAACAGAACACAAGTCCTGTCTCCCCACGACTACACAGAGCTCACAGCAACCCCAGAGCGTGCACATTGCAGACTGCACACACAGCCGGAGCACGCCACCTCTACGAACCGCTGCGAAATGGCAACCGCAACACACCTACCCAACTACGCCGAAGAGCTCAAGCTGTACCAAACCAGCACGATACATACATTGGGATGCGATCTCCTGTCCCTGCTGAACGTAAGTTACCGACTGACTTACCGCATCACATTGTTCAGCTGCGTCATGCCCGTCTTCTACTGTCGGAGGTGTCCCTACCAGCATCCCGTCGAGATATGCCTCTCCAACCCGGCATGTCTGAAGGCGGACCTGCTACCACTACTCCTCCCTCTGGACGCACACGACAGGGCCTGCTCTGCCTATGGGGGCATGGCGTATGTGGCCAACATCGCACGCGCACTGAAATGGAACCACTGTGCCTCCACACGACGGATCATCGAGAACAGCTACATCGAATGTCACCCAGCATGCCCCATCATGGTCCTCCAAGGGACAACCTACGAACAACACCTTGACAGCCACCATCCGCTTCATTGGCTGGCAAACATGTACACCACCAATGACATGGAAGCCCTGCTGGACGGCATCGCATACCTGACAACCTGTAAATACGTCGGACCACAACGCAGGTTCCCCGAGTGACCTATGAAGTCCAACCCCGCACCCATGCTCAGCTTCCGCACGGACTGGCCAGTCACCACCACAACAGCCATACCAAACGACCGGCAACTGTAACCACACCATCAACGACATCGCCATGACATCGGATATGACCGGGACATGCACACTGTTCCCCATCACATCCAGGAACACCGCATGCATCGTGGGAGGCAGTGGCATGGGCTCTGTGCATCGCACCCACATGGACGGAACTGCACGAACAACCAGGACACGACATGGATCCAGCACCCATGGACACACACACCGCTCAGTGGACATGAATAGGTCGCCTGGAGTCTGTGGGTGCTGCACCCCTCCCACCCCCGCCCCGGGAATCCCATACCAGGACCTTTGCATGGACGACAAGTGCATACAACAACAACACGACCCCAGTGACTGTGACATGTCCAGTAACCACCACAGTGCAACAACAAGTGGCACGCCGCTGCATGCACGCAAGCACATGCCCTGATGTCATCTCACATGCACGCGTGCATGAGGAACAACCGCAGCAAACCTGTCACATGGAACTGAGATGGACTGTGCCCATGATGCCGAGCGGTCTGGTAGGCTACATGTATACCGTCTGTGTCAAAGTCCGCAGCTCCGCAGCTATACGTAAATGTACATTAGCACAGCCTTGGCCAAGCAGATGTAACCCCACACCCTATCCCATTTGTAATCATGCTCAGTATATCCTCAATATGTATTCCGCTGCCAGTAGTGTCCACTATACTGCATCACAGAGGACAGAAGACTCAATATAATGTTTGAAACCAGAACTGTCTCCGCTGACTCATTTCACAAGTACGAATGAGAGAGGATGAGAGTATGTGAAGTACACGGCAGTCGTGACATGACCATGTAGTCCACTGGTATTGGATGTCAACGCAAATGAGTAGCACTACTGTGGAAGACACACATGTGTCGTGTGAAGTTGTATGGACGCAGTGCTCAGGTGGGTGGGTGCGACGGGTAGATGCGCACATGCCAAGTTGGAGCACGCCGTGTTGGGAGGGCTCATGAACAGTACACCACCGCTTCCCTGGGCATTGTGAGAGGACACCTGTCGGGGGAGTGAACACGTGTGTGCACAGCAGCCGGGCACACGTACAAAGCGGTACCAGGCGCACCTCAGCCCACCCTCTGTGGACAAGCTGGATCCTGTTGTGCGCCCGCCATGCCCCTTGACAAGGCACACACAGCCCCAGTCGACCAGGTGTAACCCCAACATAGTCAATCCGCACAGGCGATACAGGGCACGGGATGGCAGTGGAGCATGGTGTGTGAGAGGTCTCCTCGCGCTCCTCCTGGTCATATCACGCAGGCAATAGAACCTCAACGTCCAGCATGGCAAAAAGTCAAATGGAAGTGTAGGGGGGACGCACCACAGCACGAGCAGCACTGACATCCATTGCCCATCATACCAACCACGCCACATGCCATTGCGACTAAGTGCAAGCGCGTGCGCCACCACCCCTGAGCCCTCCCCAGAGAGGCCAAAGAGTGAATGTGTGGGCCATCAGCCACAGACGGACGCGGCATGGCCGCAAGGGCAGCCACAGCCACTGGGTGTCGCAGGTGGCGGATCCGGAAGGCGAAGACTGTGATGCATAGTCCATGCAGGCCGGGTCTCCATTTGGGGCACCACGCAGGTGGACGGCGTCCCGCCACACATCATACCCTGAGACAGCCCACTCGTGCAACTGGACCCACACATACACTCCTTGCCCTCTCTGGTGCGAGCTTGGGGCTGCCTGTGCAAGCGCTAGCCTCGCAGGTGAGCATGCATATTGGGGGGCGAGGGGAGGACATGAGGGCTGGGGCGAAGATGACTGTATCACTGTCAGTTAGTACAAGGGATGACCCAGATGTGGAAAGGAAGAGACGTGTCCCGTGTGTACTGCAACTAGTCGCCAATCCAACTACCCCCATGTCCGGAATGTAAGCCCGCACCTAGGCCCGCCCATCCGCCACATCGAACATACCACCAGCACGACAACCTTCCCATTCGAAACACTGACTGGGGGTGGCGACCAGTGAACAATCATGTGTAGCCTACCCACGCGTACATGTGGGCCCTCCATGATCCATGTCACCTGCGGCAAAGACATGACATGCGCAATGAGGGAAGTGAGGAGAGCTGTCCGCCCCACGCGCAGAAGGTGCATCAGCTCCACAGACCCAGCAGCGAGTCCAGCAGGGGTCACATGTGCAGGGGCAGCTGTGCCTGGTGTGAAGGCACATGCATATAGACAGCACATCGACCAATGTGTAGTCTGCCCACATCCACAGTCCATCATCATGCGGACATAGGAATTGAACACAGGGCAACACATCTTAGCTGGTGCACCCACCGTGACCAACAATGCGCAATCATCGACGTACCCGCCCTGTGCATGGCCCCCCACCCAACGGAGGCACATCCAGTGCCACCATCCCACACACACAAGCCTTCCACGGAACATGCTGTGTCCAATGGTCAGTACAGAGTCAGCGCCCATCTGGTGGATCCTGAACAGGAGACACATGCACACACATGCCAGCTCCCACTATGTACGACTGCCACCTGGCACGTGCAATGTAACCTCTCACCTGTGACGTGTGACTGCAAGCACACAGCCGTCTTGGCATGGGGCTGTCAATGTGGACACCAGTCAATGTTTCGGGAGCTGTGATCCGTACAGTGCTGTACATAGGGTGCAGTGCTGACACCTACTACTGTCTCATATCCCCTCGTGCCACAGGTCCCACTTGTATTGGCCGCTCAGCCCGTGCCCACATCGTCGTCGTCGTGTGCCATACTCATCCAGCCTCGGAAGCAGTACCATGCTCAGCAGACACTCATGTTGCCGTGGCGTTGCCGCTTGACGAATATGCAGTCAGTCCCCATCAGCACGCCCCGCAAGTCATTGGGGCCTAGATCCCCATGTGCATGCACATGGCAGTGGTATGTCTCACTTGCCATTGCCATTGTTGGGAGACCTGTGTAAGTGTATTGTGGCCGTGCCGTCCCAGCTTGACAGCTGGGCTGTGGCTCATGTGCTTGCTCAGTCATGTCAGTGATGTGTATGCGAAATTGCTATGTGCCGTGTTGCTTTGACATGTGTCCTCTGCCATTTAACCCAGGCGGAGACCGAACATTGACCGCCCATACCAATTGCTGGCGGACATGGACGATACAGAGGTAATCAGGAAGTTTCGGCTGGACAGGCCAACTCTGCATCGACTGTGTGCCATGTTAGAGCCCCATCTCCGTCCCCGCAGGGTGTATCCGACTGCTGTCACCCCCACGGCTAAGGTGATGGCCGCCATGCATTTCTTCGCCACTGGGTCATTCCAGCACACAGTGGGCAGTGGAGGAGGGATGTCCCAGCCCATGTTCAGCAAGGTGCTGAGGGATGTACTGGCAGCCATGATGCTGTACCGGAACAGGTACATCAGATTCCCCAGGGCTCGTGAATTGGCGGCAGTGAAGGGTGCATTCTATGCCCTTGGCAGAATCCCACACGTCGTGGGAGCCATTGACTGCACTCATGTTGGCCTTGTTCCACCACAGGCCACTGAGCACCTGTACCGCAACAGGAAGCACACGCACTCCCTGAATGTGCAAGTGGTGTGCCTTGCGGACATGGTGATCACCCACGTGTGTGCAAAGTTTCCAGGCTCGGCCCATGACGCACACATAATGCGCAACAGCATCTTGCCACGACTGATGGCCAATCTGCAACAGGATCGTGGCTGTATTGTCGGTGAGTATGTGGAGTGGTGTAGCGTGCTGGTTGTGCGATGCTGTCCCCTGTCCAGTTGGAATAGCAACGGTTCTCTGTGTCCCTCACACCCAGGTGACTCTGCGTATCCGAATGGGGCATGGCTGCTCAGTCCATTGAGGAATCCTCGCACCCCAGCAGACGATCGATACAATGAGGCACATGGGAGGACCAGACGTGTGGTCGAGCGTACCTTTGGCCTCCTCAAGTCCAGGTTCAGGTGCCTGGACCGCACCGGGGGTGCACTGGCGTACTCCCCACAGAAGGTGTGCCAGATAGTGGTGGCGTGCTGCATGCTGCACAATCTGGCCATTCGGAAGCAGATCCCCCTCATTGTGGATGACGGAGATCAACCAGGGCCCCAGCCCGCAGACCAGGACAGCTCGAGTGAGGTGGACAGCGGAGAGGAGGAAGCTGGGAATGTGCGCCAGCAGCTCATCGCCCGCTACTTCACTTGACGGTGAGTGTCCATGTACGACGGATGATGTGTCTGTATCTATGCAGGTGTGTGTGTGCTGTGTCAGGGTGGCCGTATGTTCACTGCGTGCAGTGTGTCAACGCTCCATGGTCAGGGTAGTATGCCACTGTTGGTGACTGTGGCATTGTGCCCTATTGCTCTGTGCGATGTGTGTACATTGCTTGTAGTTGTTGACATGTACTGTGTGATGGGTGTGTGACACACTCATTGAATGTGCTCCTGTTCTGTCTCCCACCCCTAGGTCCCTACAGGCCCTCCGGATTCCATTTCCATGCCACGCATCAGGTGCCTTTCCGCCCAAGGTGGCCGTTGTATTCCGTACAATAAAGACACAGGGCACAAACAGCAGTTAGTGAAAAAGGTGCATTTATTACAAACTGTGACATGTGATTGTGTGTAAGGTGATGACAAAAGTGGTGCGTGCAGTGACAATGAGCTGTCGGTCATGGCTGCGTGATGATCAGGGTGTACCCACTGGTTCTATGTCCATAGTCCAACACACACATGCCATCCAGATGGCTGTGTGGAGTGGGATCGTAGAGCAAGTCAATGCAGTGGCTGGTCAAGGAAGGCTGGCGGAAGGCTGGCTGGCTGCCTCACTTGCGACTGGAGCGTGCGAAGTCCTCCCGGGAGATCTGTTTCCTCTTCGGACGGCCCCTTCCACGTTTGGGAGGGGGTGTGTGGTGGCGACCTGCTGGTGGTGGGTGAGGTGTGCTCACTGGCTGTGGACGCAGGGGAAGTGGACACTGCTGCCCGAGCCTGCGCCCTAGCAGGTGGTGGCGGAGGTGGTGTTGCTGGCCTTGCCTGTGACCCCACCGCCACCACCAGCTGGCCCATGAGGTCCACGAGTTGGTCCATACGGGACACGAATTGGCCCATATGGGCGTCCATGGACCTCAGCACCCCCAGCACCTCCCGCGTGTCAGTAGCAGACCTGGCCCATTGTCCTTGGGCCTCTTCATAGGCCCCAAGGACTCTGTCCATTTGAGGCAGGGCATGGCTCCCAGGGGAGGCTGGCGTTTCCCTGACCCTGCTCCTCCTACCAGTCCTGCTGCCACCGGCCTGCCCACTAGCCACATTGCTCACCACGGTCCTCGCTGTGGCTCCCAGGGTGGATCCAGTCGGCCGGGCCACCACCTGCGCTGGGGCTGGTGCCAGCGAAGACGTGGTGGTGGTGGAGGCGGTGGTGGTCGGTGCGGCGATGGTGGCGGTTGCGGCAGTGGTAGTGGCCGCAATGACCGTGGGTGTGGCCGCAACGACAGTGGCAGCAGGGGACTGGGACTGTTCAGCATCCCTGGATGATGGGTTGGTGGGTAGGAGGGGTCCTGGGGAGCGGCTGGGCCCTGCCACGCCAGATGGGCCAGCTTGGTGGTCCGTGTCCAAAGAGGTGGACAGATCCTCCAGATCCGTGTGTCCTCGTTGGGGGCTTGTAGGCTGGCTGTGCTGGCTGCTGTCTCCATCCCCAGCGTCCAGCAGTTCGTCACCTGTGGAGAGAATGAGATTTGTTATTGTGTTGCACCTGGCGAAGTATGTATTAGTCGTCTGACATTGGCAGTTCGTGCAATCTCGTACATGGGTTTCCCGGAGGCGAGTGTGTGGCTGTGGCATCTATAGGTGTGTGTGCTAGGCAATGGGACTGTGTGCTGTGCACATGTGGCATGGGACGGATTGGCCATGCCGATGGGTGTGTTGCTTTGCCCCTACTCATTGTGACTCTGGTGTATGCGGGCTCCTGGCCCATCCTGGGTCTGGTTTGTACTTTGCTTTTGGAGTTCAAATGGAACGCTTAGGAACGCATATGGCAACATGGGGGCCATGCCCCAGATTCGCATTTGGGATGGAATATGCTTTTGGGGTTCAAATGGAACGCTTAGGAACGCATATGGCAACATGGGGGCCATGCCCCAGATTCGCATTTGGGATGGAATATGCTTTGGGGTTCAAATGGAACGCTTAGGAACGCATATGGCAACATGGGGGCCATGCCCCAGATTCGCATTTGGGATGGAATATGCTTTTGGGGTTCAAATGGAACGCTTAGGAACGCATATGGCAACATGGGGGCCATGCCCCAGATTCGCATTTGGGAGGGAATAGTCTTTTGGGGTTCAAATGGAACGCTTAGGAACGCATATGGCAACATGGGGGCCATGCCCCAGATTCGCATTTGGGAGGGTATATGCTTTTGGGGTACATGCTGTGAGCCATGGGTGCCGAACGTGACATGTGTTGTGGCAGCATGACAGTGCATGGTCTGAGGTGTGTGCATGCCTGACATGCCCTGCATATTTGCTGTCTGTTGTGGTTACTGGACATGGCATTGGACGCATCGTTATGAGTGAGTGATAGTTGTGTGCCAGCCAACGTATTGCAGTTGTCCCATCTCCTTGGTGTGCGTGCTGCCCTGTGCCATGTGCATCACTGCAGTGCTCGGGGGGGTGTGGCCCATGTTGTGTGTTGTTGCTCACAGTGTGTCGTGCGCTTAATTGACTTCTGGCACATGGTTGGTCATGGGCATGTGTCTTAGCGTGACTGCTGTATGTGTGGCAGCTGTGCGGATGACATGCCTTTCATGAGACTGGGGCTGACGGATGGGATGGATGGTATGTTGTATGTGCATGGTGTGTCTGTGTGTTTGATGGGTTCAGTGGTGTTCGTGTGCATTTATGTTGTTCCGCTCTGTTGCGTCTAGTGTTGTTTGTCTTACATAGGCGTAGTTGTGGGGTGTGTGGTTGACAGGCAGTAGGGGCTACATGGACAGGACTTCAATGGTGTTTCGGTTGTGTGTGATGAGTTGCACAGTGGCTGCCGTGTGGGACTATATTCAGTGTGGCTTGTGCATGCAGACGTGGCTCCTTGGGTGTTGCTATGTCTGTGATGGGTCATGTGGGGTGTGAGTCTGCTGTTCATGTCCGTGTGCACATTGTTCACTTGTTCGTGACGGTGGGCGGTGCTGCGTGTTCGTGTGCTACGTGACATGTCCCATGTGTTGGTGGTGTTATGGTCCTCATGCCTCCAGTAATCCAGCCCTGTCCAGTTTCCCACCTGCAAGTTGTTCGTGCGTGCACTGTACTGGATGCCACATGGCTCTTAGCGGGGGTGCTCCATGTTGCAGGTCTGTGGGGGTGGGGGGGTGTAGTGGGTCGTGGGGGTGGCTGTACACCCACTGACACCGATTGCTGTGGACCGTGATGTCTGCCTTTCGGCTGTCGTTGTGCACTGCGGTGGCTGACACGTGGGTGTGGGGTGTGGGGGATGCTCCTCCTTGCTGTGCTGTGGGACTGGGGCCTGGTGTGTGTTGTACTTGGGCTGTCCACCGTCCCACCCACTGCACTTTGTGTTCCTGCCACTTACCTGTTACTTGTCGGTTGGTGCAGCTGTGCCTGACACATGGGTGTGGGGAGTGCTCCACCTTGCTGGTCTGTGGGAGTGGGGGCCTGGTGGGTGTTGTACTTCAGCTGTCCCCCTCCGACCCACTGCACTTTGTGTTCCTGCCACTTACCTGTTACTTGTCGGTTGGTGCAGCTGTGCCTGACACATGGGTGTGGGGAGTGCTCCACCTTGGTGGTCTGTGGGAGTGGGGGCCTGGTGGGTGTTGTACTTCAGCTGTCCCCCTCCGACCCACTGCACTTTGTGTTCCTGCCACTTACCTGTTACTTGTCAGTTGGTGCAGCTGTGGCGGACACATGGGTGTGGTGGGTGCTCGTTGTGGCGCTTCTGGCATATTTGTGGACCTGTTGGTGGTTACGTGGCTGGCTTAGTGTACACATGTCCCCACGCATCTTACAGTTGTTCGGTTTGGCCTGTGTGTGGTAGTGTCTGTTGCATGTGCGTGTGATGTGTTGTGTATTGTGTGCTGGACATGGGGGTGTTTGTCCCTGGGAGCTGTGGCATGGTGGTTGCGCATGTGTGTACATAGCGGTGTGCTGGTATACATTAGTTTGTACTTACCAGCCTCCACTCCCCTGCTAATCCGGCGAGGATCTCCGGATGTATTACGACTCGCACCTTCTCCTCCCACGCTTTGAAGGTCTTAAAGAGCGCGGGATTCCCTCCGCCAGTGACGGCAGCCAGCTCTCTGTTTTTGCCCTCCTTCTTCTTGACCAGGCTCTTTACGTCATTCCAACGTTTGTTTATCTCGGTTCTGTTCCTGGGCAGGGTCCCGACTGCATTGACCTGGTCTACGATCCGGGTCCACATTCTGTTTCTGGTGGCTAGTGGTGTGTGCTGGACCATGTTCCCATAGATTTGTGGGTACACCTTGATGATCTCGTCAACCATGACCGTCAGCTCCATGGGCGTGAACTTGGGCATCCTTTGTGGTGCCATGGTGTTTGTGGTGCTGGTGCGGTGTGTGTTGTGTAATGTGCAGGGGGTTTGTGGTGCCGGTGTTTGGTGGTGGTGGTGGTGGTGGTTGTGATGTGTGCGTTTCTGTGGTGTGCTGCTGTCCTTGCTGTGTCACTGTGTCCTCTCCTCTCCTCTCTGGTTTGCAATGTAGCAAGGGGTTGTGGTCTGTGGGAGTGCTGCTTTTGTACTCACCTATGTGGGTGTGTCCTCATGGTCTGTTGTTTTCAGGTGTGTTGTGTCTGGGGTTCTGGCCTTTGTATTTTTTGTTTGTCCGGGGGGTGTTTTCGGGATGTGTACTGTGCTTGTGTATTTGTGCGTGCCTTGCTGTGTGGACTTGTTGGCCATGTTGTGTGCTATTGGTTTTGTGTGCGAATGGTTTCTGTGCAGGTACGTGGGCGCCATGGCTTCTGCCGTGTCGATTCTCATCGGCGTTGTTTGCGCTGGCGGGCGGTATTTTTGTTGTTTTTCCGCGCTCATGGCGGTGCGATCGTAATTTCACGTGCGGTGTGTCGGCCGTGTGGGCGGGCGGTTTTGTGTTGTCGTGCGTGTTTCCGTCCGTGGCGGGCGGTTTGACTCCGACTCGGACGATGGCGGGCGGTATTTTGTATGATTTTTCCGCCGATGGCGGTTTTCAGTTTGTGTACTCATAATGGCGTGGTCGGTGTTCAGGCGGTGTGTGCGGGCGGATTTTTGCCGCTTCCATGCCTGGCGGATTTGTTTACGCCGGGTATCGTAATGTGCCCCTAATTTATCATTAATATGTACATTTTGTAATTAAGATATTTTTTAAACTTTATGTAAGGTGTTTTTAGGGTTACGGTGTGGGAAGTTAATGAAGAAATAATTTATTGATCATTAATTATTACTTTACTATTAATTATTTAATTGATAATTATGTTAATTGTGAACTTTTACTATTTGTTAAGTATTACTTTAGGTGTGTGTTGTTTAGTTTGGAGAAGAATGGGGAAATTCAATAAGGAATCATAAATAAAAACAAAATATTCCGTAATTTAAAAAAATATTATTTAATATGTTAATTGTGTTATACTTTGTTTATTTTTATTACAATTAAATTATTGGCTGTTATGTTTGTGGGAGTATAGTGCGGTTTATATATTATATTAATAATAGTTGTGTGAATTGATAATAATTAATATAAATTGTAATATTTATATTATTTTTTTGTTTTTTGTTAAAATTAAGACATTTTATTTTTTATTTACAATTTTATATTTTTGGGTATTTAATAGAGTTGTTAAAATATGTTATTTGGTTGATGTGAAGTAATGTCTCTGTACTGTACCAGTGAATGCAGTGGGAATAGTACATTTGCCCCTCCTGAGTTCAATGCTTTCCCTACTGTTGCACAGACTGGAGTGGGAAAACTAAATTTTACCCCTCTTAAGTCCAGCGCTTTCCCTACTGTTGCACCGACTAGTGTGGGAATAATACATTTTATTCCTTAGAAGTCCAATGCTTTCCCTGCTGTTGCACAGACTGGAGTGGGTTTAGTACATTTTACCTCTCCTGAGTTCAACGCTTTCCCTGCTGTTGCACCGACTGGAGTGGGAATAGTAATTTTAGCCTTTCTTAGTCTAAGGCTTTCCCTACTGTTACACAGACTGGAGTGGCAATGGTACATTTTACCCTACCTGAGTCCAACACTTTCCCTGCTGTTTCACTAAGTGGAGTGGCAATAGTAAATTTGACCCCTTCAGACTTCAACGCTTACCCTACTGTCGCACAGACTGGAGTGAGAACACCAAATTTTACCCCTCTTGATTCCAACGGTTTCCCTGTTGTTGCACTGAGTGGAGTGGGAATAGTAAATTTAACCACTACTGAGTCCAACGCTTTCCCTGCTGATGCACCGACTAGTGTGGGAAAAGTAAATTTTAACCCTTTGAAGTCCAATGCTTTTCCTGCTGTTGCACAGACTAGAGTTGGATTAGTACATTTTACCCCTCCTGAGTCAAACGTTTTTCCTACTGTTGCTTAGACTGGAGTAGAATTGTACATTTTACACCCCCTACTGTTGCACAGACTGGAGTGGGAATAGTAAATTTTACCTCTCCTGAGTCCAATGCTTTGCCTACTGTTGCACTGACTGAAGTGGGAATAGTACATTTTACCCTTTCAATGGCCAACACTTTCCTTACTGCACAGACTGGAGTGCGGTTAGTAAATGTAACCCCTCTTGAGTCCAATGCTTCCTCTACTGTTGCACAGACTGGAGTGTCAATAGCATATGTATTATTCTTAGAATGTAATAGTTTTGTTAATATTCTTTAAATCTATATTATCATTATGTTTTTGTGTATTAAAAATTATATTTTTTATCTAGTAATTTTTGTAATAGGTAACATATCTTAGTAAAATGTATGTTTTTCTATTGTTTACTTTATTATGTGTTATTACATTGGGATTTTTAAAAAGAAATTCCAGTTAATTTATGGTTTTTAATATATATATATATATATATATATATATATATATATATATATATATATATATATATATTCACTGAAAAACCATAGGTTTCAGGCACGTTATAGTTAGAAATTTGCATTTAAAAAACCTTAAAAAATCACTGAAAAAACCATAAGGTTTTAGGGACAGTTATAGTTAGTTGGACATTGCACTCGTACAAAACCCGTGAAATTCCCCCGTTATAGTTAGTTCAGGTAACTATAACTCGCGCCCCGCAATGCACTGCTGATGATGTCACATATTACATCACTCATGACATGGTCAGTGACATCACTGATGACATCACTGATGACATCTCAAATGACATCACTGATGACATCACTGATGACATCATCCAGTGACTGTGTGTTTGTGTAAAGTTTAAATATGTTTAATATATATAGGGAAAGGCGTATTGAAGAATGAGTGGGTGTATAAGCATCTGAATGGATGATTTAGTAAGTGCGTGACTGAGTCTATAAGTGAGTGATTAAACGAATCTTACTGGATGCATGGGTGAGTGACTAAACTGTGTGAATGTCTGTATCCGACTGTCTGTTGTTGTGTAAGCAGCTGCATGGGTTTCTGACTAGCTAAATGAGTGTCTATATGGGTTATGGATTGGTTCTCTGAGTATCTGTATGGGTGCCTCAGTGTTTGTGTGGGTGGGGTGAGTGTGACTATGTGCATAGATGTGTGAGTGGGTGATTCACTGGGTGCATGGTTTCAAGAGTGCGTCTGTGATGGACTGTATGGGTGGGTGAGTGTGTGTATGGGTGTGTTAGTGATTGAATGTATATCTCAGTGGTACATGTGTGTGTAACTACATATGTGAAAGGCAGTATATATGTGTGTTGGAGTATATAAATGGCTATAAGTGAGAGTGTGTGATTGTGAGAGTGGCTATATGGATGAGTGTGTGCTTGCATCAGTGATTGCATAGGAGCGTAAGAATGTGCTAGTATTTTTATGAGTAAGTGAGCTGGTGTGTATAACTGTATAGGTGAGTAAATTGGAGTGTGATTAATTATTTGCATGACTGACTAGGTGTGTGAGTACCTCTATGGATGAGTTGCGTTGTGTGAGTGTTTATATAGGTGTATGAGTGCATATGATAGTCCTGTACTGAGTGACTGTAAGTATGAGTGACTGTACGGGTGAGTGAGTAGATGTGTGTGTGTAGACCTAAGAATCAGTGAGTGGGTATGTACTTATTGGTATTGGAGTGTGTATGGTTTTGAGAATGGCAGTCTGTAATTTAGAGTGGGTGTTTCAAAACTTATATTAGGGTGTGAGAAGATGCATTACATTCTCACATGGATGATGTCATCAGTGATGTCATCAGTGATGTCATTTGAGATGTCATCAGTGATGTCATCAGTGATGTCACTGACCATGTCATGAGTGATGTAATATGTGACGTCATCAGCAGTGCATTGCGGGGCGCGAGTTATAGTTACCTGAACTAACTATAACGGGGAATTTCACGGGTTTTGTACGAGTGCAATGTCCAACTAACTATAACTGTCCCTAAAACCTTATGGTTTTTTCAGTGATTTTTTAAATGCAAATTTCAAACTATAACGTGCCTGAAACCTATGGTTTTTTCAGTGAATTTCAAAGGTTTTTAAATGCTAATTTCTAACTATAACGTGTCTGAAACCTATGGTTTTTTCAGTGAATTTCAAAGGTTTTTAAATGCTAATTCCTAACTATAACATGTCTGAAACCTACGGTTTTTCAGTGAATTTCAAAGGTTTTGTAAATGACAATTTTTAAATGTATTAATTGTTATATTTCTTTTTTCATACTGATTTACTACATTTTTAGAAACAATTTTTTTTACATATTTTATTTTTTAAATTACATTGTAATTACATTATACATTACAAAAAATACTTTCTCAGAATGAATTACTTTAGTTTAAATACTTTGCACATAGGCAATAGACTTTTAAGTACAGTAGTTACAGTTGTTGCAATGGGCAACACATTTTCAAACACAATGCAACATTCAGCTCAATGTGAATTTCTAGTTAAATGCAATTAGTTACTTTATGGATTACTTTTCTAACCACAGGACTGGATCCTAGATTCAGTCCTGGGACATCTCCTGTAAACAGTTGAGTAAAAGCGTTTTGGTTACATTAGTGATTTTTAAGGAATATTATTGTATTTTAAAAAGTTGACACAAACTTTTTCTCATAGAATCACCAATGTTATCCTATGGAAGGAAATTCACTTAGCAGGTAAAAACTGTTATCGTTACTTTTTCTTACTCAGTGTTGGATCCTGGATCCAGCACTGGTGCATCTCCTGTAAACAGTTGAAAGAATGCGTTTAAGTCATACAGGCGATTTTTAAGGAATATTTGTAGTTTGTGAAAATCGACACTTTGAAACTTTTCTGCTGAAAACCAGACAATGGATTCCTATGGAAGAAAATATAAGTTACTGGTAAGTACGGTTAAAATTACTTTTCAGGGTCAGTGCTGGGCTAAAAGATGCAGCACTGAGGTCTCTCCTGATAACAGGTGAGTAAATCGGAATTCGTATTTCGGCTGATTTTAGAGGAATATTTTAAAGTTCCAAAACTCCACACTTAGAAGAATTTCCAAGTGAAACCAGTCAATGTTAGCCTATGGAAGGAAATTCAAGTTACTGGTAAGTACGGTTAAAATTACTTTTCAGGACCAGTACTGGGCTGAAAGATACAGCACTGAGGTCTCTCCTGATAACAGGTGAGTAAATCGGAATTTGTATTTCGGCTGATTTTAGAGGAATATTTGTATGTTTCAAAAATCAACACTTAGAAACTTTTTCAGCAAAAAGCAGGCAATGATATCCTATGGAAGGAAATTCAAGTTACTGGTAAGTACGGTTAAAATTACTTTTCAGGATTAGTACTGGGCTGAAAGATGCAGCACTGAGGTCTCTCCTGATAACAGGTGAGTAAATCCGAATTCGTAGTTCGGCAGATTTTAGAGGAATATTTGCACAATGGTGAAGGTAGGGGCGGGGCCTGAGGTGACATCTGTGCAAACGCGCCCCGTGGCGCGTTTTAAGTTGGGGGATTAAGTCCCCTTGAATCATGA
The DNA here is from genome assembly GCA_963921515.1 of Calotriton arnoldi. Lineage (NCBI taxonomy): Eukaryota > Metazoa > Chordata > Amphibia > Caudata > Salamandridae > Calotriton > Calotriton arnoldi. The sequence goes on along the minus strand of CAWUFW010008633.1, from coordinate 48,999 downwards.
GGGTCCCTAGGGGCCAACTAGCCCACCAGGAACCTCCAGTATGCGCCAGGGGCTGCGTTGCAGAGACGTGTAGAGAGGCCACACCCTTTTTACACCTCTTTGCAACGCAGCTCTGTGGCGCTTTCTGGATGTACCTGTTGGGCTAGTTGGCCCCAGGGACCTCAGGATTGAAGGGATTTAATTCCCATCTTAAAACGCGCCACGGGGCCTGTTTGCACACATGTCACCTGAAGCCCCGCCCTCCCTTCACCACTGTGCAAACGCGCCCGTGGCGCGTTTTAAGTTGGGGATTAAGTCCCTTGAATCCTGAGGGTTCCTGGGGCTAACTAGCCCACCATGTACCTCCAAAAGCGCCACAGAGCTGCGTTGCAGAGAGGTGTATAAAGGGCGTGGCCTCTGTACACCTCTCTGCAACGCAGCCTCTGGCGCATACTGGAGGTTCCTGGTGGCTAGTTGGCCCTCAGGGACCCCAGTATTCAAGGGAATTACTTCCCATCTGCAAACGCGCCAGGGCGCGTTTGCAGAGTGGTGAAGGAAGGGGCGGGGCCTGCGGGCCGATCGTTATTTTTTTTATATATATTTTTTTCCTTGAAGGGGGCTGTGTGGCCCCCTTCCTTTTCTTATTTTTGGGCCCTGGGGACCCCATCCCCCAGGGCCTTACCCCCTTTTTTTAAATTATTTCTGGGGAGGGGGCCACGTGGCCCCCTCCCGGGCCACTACTTGCCCCGGGACCCCATCCCCCGGGGCCTGGCCTCTGGTTGGGGACTGTGGGGGTCCCCAAACCCCCACAGACCCGCCGGCTCCCCGTGTCCTACGGGAGCCGGCATTGCTTTACACATGGGGAGCAGCTAACATGCTGCTCCCCGTGTGGAAAGCAATTGTCTTTGGATATTGGAGCGAGAGCAGGTTTCCCTGCTCTCTCTTCCAATATCCAAAGCAGTTTGCAATGACAGGACGGGAGCCGCGAGGCTCCCGTCCTGTCATTGCAAACAGCAGTGTCCCGGGGGTAGGCACCCCGGGACACTGCAGGAGCCGGCCCTGGGGGTGGCGGTCCCCAGGGCCACCACAGGCGCCAGGAGGGGGCCGCGCGGCCCTCCTCCCACATTAGCATAGCCCCGGGAGGTGGTGGTCCCCGGGGCTTCGGGGGTCCAAAACGGACCCCCATTTTAATTTGTTAGTGCCCCGGGAGGTGGCGGTCACCGGGCGTGTGTGGAGGCTCGAGCCCCCCCACACAGGAAAAAAAGAAGCCCCGGGAGGTGGTGGTCCCGGGGCTGCGGAAGGGCTCAGAGCCCTCCCGCACCATTTTAAAAGAAAGCCCCGGGGGTGGCGGTCCCCAGGGCTTGGGGGCCCTTAGAGGCCCCCATACATAAAATAAACACCCCCAGCATGCCCCCGGGACTTGGCCCACCCGGGGGCAAATTAACATCGAGCGCGGAGACCGCGCTCAATTTTTTTATCGGCAGGATCCGCGCACCCTGAGCGCATCCTGCTGATTTTTTTTAAAAAAATGCTTTTTTGCCCAGGGGTCCTTGTGGGACCCCTGAGCAGACCTAGGGGTCAGGGTGTTTCTACCCTGCCCCCTTTGTGCGTTTTGCGCACTTTTTACTGCTTTCTTGTTCCTCGGTTCTACCGAGGAACAAGATGGCTGTCAACACTTCCTGGTTTGGAGTGTTGACAGCCAATTAGCAGACAGCTCGTGATCGGGAGGGTGCGCGAATCCGACGCGGCCATAGATATATATGTACTTTTACTTTTGATTTTCTCAGCAACTACTGAACGGATTTACACCATTTAACAAAAGGGTTCTTTCTGAACCAAGAACTACCTCTTTGCCAAATTTGGTGTAATTCCGTTCAGCAGTTCGGGCTGTAGCCGTGTCTAAAGTTTCCTATGGGAAATTGATTTTTGACTCTTATTTTTTAATTTCTCCGCAACTACTGAACGGATTTACACCATTTAACAAAAAGGGTTCTTTCTGAACCAAGAACTACCTCTTTGCCAAATTTGGTGTAATTCCGTTCAGCAGTTCGGGCTGTAGCCGTGTCTAAAGTTTCCTATGGGAAAATGAATGGGGAAAACACGTTTTGGGACCCCCTTTTTCTCGGCCCCCGCTTGACGAATCACCCTGAGACTTTCAGGGTAGGAGCGGACCGGAGCGGGCCATAAAGTTTGAAAATTTCACGAAGATTCGTCAACCGACGCAAGAGTTATTTCAAATAGAATGTCGCGGATTTCCTATGGAAAATAGGTCCTAACTATAACTATCTACTGGCGACCGCCAGTAGATAATATATGTATATATATACTTGCTCCATTATTAACTTAAAAAAATGTAAAATTATAATATAAATTAAAATAATTATTTTCAAAATAGTTTTACATTATATATGTGTACTTAAACATGCATATATACATATGAATATGTGTGTTTGTTTAAATATGTATATATTGATATATATTTTATATATTATTTAAATATATTTCATTTACATTCTATTACTGTTACATGTTAATATATTTAATATTTACTATTTTAAACTATGTATATTTTTAAAAATTTATTTTTGTATATGTTTTTCTATATTAGTGTAAAACAATATTTTTTTCGATATTTTTGTCATTTACATAGTAAGTATAGGGAAACAATATTTTTCTGATCAATAGTTTTGACACAACATTTCTGTATCACAACATTTAGGTTTTTGATATTTTGTCAGTGAACCGTGTGGGGTGGAGTAATAAGTATATTGCCTCTCCAAGCAGTGTTGAAATCTACAGTCATCTACTAATCCCAGAGCATCTGCCAAGGAGCGAAGATGGGTCGTCCAGAGGGCTACCGGAGTGCAAGTTGTATCTAGCACCACTTCCTTGAGAGCATTGAAGTCTCCCCCCAGTAGTGTGAACCGAGGGGTATCCACTGTTAAATGCCTGGCCACTGCCTCCAGGATCACTCCCAATAATTGTGGCAGTCCATATACACTCCCCAGCGTCCAGGCTACTCCATCCAACACCCCATGCAATAATACATATCTCTCCTGCTGATCATTATGAACCTCATGGACCACTAGCGGGAATGTTTGTTTCAACAAGATGGCCACACCTCTGGACCCCCTTTGTGTACCCAAAATGATAAACTTAAGGGTATCCAAATCTTCCCAAAAAGGAACACCTAGTCCCCAGAAGTTGCGTCTCTTGTAAAAAGATGGCCATAGGGCCATGTCTCTTTACATTTGCCATCACCCCCCTGCTTGATCTTGTCATTGAGACAATTCATGTTCCATGTAACAATCTTATATTCCCCCACCATTGCCAATAGCTCCAGAGTGCTGAAATGTGTGTGTAAATTCCTATCAACAGCATCATCAAGTGGGACATGTATTGTATATACATATGTCCTGGCAGCAATGCTTCCAAATTGTCGTTTTGCTGTCGGAGAGCTAGTAGCCCCATTGCTTAACACAAAGTTACAGACTGAACACTCAGCCCAGAAAACGTCTGAATGGGACTACTGAGATGGGTACTGTAAGGTATCAAATTAATCGTGGCTATAAACCTGACTTGATATTCAAGTCAAATTTAATGTCAATAATAAAGAAATGCAACTTTTAGAAAGTTGGCACTCTGTGACCCAGTTCATCCAGTGGCCTCACACGGTCACTGGCCACCAGACAGCTTTCTGCCCTCCTTGGGACTAGTGTGAATGACCCCTAGGCTTAGGAACAATAGCAGCCTGCTACAGGGTGAGGTGTTGCCTCTCCTTCACAGTGTTAGCCCAAAAAGCGAGCTGAAAATGCAAAGCCGCCTTTGGTGGGCAAATGACGATCACCCTCTTTAGCAGCTGCCCTTTGTTCAGGTAGACAGGCTAGCGGCGGGGATAGAGAGGGGAGGCAAGTGCCCAAACCCATTTTTCCATGGGCTTGTAGCCCATAGGTAGTCACAACTCTAGGGTAGTCTACCAAACTTCTAACATCCAAGGAAGGGTCCAGAAATCTTGAGAGTGGGCAGAATAGTGCATTCTGGGATTTCTAGATGCCACGCATAGCCAGAAAGTCATCACCAAGGGGGGGGAACTGGTAGCCCATTGGCTAGTGACTTCATCATCCAACTAGGGCACTTTATGGGAATAAATATGGCACCCCAGTCACCCTGGACTTCCGATCACATCAGGAATGGAGAAAGGACTGAAGAAGGACTGCCCTGCTTATCCCTAGACTTGGCAAAGAGAGGCTGCACTTACTTCTGGACTGCACCTGCCACACCTTGTGCTAGTGAAGAGAGAACTGTTCTTGTGGCTCCTGCCTTGGATAAAAGTCATTCCGAAGCCCCAGACCAAAGCAGTGACTCACAGGGTCAATCGGCTGACTCCCTTGAACCAGCACCAGGGTCATTAAAGCTGAAGTCACCCAACTCGGCGAGTCAGTAGCCACTTCTGGAGAACCACCACTGACTGACAGTGGGCACCCTAGTACACTAATCCCTGATGGACCAAAGTTGCACCTGAGTTAGCCAGACCTTGGAGTGTTATCTGAGTCCAGATTGGTCACCCAAGACAGACACCAGCCTCCACCAAAGGTTTTCACTGAGACCACTGTGTATGGGGACTGGTAGTCCAGTTACAGCTGGCCTTCTACTGTCTTAAAAAGGACATCAAGGAACCACATCCTCTGTGGCAAAAGTCCACCCGCTTGACCCGTGGACCGAGGAATAACCACAAAGGCACCCCCGTCAACTGCCTAGCTCTCAGAGCATCCTTTATCATTTTCCATCTCCTGAATCCGCAGCATCAGGACCACTCCTTTGAAATCTATGGCTGTCATGCTGTAAAGTTTGTAACTGGACTGTAAAACACTTTGGTGACCAGGTAGCTGTCTAAATACTCTTTGACCTGATTTCGATGTCAACCGGAATTCCTTCCGCCTGACACCGACTGGGTCCTGGGACCGCCCAACATCTGGTCAGCGGTCCCGACCACCTCATTATGATGCGACCCAACATGGTGCGGTCACATTCCTATATTTCACTACGGGAGCATGCATTACAGCCATAAACCAGCCGTAATGCATGCTCCCATAGTGAAATGGGAGTTGTGGTTCATCCCTGCACCCCGTGGCAGGCACAAGTAGCAGGGATCAACAGGGGCCCCCTCTGCCCCCTCAGCCTCCAAACGGAGGCCGTGCACCAAAGGGGGCCCTGCTGTGGGCCCCCAAACATGCTTTCTGACATGGTTTCCATGTCGGACAGACCGGCATGGAAACCATGTCAGAAATCGTGAATTGTAATCTCAAGGGCAGAAAGGCCTGTCCTTGAGATTACTAGCCGGCTTCCGACTGGCTGTCGGGCTCTCCGAGCTTGTCGAAAGCCAGCTGGAATGACTGGCCGGTTTCCTTTCTGACCGCCTCCTAATGAGGCGGTCAGAAAGGAAACCGAGCTGCCCGTTACGAGCCTTTATGGGCCGCATCGTAATCGGCTTCTTAATTCTCCCCCAGACCTTCTCCCTGTGAGATTTGGTCACCCAAGCAGGGCCAGAGTAGTGAAATTCAATTCTTGTTTGGGGTTGAACTGAGATTTAGGTTTTCTTTAAAAATCTGTATCTCCGGAACCCTCCAGTGGACCCTAAAAATTCATAAAAATATAATCTATTTTTATAAATTGGTGTCAGATTTCTTTCATGTTGTGTGGCTTTCTCATTTTGTTGTGTGATACTGTCAAATACTTTACACTAGTTCCTTTGTGTAAGCCTTCCTGCTCATAGCCATAGCTACCCAGGGTTGAGCTTAAGGTTTTACAAATGAGACTGACTGGACCCAAGACAGTTTTTGCTAGTGAATTACATGGTAAGGCTGCACAGCCATACCATAAATTATACCCAAATCCTCGCATCTTTGAACGCGGACCCCCTAATAGGTTTACATACCTGACTGCCGACACATTGTCCATTTTCAGTAATACACAACACTTTACCTGATCCCTTACAAAACTCTTCACAGCAAACAAATCTGTCAATAATTCCAGGTAATTATTATACCTAGCCTTCCCCTCCAAATACTATTTTCCACCTGTTCTCAATGCACCTGGGGGCAGATTTACAAGCCCCTTGCGCCACATTTGCGCCGCCGTTGCGTCACTTTTGTGACGCAGCGGCTGCGTAAAGCTAGCGCCATGCTGCAACGGATTTACAACGTGACGCATCTAGGGAGATGCGCCACGTTGTAAAGCTCTACGCCACATGAAACCTGTCTCAGGTTTCATGTGGGCATTCCGGCACAGGGTGGGCGTTCCGGTGCAGGAACGCCTCGTAAAAGTGCCTGAGTGAAATCTACAAGATTTCACTCAGTCACTTTTCCGACGCCGCTGCGTCAAAACCTTGCGCCTGCTTGAAGCAGGCGTAAGGCATGACGCACCATGTTGCAGATAGGCCGGGTTAGCACACTGTTGGAGTTGCGTCGCGCCCGCGACACGACTTCAGCACTGCACCAGCCTTACGCCGGCAGATGCGACACGCATCTGCCTATCCTTGCGCCATGGCGCGCCGCATTGTAAATGCGGCGTATCCGTGGTGGTGCAAGGATAGCATTGTGTGTCGCACGTTTCCTGGCGCATCCCTGCTGATTTGCAGGGATGCGCCAGGACTCGTAAATCTGTCCCCACATCTTGCTCCCCCAACCTTGATGACTGCATCCAACTCTATCACCAACTCTGGAATCTCTTAAAAAATACCCCTTCTATTCCACGCTTCCAAATTGGCTATCCACCAATCCAACTCCTTCCTTGCATCTTGTTCTAAACGTATTTTCTCCAGCTACCTCATATCTATCCTTAGATGGTAAGCCAATGCTCTGTAATACAAAGGAGCAGGCAAGATCGCTTTAAGTTATGCCGAAAGCAAGCCCAACAATCTGGCCAACTGCCTGAGGGAAACTAATTTGCTCATCCTTGTCCTCTTTAACTCCCTGTGGATGGTCTTCACCTTCTCCATTGGTAACGTCAACACACAATCCAATGTCCGTACCCGGAAATGTAAAATATCGTCTCTTGATTCGTCACCAAAACACATTTTCACCTAGATCACAACAAATGCTAGGTCCTCCAGAACTTGAACTTCTAACTCTGTCTACTCCTGTGCTAGCACCTTCATCTATGTCATTATCAGAATATTGTCTAAGTACACAATCAACCGAACACCTTTCGACCTCAACCTCGCCGTCACCTTTGGAAAACACCACACTGCTGAGGTCAGGCCAAATAGAAGACATATGAAGCTCCACATTTACCCCTGCCTGTGTAAGTTCAGGTAAGCCCTGTGTTCTAAACATACTGGTATCATCAAATATTCATCCTTCAAATCCAGGCATGTCAATAAATCTCCTTTCCTCAACAAATCTCTCAAAATGTGAATTCCATCCATCTTGAAATTATTGTACTGTACCCAGTCATTGAGATCCCTTAAATTGATCACTGGTCTCATCCCTTTGTCTTTTTTCTCTACCAAAAAGATATTGCTTATAAACCTTCTTCAATCTATCTGCATCCTCTCTATTGCAACCTTCTCCACCAGTGCCTTTATCTCCTGAGTAACCATCATCTCTTGTTCCTTTGAAAACCTTCCTGCACTTGGACTCTTTAACTGTTTTGGCAGCCCTACAAAATCTTTCCAATAACCCTGCACCGTATCCAAGTCCCACGGATCTGCTGGAATCTCCTTCCAACAATACCAAAACTAGTAAAGTCTGCCACCCAGGTTTATGAGGGTACGAGAAGGATCTTTTGCCAAACATACCTGCTGATCCTCTGACCCTTCTTTCACCTTGCACATCTCTTGCTCTTCCTCTTTGACATTGAGGGTTGAACCCTGAAAATTGGTATCCATCGGAGGTCTAAAAACCTGTGAAAACAAAGCCCGCATGATTGCATATCCATAGCTGGGAAAATGACCCCACATTCTCCCGGTCATTTCAAAAACCTTTCTCATATTCTTCTGCACCTTTTGAATTGAATTGAATGTCCCTACATAACTGGACATATCATCCCCGAACTCTTCTCCAAGCAATAACGCACTGAAACCCAAGCCCAAATTATTGATTGCTATCTCTGACAGCTTTGGGTCAATTTTCATGAGGATACCCTCTCTCCTTCCCATGCATAGAGCAGCAATTGCACCCATTGGTGCATTTCCTTCACATTAATTTCAGACTTATTGAAATATGCATCCTCACACATATCAAAAACCTTAGTCAAAGGTACCCGTACATCCAACAGTCTATCGTGACATCTTTTTACAGCCTTTACCCAAACATTTTCTTGGATTCCATCCAGATTTGTTTAAAAAAAATCTTGAAATCTAATGATCCAGAGTTGGTCTGGGACACTCAGACCTTAACCACGTTCTCACATCCTTAGGCATTTCACGCCTAACCCAATATTCCACATATTGAGCAACATAGTCAGTCGGAGACCACTGAGGAGACAGTGGTTGCTGAATAAGATGCAGGTCAAACATATCCTTTCCTAAGGGATCCAATAATTCCTTACTCTGATCCACTTTTTTAATAACTTTCTTGTTATCTCTCACTCTTTGTTCCTCCTGATCTGAATACTCTAGATCAGAACAACATATTTCCACATCTCCACTATAGAATGACCCATCACAGGCAACCACTTTATGATCCCTCTATGTGGTCTTTATAGCCTTACCATCTGACTCCAACTGAGTCACTCTTCTTTTCTTGCCACCTGGACTGTCATTTACCTGCAAATTATAGTTCTCCTCTTTTTTTACCACAAATTCTTTTCTTTTCTGTGTCAATTTGTGACCCTCAGATGAAATACCCGTCTTCATCTCTGTTTCTTCCGCTGACTAAAAAGTTTCCTCCTCCATTCTATCTGAAGAACCTGCCAAACTTGGCATTAATCTCTCCACAAAATCATCCAACCTTTTACCTAATTTTGTAGAAGAGGCTGTGAAAGCCTTATCAACACAAGCCTGAACCTGTTCATCTAAACTCAAATTATCCTCAGATTCTGTCATCTTTAACTCCTAACCAGCAATTACATTCTCCCAAAAGCCTCTTAAACCACACTTCCCAGGTTCCTCTTACCATGACCAAACTGACTTCAGGTGAAAAACTCTACACTAAGGGGCATATTCTCAAGGATTCATCGCCGATTTATCGGCACTTTAGCGCCGCAAAAGTGGCGATAGATTTATCGTCCTATTCTCAAGCTGGTGCAAACTGCCGATATCGCCAGTTTACCAGCGATAGCTGCCGCAAAAAACATTGCCACGGATGAGTGCGACAACTAACGCTAATGAAATGCAGAGTAGGCATTCCCGTGCAAAAACACACGAAAACACCACTTCGCGAGATTCACAACGACCAGTCAGATCTGCGATGCGAACCAAGAACAGGCGATAAGGCGCGTTAGCAGCAGGGATTTAACACCTGCCTCTTACTGGTGTTAAGCAGGACGACCAACTGCAGTAGAAAGGGAGCCCAGCCCAGAGCCACATCTGAAGACCAACAGATGCCATGGAGACACTGATCATGCAGCTCGGAGACCCAAGAGGGCCACAACACCCACCGCCACCACCCCCAGGCACCCCCCTTTGGACCCTCCCCCAAGGTCATGAAGTCCAGTAGTCAACGGTAGTGGAAAAACAGAACTTTATTACAAATACATAAATCAACAAAACGAAAAGCTCAGCCAATGCGTTCCATTCCCAACGGGGAACTCCAACAGGGCAACGTGTCTTCAGAAACCTGTGGGAGAAATGGTGACAATGGTCAAACTTCTGTATAGTCACATGCCTAATCTGGTACAGTGTACTGCACTTGGACAAACCGGAATGCTCACAGGCCAGATAAACCATGCATGAGAAGACCGTAACAGAACTACGTGTGGCCGTAACCGTCGTAGGAATGAAGAGGAAGGTAACGACCACATGAACTGCTGCTATGGTCACATCATGCAGGACTCATCACACCTGAAAGCATCACGGTGTGTGTCAGCTCGATACCCCTGCCCCTCACACCCGTCACACTGCGCAGGAACATCTTGAGACCACGCAAGGGAACTACGCCATAGCTGGCGTCACGCACGTGTTGGGGGCAATTCACAGCACACGTGTATGACTTGTGCCCCCTGCCGACACTGCACACAATCACCGCAACAGGAGCCACACGCATGCCAATACTGTGCATACAAAAGTGGACCACCGTGGCCTGTCCACCAATGTCGTCGCAAATACCCCAGGCAGTGTGCATGATCCCCACATGTCCGCAAGTCCGCCACCAACCAGCGCTTTGAGGATGGCCCCCATGGAAATGCACTGCCCATCGTCAAGCGCCAACTGAACACACCACACACCTCAACTCCACAATCCCCCAACTCACAACTGTGGGAATGCACACGTCATCAATCCACCACCAAAGTGACTACTGCGTGTGTCTCAGTCTCCGCCACAACCTGCCCATAGGCCTACACACACGTGGCCGACCACCTTCAATGGGCACATTCACACTGGAGACAAGGTGGCTACATCACAAACCAACCCGCGCACATCACGAACATCGCATGCAGGGCCGTGTCAGCAAGGGCGGCACCCCCCACCCAGCCACGAGTCCGCCGCCGTGACCGGTGCTGCCTGCGCGATCCTGTGAGCCTGAAGCACCCCAGCCCAGGTCCCCAGACCGGTCCTCTGCCCAGCGATGACTGGCCGCCCCTGCGCACCCAGGCCTCAATGCTCACCTGCCGCCACCGGCGTGTCTCCAAGAGGGGCCACCGGTGCATCCTCCTCAGCCGATCGCTGGATTCCGCGCCACAGGCTCCCAGCGCACCCTGCAGCACCGCACCGTGGAGTCATGTGTGTGCTGACTGCTGCCTGCGTGTACACTGCGGTCCAGCAGGGCACACTGATCAATTTGAGTCTTGATTCGCTGGACGCCGTATCGAGGCCAATGCATCATCGCAGGCTGCACACTTGCTCAGCTCTTCAGGTGCCACTAACCATGTGCAACGCAAGTCATCGTCACGTGGCGGTAGGCCCCTGCCAGCCGCAGTGCAGCGGGTGCCACTAACCCTGTGCAACGCAAGTCATCGTCACATGGCGGTAGGTCCGTGCGGGCCGCAGGGAAGCGGGTGCCACCAACTCAGTGCGCCACAAGTCATGGACCCTTCATGATTGGGTCGCGTGGTGCGGACGCCATCATGTCATCTCCGGCAGTTGGGTATGTGACGTGCTAGGCCCCTTTTATTGCCAGGGTCACATGTCCTGTGACGCCTGTGCTGGATGGGTGTGGTGTGGGTGTGAACCAGCACTCAGGGAGTGGCTGTGGCATGCTGACGACTAGACCAGTGATCAGCAGATCACTACAGGGAAGACCTGGGACATGTAGCTTTGTCATCCCCCCTGATCGTAAGCAGAGTGGACTGGCCTGGCGTATGGCAGGCCAGTGTAGGGGTAGGAACAATGAGCCCGGGGCTCTGGGTGTGCTTCAGTTCTGGGCTGGACATGGAAGTAACTGATGCTTGTGTCTCTGTTGTAGTGTCTATGCCACCCAGACCGCAATCGGCACTGTTGCACCCTGTGACTCAAGTCCCACGACATGAGCAACATGGACGTAAGGGGGAATCACTGACCCTACATTCATCCATGCTCTCATACTTGAATGATCAAAGGCATGACACATCTGTGCGATTCTGAATGTTTAATTCACATCCAGTGGAGTGTTGCAGCTGGAGCAGTACAGGGCCATGCAAACCCCACTTCACATTATTGTCCCGTGGAGGGCCAGCCAGAGTCCTTCAGGGAATGACAAGTACATCGGAAGGGGAAGAGTTCAGTCCGCAGTCTGATCGCTGTGTCATTGGTAACCAAACAGAAAATGGCAGTCCATGTCGAGGTCCAAGGTGAGTGTCGTAGAGTGTATCGGGGGACAGTGGAAGGTGATGATGCAAAGGGCAGAACCAAGCAGAAACAGGCCATATGGTGGAGAAGAATGCTACTGCCTCCTCCTTACCAGTAAGGTTGATTCACACACATTTTCGTCCTCTGATGTCACATGTGCCTCACACGTGGGTGGTGGTGGATTGCCTGCCGCACTGTGAGGCACTCACACATCAGGGGGTGGAGATGTGGATGTAGAAGCAGCAGCAGCATTCATCTGCGCAAGGCCTTGAGGCAGCAATGCCATGACGATGTGCTGCAGGGCATGGAAGGTCCCAGACACATCTCACTGGTGTGCAGCCGTGGCAGCCATTCTTTCCGCCGTCATCCGCTCCATGTTCTCCATGAGCCCCCGCATCTGTCCCAACTCCCAGCTGACATCGCTGGAGCCACTCTGACTGGACAGTTGTTCTTGTCTCAGAATCATGACTCCAGCGATGTCAGCCATGGATCGTTGGAGAGCATGGAGCGAACTGTGGGTGTCCGTTAGGGACTGTAAGTGGTCCCTGATGGTACTCAGACACCCATGTATGGCATCAAGTTTGGCTGCCATGAGGTCAAACCCCACCCGCACCTGATCAGCCATCTTCTCCTGGACCTTTAACACACTGCGTTGAAAGGCCATGTGTTGGTCGTTGGGGTCCTGGGAGACAGCCGTGGTGGTGGGTGCTTCCTGCTGTGTGGTCTGTGCAGGGGGTGGGGTCTCCTCGATGCAGCTGGGCTGCCCTGCTCCTGGAGGTGAGGTGCCGTAGCTGTCCATGAACTCTTGGAGGGCGTCGGTGTCGAAGGTGTGGAGGTCCTCTTCGTCATTAGTCAAGAGCTGTTGGGTCTGCTCTGCAGGAGGTGTTGGTTCTCCCTCTGCAATGTGATGGGGAGATGCAGTTTAACATTGTGTTCACATGTATGTTGATGCATTGTACAGGTTTACATACAAACTGCATGACAATGTACATTTTGACTGTTTGGTAGGAGCTGCCTATTTGATGCGTGTCAGTGGACATTTCGACAACATCACAGATGTATGTTTGTACTTGTACATTATCATCTCACATTTCCCTGCTATGCCAAATGTGATTGACCAGTTTCTACACACAAGCGGCACCAGTTGTGTCCTCTGTTCTGTTGTGAACGTGTTGCAGTTTATACCACATTGTTGTTAATGTTGATGTGCTCTGAATGTTATGTGTGTGTGCTGCATTTTGGGAGAGTTGCCCCTGCAGCTCTGATTTGGCTGGCCCTTATCCCTTTCAGGCGGTGTGCCTTTGACTTCTGTGCTTCTACAGTGCTGAGATGTTGCATTCTTAGGGAAATTGGGCTCTTGGTGGGACTTGGGACTCTGGGGCATGGTTTTTCCGCAGTTGTGTTGTTGAGGTCAGGGGTTGTTTGTGCATGTGGATGTGTCAGAGTGTGACCTGCTCCTTCACGGATGTGGTCCACACTCAGCCACCTCAGTGTCGTGGCGTGCAACATGTCATGATATATTGACTGCAGCCATGCTATTCGTCATGCAGTGTCACTTGCATTGTCAGTGTGGCTCACAGACACGCCGCTTTGCTGGGTTCAGCACATGTGCATGGGTTTGTTGTGAGATTAGTGATGTGTGGGGAGAGCCCCTCTGTGCACATTGTCGACGGGGGCCTACTTGCTGTTTCTATGTGTGCTGCAGTATGCCAAGGAGATCAGGGACATGACATGAGTCATTGTGGGTGTGCACTGTGCTATACTTGATTGTGCATGTGTGCCATTGTGCCCATCTCCCCCCGTCCCCCCAGTCCCTGGTGGTTACTCACCCTGTTGCTGTTGTGTCAGGTCATGTTGAGCAGTGTCCGGTGCCCCAACTCCTGCCACCGTCTCCACACTGATGACTGTGGACACTATTTCCTCCATCTCATCCAGCTCCTCCTGTGGCGCTGGACTCCCACCTCCAGTCTGCATTGCTGCCTTCTGGTTGTTGCCGAGTTTCAGCTTGGTCTTGCGCTTCACATCATTCCAGCGCCTCTTGAGCTCTTCCATTGTCCTCCTCAGCACTCCGACTGCATTCACCTTGTCCAGGATGGACTGCCATATTCCATTTTTTGTTGCCAATGACACAGTGGAGGTGACGAACAGTTGTTGATGGTGTTCTACCACCTCCGTGATCAGGATCCTGTTTTCCTGCGGACTGAACCTCGTCTTCCTCTTCTTCTTGTCCTTGCCCTTCCCTGTCCCCGAGGTCCCAGGCGGTCCTCCGTAGGGCTTGTGGGGTTCTGGCCGTCCTCAGTACCTGCTCCGGCTGCCTCCATTGTGCTTCGCTGTAGTTCGGCTTTTGTTTGTTTATTTATTTTTTCTGCTTTTGTAGTGATTTTTCCCGCCTGAAGTGTGTGATTTGCAGGCCTGGCGCTGCTTTTTGCTGATTGTCTTATCGCGGTTGGGCCCATTGCAACTTTTTCGCGTTCAGGTTTGGATTTTCATCGCCGTCCCGGTAGTGTTATCGCGGACATTTGATGCGTTATCGGGGTACTATCACATGTTACCGCCGTGTTGTAAATGCAACGTTAACACAGGGTTATTTTCCCGCGATAGACGGCGATATGTAAACTTGCGTTAACCTATTTTGGCGATGTTTATCGCACGTTCTTGAGAATATCCCCCTAAATTTGTTACAATATTTTACCTAAATATGGCCATCTTACTATGCTGTTAAAGCAACCCCATTTACCCAAATCAAAATGTGTGCCGGGTGCCCACTTAACACGCTCCCCAATGGCAGCCCGGCTATCTCACAAAGCATTTCCTTCTTGTGCACCCACGCGTAAGGCTTGGCTGGCACCCATTCAAAGGGAAATGAGGGCAAGCTGCAATGGCGCATGCCTCCACCTCATCAATAGGAAACTAAGTTCAAGGATCATCAATGCGCACCACAACTGCTAGGCTCCAAAAGTCTGGTGCTCTATAAATTCGAACTAAAATGACAATTGTAAGTCTCCTCGACAAATTCTTTAAAGCTCGCATTTTCTCTTGGAAGTGATAAAATGCTTCATAATTTCAAAAACTAAACCCAGCACGCCTAGAAACCTGCACTCCGCACATATTTAAAATTCTATTTCTGAATAAAGAGGAATATATAAGAACCATAAGCTGTGAATTAACTAACCACACAGTCTCGCAAACTATCTGAAGAGCCTGATAAAATTAATATTTGTTAAAACTTTAGAAACATACATACATATATAGTCAGCCAAACAAGATACTTATCTCTGCGTGACAGC
Source organism: Calotriton arnoldi (assembly GCA_963921515.1). NCBI lineage: Eukaryota > Metazoa > Chordata > Amphibia > Caudata > Salamandridae > Calotriton > Calotriton arnoldi. Next base: position 33,807 of record CAWUFW010008633.1, on the reverse strand, counting down.
AATAAAGAAGGAAGATGGCTGCATGAGCTGAGTATTTATGCCTGTTTGGAATGTTTTAAAGTACTAACTCTTATTTCAATGTTCTTGCTTTGTTGCTGCTGTGTGAGAGAGATAAAGAGAACATGTAAAATATTGGCCTCCCATGCCATAAAATCGTTGTTGAGCTTTATTTACATTGTTCACCATTCGCACCTGCCGCAATAATCTTATAGAGCAATATTAGAGTAGGTGGACATGTTTCTTTTAAACAATTTGTATTGTCATGTTTCCTGGGGCTTGGAATATGTATGCAGGTTCGGATTGGAACAGAAAATAGGCCCAGGCACCAAAAACAAAACGTAGCTCCCATTCGTGAATTAGATAGCTAAAAAAGTGGCGTTTGTCTTAGTATTTGGGAAATCAACAGTAAAAGTTGCCCAGCAGACAATAAAACAGGCACACTAACAACCAAATAACAGCCCATACACTGACCTGTCAGAGCAGCCCTTCAGGCACTGACTGATTGCCGTATAGGCCAGTCCAAAAATGTATTTATGTGTAATCTGCATCTTTTTGGTAAATACTACCTGTAAAATACTGTTTCTCCTTGTCAGGTGCATCAACTCAATCTTTTTCATAGGAGACATTGGCATATGAATCCAACAGTAACACATTTTTACTGACAACTACGTTTACTTATTTTTTTCCCTTAAAATAATCTATGTTCTTTGTAGCAGACTGGCTATGTCCTTTAAAATTTGGTATAGGATAATATGTGGAGGGATTGCTAATGTGGCACAGTCAGAGACCCTTTGTTTAAAATGACAGTACTGCATGACTATAATCAATAATAGAGGAACGAGGGTTTTTGAAGAGTAGGTCCAGCATACATGCCCAAAGACACGTGGATCAAAAGTGGTATGCAGTTCCTAATGGGAAGGGGCAAAAAAGAGGGGGAAAGTGGGAAGTTGGAAAGGAAGGGAGAAGCCAGGTGGAAGAAGGATCAGGAAGAGGGGAGAGCTCCAATTAGGAGCAAGGGCCCTACCACACCCCGAGAGGTGTCATGCTTCATCATAGGGCAGCTCCTCGTTGGGCCGGCGCTGCAATGCCCAACATGCCCCTCAGGGGGGCTCTTTGCCAGAGATCTTTAGATGAACACGCCAGGAGGCCCTATGAGTGGGGGTGGAGGGGCATAGAATGGTGAGTAGAGTGGGTGCGTTTAGTGTGAGTGAAGCTAAAAATAGCTAACAGTAGTCCAGAAGACCTTTATTCACTGGACACTATGCTATGGTTAAAACAGACTAATAAAGTCTAGGCTGCCAGGAGGGATTCAACCTGTAGCAGCTATTTTTCATGTCAGTGATGAGTGCAAGTGGATTTAAAAGCTCCCTTCCTTTCCAACTTCCCACTTTCCCCCTCTTTTTTTGCCCAGTACTGCATGACTCCCTCAGGACAGCAGCAGGACCAACCATCCAGATATCACTGAAAGTTTAACTAGGCCTGGGCTAAATGTTTGTTACACCGAAGTAACCACAGTAATTTCAGTACTTACGCATTACTCTTCTAGTGCTAAATTACAGAAATTACACAATTATGGCAGATTGAGTAATTAAATTAAGAGTAATTTAGGCAAAAATCTTACAGCGGGAGCACAGGAACAACAGGCTAACTGAAAGTGAACTGCTGCTGGCTACTGTTGTTCATGTCATTTGGCATTTAGGAGGCGATTACGATGTCGGGCAGACTTGCGTCCACCAGACACTGTCTCGTAAATGGGACCGACCGCCCGCCTCCTTAGAGCATTCCGACATTTCCCTATGGGAGCATGCATTACTGCCCTAAACCGGCTGTAATACATGCTCCCATAGGGAAATGGGAGGTGTTCTTCATCCCTGCACCCTGTGGCAGGCACCTCAAGGTGTCTGCCACGGGGTGCAGGTATCATTAGGGGGGCACGTGCCCCCTCAGCCCCCAACCAGAGGTCGCACACACAAAGGGGCCCTGCTGGGGCCCCCAAATACACTTTCTGACATGGTTTCCATTTCGGACAGGTCGGCATGGAAAGCATGCCGGAAACCATGCATCGTAATCCCAAGGACGGAAAGGCCCACCCTTTGGGATTACGAGCCAGTTCCGACTGGCCGAGGGGCTCCTTCAGCCCGTCGGAAGCCAGCCTTATTGACCATCTGGTTTCAATTCCGACTGGCTGATACGTAATCAGTCGGTTGATTTTCCAACCTCCATCGGAATTTGGCCCCTCAGTGCTATTTCCTTATTGTAAAATGCATCCTCAGGCCCATTTTGCAGAAAATAGCACTATATGCTAGACGCTTCCCTTGTAATTATGCATAATTACGAGTAATTATGCTAGAGGGAATTATGCCAGTTATGCACACCCCTAATTTTAACCCTTTCATCACCACCGAGCATGTCTTTAAACGCTAATTTCTCAAAAATTGCCAAACGGTCGAATTGTTAAAAAATGTGGAGGAGGGCCACGCAGCCCCACTCACTGAGCCTCTAAATGCCCCAGGGACCCCATCCCCTGCAGCCAGCTCAGTTACTGTGTACCAGGGAGCCCACCCCAGGAACACAATAGTTTCCTTTCCCGCACTAGCATGGGCTGGAAAGCATGTGTTTTCTCTAACCTGGTGAGAGCATTCTTGGATCTCCCGCTAAAAGGGAGCTGACATGCCTTTCAAGCCTGCAGTAGTGCAGGCAGAGAAGACAAGTCTGCTCCCAGCAGGTGGGAGATTTAAACATTTTCCTGCCAGCTGGGAGCACAACTCTGTTCTGTACCCTGGTCGCACTCTTGCGGGCAGGGAAATACAGCTGATACTGTTCCTGTCTGGAGGGAGCATGCACAATTATCTGATCTCTTTGGTGGGAGTAATGCCGGTCCCTACACTATGCAGGCAACTGGATGGGTCAGCAGTGGCCCGAGAGCTCCCCCTGGAGTCTCTAACTTGAGCTTCATGAATGCACCAGGGGGGCACTGGGGCACTCAACTGTGGCCCTGGGGGGTGGGGTCCTCAGGGCCCAGAAGGGGTCAGGGAGGGGGGCTGCATACCCCTCCCCCTTGATTATGTCCTTTGGCCCTGGGGGATGGCGTCCCCAGGTTCTGATATGGCCTGGGGAGGAGGGCTGCATGCCCCCTACACTTCTTTTTATAAAATTCAGCCCGGGGATGGGGTTCTGAGGCCTAATTAGGCTTGGGGAGAGGGGTGTGTGGCCCCCTCCCATTTTTTTATAAAATCCTCCCTTGCGGATGGGATCCTTGGGCCTAATACGGCTCAGGGAGGGGGGCAGCGTGGCCCCCCACCCATTTTTTATAGAGTTTGGCACCAGGAGATATATGCCAAAATGGTCATTTGTTTTTTAATAGGCACCACTCATCAATCAATCAATCAATCAGGCGTTTATTAAGCGCGACTACTCACCCGTAAGGGTCTCAAGGCGCTAGGGATAGGGGGGGGTGCAGGTTCCAGTCCATCAAGGAGGGGGTCTGTCGAAGAGCCAGGTTTTGAGGTTTCTTGCGAAGATGGGGAGTGATGTTGTCTGTCTGAGGTGGAGCGGAAGGTCGTCCAGGCTTTGGCCGCGAGGAAGGAGAAGGAGCGGCCTCCCGATCTGGTCTTTCTGGTGTGGGGGACCACAGCGTTGGAGAGCTGGGCTGATCGTAGGGTCCTTTGGGGTGCATGGAATTTGAGTCGGCTGTTCAAGTATGCTGGTCCGGTGTCGTGGAGGGCCTTGTATGCCTGGGTGAGTATCTTGAAGATGATTCTAGCCTCGACGGGGAGCCAGTGGAGTGTGCGCAGGTGCTGCGAGATGTGGCAGTGTTTTGGCAGGTGGAGGACTAGTCTTGCAGCGGCGTTCTGGATGTTCTGTAGCTTGCCGGTGAGGTTTTTGTTTATTCTGGCGTAGAGTGCGTTGCCGTAGTCGCGTCTGCTGGTGACCAGGGCGTGAGTGACGGTATTTCTGTGTTCGAGGGGGATCCATTTGAAGGTCTTACAAAGGAGGAGGAGGGTGTGGAAGCAGGAAGATGAGACAGAGTTGATCTGGCGGTCCATTTTGAGCTCAGAGTCCAGGATGATTCACAGGTTGCGTGCGTGGTCCGTGGGGGTTGGCGGGTTTCCGAGGGCGGGGGGCCACCAGGTGTCACTCCAGGCATCGGGGTTTGGGCCTCATCAATGGAGGATCTGATAAATACATGTCTGGCCAGTGCCTGGGAGCTCAATGACAGGGCTTGGGGAGGGGTAGTGCAGCTCTGCTCCCTGAGCCCTACAGAGGACCCAGGGTCCCCTTCTCTTGTCGGGGATTTATAGATTTAGGGTAGGGGGCATGCAGTCCCCCTTACAGAGCCTTGCTTAGTCCCCAGGCACCCCATACCCATATGGCCAATTTTTAGATTTAGGGGTGGTGTGTGTGTGCCCCCCTCCTCAGCCTTGAAAAGACCCCAAGGACCCCATACCCTGGAACTGGTATTTATTTTTTATGGAGGGAGAATTTGTCCCCCATCCCTGAGCCATTAATCTACCCCAAGGCTCCATCCCCAGCCCCAATAGAGATAACCTGTCTGGAGGTCCCATCTCCCAGGATGCTGGTGTTCTCTGCTGGAGAGAGTGGGTAGGTAACATAACTTTGCTACCCCCTGGGCAGGACCTGATAAAAATGCTGCTCCCACCCGTGCTGGAGCAAAGTAAAAGAAGCTGTATCCCTACGACACTCACAAAGGGTGGTGGCGGGGGAGCTGTCTGAGGCCGCTGGGGCTCCCTTCCTGGCCCCCAATGTATTAGGAAGTTGTAAAGATCCAAAAGCCAGTCTCCATTTTGTGCAGGCCAGACTAAATTTTTTGCCTGATCATCACTTTGTCTACCTTTGACCTAGATATCATCTGTCCTTATCTTTTGAAGAACCTGTGAAACTGTTAAATCATCTAAACAACAATCTTGATAAAACACTTAATGCAGCATCAGTCTGGAACAATTTCCCCAGTATCTATATTGCAAATATAACATAAACAATGTAGTCTGAATTGACATACTTGTTTATACTGGTTCGTCTTAAGACTCATATTGATGCATGCAGGTTATGTCGGGAAGGCACTTAAGTCATGACCTCCAATGTTCAGCCATATAGACACAATACATGGTCGATACCATAACACAGATATCCTATTAGTGTATATGTCCTGTTACCCATCAAAGTGCAACTTAAAATAGAAGTCACTAAATATTATGACATGCTTACTGGAACAAAACTAGCCCCATCAAGGGATTATTTTGAAGATACTTTGGTTGGTCTCCTGCACTGATCAGGACACAGACAATAACCCAAGTTTCATAGTCCATGTTTAATGTCTGTGACAGCATCATCTCTCAAGAAGCAAAGAGAAGTGATTCAGTGGAAGGATGGCACAATTTCTTCCAAGGACTTCTTGGAAAGAGCTCCCACTACACTCTACCAATTTCTAGAAATACCTAAAACAGAACAAAGCTACCCAGAACTAAAATGGGACAATCCCTAACCCAAATGAAGCCAAAAATAACTAAGCAAACCAAAGAAATGCATCAACTCCTTGCATGCAAAGTAAGACTCTCTGCTAAGGAGGTGAGACCTGGGTCACAAGATTACGGATGCACTGTAGATCTACATCCTACCCTATGCTGTTAACCTAGCACCTATTCTATGCATAAAATATGGCCTGCAGGATACCCCTGTCAAAGGTGACCATCTACTCGCTGATCTGGCCATGTCTCTTGGTGCATTGGCATTTGGGCCTGGAGGAAGGAGAAGCTGGGGCCGAAGATATGCTACGGAACACTGTGGGAGACTTTTGCTATTTTTCGATTGTCAGACTGCCTGGTGCTATTGCCCAGCTGGCCAGTTATTTCTGTGGGCATCTGGTAGGGCCTGAAACATGAACATGGGCCCCCCTCAAGCGAGGCACAGATTCTGGACACAGACCCTTGTGGCTTGCAGTGTAGCATAAATCTCTGCCTACCATCTGTGATGCTGCCCGAGGCTGCATCGATCCTGTGAAGGAGAAGAGGAAATATTTTGGCATGGAATGACAGCACACACAGGATGGAGAGCTGGAATGTGGAGTGGGGTGTTGAACCCTGGTACATGAGTAGTGGCTCCACTGTTGGCGGGCTGGTGAATTTTGCATGGGTTTTGTGTGGTCTGAAAGGCCAACTGGAGACATGGATACAGAGGCATTTCTTACTTAATCCCTCACAAATAATAGACCTGCACTGCAAAACACTGCTGTATGCTACTCTGAGACATGTTACTAACATGGATGACTAATGACCAGCGGACCATCTTCAGTACCGGATGCGGATTAGGGGTCCCAGGGCCTTGTGGTGTTTATGTTAGCAACGCTCCAGGGCTGATTCAATAGCCTATTATTACATTCTTGGCACATGTCCTGAATGCAAAGGTATTGTCTTTAAATTTCTGTATCATCAAATAGGCCTGCTCTGCAGATCCTCTCTCAGATACCTGCGCTACACTAATATGACAAGTCAGTGCCTGCAGCTGGCACTGGAATCCATGGATCTGTCTTTCCCAACACGCTCTCTGTGGTTGTCTTTTTGTTACTGATCCCTTAACCATGACATTGGACCACTTCATGACAGCCTTATAAGTGACCATCGAATTGGACTACGATAGTGCAGTGGACTCATAAACAGTCCTTCCCTGCACAAACTTCACTTTTTATACAGTCTTCTCATACACCAAACGGAATAAAAATGTTATTTTTAGGGAGTATGATGATCACTTTTTAAACAACACACTTCACTTGAGCACCTTTCACTCACCACCGATTACTGATCACTACTGTAAAAACCAGTGGTTCCCTCCAGGTGGAGGAAGCATACAAAAAGAGACCCAATGATGATGCTGTCACCTATCTGATACAGGCGGAGAATCAAGATAAACCGCCACACGACCTGCCTACGTGAATGAGGGTTTTTTAAGTACTTTATCAAGTACTGACGGATAGAATACAGTGGACCCTGGTTGCAGGTACAAGTGATCCATTCCCTTTTGATTTTGACAGCCTTATAAGTGCACCACCGTAGCAGGGGCTCCAGGAGCATCATGGGGAAGACTCATGTGGCAGCAACCATGCTACAAAACAAGATTGACAAGTTTACTAAATCTGCATCAGGTCAGCAACATAATGAAGATAGCACCAAATCTTTGGACCCATCCAAGATGCAGATTGCCCCAAACAGATATTTCAGGCCATATGTGAGTTCAGAGCCACTCAGGAGGCGCAGATTGGCCATGTGGGAGTGGAGGTGAACCTACTAAAGCAGGGCTTGAGAAAGGTTGCTGATCTAGTAACACAGGTGGGAATGAGAATCTCGACAACTGAGGAATTTGCGAAGACACTGATCACTGAGTTTGCCTGACTAAAGGGAGTGGTTGGCCAACTTGAGCACACAGTCAAAGACACCAAGGGCAGATCACACAGGAACAATCTCTGTTTTGTGGGTTTTGTGGTGGAGGCTAAAGGTTCAAACCCTCTGAACTTCTTGACTATCTTGGCAAAATCCTAGGTCCCAAATGAACTGCTGTCTGCCTCTTTGTCAACAAGCAAGCACATCGGTCTCTGGCATCCTAGTCACTTGCCAGGGTCCTCTCCAGACCCAAAATTTTCCAGTTTTTGAACTACACTGAGAGGAATGTAGTTTTGCAGAAATTCCATCTCAGACCTGACCTGCTCATCAACTTCTCACTTGTCAGCATATACCCAGATTGTACAGCGCAGGATCAAAAGAGACAATCCTTTTTTGCAGTTACGCAGAAACTGAAAGCATTGCAATATACACATTGCCCTTTGTGGTTAAGATGAAGATCTCCTTGCAGTTAAGATGCATTTCTTTCATAACACTGCAGGAGTTTTGGAACTGGGTGGAGATATGGCAGCAGGGAGGAGGACCAGCCTTGAGCTCCCACGTGCCTCTTCTGCAGATGAGACACCCGACCCTTCCCCATGAGATACGATACCACAGTGCTTGCAGATGTGGACTTCACTCTGGAGTTCTGGAGCGCTTAAACTTGGCCACACAAAAACTTAGGGCCCGATTCTGATGTGGTTAGGAAGGCATTTGCTCCGTCCGAATCAGATCAGGAACGTGTCTTTCTGACCGAATCGGAAAGGTTTCCAATCCACTGAGTACGATGCGAGTTAGGCGTTTGGAATATCCCAATGCGAAAATGACAGCATTCAGAATGACCGAGCCGTACGGAGCAGAATCGCATGTCTCTACGGGCTGCGTTTCCGAACGACCAGTTACGATGCTGGATTCAGACAGCCTTTCCGAAGCATGCCGTCTGACTCGAATTGGCAGTCAGAATCAGACTTTGGGGGCCTGTAGCGGTCCCCCTGCACCCGGAGCCTTCCCAATCGGGCCCGGGGGGCTACCCATGGGTCCCCCCTTACCAGCCATGCACAGTGAGGCAGGCACCAGGGGGTGCCTGCCACAGGGTGCCCGATTTCCCCCAGCCCCCCTTTCTTCAATGAGAGCCCATGCATTTAGTTGGAACATAGGCTCCCATTGAAGTCAATGGGAGTCCAACCAAATCGTATCTGGAGGCATCCGGATGCTCCCAATCCGAGTCGGTTGGAAACTATTCCCAAACTGATTCGGTCAGAGTGATTTCCAAACCGCATCAGATTCGGGCCCTTAGTTGGGAGGCGGATGATAGTGGCAGTGACATATCCTTATTTATTGAACTCACCCCTCAGAACAAATGTTTTGGCATCCCTCTACCAGTAAGTTTCTAGTTATATCATTTTATTGAGTGACTAAATGCCTTTGTTTCTTGGCTGTTTGAGGGAACAGTATCACTTAAACATATTGGGCCCTCTGCAAAGTTCATGTTTACACTGGGCTGGCAAACAATTAGTTGGCAAACAATATTCTTTTGTTGAGATGGGTGAATACGATGTCGATGAATGTCATGATATGTGAAGGCTCAACAACGGCAATACCAGTAAATACAATTTGAAAGCATGCCACAGCCTGTGTCCACATGACCCAATCAATGCTTGTCAATGCAATGTAAATTTATACCGTGACTTGTGCCCACAGAGCAGCGCCGACATCAGCAATAATGATACCAATGTATGTCATAAACCATGCTTGTATGATAATATTATCATTGCCAATAAGACCAATGTCAATGTATGTTCAGACCAAAGCAAGCATATCTTTGATAACACCAGTAAGAACAATGTTAATGTGCAAGATGTCAACTGTATGCACCACAATGGTAATGTTGATATAAATGATACCAGTGGCTGCCATATTATTTTTAGGAGTTCCAATGAATTCACATCGTTGCTATCAGATTCACCCAAGGTGACCCCCCAATCAACTCCAAATCAAACATACGTCGTCAGGCAGGTCCTGCGACCCATGCCCACGCTTATCGAGTAAAAAGTCACAGGTGGGACCCCCCCATAAAGTACAGGCAAACACAGACACAGGGAAAACCCTGATCGATTCCACAGATAGATAGTGGCACCACAAAAAAGTCTGATGTAATTGGTCTCAATGAAACCTGTTTGGCCAAAGGCTTGCGTTCCCCAGAAATACCACAAAGCTACATACCACATGTAGATAGGTACACTCAACCAATCAGGACACAACATGCACACCATACGTAGATATCATGCGCACTTCACACCAGACATCTGGACACATAGGCCCACATTTGTTCTCCCTGAGGTCAAGAGCCCTCTGTGTCCACATGGGATTGATTTATGACTAAGATGCTCTTTTGGAATGTAGAGAACATTTTATGGTACCTCATGAACTGTATAAATTGACGACCTACCCTTTGTACAGCGAGGGATTTTGAGCAGACAAATTCTGTCTAGGCTCTCCCGGCCACAGCATTAAATTAAACCAACTTGTTCCTGTTTTTCCAAACTCCTCTTGTCTCTTCACTTATTCTAGCTAAATTCATATTCAAGCAACACTTTACTCTGCATTGCTTGCCCCAGTATCTGAGCTGAAGTTTTCTGACTGTAAGGTTCCAAAGTTGGGGTGGGGCAACAGGTACTTCATGTCTGAGGTGTAGGGTGGGGGGAGTTGAAATTGTTATTATGTTCTCTTGTTTGTATCATTGTTTTTTTTACACAGCAACACTTAGCCACTAGTCATAACTTTGTTGTTCGTCTGCACCACCATGACATCTCAACATAAAACATTTACTTTGCTGTCAGAGAATGTGAATGATCTTAATAATAAGATTAAAAAGTAGCCATTTTCCAGGACATCAACAGACTCTCACTATTATTACTACTCCTACAGGAGACACACCTGTTGGGTACTAGATGCCCATTCTTATCCCGATATGGCTACACTCAAATTTTGCATTCTGACTATACACACAATTCTAGAGGTAAAGCAATTTGAGTACACAATCAGTTCCTACTACACAGTATGAGAGTGTACAATGGTGATATGGGCAGATACACTGGCATCGATGGTAAACAAGAGGAAACACAAAAGTCATTTCTATCAGAATATGTGACTCTGGTCCTTATAGACAACACATTAAAGTTGCTCAAGGCCCTACGACTCATCTGCAGATACCTTGGTCATGACAACTCCCTGCAGATCTTTTGCCATGTGCACCTGTTCTGAATCAATGGGACTGTCTGAGGCCTGGTGAGTTATGCATCTTATCACAAGGGAATTCATGTTCCGCTCACACACACATAGATCCTCATCAAGAATCGGTTATGTCTTCATATCCACTTCAGATATTAGCTGTTGGTGCGGCGTGTATTATGCCCAGCACCTTGACCTACCATGTTCCATTATTGAACTCCATTAACAGCACAGGTAGATGGCAAAATGTTCTGTGGAGGCTGAGCGTCTAGTGGTTCCGGGACATCAACCTCAGGAATACTGCTCATTTCAACCAATTCCCTTAATAGATTAAGGCCAAGCTTTTGTCAAACAGACTACTTGGGGTGATATTAGACCTCATAAAACACAACTAAAATGTCTTCATGCCTTTGTGTTCTCATGTGGTCACATTATAGGCCTGAATAGAAACACCATATTTTTACATGCTCACGTTTTTGAGTTGTCTTCTTTTCTTAAACACAGTGAAATTTGACACACATATGCTTGCGTGCCTCTGCAGGATAATATTCTCTGAAACAGCTCTGCTTGTATTTCCACCTTGTAGGCACATTATGAAATACCTTGAACATTGTGTAGAAGTGCTAAGTTCACTGGGCAAAATGTTGTTGTTTGTTATTTTCCGTTCAGCGATAGAGCTATCACTATAGAATCAATAATAGCAGCTTGACTGGGACTTCGGCATAGCAACGTAAGCGATGTTTATTATATAAATTACACCACTCCTTTGTTTAGATAGAGGAGCATTTCGCTGTCACTGAGAGGCCGACCCATGCCAGAATTCCAGCCCAGCTGATTCCTGTTTACCTCCCAAGAGGGGTGAAGCCCATCTCTTCGCCAAGACAGGTTTCCTGATAACACTTACCTACAGGTAACGGGGGATTTGGCAGATTCACCAACCCTAGGCACACTAGGATAGGTTGCGCTAGGAACAAAATATAACAGTACTTACATGTAAGCATGTATTCTCTGTTACATAAAAATGGTTGAATTGTTTATCTTCTTCACCATTCTCATTATACTAATTTGTTATTCTGTTTCTTTCAATTGATTATTGCAGCACACATATTTTACTCAAGAATCCCGATGATTCAATAAATATTGAAACTGCATGTTGTGTATTTCTTGTGAATCTCTTTGGGTATGCATGAGTAACCAAAATGAAGAGGTTCTAGATCTGTTACCACGATTTCCTTGGGGAGTCAGGGTTGTCATGTTCTGAGGTTGCACATTCCATTTGTTACCTTGTCAGGTTTGGGGTACAGATGGTGCACTGTGAGCTAGCAGGACTAAGGCCTACGTATCCCAATGGTGTCTGTAGGATCAGTCTCACACCGTTCTAACGTTTATGTTGTCCAACAAACGCACAGTTTTAACTGAGAAAAAATAAGCTGTACAACAATGTAGCACACGTCAGTGCCTCAGGAGATTTTAGTATACTCTGGCGGGCTCACGGGATGACAGGGAATATAGGGCATTGCTTTCATTGTTTTTTTTAAAAAAAAGGCTCACAGTATAGGGCAGTGGCCCTCTAAGACACACCTCCTCAAATGTATGAATATCGACCCTCTCTTCTGGAGTTAGGTCAATGCCATATACATGAACCCTTGGGCATGTGTGAGGGTGAATGGAGTCTTGTTCACTCCCTTTACAGTTGAACATGGCACCAGACAGGGCTTCCCCTTGTCACCTCTCCTCTTTGGCCTCATTATGGAGCCATTCAGTGAACTGATTCCAAGAGATGTAAAACTGCTAGTGTTTTAATAGGCAATTTTTAGGGAATATAGGATATAATTATACGCTGACTACGTTCTCATCTATGTGTGTGACTCAGAGACTTCTATTCCCAGACTAAAGCATATGTTACAAATCAATGGGGATGCTTCTGACTTGGTTGTCAATTGGACTAAATCCATTTATGTAGTGGTTTCGGGCACCAAGCTGATATCACTACACCAAATAACCTCAAAAGGGCCACTTGCCAATTTAAATACTTGGGCATGTGCATCTCATGGATGAGCTGAGGGCATGGGGTTTGACCCTTACACCCCACATGTTTAATGTTAAGCATGACATGGAGACCTGGCTCTCACTCCCCCTCAACATAGTTAATGGAGTTGCATTATTTAAAATCATTTCCCTACACATTTACTTTCCCTGTCCTTCATCTCCTTACATTTGAAAATGATTAGGCTTTTGTCAGTGGGAAAACACACATAAATTGCATTTTGAAAGTGTGTTCTGTGCCCTTATAATGGTGGTCTAGGAGTAGTGAATTATAAAATATATTATTGGGCCAGTCAGATGTTGCCCATTAATGACTGGCTACATACTGACCATGACAACCCTTGGTTTACTTGGAGCTGCAATGCCTCGAAAATCTTTGGTGCTTAATTTACTATATGGCATCTTTTGGTGATAAGGGTTTCTTTTGGCAACTGAGACGTCACTGAGGTGCTGGGTCCAAGCACTACTTTGGATTAAATGGAAGAAAGTCATGACCGCCGAGAGGCCATTGTGGCATGACGCTTAGCTTAAACACACAGTGGGTCCGGTGGGCTTCTGTCTCTGGGACAACTCAATCAATCAATCAATCAATCACAGAATTTGTAGAGCGCACTACTTACCCGCGAGGGTCTCAAGGCGCTGGGGAGAGGGAAGGGGGGGGGTGCTGCTACTGGTCGAACAGCCAGGTCTTGAGTAGCCTCCTGAAGGTCAGCAGGTCTTGGGTCTGTCGTAGGCTTAGTGGAAGGGTGTTCCAGGTCTTGGCGGCGAGGTGTGAGAAGGATCTGCCGCCGGTGGTTGTTCTTCGAATGCGAGGGACGGTGGCGAGGGAGAGGTCGGCGGAGCGGAGCTGGCGGTTGGGGACGTAGAAGAAGAGTCGTCTGTTGAGGTAGGCTGGGCCAGTTTTGTGGAGTGCCTTGTGTGCGTGGATGAGGAGTTTGAAGGTGATCCTCCTGTCGACGTGCAGGTTCCTCAAGTGGGGGGTGATGTGGCTGTGGTGTGGTACGTCGAGGATCAGGCGTGCGGAGGCGTTTTGTATGCGTTGCAGTCGCTTGATGAGCTTGGTCGGGGCTCCCGCGTAGAGGGCGTTCCCATAGTCCAGTCTGCTACTGACGAGGGGCTGGGTGACTGTTCTTCTTGTGTCTGTCGGGATCCACCTGTAGATCTTGCGAAGCATGCGGAGGGTGTTGAAGCAGGAGGAGGAGACTGCGTTGACTTGCTTGGCCATGGAGAGCGTTGAGTCGAGGATGACTCGCAGGTTGCGTGCGTGGTCGGTGGGTGTCGGGGCTGCTCCCAGCGTCGTTGGCCACCAGGATTCGTCCCAGGCTGAGGGGTTGGAGCCGAGGATGAGGACCTCCGTTTTGTCCGTGTTCAGCTTTAGTCGGCTGATCTTCATCCAATCGGCGACGGCCTTCATTCCTTCATGGAGATTGGCTTTGGCGGCGAGGGGGTCCTTGGTGAGGGAAAGGATCAGTTGAGTGTCGTCGGCGTAGGAGATAATGTTGAGGTTGTGTTGTCTGGCGATGCGTGCGAGCGGGCCATGTAGATGTTGAATAGTGTTGGGCTGAGGGACGATCCCTGGGGTACGCCGCAGATGATCTCGGAGGCTTCGGATCGGAAAGGTGGGAGGCGGACTCTCTGGGTTCTGCCGTCGAGGAAGGAGGTGGTCCATTCCAGGGCCTTGTCTCGGATCCCTGCGTCGTGGAGGCGTGCGCGTAGAGTGCGGTGGCAGACAGTGTCGAAGGCGGCGAAGAGGTCCAGCAGGATGAGGGCTGCGGTCTCACCATTGTCCAGCAGGATCCTGATGTCGTCGGTGGCGGCAATGAGGGCAGTCTCAGTGCTGTGGTTGCTGCGGAACCCTGATTGGGATGGGTCCAGGATGCTGTTTTCTTTGAGGTATCGGGTTAGCTGTTTGTTGACGATCTTCTCGATGACCTTGGCTGGGAACGGAAGCAGAGAGATGGGCCGGAAGTTCTTGAGGTCTCTCGGGTCCGCCTTGGGTTTTTTGAGTAGGGCGTTGATCTCTGCGTGTTTCCAGCTCTCTGGGAAGGTCGCGGTCTCGAAGGAGAGATTGATGATGTTGCACAGGTGGGGTGCGATGGAGCTGCTGGCTTTGTTGAAGATGTGGTGCGGGAAAGGGTCTGACGGGGAGCCGGAGTGTATTGTGCTCATGGTCTTGGTGGTGTCCTCGATGTTCACGCTGGCCCAGGCTGGCAGGGGGTCGTGGTCGATGGTGTGTGGCGGGTCTGGTGCATCGATCTTAGTTGGGGCTGTCTGGGTGTTGAAGCTGTCGTGGATGTCGGCGATCTTGCGGTGAAAGAAGGTGGCGAGGGAATCGCACAGGGGTTGCGACGGCGGGATGTCGTTGGTGTTGGAGCTGGGATTGGAGAGTTCCTTCACGATGTTGAAAAGCTCCTTGCTGTTGTGTGCGTTGTTGTCGAGGCGGTCTTTGAAGGAGATTCTCTTGGCGGACCTGATGAGGTGGTGGTGGTTACGGATGGCGTCTTTGTGGGCTGCGTGGCTGTCCGGTGTCTTATCACTGTGCCATTTCTTCTCTAGTTTCCGGCAGGTACGCTTGGAAGCTAGGAGTTCCGAGGTGAACCAGCTGGCTCTTTTGGTGGTGTCGCTGTAGGTGAGCTTTTTCAGCGGGGCGAGGGTGTTGGCACAGTCGTCCATCCATCGTCTGAGGTTGCAGGCAGCGTCGTCGGTGTTGGATGGGTCGGAGGGAGGGCTGAGAGCGAGGGTTGCCCGGAGTTGGTCTTCAGTGACTTTGCTCCAGCAGCGGCGTGGGATCTGTTGGGTGCGGTGGTGTGTGGTGGGTTTCTGGAAGGTGAAATGGATGCAGCGGTGGTCGGTCCAGAGGAGTTCCGTGGTGTGGCTGAAGGAGACGTGGGAGCTTGAGGAGAAGATGGGGTCAAGCGTGTGGCCGGCGGAGTGGGTCGGTGTTGTGACGAGCTGGCTCAGGCCGAGGTTGGCGAGGCTGTTGATCAGGGTGGTGGAGTTGCTGTCGTTGTTGTTCTCCAGGTGAAAGTTCAGGTCTCCGAGGAGGATGTAGTCGGTAGAGGTCAGGGCGTGCGTGCTGATGAAGTCGGCGATGGAGTCGCTGAACTGGGGTCGGGGCCCAGGGGGTCTGTAGACAAGGGTGCCTCTAAGGGTGGTGTTGGGGTCCGTGTGGATCTGGAAGTGCATGTGTTCGGCGGTGCTGAGAGTGTCGTCGGTGCTGGTCGAGACCCTGATGGTGTTCTTGTGGACGATGGCGATTCCTCCTCCTACTGCGTTGATGCGGTTTCTGCGGGTGATCTTATAGCCGTCTGGGATGGCTATGGCGATGTCGGGGGCGGAGGAGTCGTTCATCCAGGTCTCTGTCAGGAAGGCGACGTCTGGTGATGATGTGTCGAGCAGGTCCCAGAGCTCGACGGCGTGTTTGCGTGCGGAGCGGGTGTTCAGTAGGATGCACCGGAGGTGGTTGAGGTCCTTCTTGGCGGGCGCCTCGGTGGCTCTGAGGCTGGTGTAGCTGCAGTTCCGGCAGGTGAAGGGACCATGGGTGCGTTTCGGGGCGGCCTTGAAGCAGTTGTGCGTCCGTCCGGGGTTGAGAGCGTGGAGTGTGGTGGCATCGTATCGTAGTCGGTCCTCGAGGCTGGAGCGGGGGACGCGCGGTCCAGGGGTTCTGGCGCGGTCCAGGCACGGACGGGCGCAGACGGGCTTGCCTTAGGCGCGGCCGCGCAGCGGCCGCCATACATGGGGAGGTGGGAGGGAGGAGCAGCTGGGAGGCAGGGGCAGCGAATGGGCAGTCAGGGGGGCGGGGCCGCAGGGGACGCAGCGGCGGGAATGGAGAGAGGCAGCGAGGGGCACAGAAGGCAAAATGGAGAGAAAAATACAAGAAATACGGGCACAGTACAGTGGGGCAGCGGGGGCACAGAAGGCAAAATGGAGAGAAAAATACAAGAAATACGGGCACAGTACAGTGGGGCAGCGGGGGCACAGAAGGCAAAATGGAGAGAAAAATACAAGAAATACGGGCACAGTACAGTGGGGCAGCGGGGGCACAGAAGGCAAAATGGAGAGAAAAATACAAGAAATACGGGCACAGTACAGTGGGGCAGCGGGGGCACAGAAGGCAAAATGGAGAGAAAAATACAAGAAATACGGGCACAGTACAGTGGGGCAGCGGGGGCACAGAAGGCAAAATGGAGAGAAAAATACAAGAAATACGGGCACAGTACAGTGGGGCAGCGGGGGCACAGAAGGCAAAATGGAGAGAAAAATACAAGAAATACGGGCACAGTACAGTGGGGCAGCGGGGGCACAGAAGGCAAAATGGAGAGAAAAATACAAGAAATACGGGCACAGTACAGTGGGGCAGCGGGGGCACAGAAGGCAAAATGGAGAGAAAAATACAAGAAATACGGGCACAGCACAGTGGGGCAGCGGGGGCACAGAAGGCAAAATGGAGAGAAAAATACAAGAAATACGGGCACAGTACAGTGGGGCAGCGGGGGCACAGAAGGCAAAATGGAGAGAAAAATACAAGAAATACGGGCACAGTACAGTGGGGCAGCGGGGGCACAGAAAGCAAAATGGAGAGAAAAATACAAGAAATACGGGCACAGTACAGTGGGGCAGCGGGGGCACAGAAGGCAAAATGGAGAGAAAAATACAAGAAATACGGGCACAGTACAGTGGGGCAGCGGGGGCACAGAAGGCAAAATGGACAGAGAACAAAGAAATACGGGCACCGAGGCCACAAGCGGAGGGGCGAGCTTACCAGCAGCAGCAGCGGGCGGACAGCACAGGCGGAGCTGTGTGGTGGGGGAGCGACCTACCTGGCAAGGTCAAGGGTCGCTCTCCTCACCGCGCAGCGGCCGCCATATATGGGGAGGTGGGAGGGAGGAGCAGCTGGGAGGCAGGGGCAGCGAATGGGCAGTCAGGGGGGCGGGGCCGCAGGGGACGCAGCGGCGGGAATGGAGAGAGGCAGCGGGGGCACAGAAGGCAAAATGGAGAGAAAAATACAAGAAATACGGGCACAGTACAGTGGGGCAGTGGGGGCACAGAAGGCAAAATGGAGAGAAAAATACAAGAAATACGGGCACAGTACAGTGGGGCAGCGGGGGCACAGAAGGCAAAATGGAGAGAAAAATACAAGAAATACGGGCACAGTACAGTGGGGCAGCGGGGGCACAGAAGGCAAAATGGAGAGAAAAATACAAGAAATACGGGCACAGTACAGTGGGGCAGCGGGGGCACAGAAGGCAAAATGGAGAGAAAAATACAAGAAATACGGGCACAGTACAGTGGGGCAGCGGGGGCACAGAAGGCAAAATGGAGAGAAAAATACAAGAAATACGGGCACAGTACAGTGGGGCAGCGGGGGCACAGAAGGCAAAATGGAGAGAAAAATACAAGAAATACGGGCACAGTACAGTGGGGCAGCGGGGGCACAGAAGGCAAAATGGAGAGAAAAATACAAGAAATACGCGCACAGTACAGTGGGGCAGCGGGGGCACAGAAGGCAAAATGGACAGAAAACAAAGAAATATGGGCACCGAGGCCACAAGCGGAGGGGCGAGCTTACCAGCAGCAGCAGCGGGCGGACAGCACAGGCGGAGCTGTGTGGTGGGGGAGCGAGCTACCTGGCAAGGCAAGGAACAACTTTGATATTTAACAAAATAGGCAACATCTAGTCTGATTACCATATAAGGGCATTCTCACATGACATGCATAAGACCCAGTTGTATCAATATCCAAAGTTGCGCCACGCTCTGAAGGTACAAATGAGATACTTAGACGTAGACACTCTTCTATAGCCTTTTGGAAGTAAATATTACATTAGCAGTCTGTTGTGGGAAGGGCATATCCCAATTGTACTGCACAGTAGTAAATAATACCTCAGACCTCCTATTAAAATTATGAGGCTGGTGGGCACATGATGAAGGTCCCCTGGAGGAGGGGTAGAAGCGAAGATAGCCCCTAGAGTACGTACGGAGTCCATGAGAATGAGGATGAATCAATTGAAATATCTTCACCGTGTTTATTATAGGCCAGCTAGACTGCCTACTTTGTAGGGAGGCCTTCACCTGACTGCTTGCGATGTAGAGCCAAACTCGATATCTTCTACCCTACGATCTTGGAATGCCCTGTGATCCAAAAATACTGACCTCATGTATTCTCAACCCTGTCCCATATGACCTCATGTATTCTCAACTCTGTCCCATATTGCGGGTATACCTGCCACACTCAACCTCAAGATGGCCATTTATTTGGACTAATGAACAAATAAGGTGGCCGATGAGCTGCTAGACAGTTGGTGGCTATGGGGCTTCTGGTTGGTAGAAGTGATATTGCCCAGTAATGGTGTTATTACAGGGCCCTCCATGTTGGGGGAATGGACAAGGGTAATGAACTAGAGTGTCTGAGCATAAGAGTATGTTTATAAAATGAAGGAGTGCACACAGAAGCAACAGAAAGTATGGGGAGCATGATGGACTCATTCACAGGATCCTGCATCTGAATCATTATTATACCTGTTTTGAGCCAGACTGTTCTGTATGTGATATGTCATATAATTCTGTGCAACTAATGTATGCAGTATGTTGTTGTTTGTCTTTATTGTTCAAATAAAAAAATACTTTTTTAAAGATTCTTTGGTAACTACCATATCTAGAATCAATAGCACAAACCCTACATGAAAATACCACTCTAACAAAACAACTGAATTTTATTTTCATTAAAAAAATACTTTATTACTATTTATTTCTAAATAATATTTTAAAAAAGAAAGTCAATGTACAAAACTAAATTATTCAAACCACAAATGTTCAGACCAATAATTAGAAATTGCAATAATACATTTTTGAAAAATAAATAGACAAACTAAAAATATACTATATTAATTTAAATAGCTAAACACTTTTTCTATCACTTATACACATATCCTAACAAGCAAAAAAGCAGATAAATAAATTAATGCACATCACATCAAGAAAGTAGCACTACCCATCCAATAACAACAACAAATAAAATAAAATAGCACTTAGGGGTCGATTCCGATTCGGGCCGGAAAAAGCACCGACCGACTCGGATCCGGAAAAAATACCGACCGACACGTACCAGTGGCGCCCGACACGCCAAGTACGATGCAAGCCGCGATAAATCCGACCGACACGTCAGGAAACCAAGCCGACCGACCGACCCGCTCGGAAAATAGCAATCCGGCCGGAAAAACACGCGAATCCAACCGACCGACACGCACCCGGAACAAATCCGACCGAATCGTACCCGCCAACTCCAACCTGCAAAGTACGATGCAAGGCGCGAAAAACACGACCGAGTCGGACGGAGGACAAGCCGTACGACCGACACGCATACAAAACCGAGCCGAAGCAACACAATACACCGCGACCGACGCGTACGCAGCATACAAAACTGCACAAACACAGCGTGAACGAAACGGAAAACACCGTACGAGACCAATGCAGGGTCCGACTCGGTCACAAGAACGTTTCCAACATACACAAACAGCACAAAGGAAAAATCAACCAAAAAAAGGCCAAACAAGCAATTACCAAGCCAATAAATACTGGGGGGTGGGGACAGAGAACAAAGACACACCAACAACTCCACCTATATAAAGGACACAAATCACTACCATGAGCCTTTGCAAATGCCATTCCACTGCCAGCACCCAAGAGAAAGCAACCACACACCCACAGCTCATCCCTCACACAAGCCACACACCAGCAGCACACCAACAAATACCTACCTCACATACACCCAGCACAACACACACCCACACACCCTCACCTGCACACCAACACACACAGCACCCACTATCACCACCCATCACCATGCCCCCCAAGAAGAATCCCAAGTTCCTAGATAGTGAATTGGAAGTCATGGTAGACGAGATCCTCAGGGTGGAGCCACAGCTGTTTGGCACTCTGGTCCAACAGACCCCCATGTCGCAGAAAACCAAGATGTGGGAGAGGATCATCAACAGGGTGAACGCCCAATCACCATGTCGGCGCACAAAGACCGACATCCAGAACAGGTGGTATGACGTGCGCAGGAGGGTCCGGGAGCTGCTCAAGAAAGACTACCACCTGAGCCAATACACCGGCAGTGGCCCTCCTGCCAAGCCAGTATACCTCAGGCCCTGGGAGGAGAAGGTGCGGGCCATCCTTCCGCCAGTGAGCGTATATGGACTAGAGGACATCCCAGAGCCTGGTGAGTACACAACAAATGTACACAATAAACTGCCACAAAACACACACATCACTGTCAAGGGAGAGTCAAACCATGCACTCATAGCAATTACACAGCAACTAGAACAGAATCATCCCAAAATGTGTATGTCAGTCAGATAAACACAACACATGCCATCAAAAAAGTCACATCCAACTGTGCCAACACATGTACAAACACAACCACAACTACAGCTAGGCAGTGGCACAAATAGAACTAACACACACATCCACACATGTAGCCACCACAACAACACCAACACACAGTGAAGACCACTCAAAGGAAGGAATTCTGTGTATGCTGGCCAAGTCAGTGTAGCCAATAGCATCATGGGAGTCGCACTCACACATATTGCCCCCCCCACAACTGTCCCATCAACACCACCCTGAACCATGCTCACATCACAGGGAGTGGAGAAGGACTCACAAGATGGCTGACACTGGCTACTGCTGTGGGGAGCACAAGGCTCTGCTGCCAACTGTGCACCAACAAACAGCAGGACACCACTGACTGACATCCTGAGAGACAACTTACACTCCCTGCAATGCAAGCACGTTCCATGGTGGGATATCTGGCTGGCTGGCTGGGTGGGAAGGGGGACTTGCAGCACTGACCATAGTCACCAGCACCTCCCCTCACACCCCCCCAACACAAACTCCACAGTACCCACCTGGTAGAATGCAATGCCCTCCATCCTAACACAAGATCCCACAAAGCACCACCACCCTGGGTTATGTTGTGTGAAGCACAGGGACACTCTTGGGACTCTTAGCCAAACAACTGCCAGGACAACACTCCCAGCCATCCTGTCAGCACAGCCAGCCCACCCCACAGGGAAGCAGAGTCAAAAGGAAGGAAGCATGGGCATGCTGGGAAGGGGGTGGAGGCAATAGCATGATGGGAGTCGTAGTCACAGACATTGCTCAGCCTCACAACTGGCCCATCAACACCACCCTGAACCATGCTCACATCACAGGGAGTGGAGAAGGACTCACAAGATGGCTGACACTGGCTACTGCTGTGGGGAGCACAAGGCCCTGCTGCCAACTGTGCACCAACAAACAGCAGGACACCACTGACTGACATCCTGAGAGACAACTTACACTCCCTGCAATGCAAGCACGTTCCATGGTGGGATATCCGGCTGGCTGGGTGGGAAGGGGGACTTGCAGCACTGACCATAGTCACCAGCACCTCCCCTCACACCCCCCCCAACACAAACTCCACAGTACCCACCTGGTAGAATGCAATGCCCTCCATCCTAACACAAGATCCCACAAAGCACCACCACCCTGGGTTATGTTGTGTGAAGCACAGGGACACTCTTGGGACTCTTAGCCAAACAACTGCCAGGACAACACTCCCAGCCATCCTGTCAGCACAGCCAGCCCACCCCACAGGGAAGCAGAGTCAAAAGGAAGGAAGCATGGGCATGCTGGGAAGGGGGTGGAGGCAATAGCATGATGGGAGTCGTAGTCACAGACATTGCTCAGCCTCACAACTGTCCCATCAACACCACCCTGAACCATGCTCACATCACAGGGAGTGGAGAAGGACTCACAAGATGGCTGACACTGGCTACTGCTGTGGGGAGCACAAGGCCCTGCTGCCAACTGTGCACCAA
Organism: Calotriton arnoldi; assembly: GCA_963921515.1. Taxonomy (NCBI): domain Eukaryota; kingdom Metazoa; phylum Chordata; class Amphibia; order Caudata; family Salamandridae; genus Calotriton; species Calotriton arnoldi. Next base: position 11,280 of record CAWUFW010008633.1, on the reverse strand, counting down.
CAAACAGCAGGACACCACTGACTGACATCCTGAGAGACAACTTACACTCCCTGCAATGCAAGCACGTTCCATGGTGGGATATCCGGCTGGCTGGGTGGGAAGGGGGACTTGCAGCACTGACCATAGTCACCAGCACCTCCCCTCACACCCCCCCCAACACAAACTCCACAGTACCCACCTGGTAGAATGCAATGCCCTCCATCCTAACACAAGATCCCACAAAGCACCACCACCCTGGGTTATGTTGTGTGAAGCACAGGGACACTCTTGGGACTCTTAGCCAAACAACTGCCAGGACAACACTCCCAGCCATCCTGTCAGCACAGCCAGCCCACCCCACAGGGAAGCAGAGTCAAAAGGAAGGAAGCATGGGCATGCTGGGAAGGGGGGTGGAGGCAATAGCATGATGGGAGTCGTAGTCACAGACATTGCTCAGCCTCACAACTGGCCCATCAACACCACCCTGAACCATGCTCACATCACAGGGAGTGGAGAAGGACTCACAAGATGGCTGACACTGGCTACTGCTGCGGGGAGCACAAGGCCCTGCTGCCAACTGTGCACCAACAAACAGCAGGACACCTCTGACTGACATCCTGAGAGACAACTTACACTCCCTGCAATGCAAGCACGTTCCATGGTGGGATAACTGACTGGGTGGGTGGGTGGGTGGGAAGGAGGTCTGGCTGTCAACCAAACACAATCAATGCAGACCATGTTCACACCCCAGAGAATACATAGAAATGCCCAAATAATGCAGGACAATGTGCCACACCAATATCAACCCCTGACTGTGACGACTTAGGACAATACAATGTACAGGCCCGCACCCCGAGGCACAGTCACAACTGTCAGGTGTGTCAACCACTGATGCCTGCAGAAACATGACATACATTGTTTGTGTCTCCCAAAAACAGGTGATGATAGGGACACAGCAGCAGACGCTGAGGAGTCCCAGTCCCAGGCTCAAGAGGATGCCGAGCTCACTGGCGTCGTACAGCCTCTGTCCTCCTCGGACGATGAAGAACAACCTGGCACATCCGGTGCAAGTCAACATGCTGCACCAGCAGGACCACCAGCTGCAGCACCAGCAGGTCCACCAGCTGCACCCCCTGCACCCACCCCTCCAACGACTGTCACCACGAATACCATCCCTGCCGACATGGACAGAATAAGGAACAACACCAGCGCAGTGACCCTGGACCAACCTGGGGCCATGGACACCACCACCACCACCAACCCCCAAGGTGGACCAGGGTTATCTGTGCGTGCAACTGCACACACTGCACATGTCAGCAGGGGTGGTGGGAGGGGTGGGAGACAGAGGTCGCTGCTTGCAGACGTTGCTGGTGTGCATGAAGACCCACAACTGGTACGCATAGCTGATGCGTACCAGTCCAGCACCGGAGAGCTCAGCCAGGTAGTGGGGCTCCTCAGAGACATCAAACAGCAGCAGGCTGCCCATCATGCCCGCTTGGACTCCCACATGTCCCATGTGGAGTCACACATGTCACGTGTGGACTCCCACATGTCACGTGTGGACTCCCACATGACCCGCGTGGAGTCCAAGTGGGATGTACTACATGAGATGACGGCGGTGCACAGGGACATTTTACAATGCCTCCGCCAGATGAACAGCAACCAGTCCACACCTCCCTGTGTGCCAACAACATCTGGTACCGAACAAACTGCAACTGCCACAGGGAGGGAGGAGGACTCTGGCGGAGAGTCCCCTGCACCGCAGCAGCCTGCACTTGAGGGCCCCCCCCAAGAAGAGGGGTCGTCCGAGGAGGGGAAAGTGAGAGGCTGATGGCCAAGCGCAACTCCCAGGAAGCCTGAACCTGTTCTGGATTTTCGCCTTTGTGCACAGACTGTTCACCCTGTTGATGGCAACACTACTCCCACACATTGCATGGGGAGTACAAGTTGGAACAATGTGTCAGACAACTGTGGCCCCGATACTGGGGATCCTATCTACCTGGACTTTCTATTCATCTAGGAACTTGGGATTGCAAGATTCATGTACAGCACAATCCATCCTATGCACTATTATCACAGATGTATCACAATAAACACAATAATACACCATACTTGCCTCTGTCGTGATTCCAACGTGGGTACTGTTATGGGGATGATGAACAACAAAATTACACTGTGTATGCGAACTGCAACAGCAAGGACAACACAGGCATGTGAGTACAGGCAACGTGACACATATGAGGGAGACACACCACCAGGGCTACACAACACATACACACCTAGGCCATCTGACTCATTGCCTACACTGATGTTGCCAGGGAAGACGGTGCAATGCACAGACACCACACCCATTCCCAGTTGTAGTCAAGTAGCCCACAGGTGCAGTAAGCAAATGGCAGTCAAATGTGTGACCACAGACAACGCACATCACTAAGTGAAGCACAGGTTTATTACACAGTAGCAACATGCCGTAACCACTACAGATGCAAGGTAACCCCACCTGGTAGCGGGCACACAGTCAACAACTGTAGACAGAAGGAAGTCCATGGGTGTGGCGCACATCACCTGTAGGGACACAACAGCTACCAGCCTGGATGTGCAATCACGTTGTCGGTGGACACAGTTGACCAAACGAATCTGAAAGTACCCTGTGAAGGACAGAAATGACACACAGTCAAAAGCAATGGAGTACAGGACAGAACAGCAAAACTCATGCACAATACATGTTACAAGATACCCACCCAGAACCAAGTTAGCATGTCAACACTGTTGGGGAGTACAGCCCACCTGTCACCACACATCGCAACACACATCCAGTCAAGTAGCCCATGGACACACTCCAACAGCACCAGAGCACCACCCACACATCATGCCAACTCACATCATTGACATGACACCTCAGGATACTCACATTCAGCTAAAGAAGTTGGTGATGAGCTGTGTGCGGACATCACCATCACCATCATCATCATCATCGTCACTGGCATCGTGGTCCAGGCCAGGATCCTCCACAGGTGGCGGATGTTGGTCATCGTCATCCTGGATGAGAGGCAACTCCTTCCGCACTGCCAGGTTGTGGAGCATGCAGCAGACGATGATAATCTTGCACACTTTCGCAGGGGCATATGGGAGGGACCCTCCGGTCTTGTCCAGGCAGCGGAAGCGGCTCTTCAGGAGACCAAAGGTCCGCTCAATCACTCTCCTGGTCCGACCATGTGCCTCATTGTAGCGCATCTGGGCAGGTGTCACAGGGTTCCTGAGGGGTGTCAGCAACCACGGCATGTTGGGGTATCCCGAGTCACCTACGGACAGACAAGTGCACATCAGCTGACTTGGAAAAGTGGGCGGAATACTACAGATCAGATCACACACAATGGCACAAAGTCAGTACACACCGACAAGCCAGGCACGCTGGTTCTGCATCTGTGCCATCAACCTGGGGATGCGACTACTCCTCATCACAAAGGCATCGTGTGCTGAACCAGGGAAACGGGCACACACGTGTGTGATGGTCATGTCTGCAAGACACACCACCAGTGCATTGACCGAGTGGTAGTGCTTGCGGTTCCTGTAGGCCTGCTCCTGGGCCTGTGGTGGTACCAAAGCCACATGTGTCCCATCAATGGAGCCAATGACATGCGGCATCCTCCCCAGGGCATAAAAGTCACTCTTCACGTCAGTGAGTCGTCGCAGTCTAGGGAAATAGATGTACCGGTTCAGGAAGAGCAACATTGCCGCCAAGAAATCGCGGAGCACACGGCTGAACATGGTCTGTGACATCCCACCAGCAGACGCCACAGTATGTTGGAAGGTACCGGTGGCAAAGAAGTGTAGGGCTGCCATCACCTTCACCTTGGGGGTCAGCGCTGTAGGATACGGCCGGCCAGGCTGCAAATGTGGGGACAACTGCACTGCAAAATCCTCAATCAGCTGCCTGGTGAAGCGGTACCGTCGGATGCTGTCCCGTTCCACCATCGTTGCCAGGTCTGGGAATGGCCGATGGACAGCAGGAGCCCTGCAGTGCAGAGGAGAAGTAAGCAAGATCGTCAGTCACCCCACATATGCGGCATTGAACACACTCAAGATCCCAACATACATCATCATGAGGCACAACTACATGAAGTGTGCAGTACCGGAACGACATGTATGGTACATACATGGCCAACATCTGTCAACACGGTCCTACAGGTGGCATCAATTTGTCCCAGGTTGGCCCATTGGATATCATGATGCTGTGTCACAGTCACCCCCAGTGACATGTGAGGACAGATGTGCCCCAGGCACCACAGCTCAACGACAGGCACATTCCCAGGGACCCTGTAATGCCACATGGACACTGGCATCACCTGGAGTATCATGTGTACACCACAACAAAACAAACATGACCCCCACAGGTAGTGGCCACACTTGCCATGGCAGGAGAGCCATGGACGTCTGTGACACACACGCACAACATCAGAGTCCATGCACACACAACGTGGATGTGGAGACTGTCTCCCATTGTGCACATGAAATCAGAGACATTGTAAACACTACATGCACAAAGACTGTGGAGGGCCATCACTATTGTGCCACTGGGACACCCTGGCTCAAACATACCGTCCCACATGGGACTCACGGGGTATGTGACATGACATACACAAACACCACTGTGAAATGTGACCATGGCACATGCACAGATATGAACAGTTGCACATCACAGTGGTCACGTACACGTAACACCCAGGATCCTGTCCCCATTAACACGTGCACAGCCTGGGGGTGGCTGCCCACAGGTGACACCCACAGGACAACATGTACACCAACATACACACAATAGGAAATGCAGCCTTACATGCCTTATGATAAGGTTTGGACAGGCTGTCGTGATGTAGGTGTGCCCCTCACTCCCTGGGAGCTATCTGTGGCTGGCATATGTCCATCTGAGACAGGCATGCTGACATATGCCAGTCACATGTACAGTGATGCGTTGAACAGCAATGGACCGATCGGTGCCTCCGGCCGGCCCATTGCTTTCAATGTGTGCGGGTACGCGTTGTACCCCTGTGCGCGTTGTACTGCAATGGACCGATCGGTGCCTCCGGCCGGCCCATTGCTTTCAATGTGTGCGGGTACGCGTTGTACCCCTGTGCGCGTTGTACTGCAATGGACCGATCGGTGCCTCCGGCCGGCCCATTGCATTCAATGTGTGCGGGTACGCGTTGTACCCCTGTGCGCGTTGTACTGCAATGGACCGATCGGTGCCTCCGGCCGGCCCATTGCATTCAATGTGTGCGGGTACGCGTTGTACCCCTGTGCGCGTTGTACTGCAATGGACCGATCGGTGCCTCCGGCCGGCCCATTGCATTCAATGTGCGGGTACGCGTTGTACCCCTGTGCGCGTTGTACTGCAATGGACCGATCGGTGCCTCCGGCCGGCCCATTGCATTCAATGTGTGCGGGTACGCGTTGTACCCCTGTGCGCGTTGTACTGCAATGGACCGATCGGTGCCTCCGGCCGGCCCATTGCATTCAATGTGTGCGGGTACAGCGTTGTACCCCTGTGCGCGTTGTACTGCAATGGACCGATCGGTGCCTCCGGCCGGCCCATTGCATTCAATGTGTCGGGTACGCGTTGTACCCCTGTGCGCGTTGTACTGCAATGGACCGATCGGTGCCTCCGGCCGGCCCATTGCATTCAATGTGTGCGGGTACGCGTTGTACCCTGTGCGCGTTGTACTGCAATGGACCGATCGGTGCCTCCGGCCGGCCCATTGCATTCAATGTGTGCGGGTACGCGTTGTACCCCTGTGCGCGTTGTACTGCAATGGACCGATCGGTGCCTCCGGCCGGCCCATTGCTTTCAATGTGTGCGGGTACGCGTTGTACCCCTGTGCGCGTTGTACCTCAATGGACCGATCGGTGCGCACCCATTGACAATGGGCTTGCCTGGCAACGGACGCGTTTTCGAATATTCGAACGAGTCGGTTGCTGGAAAATCAGTTGGTCACCCACAACAATGTTGCAAAATCATGTATGTCATGAAGTTGAAATTTTGAAGGATGCTGTGGGCGTGTTTTGGTGCTGCTATTCCATGGATTGGCCAGATTCAGAAGATGCAAACGACTTGGACCTATCACTTTGGACACAAGGGACAGTATCTGCCTCTCCAGCACATATATATTGCTGCATGTTCCCCTGAGAGCCCACTTGCCTGCACTACATGCTCCAGGACGACATCTGCCACTGCACTGCTGCTGTCTCTGCCCCTCTGGACCCTGCAATGGCACGTACTGTGGAGAGAGCCCCAGCCTTCAGCCTTGAAGAGAACCAGGCCCTGCTGGACAGCCTACTTCCACAGTACAGCAAGCTGTATGGGACACCAGGGGAGCAGGTGAGTGTTCTGTGCACTGCCTTTCTGAATGTGCATTTTGTCTGACTAGCAAGGCTGAGAGTCAGCACACCACTGGCTAGCAGGCTCACTGAGTAGTTGTCACCCCCCATAGTGTGTAGTGACTTGCACTGGACAGGTATGGTGCAGTGACAGTGCTTCTGAACAGGGTTTTACTCCCCATGCTATGATACCATGTAGTGACTTCTGGAAAACTGTCCATGGGCAGCCGTGCACTGCCTGGGTACACCATGTGCCCCTGTGATTGCGACATGTATATGCAACTGTGTCATGCACGGATATGTTGCATGTGTAGTAATGGCCTTATCACTTTGTCATCCTGACAGGCTTCTGCCCATCGGAAGCATGAGATATGGAAGGACATCGTCCGGGCTGTCCGGTCCGTGGGGGTCTACAAGCGCCGGATCCGCAACTGCCAAAAGAGGTGGCAGGACCTTCGGGGCTGGACCCGGAGGATTGCACGGGTCCAGCTGAAGCTGTCGCCTCCTCGCAGGAGGGGCGGAACACGGACCCTGACCCCCCACATGCTCAGGATCCTGGCGGTGGTCTTTCCAGACCTGGATGGGCAGCTGAAGGCCAGAGAGCAGCAAGGAGGGGTGAGTCAAAGACTGCACTGTGTACTCTGTCTAACATGTTATGTGCCCTCCTCGGGCCAGGTTGAACTGCCACAGTACAGCAGTCATGTTGTCCAGGAGCCATGTCCCTCTATTGTGCACTGCCCACTCCTCATCTGATACCCAGGTGTGGCCCTTACATGCAGGGAATTCTGTCACTTAGGACTGTGTCCTTGCAGTTTGCTTGACTCAAGGTGGGAGACAGCATCTGTTTCCCTGACTCTGTGGTGGGCATCATGGGTGGGTCCATTGCTTACACAATGCCTGTATTCTGACATGTATTCAGCGTGTTACTTTGATCTGTGGTCCAATTGCTGAGCTGATCCACCACATGTGGCTGGGGTACCTGGCACACACCCATGCTGCGGGTGGGAACAATGTTTGGGCCCCAGGAGTATGTATATGACGTGTGTCACACATACTTAGCCAGCTGCCTACAGTCCAGGGCTCATCCCTCATTCATGTGGGGCTGGACAGTCATGCCTACTCCAGGCCATACAATACACTCTGTACTCCCACTCCCGTGTATCAGAGGACACATTGTGCACAGTGATTTGACCCCTCAGGTGTCTGCCTCTGTGTCAGTGTGCTGTGGATTAGTCGCCAGGACTGCTGTGGAGTTTCTTGGTAGGGGCTCAGCATGCCACTGGAGATGTGACCATAGGAGACGATACTTGTGTGACACATAGGTGTCTGATCAGCTGCCCATGCAGACTGGGGCATGTAAATGTGAAGTTCAGGCAGCTGTTCCCCATGCACAGCAGAGTGTGAGGGGCTCAGGTTCAGAGGGTAGTGTCACAGGTCTCCCATATGTCCAATAGGTATGACCTGGACAGATGAGGGTTAAGAGGATGTGTTGTGGGGGGATGTACATGTGCACTTGTGCAGCTCCAGGACTTGCATTCCCCATGACCTACTATTGTGACACAGTGCAGAGTGTTGTTGTCTGGCTGCAAAGTCATACATCACTGAGACAGTGATGTATGACTTTGCAGTCATGCCTCCGCCATGGCATGTGTCTACTGATTGGTGATCCTGCAGGGGAGTGACATGTGCTACATGCACACCATAGTGGCGCTGGCTATCAGGACATGGGTGCATCATGGTGTCTGTCGCTGGAATGCATCACATGCATTTCCTATTTGACTCTGGGCATCCCTTACATCCGTAAACCTGTACTAACTCAGTGGCAAGAGCTGTGATGTGTCCACACCGTGTCCTCTGCACTGTCCAACTACTGTGTACTTGGTGCATGTGTCAACACTGGGGTGTTGCAATCCAACAGACACCAGACAGATGGGTGCAAGGCCATGTGGGATGTGAGTGCCATGCTTGGCATCAGACTGACAATTGACTTCTCCTGTTCAATTAGGGCACTTTTAGCAATGTACAACTAATGATGCCAGGGCTTGCTCTGTAATGTGCTGTGCTCACAGTGGTGTGTGCGTTTGGTGCAGGTGACTGATGTCTGTCTGTTTCCCCATTGTTTGCAGATACATCCACGGCCACGGAAGGGGACAGCTCCACGGACCAGGAGGAGCCGGAGAGCCAGACTGGGTCAGCAGCCGAGGAGTGGTCGGAGGGACCCAGTGGCACGGAGGGCGAGGGAGCCACACCGAGGAGTCCTCAGCAGCATCCACCTCAGCTGAGGACCAGAGCAACTCGGAGGATGACTCCCTTGTGGAGGCGGGTGTCAGCAGCCACCACACCCCAGCTAGTGTTGCTGTCCCCGCCACCACCAGCACCACCACCGCCCTCCCATCGGCTCCCATTCCCCAGGTCCGTGGAGGCTCCCATGTCCGGGAGCGTGTCTCCTTTGGGCCAGGCACCGCACCCCTGCCCCTGTGTCCCCTGCTGCCCTGAGTGAGGAGTCTGTGTACCTCCTTCGCCAGCTCCATGTAGGGCAGACAGCCATGCTGAGTGTCCTCCATGCGCACACCGCGCTGTTGACTCAGCTGGTGTCGTTCATGGAGGGCATCTCATCGGGCATGTCTGACCTACAGAGGGGCAATAGGTCCATGGACTCCTCCCTGACGGCAGCAGTGTCCCTCCTCAAACGGTCCCTCACCCCTCCTGCCTCTGCTCCATCCACACTCCCCAGCACCTTACCCATCCCAGGCACACACACACTGGCACAGGCACACACCAGCACACACACATCCAGCACACTGACACACACGCCAATGACAAAACGCACACGCACGCACATTCAGGGGACTGAAGCCAGACTCACAGGGGATGGGGCCCTGGAACACACACACGCATCCACATGCACTGCGCAGTCCTCAGTTCCCTCTCCCTCCAAAGCACCCTCCCTTGCCTCACCTGCAACCCCAAAGTCACAGCAGCTCTTCCTCTGTGACCTCGGCCTCTTCCCCACCGATGAAGCTGCTCCAGCATCCCGGGGGAAGAGGAAGCCCACCCACACGGAGCAGAGTGCCCCTCGCCCCGGACACCCTCCCCCAGGCGCAGACGGACTGAGGCCCCCACCCGCAAGTCCCCCCGGAGTGCTAAGAGCAAGACCCCGCCACCACCCTGCAGCTCAGGCACAAGGTCTCCGTCCTCCATCCCTCAGGCCCCCACTGCACAGGTGCCCCCACCACACCCTGCCCCCAGGTTCCCCCACCCACAGATATACCATCCCCAAGATGCTCCGGCCTTCTCCCCTGCCACTTGCTCTCCCAGCACCACACCCCCGCTGCGCTTGTCTGTGCCACTGATGTGGTGAGGGTGTCCCCCCTCTGTCCAACCCACCTTGCCTGTTCCCCATTCTCCTCCCCTGGAGGTAGGCACTGCAGTGGAGTCCACTACCGCCCTGTCTGACTTGGGCACTGCAGTGGCGGACCTGTCCACCCCATCTGCAGGGTCCACTGCAGTTGTGCCGGCACCCACGACATCTGTGTCATGCCCCCCAGTTGTGCCGGCACACACCATGTCAGACACCTCCACTGCAGTTGTCAGTGGCTCTCCTGCACCCACCACCCCTTCCCTGACTCCCCCTGGTGAGCCCTGATCCTGTCCCTGCGGTGCCTGGCCTGCCCCCCGGTTGCCCCTCCTAGTGGATTGTCCCTGGTATTGTGCAGGCATGCGTAGGGTGACATCTGCCAGTGTCACCCTGTTTGAACTTTGACAATGGACTGGCCATTGGCCTTTGCTCTTTTTTCAGGACTTCGTTTGGCCTCAACACATATGCTGAATAAAGCAACTTTCTTTTCTCTAGTGCTCATGCTTCAGATGTACATGTTGTTGGTGCAGCTAACCATGCCCTTGCTGCAGTGATGGTGATATCTGGTCTCATGATTATGAAGTGTTACTGTGCAGGAACCCATGTGGTCCAGGGGGAATGTGTCCTATCATGTGGTGTATCCATGTCATCAATAGCAGCATCTGAGGGTGTCATGTGTTCAGTATTTGGCAATGGGTTTCCTACTTACATTGGCAATTTCATATCTGTGGCTTCCACCCCTGCACATCTGTTGTGCCTGCCATCGTTGCATTTGTCTACTTCCCTGACCGTGTTGCCATCTCCAGTGGACATGCAGGTTTGGGCATCAATGGGGAGGGACTCATCCGTGTAGTCAGTGCAACATTGCTATACAAGTGTGTTGGATCTGTGCTGATGATTCCGTTGGCACATCCATGACCAGGCTGATGTGATGGGAGCCCTCATTTGGTGCTAATTGTTGATTGTGTGACCAAGTGCTCAGCTGACATGATGGGGCCCTACTGAGGCAACATATGGCACAGCTTTCCTCACACAGGAGTGGAGTCCCCTCATGGCAGTGTGTACACGTGTGACATTGCCTGCACCCAAGGTGTGTGTTGTATGTGCATGTCTGTGTGTTCACTTCCATTCATCTGCGCATGCTGTGATCCCTAGTGTTGTACCTGTTTGTGATGCTTGCTGACTTGAGCTATGTTCCCCCAAAGTCTTCTCCCTGTGTTCTCTGTGATGTGGGTGCATGGCACATTACTGGTCATCAGGGTGTCACCCATAGGTGTGTTTGCTGTCAGGGCTGAGTTTGTGTGCAGACGCAGATGGGTCACAGTCAGGTTTCCCTTGGCACTTGTTGTTTGCCCCTGTCATGTGATTTCCAGTTTGTGTTATCTTTCAGTGATTGTGACATGTTGTGTGTGTGACTGCTGCCACTCCTCAGGGTCAGAGCTGCAATGTTGGAAGTTGTCTATGTGTGTTCTTTGTGGGTGACCTTGGCTTCTTCATTGGTGTGTGACTGTGGCTGGGATCCCATTGGTCGGTGTGGTATTGCCGTCATGTCCATGTACAGCGTAGTGTGC